>JAZHRO010000014.1:12772500-13972500 GCA_037157565.1 Thalassia testudinum
CGGCATTACTTTGCTGAACCCGATCACTGGGTGAACCGAAGGGGCTAGGTGCTCTTCCGTGAAACCCAGCTATCGTAGGGTTTTGAGGAAGAGGAATCCATGATGCTTCCCTCATCAATGAGGAGCCGAGGCTACTATTGCCCAACCAGTAAGAACGTAACCAATAGCAGGTCAGTGTGCTCTGCTGAGTCGGAGAAGGAGGTGAATAGTTGTGAGGCCACCTGCCAATTAGGCCCCCTTTCTCCCCACTGAAGGGTAGGGAAGGCACTAAGGGCTGGCCGATTGGAGGGGCTAGATTGCCAGCTCAGGGTGGCGTTGATGCCAAAAATGACTTTGACCTCTGCCTCACAGGGGGTGGGTGGTGAGCGTGCTGGGGCGCACCGAGTATCACTATCAGGACCTGACAGTGGTATTCACTTAGCGGGAGCAGGGGGATACCGTTCGCTTGAGAAGGCAGGCGGCGGTGTTGTTGGGCTCTAGACCCCCAGAAACACCATGTTGACCCCACGGAGGTGCTGAAGCCTCTCCTTGTGGTAGTCTTCTGGGCCCTCCATGTGCCCCTTGCCTTTATCCTGGCCTTTGTAAGCCTGATGAAGTGGGCCAGGCTTCTGTGCCGGATATGGGACTCTATCTAGTCATGCAGATCATGGCAATCTTCGATGGCGTAGCCTCAGGCCTTGTGTTACGAACGCGCGGCTTCAGACGTCCTTTAAGACGTCTTGGAGGTGGCCCAGACGTCTGGAACCCCTTCCAGACGTTTGGAAATCGGTTATTTTCGGCACGCGTGTTTCGTCTGCGCGCCTGAGCACGCAGACCTGCGAACGCTCTCTCTCTCTCTCTCTCTTTTTCCCTCTCTCCTACGGCCGCAGGCTACGCCCTGTCTGCTCTCTCTCTCCTCCTCGCGCGGCCTTAAAAGGCCACGCCCTCCCTCACTCCCGTCATCTCCGTTCCCTTCCTCTTCTCCTTCCAGCCGGTGCGCGAGAGCGAGCGCGAGTGAGCGGCGGCAGCGACAGCCGCGGTGAGCGTGGGAGGAGGTGCTGCGCGTGGATAGAGGCGCTCGGTCGTGAGGGCGAGCTCGCCGGGGCTACTAGGGCCGGCCGACGGGGGGCGCAGCGGGCGCGGAGCGACGCGGGAGGACTGTTGCAGCTCGAGCAGCAGGCGAACGGGACGCGGCGCGGCCGAGCGTCGCGAGCGGAGGGTGAGTGGCGCCCTGGTTCTGGAAACTTTTCCAGAATCAGACGTCTGGGAGTCCAGCCAGACGACGTGGACGACTTCTGGAGGACTGTCCAGACGTCTGAAAGGTGAGTTATTCCGTCTTTCTTCCTCTTCTTCGACTAACCGTACTAAGAGAGAGGAAATGGGTACGCGTAGGTTCTGAGATTTGCATCCAACGCGAATCAGACGTCTGGCTGCAGTGCCAGACGAATGGAATGACTTTCAGACGTCCGGGGTGACCATCGGACGTCTGGGAACTAGGCCAGACGCCCCCACAGGCTTCTGGACATCTGAGAGACCACGCAGAGCAAGGTAACCCCTGATCCACTTTTTAAGACGTCTGGAATAAGTTCCAGACGTCTGATTTTGCACTTTTTGGTCGTTTTCGACCCGTTTAGGGCCCGTTCGGGTTCCGTTTTCCACGTTTCGAGTTGCGTTCTTTTCGGAATTACATCCTCTACCCGTCTACAGTAGTTGTATACTATTTTGAGAAACTCCTTGTGTTTGATCCTTGTGATAGGACCCCGTTCCGTTGCAGCCTCGGGGGTTGCGGAGGCACGGGGGATTCCCGACCATGCTCCCAGTACTCCTGTTGTAACCGGTAGAGTGGCTTTTAAGTTTACTAGTATAATCTGTTAAATTATGGAACCATAAATAGAACCTAGGACATTGCATGAATCCTAGGAATGAGAAATAGATTGAATGGTAGATCCTAGGGTGTTGCATGAATCCTAGGGCTGGAAAACTAGATTGTATGATAGATCCTAGGATATGGCATGAATCCTAGGACGGAAGAACTAGTGGAATATATGAATACTGCAGTCTTAGAAAATGTGGAAAGGAAATAATAGCTACCTGTAAATTGGTTTAACAGCTGCCTATTATGAATAAATGAGCATGTCTGGGAATATGGGACGTATGAATGTGAAACTGGGAAGGTGAAATCGGAATGTGCTGAGTTAAAAGAATTGGAAGCCTATGGGGAATTAGGAGTGGAACTCCTGGAAAGAGAAAGGAATGGAACTGAGAAAGAAAGACGTGGTAGTGTGCTGCCTCTTGGGTACGTAGTACCAAGGGAAGTACCTGTACCTGTTTAGTGCAGAGCGGAGCCAGCCGCCCCAGGGACCCGGGGTTAGGACTGGCCACTTTGTACCGACTTGTTGGCCTCGTGTACGTAGTACCGAGGAGAGCTACTAGTGTAGGGAGGTACTAGCTACCCCACGGGCCCCGGGGTTCTGCTAGCCTCCTTCACCGACTTGTTAGGCCCACTGGGCAAACCAGGGTAGTCAGGCGAGGGTGCGCGGACTGTGGAGGGGCAAGGCCCCTGTTTAGTTACTGTGGAGGGGTTGGACCCATGTTACTGAGAGGGCTCTGCCCTGTACTGGTTCCGTACTGTGCTCTGGGCGCACCCGTTAACGGAAACGACTGACCGCGTGCCAGTGTGGGTTAGCTACCTGTGCGTTTATCGCACGTGCCGTAGTCATCGTTACGCCTGTCTGTGACCTTGGGGTGGTTGACTGAGAGTAGGATCACCACGGGGGACTCTCCCGGCCAGGAGAGCACCACGTGCTACTTCTACTGTTCAGAAAAGACTGCAATCATGATCGTTCCCACGAGGAACATTCTAGATCAAGTGAAGGATCTGAGAATTAGATAAATTTTGAAACAATAGAAAGACGTAAATTAAAGGAAGAAAGAAAATTAAAACAGCTACTGTACACTTTACTGTTTCTTTAGTTTAGTTGCCACTCTACTCAGCGTTTTGCTGACGTGTTACACTCGTTACTTTTCAGGACCAGGTGTTGAGCAGCCAGGGTCAGCGGCTGCAGAGGATGCTGGGCCGAGTAGGGTCCAGTAGAGTTACCACTGTTCTCTTGTACCACTTGCTTTTTGGTTCCACTGTAGTGAGTAGTTCTTGTTACCGCTGTACTTTTCTTTACCTGCAGTTTCGTATTATGTTATGAATGTTGTTCTACTGTTGTGGTGGTATATACTGTAGTGGTTTCTTTCCTTACTGCTGTATTTTCTTACTGTTAGTTATATTCATGCTGAATATGGTTTATTTTACTGCTCTTTTGGTTACTTCCTCGTTGGACGACCAGGTCTTGGGATTAGTCGAGTCGGTCCGGTTCTCGTGTCTCATAGGGACTCGGGAATCAGGTCGTTACAAGATGGTATCAGAGCAAGGTCGTCCCGAGAAGTGAATCAACTGACTGGAAAATAACCAATTCACATGTCTATAACTAGAGTAGCCACCACAACATATCTTTTGACATAAACTCTTAGACGTTTTCGTTAGTTACTATTTCGTACTAACGTATTTCGTTTGTTTTGCATCTCCTTGTAGGAGATGCCTCGTCGCGGGACTGGCGAGACTGGCCGCGGGCGCGGCCGAGGACAAGGTCGGCGAGAGGGGCGTGCCGTTGTCGACGTCTCGGTGGACTAGCCACCACTCCCGGGCATTCAGGCCCAGGACCTCGCCCGGCTGATACGGGACATTGTACGAGAGGAGCTCCACCCACCGCCCGATCGCCTCCTCCTGGGGCTGCAGAGGGGGAGTCCTCTGTGGGACCACACGACGGACACGGCGCTGGACACGGGGGAGGGGATGGGCCGCTGCCACCCCCACCTTCCTCCGACACTTCTGTGCACGAGGCACCTTCACCTGGAGATGCACCAGCACCTCCACTGCAGCGCCACTTCGAGCTTTTCGGACAGTTCTGGAAGCTGAAGCCCCCCTCCTTCAAGGGGGATGAGGACCCGACCTAGGCAGAGGATTGGCTTGAGCAGCTGGAGAAGATCTTCGACACCCTTCGCCCCCCAGTGGAGTGTCGTGTGGCCTTTGCCACGTACCAGCTGGAGAGTGCGGCACACAGGTGGTGGAGGGTGGTCCGGGGACAGGAGAGGGACGAGCCGACCTGGGATGGGTTCGTCACCCTCTTCTGTGAGCAGTACTTTCCCCAGACGTGACAGGACCAGAGGAGGCGGGAGTTCCACACTCTCCGCCAAGGGACGATGACTGTGAGCGCGTACCGCACGCGTTTCCTGGAGCTGTCCCGCTTTGCAGCGACAGCAGTAGCCACAGAGGAGGTGCGCCTTTGGAGGTTCACCGAGGGGCTCCGGCCTGCGATCAGGGGGTATGTCAAACCCCTGAAGCTACCTACGTTTTCGAGGGTGGTAGAGGCAGCTATGACTTATGAGGAGACCAACCCATCCGCGCGAGACACTGACGGCAGGCAGAAGAGGCCCTTTCAGCTGGACTTTTCACAGGGCCGGCGAGAGAGGAGACACGTGGCGTCCGCAGGAGAGCCGTCACGTTTTGCAGGGCCATCAGTGGCCTTTGGGGGCCCTCGACAGGGGCTAGTCGCCAACACCGGACCCCCACCCAGCCAACAGCAGGGACCCACTGAGGGCGGGAGTCGGGTTCCCCTCTGTTACTAGTGTGGCCAGCCGGGCCACATCAGGAGGGACTGCCTGTCTAGGGCAGGAGGTCAGCAGATACTCCCCGCGCAGAGCACTGGAGGGCACGCAGGAGGCTGCGGTTCCCAGGCGCGAGGAGGAGGACAGCAGTCACGAGGAGGGTACCGGCCAGCACCTACCCGTCCGACGCAGAGTGTGGCTGCTTCGTCCACACCTAGAGCTAAAGGGCGTATCAACGCCCTGACACACAGGGACGCCAGAGCTTCGGGATCGGTGGTCGCAGGTATGGCTTCAGTTTCCGGCGGACTCGTTTACATGCTTTTCGATTCCGACGCTACGCACTCGTTTGTCGCAGCCAGTTTCGCAGTTAGCTTGGACCAGGATTATACACTATTAGAAAATCCGTTCGTAATCAGAGGTCCGAGTGGTCAGCTGTTTGTAGCTGAGGAGGTGTACACGGATTGCGAGGTCAGCGTCGGGGGACATAGCCTGCCAGCTGACCTGATTATGATATAGATGGAGGACTTTGGAGTGATTCTGGGGATGGATTGGTTGTCCGCTTACCACGCCTTGGTGGACTGTTTTGAGAGGAAGATCGTCTTCTCCATGCCGGAGTTGCCTTCTTTCGAGTTTCACGGACAGCCAGTGGACGGAGGTTTCAGGTGCATTTCGGCACTTCGGGCGACGAGACTTTTGAGCCAGGGGTGTGAGGGCTTCCTAGCTTGTGTGGTGGCAGAGCCCAGCCCTGTGGCAGACTTCCAGAGTATCCCGGTGGTCAGAGAGTACCCTGACGTGTTTCCAGATGAGTTACCAGGACTACCGCCCGAGCGTGAGATCGAGTTTGAGATCTCACTAGTACCAGGGACCAGCCCCATCTCCACCGCGCCATACAGGATGGCACCACTTGAGCTACGAGAGCTCAAGTCTCAGTTGTAGGACCTTTTGGAGAAAGGTTTCGTGAGGCCCAGTGCGTCTCCCTGGGGAACCCCGGTACTATTTGTGAAGAAGAACGATGGTACCCTACGCCTTTGTGTGGACTACCGACAGCTGAATAGGGTCACCATCAAGAACAGATATCCGCCGCCGAGGATCGACGACTTGTTTGACCAATTGCGGGGTACCACGGTGTTCTCCAAGATCGACTTGAGGTCGGGATACCATCAGTTGAGGATCAGGGAGACTGACGTCTCCAAGACAGCTTTCCGCACCCGGTACGGACACTACAAGTTTTTGGTCATGCCGTTTGGGCTGACCAATGCCCCCGCTGCTTTTATGGATCTGATGAACCGGGTGTTTAGACCGTACTTGGACTAGTTCGTGGTGGTTTTCATAGATGATGTACTCATCTATTCTCTAGATCAGACGCAGCACAGACAGCACTTGTGGATGGTTCTGGACACTCTGAGTCGACGTAGGCTGTACGCCAAATACAGCAAGTGCGAGTTCTGGTTGAGGGAGGTGACCTTCTTAGGTCATGTGATCTCTGGAGACGGCTTGGCTGTGGGCCCAGCCAAGGTCGAGGCAGTACTCAGGTGGGAGAGACCGCGTTCAGTCACTGAGATTTGTAGTTTCCTGGGACTGGCAGGCTACTACAAACGATTCATCAGAGGTTTTTCACAAATTGCGCGTCCTATGACACAGTTGACCCGGAAGGACATGCCCTTCGCTTGGACAGACGCCTGTGAGGCATGTTTTCTGGAGCTGAAGGAGAAGTTGACCTCGACTCCCATGCTCACCATCCCTGACAGTAGTGGCGGGTTCGTTGTGTACACGGACGCCTCCTTGCAGGGGTTAGGAGGTGTGCTCATGTAGAAGGGTCACGTTGTCGCTTACGCTTCGCGGCAACTGAAGCCCCATGAGCATACCTACCCTACCCACGACCTCGAGTTGGCGGCGGTTGTCTTCGCGCTGAAGACCTGGAGGCACTACTTGTACGGTGAGACCTTCGAGATTTTCACAGATCACAAGAGCCTCAGATACCTTTTTGATCAGAAGGAGCTCAACATGAGACAGAGACGTTGGTTGGAGCTCCTGAAGGACTACGACTGCAGCATCTCCTACCACCCGGGAAAGGCCAATGTGGTGGCTGACGCCTTGAGCCGTAAGGCGCCTGCACACTTGGCCAGTCTATAGTTACAGAGTTGGAGCCTTTTGGAGGAGGTGGGCAGTTGGCGACCCCTGGAGTTACGGGGGCACTATGGGGCAGTGACGGTGACACGACAGACTAGGCCAGAGCTGATAGACCGCATCATCACAGGACAGATGGCCGATCCATACTTGCAGTCCTTGCGCGACAGAGTACTGTCAGGAGACCCAGGGGACTTCTCTTTCACAGACCAGGTGCTGCGCCTGAGGGGACGGTTATGCGTTCCCAGAGACGAGGAGCTGTTGAGAGAGCTCCTGACTGAGGCACACGGTTCCAGGTTCACCATACATCCCGGAAACACGAAGATGTACCACGACTTGAGATGCGAGTTTTGGTGGAGGGGGATGAAGCGGGATGTGGGTGAATTTGTGCAGCAGTGCTTAGTGTGCCAGCAGGTGAAAGCCAAGCATCATAGGCCTGTAGGGCCGCTACAACCGCTTCCAGTGCCAGAGTGGAAGTGGGAGAGCATCACCATGGACTTGGTGGTGGGCTTACCTATTACCCAACGAGGGCACGACGCTGTCTGGGTAATTGTGGATGGACTAACGAAGACGGCACGATTCCTGCCTATCCGAGTCACTTTGGGACCAGCACAGTTGGCAGAGAGGTACATTCGCGACGTGGTACGACTACACGGAGTTCCGTGGGAGATCGTATCCGACCGGGATACCCGCTTTACGTCCCAGTTTTGGGCTGAGTTTCAGCAGGCCCTGGGGATGCGGTTGAGGTTTAGTACAGCTTACCACCCCTAGACGGACGGACAGTCCGAGCGCACGATACAGACACTTGAGGACCTTTTGCGTGCCCGTGTGCTGGACTGGAGGGACTCTTGGGAGGAACACCTGCCCCTGGCGGAGTTTGCATACAACAACAGTTACCACTCGAGCATCGGCATGGCTCCCTACGAGGCTCTGTACGGACGGAGGTGTACGACACCCTTGAGTTGGGTTGAGGTGAGGACCAAGTGGGAGGTTGGCCCCAGGTTGATCCGGCAGAGTCAGGAGGTAGTCGAGCAAGTCCATAGGCGACTCCGCACTGTCAGGAGCTGACAGAAGAGCTACGCGGATCGGAGACGCAGAGAGGTGCAGTTCGAGGTTGGGGATCACGTCTTTCTTCGTGTTTCGCCAATGAAGGGCCTGCAGCGGTTTGGGGTGAGAGGGAAGCTCGCGCCGAGGTTGGTGGGGCCCTTTGAGGTCCTGGAGCGGGTTGGACACGTTGCTTACAGGCTTGCCCACCCCCCGCAGCTTTCTGGTGTGCACGACGTGTTCCACGTGTCCAACCTCAGGAAGTACGTAGCCGATCCCAGTCACGTACTGAGTCACGAGAGCATCGAGGTGGGCGATGACCTGACCTACCCCAAGCGGCCAGTGCAGATTCTAGACCGAGCCGTCCGCAGTTTGAGACGAAAGCAAGTACCCCTGGTAAAGGTTTTGTGGAGGAGCCAGCGGTACGAGGAGGCTACCTGGGAGCCTGAGGCGGCAATGCGGGAGTGGTACCCGGAGCTCTTCGCGGGTACGTCTTTTCGGACCGGCTTCAGTCCTCTTTGAGTTTGTTATGGTTATTTTGACGTCTTTCCCGCACCCTAGTTAGCGCAAGTTTCGGGGACGAAACTTCCTTTGAGTTTGTTATATTGTTACGAACGCGTGGCTTCAGACGTCCATTAAGACATCTTGGAGGTGGCCCAGACGTCTGACCAGACGTCTAGAACCCCTTCCAGACGTCTGGAAATCGGTTATTTTCGGCACACGTGTTTCGTCTACGCGCCTGAGCGCGCAGACCTGTGAACGCTCTCTCTCTCTCTTTCCCTCTCTCCTGCGGCCGCAGGCTACACCCTGTCTGCTCTCTCTCTCCTCCTCGCGCGGCCTTAAAAGGCCACGCCCTCTCCCTCACTCCCGTCATCTCCGTTCCCTTCCTCTTCTCCTTCCAGCCGGGGCGCGAGAGCGAGCGCGAGTGAGCGGCGGCAGCGACAGCCACGGTGAGCGTGGGAGGAGGTGCTGCGCGTGGATAGAGGCGCTCAGCCGTGAGGGCGAGCTCGCCGGGGCTACTAGGGCCGGCCGGCGGGGGACGCATCTGGCGCGGTGCGACGCAGGAGGACTGCTGCAACTCGAGCAGCAGGCGGACGGGACGCGGCGCGGCCGAGCGTCGCGAGCGGAGGGTGAGTGGCGCCCTGGTTCTGGAAACTTTTCCAGAATCAGACGTCTGGGAGTCCAGCCAGACGACGTGGACGACGTCTGGAGGACTGTCCAGACGTCTGAAAGGTGAGTTATTCCGTCTTTCTTCCTCTTCTTCGACTAACCGTACTAAGAGAGAGAGGAAATGGGTACGCGCAGGTTCTGAGATTTGCATCCAACGCGAATCAGACGTCTGGCTGCAGTGCCAGACGAATGGAATGACTTTCAGACGTCCGGGGTGACCATCGGACGTCTGGGAACTAGGCCAGACGCCCCCACAGGCTTCTGGACATCTGAGAGACCACGCAGAGCAAGGTAACCCCTGATCCACTTTTTAAGACGTCTGGAATAAGTTCCAGACGTCTGATTTTGCACTTTTTGGTCGTTTTCGACCCGTTTAGGGCCCGTTCGGGTTCCGTTTTCCACGTTTCGAGTTGCGTTCTTTTCGGAATTACATCCTCTACCCGTCTACAGTAGTTGTATACTGTTTTGAGAAACTCCTTGTGTTTGATCCTTGTGATAGGACCCCATTCCGTTGCAGCCTCGGGGGTTGCGGAGGCACGGGGGATTCCCGACCACGCTCCCAGTACTCCTGTTGTAACCGGTAGAGTGGCTTTTAAGTTTACTAGTATAATCTGTTAAATTATGGAACCATAAATAGAACCTAGGACATTGCATGAATCCTAGGAATGAGAAATAGATTGAATGGTAGATCCTAGGGTGTTGCATGAATCCTAGGGCTGGAAAACTAGATTGTATGATAGATCCTAGGATATGGCATGAATCCTAGGACGGAAGAACTAGTGGAATATATGAATACTGCAGTCTTAGAAAATGTGGAAAGGAAATAATAGCTACCTGTAAATTGGTTTAACAGCTGCCTATTATGAATAAATGAGCATGTCTGGGAATATGGGACGTATGAATGTGAAACTGGGAAGGTGAAATCAGAATGTGCTGAGTTAAAAGAACTGGAAGCCTATGGGGAATTAGGAGTGGAACTCCTGGAAAGAGAAAGGAATGGAACTGAGAAAGAAAGACGTGGTAGTGTGCTGCCTCTTGGGTACGTAGTACCAAGGGAAGTACCTGTACCTGTTTAGTGCAGAGCGGAGCCACCTGCCCCAGGGACCTGGGGTTAGGACTGGCCACTTTGTACCACTTGTTGGCCTCGTGTACGTAGTACCGAGGAGAGCTACTAGTGTAGGGAGGTACTAGCTACCCCACGGGCCCCGGGGTTCTGCTAGCCTCCTTCACCGACTTGTTAGGCCCACTGGGCAAACCAGGGTAGTCAGGCGAGGGTGCGCGGACTGTGGAGGGGCAAGGCCCTTGTTTGGTTACTGTGGAGGGGTTGGACCCCTGTTACTGAGAGGGTTCTGCCCTGTACTGGTTCCGTGCTGTGCTCTGGGCGCACCCGTTAACGGAAACGACTGACAGCGTGCCAGTGCGGGTTAGCTACCTGTGTGTTTATCGCGCGTGTCGTAGTCACCGTTACGCCTGTCTGTGACCTTGGGGTGGTTGACTGAGAGTAGGATCACCACGGGGGACTCTCCCGGCCAGGAGAGCACCACGTGCTACTTCTACTGTTCAGAAAAGACTGCAATCAAGATCGTTCCCACGAGGAACATTCGAGATCAAGTGAAGGATCTGAGAATTAGATAAATTTTGAAATAATAGAAAGACGTAAATTAAAGGAAGAAAGAAAATTAAAACAGCTACTGTACACTTTACTGTTTCTTTAGTTTAGCTGCCACTCTAGTCAACGTTTTGCTAACGTGTTACACTCGTTACTTTTCAGGACCAGGTGTTGAGCAGCCAGGGTCAGCGGCTGCAGAGGACGCTGGGCTGTGTAGGGTCCAGTAGAGTTACCACTGTTCTCTTGTACCACTTGCTTTTTGGTTCCACTGTAGTGAGTAGTTCTTGTTTCCGCTGTACTTTTATTTACCTGCAGTTCCATATTATGTTATGAATGTTGTTCTACTGTTGTGGTGGTATATACTGTAGTGGTTTCTTTCCTTACTGCTGTATTTTCTTACTGTTAGTTATATTCATGTTGAATGTGGTTTATTTTACTGCTCTTTTGGTTACTTCCTCGTTGGACGACCAGGTCTTGGGATTAGTCGAGTCGGTCCAGTTCTCGTGTCTCGTAGGGATTAGGGAATCGGGTCGTTACACCTTGTGATACTTGAAGTAGGGCCCAATGTCCGTCTTCCTCTCCATTAGGTTGGCCGGAGGTAGCAAGTCCTTGTTTGTAGACCATACTTCTGTCAGCACGTACACCTAGTTCACAGCCAAGGGATTGTATTCTTCGAAATAATCCCGCCTGGTCGGGGGAGGTCTGTTGTTCCGACCCTTGCCCGGCCGATTGTTGCCCTACTCCGGGAAGCTGACCATGTGCTTGCTGAAATGGCCACTTCGACGGGTGGGAGGGGGGTGGATTCACCTGGGGCCCGCTTCTCTCGGGCTGGGCTAGCGCCCTCCTAGGATCCCTTCGCCAGCCGGTTGTGGGAGCAGAAAGAGTCATCCTACTCTGCAAACCTTGTGGCTCGGTCCTAGAGTTTAGCCATGTCTCTGGGTGGGAAGTCGTCGATGTCATACCAAAACCTCTGAGTCAGGAGTCCTGACTTGAAGTATTGGATAGTGATAGCATCATGAGGCCGCTTGCACTTGAAGTACTAGGCCTTGAATCGATCTAGGTATGACCGGAAGGACTTGAAAGTTCTTCCCTACTTGGAGGGGTGACGTAATAATGCGGAAATCAAATATATAAAGCAATCTCACAAAAATAAGCAATCACAAAATGTACACAGGAATTTTTAGGTGGAAACCCAAACCGGGTGAAAACCACCACCTAACCCTCTCGAGTTAGGATTTTCCGATCAACCTAGTTGATCAAATCCACTAAACGAATCACTTTAAAACGAGGGTGATTCAACCTCAGTACAACCACGCTACAAGTACGAGGGTAGCGTTCCTCAACCCCTTCTCTCCACGAGAAGGATTTTGTCCCACGAAGGAGACGGGAATTCGCAAAGCGAATACCCAACCAAATAACAAAGATAAAATAAACAATAGTCCTATAGAGCCAACAAAATAATTAAACCTAGCTTCTATAGGAAATAGGAAACTCCCCTTTGCAAGGAGTGCGTCGACGATGACGCGGTGCGTGTGCCACGCGATGGCGCTACGTAGCTCTCGTGAACAACAGCGGGAGAGCGGGCGCGCAAACTGTTTGATGCTCTCAAGATGTAGAACTTGAGCTTGGAGAGCAAGAACTTCTTGGACACAAGAGTGTGAAAGTGTGTAGCTAAGTGTATCCAAGTGTATTTCTAAGTGTCTCTTATGTGTTTTTGTGTTGCAAAAGCTCCCCTCTATTTATAGAGGCCTTAGGAAGGCTTTGGAAGGCTTAGAAAGGGTTCTATAGCCGTTGGGAACAAAGTCCAAGAGAATCAGGCCGAAATCAGGACAATGATTACATTTGACAGGGTTATCAGACGTCTAACTCTGGCATCAGACGTCTGGAAGGCCACTTTAAGACGTCTGATTTCAAGGTCAGACGTCTGATTCTATGCGGGTTTCTCCCTGACTTGAATCAGATCTAAACAGGGTTTTTGTGCAAGTCCATCAGACGACATATAGGACGTCTGGCACTATGTCTGGACGTCTGGAAACCTACTTTTACTGTGGGAATTGATTTCCAAACGTTGCAACGGCTAGAAAATCTCTGAGAAGAGATTTTGGGTCAGCCGAGGCAAAACGGTCATTTATCAGACGTCTGGAAAGACCTAAGGACGTCTGATAAGGCTCTAACGGTCATAATCTTGACTGTCTGCTAAGCCAGCCAACGGTCCACTAATTGGACGTCTGTCAAAGCCATCAGACGTCTGGACTAAGGTCTGGACGTCTGATTTCATCAAACAGAACTAGCTATGTCCAGCCTAACAGTTATCAGACGTCTGAAACAACAGTCAGACGTCTTACAATACTTTATCAGACGTCTGATTTTGGAATTAGACGTCTGGAAGTGCTGTTTGAACCCTATATTGGTTTTCTAGGTATTCTACAGAAAACCTAAGTATCCTAGGGTTGTGCCGGTGTTCCTAGGACTACTGTTAGGGTTCTTTGAGGCTCTTTAACATGAAATATCTAAGGAAATAAAGAGCAACAAAAGAAACGAAAAATACAACAAGTACAAAAGAAGGAAATCTATCCTATTCTTCATTTCCTTCCATCTTCAATCTTTCGCTCCACGCGAACCTCCTCTGTTTTCCGTCAAGCTCCTCCAATCCGTCCTGGATGCGAGCTCGAACTCCGTCTAAACACGTCCACATTTGCAATTGACCTGAAATCTAGGACTCAAATTGCAAATGTTAAATAACACGTGTTTTGTTATCATCAAAACAAATGATCGTGGTGCTCTAGCACCAACAATCTCCCCCTTTTTGATGATGACAAAACCGTAAATAATAATACAAAAAATCCGCTCTGATACCAATTGTAATTTTTCCCTACTTGGAGGGGTGAGATCAGCGTGATAAAAAAATGCGTAATTGAAATATAAACAATCTCACAAATAGTCAATCACACAAAGACACAAAGTATTTTTAGGTGGAAACCCAAACCAGGTGAAAACCACCACCTAACCCTCTCGAGTTAGGATTTTTCGATCAACCTAGTTGATCAAATCCACTAACCGAATCACTTTAAAACGAGGGTGATTCAACCTCAGTACAACCACGCTACAAGTACGAGGGTAGCGTTCCTCAACCCCTTCTCTCCACGAGAAGGATTTTGTCCCACGAAGGAGACGGGAATTCGCAAAGCGAATACCCAACCAAAATAACAAAGGTAAAATAAAACAACAGGTCCTATAGAGCTAACAAAGTAATTAAGAACCTAGCTTCTATAGGAATAAGGAAACTCCCCTTTGCAAGGAGTGCGTCGAGGATGACGCGGGTGCGTGAGCCACGCAATGGCGCAATGTCGCTCTCGTGAACAACGGCGGGAGAGCGGGTGCGCGAAGACTTGATGCTCTCAAGAGAATGAAACTAGAGCTTGGAGAGCAAGGACTTCAATTGGACACAAAAGAGTGGAACTAAGTTGCTTAGGTGTGTCTCTTATTTCTCTTAGTGTATATTTTGTGTGTAAATGCTCCCCTCTATTTATAGAGGCCTTAGGAAGGCTTTGGAAGGCTTAGAAAGGGTTCTATAGCCGTTGGGAACAAAGTCCAAGAGAATCAGGCCGAAATCAGGACAATGATTACATTTGACAGGGTTATCAGACGTCTAACTCTGGCATCAGACGTCTGGAAGGCCACTTTAAGACGTCTGATTTCAAGGTCAGACGTCTGATTCTATGCGGGTTTCTCCCTGACTTGAATCAGATCTAAACAGGGTTTTTGTGCAAGTCCATCAGACGACATATAGGACGTCTGGCACTATGTCTGGACGTCTGGAAACCTACTTTTACTGTGGGAATTGATTTCCAAACGTTGCAACGGCTAGAAAATCTCTGAGAAGAGATTTTGGGTCAGCCGAGGCAAAACGGTCATTTATCAGACGTCTGGAAAGACCTAAGGACGTCTGATAAGGCTCTAACGGTCATAATCTTGACTGTCTGCTAAGCCAGCCAACGGTCCACTAATTGGACGTCTGTCAAAGCCATCAGACGTCTGGACTAAGGTCTGGACGTCTGATTTCATCAAACAGAACTAGCTATGTCCAGCCTAACAGTTATCAGACGTCTGAAACAACAGTCAGACGTCTTACAATACTTTATCAGACGTCTGATTTTGGAATTAGACGTCTGGAAGTGCTGTTTGAACCCTATATTGGTTTTCTAGGTATTCTACAGAAAACCTAAGTATCCTAGGGTTGTGCCGGTGTTCCTAGGACTACTGTTAGGGTTCTTTGAGGCTCTTTAACATGAAATATCTAAGGAAATAAAGAGCAACAAAAGAAACGAAAAATACAACAAGTACAAAAGAAGGAAATCTATCCTATTCTTCATTTCCTTCCATCTTCAATCTTTCGCTCCACGCGAACCTCCTCTGTTTTCCGTCAAGCTCCTCCAATCCGTCCTGGATGCGAGCTCGAACTCCGTCTAAACACGTCCACATTTGCAATTGACCTGAAATCTAGGACTCAAATTGCAAATGTTAAATAACACGTGTTTTGTTATCATCAAAACAAATGATCGTGGTGCTCTAGCACCAACAATCTCCCCCTTTTTGATGATGACAAAACCGTAAATAATAATACAAAAAATCCGCTCTGATACCAATTGTAATTTTTCCCTACTTGGAGGGGTGAGATCAGCGTGATAAAAAAATGCGTAATTGAAATATAAACAATCTCACAAATAGTCAATCACACAAAGACACAAAGTATTTTTAGGTGGAAACCCAAACCAGGTGAAAACCACCACCTAACCCTCTCGAGTTAGGATTTTTCGATCAACCTAGTTGATCAAATCCACTAACCGAATCACTTTAAAACGAGGGTGATTCAACCTCAGTACAACCACGCTACAAGTACGAGGGTAGCGTTCCTCAACCCCTTCTCTCCACGAGAAGGATTTTGTCCCACGAAGGAGACGGGAATTCGCAAAGCGAATACCCAACCAAAATAACAAAGGTAAAATAAAACAACAGGTCCTATAGAGCTAACAAAGTAATTAAGAACCTAGCTTCTATAGGAATAAGGAAACTCCCCTTTGCAAGGAGTGCGTCGAGGATGACGCGGGTGCGTGAGCCACGCAATGGCGCAATGTCGCTCTCGTGAACAACGGCGGGAGAGCGGGTGCGCGAAGACTTGATGCTCTCAAGAGAATGAAACTAGAGCTTGGAGAGCAAGGACTTCAATTGGACACAAAAGAGTGGAACTAAGTTGCTTAGGTGTGTCTCTTATTTCTCTTAGTGTATATTTTGTGTGTAAATGCTCCCCTCTATTTATAGAGGCCTTAGGAAGGCTTTGGAAGGCTTAGAAAGGGTTCTATAGCCGTTGGGAACAAAGTCCAAGAGAATCAGGCCGAAATCAGGACAATGATTACATTTGACAGGGTTATCAGACGTCTAACTCTGGCATCAGACGTCTGGAAGGCCACTTTAAGACGTCTGATTTCAAGGTCAGACGTCTGATTCTATGCGGGTTTCTCCCTGACTTGAATCAGATCTAAATAGAGTTTTTGTGCAAGTCCATCAGACGACATATAGGACGTCTGGCACTATGTCTGGACGTCTGGAAACCTACTTTTACTGTGGGAATTGATTTCCAAACGTTGCAACGGCTAGAAAATCTCTGAGAAGAGATTTTGGGTCAGCCGAGGCAAAACGGTCATTTATCAGACGTCTGGAAAGACCTAAGGACGTCTGATAAGGCTCTAACGGTCATAATCTTGACTGTCTACTAAGCCAGCCAACGGTCCACTAATTGGACGTCTGTCAAAGCCATCAGACGTCTGGACTAAGGTCTGGACGTCTGATTTCATCAAACAGAACTAGCTATGTCCAGCCTAACAGTTATCAGACGTCTGAAACAACAGTCAGACGTCTTACAATACTTTATCAGACGTCTGATTTTGGAATTAGACGTCTGGAAGTGCTGTTTGAACCCTATATTGATTTTCTAGGTATTCTACAGAAAACCTAAGTATCCTAGGGTTGTGCCGGTGTTCCTAGGACTACTGTTAGGGTTCTTTGAGGCTCTTTAACATGAAATATCTAAGGAAATAAAGAGCAACAAAAGAAACGAAAAATACAACAAGTACAAAAGAAGGAAATCTATCCTATTCTTCATTTCCTTCCATCTTCAATCTTTCGCTCCACGCAAACCTCCTCTGTTTTCCGTCAAGCTCCTCCAATCCGTCCTGGATGCGAGCTCGAACTCCGTCTAAACACGTCCACATTTGCAATTGACCTGAAATCTAGGACTCAAATTGCAAATGTTAAATAACACGTGTTTTGTTATCATCAAAACAAATGATCGTGGTGCTCTAGCACCAACAGGACTTACTCTTCCATTTCCATACCCTTGACAGCCTTTCGGGGTTATCCCTAAGCCTCTGCTGTCCGAAGAAGTATTTGCAGAACTTGTCGACCAGTTCTTGGAAGCAGGCAATTTGTTCGGCTGGTAGTTCGTTGAACCACTCATGGGCCATGCCAGACAAATAGGATGGGAATACTCTGCAGAGCACTCCATCGGGATAGCCGTGCACTAGCATTATCTGGTGGTAACTCCCAACGGAGCTATTGGGGTTCGTCGTTCGGTCATATGGAGCCATGATGGGCTACTTGAATCTCTCAGGCAAGGGGGCCGTTATCACCTCCTCAGTGCAGGGGTAGGTGGTGACGTAGGCCCGAGGGTGTATGCCCCTCATGGCCCTAGTAATGTGCCGGATGATCTCAAGGATCGATCCCCCATTATCGGTTGCAAGGGGTTGAGCACCTGAGATATCCTCCAAGGATCTTGGGCGAGGAGCCTTCGGTGGGTCAGGAGGGACTTCCCCTCTCTGGCTACTAAGCTCGTGTTTTAGCTTTTCAAGCTATTCGTGTAGATGGGCGTTTTTGTCCTCTACCGCTTGATGCCACCTCAGTTGCTCATCGTCGAGGCTGGGCTGGCGGGTCTCCCCCTGTGGGAGTGGATCTACCTGATTTCTAGGAGCTTCTCAGTGACTAAGATTTCCTCAGCCCTGAGGGTCGACAATTTAGCTCGAAATTGTTCCTCCCTCACCTGTAACTTAAGGTGGGAGTCACGTTCGTAATCCTTCGGTGGTTGAGCGAGGACTCTTTGCTTCTCCTTGTTTGGCTCGATCGGCAGGAGGCATCTCTTGGACGCCAACATTCTCGACTTGGCTCAATCCGACGCTTTCTCGGGGTCAACACGAGAGGAGATAAGGGTAGTGGGGGCCATCGGGAGGACCTCGAGAGGTAGGAAACATTATCAATCAACAATCGTTTTCCACAAACGGCACTAATTGATTGGCACCCCAGGATATAGAGTATCCGACTCAAGTGATGATCGAACCTCCTCAGTGGGGGATGATCCAATCGTGGAATTTAAGCAATCTCACAAATGGCACAACAAGTGGTTACCCAGTTCCACCGCAGGGGTCTACGTTTGCAAGGGAGATGGAGCTCCCAGCTATGCACTAGACATTTGGTAGAGTTATAAAGCATACAATCTCTCGATTTCTCTCGGATTGCTTGAGGGGTGGCTTTGAGGGCCTTCCCCTCTATTTATAGTGTTGGGATTGGACTTCCAGTGAGATCTTTTGAGCGGATTGGACTCGGGTTCCTAGTGGGATCTTTTGAGCAGATCAGGCTCCTACCAAGATCTTCTGAGCAGATACGTCGCCTGACAATTGTATGCGCTCTGCTAGGTTATTAATAGCGGTTGCCCTTGTCAGCATTTATTGGGGTGTAGGCATGTTGTACTTTCGTTGTGCCTTCAGGTGGGCAGGGCCCTTTGGATCCAGCTACTCCAACCTTCTTATGTACGGTCGGGTTGAATCACCTGTCTTGTTTGACTTCCCTTGGATGTAGACGAGTTGGGTCTCTGTGCCTGCCTAAATCCAGCTTCTACAGGCCAGATCCTTCTTTTCGGGCCTATCGCGGGATTTTGGGTCCGAGGGCATTTTTTGCCCTTCATTAGAGATCAATTTCATGATAATCCTTTCTTTGCCCATGATAATGCCTAGAACCCAAGTCATTACATACTTAATTGCGAAGAATATTCTCTATAAGTCATTGATTTGTGGTACTTAACCAATTGTGTAAAATGGTGTATTCAAGACATTTGGGCAAGGATTATAATGAAAAAGATGACAAAACCACCGAAAGAAGAACTTCCCTTTGAATATTTCATTTGCCAAATTATCAAGAAAGCATGTGCAAAGTTGCTTGACATCCTTACATGAGATGCGAATGTTTTTGTTGGTACACGAGATTTTTACAAGACTTTCATCCTTGAAGACCTTGAGCCTGGTTCTTGTGAGGAAGATGAGTGATCCTATTTTAATGTTTTGATGTTTTAAGGTCTAGGAGGCTAGTGATAATAGTTTTACTAAGTAAAGTGACTCCCACATGAGTTCAAGTCTTGTAGTAGTTCTTATTATTGGAAAAATAAAGTAATTTTGATGTTTGATATTAAATTTCAATTTGAATGATTGTTTAAGGAATGTTGATAATTGATTAGTTAATTGCATTAATTGATCTATTCCTTGGTTAGTTATACTTTTGATTGAAGAAACTGTTGGTGCTAGAGCACCACGATCATTTGTTTTGATGATAACAAAACACGTGTTATTTAACATTTGCAATTTGAGTCCTAGATTTCAGGTCAATTGCAAATGTGGACGTGTTTAGACGGAGTTCAAGCTCGCATCCAGGACGGATTGGAGGAGCTTGACGGAAAACAGAGGAGGTTCGCGTGGAGCGAAAGATTGGAGATGGAAGACAAGAAGAATAGGATATATTCTTTTTTATCCTTTCATGTATCTCTTGTATTTATTTTCTTGCTCTTTATTTTCCTTAGACATTATGTTAAAGAGCCTCAAAGAACCCTAACAGTAGTCCTAGGAACACCTGCACAACCCTATGATACTTAGGTTTTCTGTAGAACACTTAGAAAACCAATATAGGGTTAAAACAGACTTTCCAGACGTCTAATTCACGAATCAGACGTCTGATAAAGGATTTTAAGACGTCTGACTGTTGTTTCAGACGTCTGATAACTGTTAGGCTGGACATAGTTAGTTCTGTCTGATGAAATCAGACGTCCAGACCTTAGACCAGACGTCTTAAGAGACGTCTGATGACTTTGCCAGACGTCCAGTTAGTGGACCGTTGGCTAGCTTAGAAGACACTCAAGAATATGACCGTTAGAGCCTTATCAGACGTCCATAGGACTTCACAGACGTCTGATAAATGACCGTTTTGCCTCGGCTGACCCAAAATCTCTTCTCAGAGATTTTCTAGCCGTTGCAACGTTTGGAAATCAATTCCCACGGTAAAAGTAGGTTTCCAGACGTCCAGACTTAGTGCCAGACGTCCTCTATGTCGTATGATGGATTTGTACAAAAACCCTGTTTAGATCTGATTCAAGTCAGGGAGAAACCCGCATAGAATCAGACGTCTGACATTGGAATCAGACGTCTTAAAGTGGCCTTCCAGACGTCTGATGTCAGATTTAGACGTCTGATAACCCTGTCAAGTGTAATCATTGTCCTGATTTCGGCCTGATTCTCTTGGGCTTTGCACCCAACGGCTATAGAACCTTTCTTAAGCCTTCCAAAGCCTTCCTAAGGCCTCTATAAATAGAGGGGAGCCTTTGCAACTCAAAAAGAACATAAGAGACACTTAGAAATACACTTGGATACACTTAGCTACACATTTTCACACTCTTGTGTCCAGAAAAGTTCTTGCTCTCCAAGCTCAAGCTCTACATCTTGAGAGCATCAAACAGTTTGCGCGCCCGCTCTCCCGCTGTTGTTCACGAGAGCGACGTAGCACCGTCGCGTGGCACACGCACCGCGTCATCATCGACGCACTCCTTGCAAAGGGGAGTTTCCTATTTCCTATAGAAGCTAGGTTTAATTTTGTTGGCTCTATAGGACTGTTGTTTATTCTATCTTTGTATTTTGGTTGGGTATTCGCTTTGCGAATTCCCGTCTCCTTCGTGGGACAAAATCCTTCTCGTGGAGAGAAGGGGTTGAGGAACGCTACCCTCGTACTTGTAGCGTGGTTGTATTGAGGTTGAATCACCCTCGTTCAAAGTGATTCGGTTAGTGGATTTGATCAACTTGGTTGATCGGAAAATCCTAACTCGAGAGGGTTAGGTGGTGGTTTTCACCCGGTTTGGGTTTCCACCTAAAAATACCTGTGTACATTGTGCGATTGATTTTTGTGAGATTGCTTTATATTTTATTTCCGCATATTTTTACGTCACCCCTCCTAGTTGGGAACCTTCAATTGGTATCAGAGCAGGTCTCGCGTAATCGGCGTTACAAACCGGCGAGGATCTAGATCATGGAGGGAAGCATAGCCGCAGTCAGAATCTCCGAAGGGCAATCCACCGTCCGACCACCCTATTTCGACGGGAGGGACTTCGGATATTGGAAGTTGAGGATGAAGACGTGGCTTCAAGCCACGGACTTCGCTCTATGGGGATGTTGCGAAACCCCATACGAGATCCCGAAGCGACCCCAAGGAGGCTACTCGCAGCTGCAGATTCAAGATCTCTCACTCAACGCAAAGGCAATGAATGCCTTGTATTGCGCGTTGAGTCCGGAAGAGTTCGAGAAAATCCAAGAGTGCACCACCGCCCACGAGATATGGAGGAGGTTGGAAGGCACTCATGAGGATTCCAGCTCGGAGGAAGAAGAAGAAGAAAAAGAAGAAGAAACCACTTGCTTTGGTTTCATGGCAATCGGAGAAAGCGACATCGACAGCGAAAGCGACTCCGACAATGAGGTAAACCTGGATTTACAAGAAGCCTTTAATGAACTTTTCGATATTAGTAAATCACTTAGGGTAGAAAATAAAAGCATTAAAAAGAACCTTAGTTTTCTTAGAAATGAAATGATAGGTTAGAAAAACAACTCAAGGATATAGAGAATAGTCCTAAGGATAATAACCTGTTATTAGAAAATCAAGACCTCATCAATGAAAATAATAAATTGATTGAGGAAAATAATAGTCTAAAGTTAGAAATTTTTGATTTAAAGACTAAGATGCAAATTATAGAAAGAGAAATTGCATGTCTTAGGGAAAATTCTAACAAATTAATCAACAAAGTAGATAAGTTTTATAGCCCTAAGGTTGAGAAAGGATCTCCATAGGAGACCTTCTAACAAATCCGGATCCAAGCTCACTTGGATACCGAAGAAAAAATTAGAATCTTGTTTTGTAGGGTTCAGGGATGACTACAACATAAAGGACTGGACCTACAAGCTCAAGGCTGGTCAACTTAAGTTGGGAGAACCAATGAGTAGACCAAGGAGGAGAAGAAGAAGACCGACGAGACGGCGAACAAACGACGGACCCGTCGCACGTCGACCACCAGATTGGAGACCGGTGCCGATGCCCGGGCCTCCAAGCTACAGATGGGAGCCCCATCCGATGTGGCATCCACCACCACCATTCGGGCCATTTTATTGGCCATGGTAGGTGAGGTAAAAATTCTTAACCCTATCTTATTATCATAAGCATTTAGATAGGGGGAGTTAAAAAATGATGAGCTAATTGTCAATTTTTAAGGGGGAGAAATAAGGTAGCTAAATTTCCTTTAGTAAGGGGGAGAAAAATAATAGCTATCTTGTTGTTACAAAAAGGGGAGAATATTACCTTTGTTAAAATAAACTCATAGAAGAGCATGTTTTAAGGGGGAGTTATAGGAAATGTAAAATCAATTAAACCTTTTTTGATAATGTCAAAAAGGGGGAGGATTTTTTTATGCATTATTAATTACGGTTTTGTCATCATCAAAAAGGGGGAGATTGTTGGTGCTAGAGCACCACGATCATTTGTTTTGATGATAACAAAACACGTGTTATTTAACATTTGCAATTTGAGTCCTAGATTTCAGGTCAATTGCAAATGTGGACGTGTTTAGACGGAGTTCAAGCTCGCATCCAGGACGGATTGGAGGAGCTTGACGGAAAACAGAGGAGGTTCGCGTGGAGCGAAAGATTGGAGATGGAAGACAAGAAGAATAGGATAGATTCTTTTTTATCCTTTCATGTATCTCTTGTATTTATTTTCTTGCTCTTTATTTTCCTTAGACATTATGTTAAAGAGCCTCAAAGAACCCTAACAGTAGTCCTAGGAACACCTGCACAACCCTAGGATACTTAGGTTTTCTGTAGAACACTTAGAAAACCAATATAGGGTTAAAACAGACTTTCCAGACGTCTAATTCACGAATCAGACGTCTGATAAAGGATTTTAAGACGTCTGACTGTTGTTTCAGACGTCTGATAACTGTTAGGCTGGACATAGTTAGTTCTGTCTGATGAAATCAGACGTCCAGACCTTAGACCAGACGTCTTAAGAGACGTCTGATGACTTTGCCAGACGTCCAGTTAGTGGACCGTTGGCTGGCTTAGAAGACACTCAAGAATATGACCGTTAGAGCCTTATCAGACGTCCATAGGACTTCACAGACGTCTGATAAATGACCGTTTTGCCTCGGCTGACCCAAAATCTCTTCTCAGAGATTTTCTAGCCGTTGCAACGTTTGGAAATCAATTCCCACGGTAAAAGTAGGTTTCCAGACGTCCAGACTTAGTGCCAGACGTCCTCTATGTCGTATGATGGATTTGTACAAAAACCCTGTTTAGATCTGATTCAAGTCAGGGAGAAACCCGCATAGAATCAGACGTCTGACATTGGAATCAGACGTCTTAAAGTGGCCTTCCAGACGTCTGATGTCAGATTTAGACGTCTGATAACCCTGTCAAGTGTAATCATTGTCCTGATTTCGGCCTGATTCTCTTGGGCTTTGCACCCAACGGCTATAGAACCTTTCTTAAGCCTTCCAAAGCCTTCCTAAGGCCTCTATAAATAGAGGGGAGCCTTTGCAACTCAAAAAGAACATAAGAGACACTTAGAAATACACTTGGATACACTTAGCTACACATTTACACACTCTTGTGTCCAGAAAAGTTCTTGCTCTCCAAGCTCAAGCTCTACATCTTGAGAGCATCAAACAGTTTGCGCGCCCGCTCTCCCGCTGTTGATAACGAGAGCGACGTAGCACCGTCGCGTGGCACACGCACCGCGTCATCATCGACGCACTCCTTGCAAAGGGGAGTTTCCTATTTCCTATAGAAGCTAGGTTTAATTTTGTTGGCTCTATAGGACTGTTGTTTATTCTATCTTTGTATTTTGGTTGGGTATTCGCTTTGCGAATTCCCGTCTCCTTCGTGGGACAAAATCCTTCTCGTGGAGAGAAGGGGTTGAGGAACGCTACCCTCGTACTTGTAGCGTGGTTGTATTGAGGTTGAATCACCCTCGTTCAAAGTGATTCGGTTAGTGGATTTGATCAACTTGGTTGATCGGAAAATCCTAACTCGAGAGGGTTAGGTGGTGGTTTTCACCCGGTTTGGGTTTCCACCTAAAAATACCTGTGTACATTGTGCGATTGATTTTTTTGAGATTGCTTTATATTTTATTTCCGCATATTTTTACGTCACCCCTCCTAGTTGGGAACCTTCAGAAACTACTTGATTAAAAAATATTTCTCAAAGGATTATCTATTTTAAAAGGAGTAGTTTAGAGAAAAAATACATTCTTACTAAAAAGAAGAGAAATACATTTTAATCAGAGGGAAAAAATGTCTTAACTCTATCCTTCTTATTATTGACAAAAATGGAGAAGAATTAGACTTTTTATGTTTCCTTAAAAGTTATGAGAGTACAAATTTTTAGGAGAGAAAACTATTTTTACAAATACTTGATTTTCTCGAAATGAAATTATGCGTGTTAATCAAATTTATGTATACTTTCCCAACATCAAAAGGAGAAAGTTTAGACATTAGAATTAATGTCAAAATATTATGACTTCAGTGATGTTGATGTTAAAGAAATATTTAAAGCTGATTAAAGAGTTTAAAATAGTTATTCCAAAAATTAAAGGGTTAGAACACAATTTTTCTAGTATTAGTGAAAAATATACTTGAAGAATGTTATTGCATCAATTAATTAAGTCTTTGTATTATGCAGTAATGTTTGAGAATATTTTCTGATTATTTGCATGCAAAAAATTTTATACAAGTTGCACATGTATACATGCAAAATGTGCAAAACATTTGTGCATAATTACATAGAATGAAGATTGTAGAATGGAGAATTATGCTTATCAAATGGGACACTTGAAGATTGTAAGTTGGAAGATGCAATTAGAAGAGAAGATAGCATTGAAGAGAAGTTCAATTTTGCATTTACATTTTTATTTTAGTAGAATTGTGAAAGCATAATTAGATAACATTATATAAACATCAATTAGTTTGATTAATTGATTAAGTTTGAATTAAACCACTAAGGATTGAACCAAGCCTATGATAGCAAAATATATGAGTTATTTAGGTTATAAAATGATTAAAGAACAAATTATTCGAATAGAAACTTGCCAATAACTTGAATTTGAGTGGTTGTTCTAGACAAATACGGGAATACTAATCATTTAAGTTGCATTTGAATGAGTTTGCACTAATACTGCGTAATGTTTAGGATGGGGGTATTCGGTGAAGTGGAGTAGTAAGTAGTGTGTTAGAAATAGATTTGATGGATGAGTTGATGAGTTTTTTTATTAGGGGTTTGTTTCTTTAAATGTGAGGATATTAAAGTTTTTTGCTGTCACTTTTTTCATTAAAGAAAAAAGGTAATCGTAAGAAAGGTACACATTAGGGGTAGTAAGGACATTTGGTTACATGGGGGTGCAAGGTGATGGGAGGAGTTGTGGATGAGACAATAAGGATTTTGTGGTAATGTCTTCTACTGTAGCAGATAGGTTGGACTCTTAGAGCTAGTTTACTTGAGGCATTAACTCCCATTTACTTAAGAGGTCAACCAGCTGATTGCACATCAATCATACGTAACTTGCCTGAATTAAGCTAGAACTTAGCTTAACATGAACATTCTACATGCATAGGCATCGTATTCTGCATCGTAGTTGATACATGTGTTTTATGTATTAAACTATGTTATTTGAGAGGTATTAATGATTGCAGGTAATCCAGGGCAGCAGATGACCAATCCAACTTTATGGATCTGTTCGGAATAGCGATGGGAGTCCAACGCATCCAAGATCGCATCAATCAGACTCCCGTAGCACCCCAGGGAGTCTGCAGAAGAGCAAAAGCCAAGGGGCAAATTGAAGAAGATCCAGACCTCAGATGACAAACCCAACCGTACGGATGGATCCGGATCGACGTTCACAGTCCAAAGATGCAGAATCAACTTAATCGGAAACCTACGTCATCAGATATAAAGAGAAGAAGAACGGACGGCCACGATGGCACCATGTGGCACCATCGCAGCTGCCCCTCGCCATGCCCCCAACCCCTGAAGGCGCCTCACCTCGTAGCGTGGGCCGTTGGATCTTCATCCAATGACCACAAACGCGCCACATTGCCACCCAGAACAGATTAATATAAATATAATCCGGTAAGTATGTATTACAAAGGTTCTGTGTAGCGCATTGGCTCGCGCATGCGCAGTGCTGTGGCTATCTAAGCCGTCCGATTGTGTTAAGGTGGGATTTGAAGGCATGCGGCAAAAGCAAAAACACAAAGCCGTGGGAGCGCACAGAGTCGCGCGATTTTAATCTGAGGGCGCACGTTGCATCATGTGGCAACCCCAGAGAACATCCGAGCGTGGAGAAGGATTTTGAAGGTTTTTATTGCCAAAATAAGGGGGCAAATTGGTGTCGGTGTCGGTTGCAGGTGGGTGTGTGCAAGCGCGTATACGCGATTGAAAGCAAAAACACAAAGCCATGGGAGTGCGCAGAGCCGCGCGATTTTAATCTGAGGGCGCACGTTGCATCATGTGGCAACCCCAGAGAACATCCGAGCGTGGAGAAGGATTTTGAAGGTTTTTATTGCACAAAATAAGGGGGCAAATTGGTGTCGGTTGCAGGTGGGTGTGTGCAAGCGCGTATACGCGATTGAAAGCAAAAACACGAAGCCATGGGAGTGCGCAGAGCCGCGCGATTTTAATCTGAGGGCGCACGTTGCATCATGTGGCAGCACCAGAGAACATCCGAGCGTGGAGAAGGATTTTGAAGGCTTTTTATTGCACAAAATAAGGGGCAAATTGGTGTGGGTTGCGGGTGGGTGTGTGCAAGCACGTATACGCGATTGGATGGTGTAGAGTGCGCCACATGGTGAGATTAGAGCGCACTGCAGGTGGGACGTGCAATTGCGCGAGTTGTGCGAAATTAGAAAGGTGCGTGAATCGTGCTGAGGATTACGAAGGCGCAGTGCTGCGACTGTCTAAGCCGTCCGATTGTGTTAAGGTGGGATTTGAAGGCATGCGGCAAAAGCAAAAACACGAAGCTGTGGGAGCGTGTAGAGCCGCGCGATTTTAATCTGAGGGCTCACGTTGCGTCATGTAGCAGAACCAGAGAACATCCGAGCGTGAAGGATTTTGAAGGTTTTTTATTGCACAAAATAAGGGGCAAATTGGTGTGGGTTGCGGGTGGGTGTGTGCAAGCGCGTATACGTGATTGGATGGTGTAGAGTGCGCCACATGGTGCGATTAGAGCTCACTACAGGTGGGATGCACAATTGCATGAGTTGTGCGAAATCAGGAAGGTGCGTGAATCGTGCTAAGGATTGCGAAGGCGCGGTGCTATGGCTGTCTAAGTCGTCCGATCGTGTTAAGGTGGGATTTGAAGGCATGCGGCAAAAGCAAAAACACGAAGCCGTGGGAGCGCGTAGAGCTGCGCGATTTTAATCTAAGGGTGCATGTTGCGTCATGTGGTAGCACCAGAGAACATCCAAGAGTGGAGAAGGATTTTGAAGGTTTTTTATTGCACAAAATAAGGGGCAAATTGGTGTGGGTTGCGGGTGGGTGTGTGCAAGTGCGTATACGCGATTGGATGGTGTAGAGTGCGCCACATGGTGCGATTAGAGCGCACTGCAGGTGGGATGCACAATTGCGCGAGTTGTGCAAAATCAGGAAGGTGCGTGAATCGTGCTAAGGATTGCGAAGGCGCGGTGCTGCGGCTGTCTAAGTAGTCCGATTGTGTTAAGGTGGGATTTGAAGGCATGCGGCAAAAGCAAAAACACGAAGCCATGGGAGCGAGCAGAGCTGCGCGATTTTAATCTGAGAGTGCACGTTGCGTCATGTGGCAGCACCAGAGAATATCCGAGCGTGGAGAAGGATTTTGAAGGTTTTTTATTGCACAAAATAAGGGGTTGTAATGCCCTATTTGCCCCTCCAAGAAATTATAAAAGAGGCCTAAGGGTCCTCTTTCAAAGGCATTCAAGTAGAGAACTCTCTCATTCTCTTCTTCCTTCTCTCTCTCTTCTTCTTCCCGTCGTCTCTGCATTTCCATCTGACAAATCCATTGGGCCACCCTGTCGGATTGCCGTTGCTCCTCTCGACCTCTTTAAAAGGCCACCACGAACCACCCGTGGTGCCCTCATTCTGTTACATAAGTAGTTTATGTTCATGTTATAATTTGTTTCAATTCCATATATGCAATTCATGATGTGATATATATATTGTGGTTCATTATATCTACTATTTAGTAATTAGATTTAGAACAAGTGCATGAAATCAAAAGCGTTTTTCTGCCTCCCTGTGATTGACCGGACTCCCAATTCCGTTAATTTTATTTGTCGAGACGCATTTCGCGCTATACTACGACGTATTTATCTTTTACGCGATCTACGTCCCGAACACCTACATAGTCTTAACACCAATTTTGGAGGGTTAACATCCATTTTGCTAACACCAGTGATGGTAACACCATCATCCTTCATATCTGGTCTAACTTGACTAAGTTATAAGGTTAAATTCACTTTATTAAGCAACAAAATAGTATAACTTAATAATATCAATAAATAGAAGGAATGGCATCCGAATTCGTTAATTCTGTTATTTTAATAGCAAAATACAAATGCAAATTAACTAAAGGATAAACCTATACTCAATTGAAGGTCAATTAAGCTCAAATTTTCAATAAGTGGGCATACTCTAATTGATTTAGAATAAGTGGGCAGAAATCAACTTAATTGGAGGCCTACGTCATCAGATATAAAGAGAAGAACGGACGGCCACGATGGTGCCATGTGGAACCATCGCAGCCGCCCCTCGCCGTGCCCCCAACCCCTGAAGGCGCCTCGCCTCGTAGCGTGGGCTGTTGGATCTTCATCCAACGGCCACGAACATGCCACATCGCCACCCAGAACATATTAATATAAATATAATTCAGTAAGTACATATTACAAAGGCTCTGTGTAGCGCATTGGCTCGCACGCGCGTGCAAAATCAAGAAGGTGCGTGAATCATGCTAAGGATTGCGAAGGCATGGTTCTGCAGCTGTCTAAGTTGTCCAATCGTGTTAAGGCGATATTTGAAGGCATGCGGCAAAAGCAAAAATGCGAAGCCGTGGGAGCGTGCAGAGCTACGCGATTTTAATCCGAGGGTGCACGTTGCATTATGTGGCAACACCAGAGAACATCCGAGCATGGAGAAGGATTTTGAAGGTTTTTTATTGCACAAAATAAGGGGATGCAATGCCCTATTTGCCCCTCCAAGAAATTATAAAAGAGGCCTAAGTGTCCTCTTTCAAAGGCATTCAAGTAGAGAACTCTCTCATTCTCTTCTTCCTTCTTCTCTCTCTCTTCTTCTTCTCGTCGTCTCTGCATTTCCATCTGACGAATCCGTTGGGCCACCTTGTCGGATTGCCGCTGCTCCTCTCGACCTCTTTAAAAGGCCACCACGAACCACTTGTGGTGCCCTCGTTCTGTTACATAAGTAGTTTATGTTTATGTTATAATTTGTTTCAATTCCATGTATGCAATTCATGATGTGATATATATATTGTGGTTCATTATCTCTACTATTTAGTAATTAAATTTAGAACAAATGCATGAAATCAAAAGCATTTTTCTGCCTCCCTGTGATCGACCGGACTCCCATTTCCATTAATTTTATTTATCGAGACATATTTCGTGCTATACTACGACGTATTCATCTTTTACGTGATCTACGTCCCGAACACCTACATAGTCTTAACACCTATTTTGGAGGGTTAACATCCATTTTGCTAACTCCATTGATTGTAACACCATCATCCTTCATATCTGGTCTAACTTGACTAAGTTATAAGGTTAAATTCACTTTACTAAGCAACAAAATAGTATAACTTAATAATATCAATAATTAGAAGGAATGGCATCCGAATTCATTAATTCTGCTATTTTAATAGCAAAATACAAATGCAGATTAACTAAAGGATAAACTTATACTCAATTGAAGGTCAACTAAGCTCAAATTTTCAATAAGTGGGCATACTCTGATTGATTTAGAGTTTCTTCGAAATAAAAGTCATTTTACAATTAATAAAATCTTAATTTCAGCCTTACTTTAATTTAAAGGGTTCTAATGGAAATAAATGTAATTTAAATCTTCTAAAATCATTGAAAAATATTATATAAGATTTAGAACAATCAATTTGACGAAATGAACCTATTTTGATCTAAAACACTGACCTAGGAGAATATTTAGTACATTTTGGGCTAAAAGCATAAATTGATCAATCAAACTTCATCAAAACCCAAAATTGATGTCACCGTTAGATTCCTTGGAACCAAATTAGGTTACTCTCAAAATCAAACTCCATCTAGACCAAGTTTGCAATTTGCTCCTTTAGTTTGTAATCTTTGTAAAGACCGCATTAAATTTTGATTTTCCTTACAAAAAGTCCCTTGTGACCATCTTCCTCAGGACCACTTCTCCTTCACACACAGCTGGAGTTCCCGCCGTTGACTTACCTTTGACTGCAAAATCCTCCCAGGTTTAATCACGAAACCTTGCCAAATCTAGAAGGATTGCTCAGCACACGATTTCACTTGCAATGGCACCCTTTTCCTATGCGATCCCTACCTTCATCAACCGCACTCATCCCTGTTGTGACTTCACCGACCGTGAAATCCAACCATTGAGCCTCGCCATGTCCAACGTTGTCATCGCATTGCGAGGAGCTATAAAGCTCCCCGAAGATCCATCGATTTTTTTATGGAGAAATATGCCGAGTTTCCGCCCTTCTTTGCCTCGGCCTTCTTCTTCCACCCTGGCAATTTCCCCGATCTCTTCTTCCACACACACTCAAGATGCAAGGGCGACGCTACTGCCTTCCTCATCTTCCTTCAGCCGTCACCCACCAAAGCACGACCTCTTTCCTCCTCTTCTCTGCCACCAGCTTCCCTCCCAAACCCTCCTCCTTTGTTGTGACCGACGGGCCAAAATTAGCCGCTCCCCACCTCCCTCATCAAGCATAGGTAGCTCTTCTTCCTCCTCTTGCTTCATAAAATAGGCTAAGCATTATACGTATAGGAAATGGGACTTAATTCCCCTATCACCACCTTCGTCTTCCTCGCGGATGACGGAAGTCCGATGAAATGCTGGCGACGTGCTCCACATCCTTGCCACCAACTTCCACCATCGCCAACCATCTCTGAAGCTTCGCAACACCACCATGAGCAAAAGTCCTCAATTTATTGGGCCTTGACGCCTCTTCAACCCCATCGAACTCCATCACTAGCCACCGTCTTCTTCAACGTCGATGGCTTGTCTCTGGCATCCTCACCAGAAATTGCCATTGTACATCACCTTTAGGAGGGTTGGGCAAAGCTCCTTGACCCCTTGGTCAAGGATGAGACCCTCTCCCACGCCGAGTTTGACCTTCGCCGGAGCTCCACTCCATCTCAGTTTCTGGCATCATCATCCACGACCCTAGCAGTCGTCAATCAATGATTTGTCCCCGTACCCACATCGACGACCACCGTGCGACCACGCTCCGCCCTTCGCTAGCATTAATTGATGATCGGAGCTCAATTTCGGTGTCCCTTCGACCAACCCACCGGCATTGAAGAAGATCTCAAGCTCTAATTGCTGGTAGGGATCGGTTTGAAGGAAAAGAAAATTTGCAAGGACCCAAAAAAGAATTTAGTAGGTACCTATTTGCAAGAAGATCTTTATTTGTTGGGACCGATTTGTAAATCAACTTGATTGATTAAGGATTAAATTTTATCTTTGAATATCTAGTGGTTATTGCATTATCATGTTAACACCTTATTACTATAGATTATTTAGTGCTTAATTTAATTTCATTGATTTATGTTTTATTTAATTGGGCATTAAGTAATTAAAGAGGTCCACAATTATTAAAACTTAAATCACACAATCAATTTCTTCTTGATTTGCTTACATATTTGATTCCACATCGATGGGTTGCAGGATTTACACAATTGTTATTTCGAAATCTATTCTCATAGCCTTAGTGAATATTATGTTAATTTTATTGAATTAGAATGCCTGCGATTGAAAGCTAAACTTTCTGCATCTAGTTCTTGGTTTAGAATTTTGCAAAAATTAGGATAGTGGTATTCACACAATAAATTGCTCCCAGCGAACGATCTCAGACTTCCACTCGAGGTTTATAAATTTTAAAAGCTGATTTGTTTGATTCAACTATACTACGACGTGATTTTTATCAACCTCATTTCGTGCACATCAACCAATTCCAAGAGGTGCTAGAAAAACAAGTGTGAACTTCATAACTCCCTCACACCCAAACTCTACTCTCCAGAAACTGGCGTTTACACCAGTTTAACTAAACACCAAAAGGGTTAACACCAGTTTAAATAAATAAAAATTGGTGTTAACATCACTTTGCAAGCAAACAGACATGAGGGTTAACATCAGTTTCACATTTCTTAACACCGATTTCTTAATCCTTCAAGTAAACTAGCCCTTAAAATAATCCACTCCATTTGACTACATCCACATAGGGCGTAAGGAAGTTAGCAATTGATCCAATAGGTTGTGTCAGTTGATCAAGATATTTTGTGAGATTTATGTAAGTAGTTGGATCATTATTTAAGGATATTTTTACATGTATAACAAGTTCTAAAAGATGATTTATCTATGATTTATAATTGTTAGGAGTGTAACACTTAGTCATTCTATAAAGAGGAATTCAGTTATAAATAAAGGAGATTAAGAGGTGAGAAGTCTATACTTTTATACATTTTGCATATCTGCGATTGATTGTTCTTGCATGATCGAGTATAAATGAGTGCAAAATATATATATAAAAAAATCACTTTGATGTCAATCACAAATGATGTTGCATGTCATACATGATAGTTACTTGTAGCTTCCAGAGCATCTTAAGAAGCTACGTGGATGGTCATTCCCTTACTATAAGGAATTGAAGATTATTGCTGGTAGAGAGACTACTAGGGTAGTCAATGCTACATCCAATCTTAGGCAAGTGGAGGGAGAGGATTTTGTTGAGTACGAATGTGAAGGTGAAGTGAATCTATCTCAAATGGATTTCTCTATGAACGAAAATGCAACAATGTCCTCATAGGCTGCCATCGTGAGGAATTACGGTTCCACCTAACGAGCACCAACTAAACCTACTGTATCTCAAGTTGTTGAAGAGGGAGCACATGTTATGGCAAGATCGCTGTTATTAAGAGGAAAGGCAAAGACTTCTAAATACACATCTAAAAGCAATGGGAAGCGTTGTCGTAGCGTGACCTCCACTTTAGAAGGAGTTGAGAAGGTTACAACAATGATGAATGAGTACTTGTAATTTAGCAAGAGCAAACAACTTCGTGAACATGAAAGAAGCGAGATTGACAAATGTGTTTACACGTTGGCATCGATGCTATCAAACCTCAGGATTTGTAAGAGGGCAAGGATGATTGCCTGACTGAAGGATGCATCGTTTAGAGATATCATGAGGGATTTCTTGCGTGGTAGTCTGGATGATATGATGGAGTTAGTCAGGATGGTCATGAATGGGGATATGTGACTGCAGTGTCATTCTTGATTTATGAGTTGAATGGAGTTAGTCAATGATTACTCTTGTTGTATGGAGTTATATTCACCTGGATTGTCATATACGAGGGAAGTGTTGCATCATTATTATGGATGAATGTATGGTGGTATTTTCGTTATCTATGTAGAATTGTTGGATGATTTCCTATTAGTTTCTGTACATATCATGTATTTGTATGGAACTGCTACATCTTAATGGATGACTTATTCAATTTGTTTATGTTTTTCGTAACATGTCAATAGATGGAAAGCACTAGTTGCTCAGTAGATAGTGATGATGTTGGAGATCTTATAATGGATGTAATGTTTGAAGAAACAATGATTATGTTGTTGATCTGCTGCAACATAGCACACATGTTCTACATGTACGTAAACACACAGGTGATTTGAAGGGATTACGGTGGGTAAATATTATTCTAGAAGGCCACCATGACCGGTTAATTGATATGTTTCGAATGGAGAGCCATCAATTCATCAAGTTACGAGACATGTTACTTGATAGGAAGTACTTAAAACCCACTAAGGAGATGCATCCAAGCAAGGCACTCGCAATCTTCCTATACGGGGCAAAACAGGGGGCTACAAATCTAAATATGTAGGGTAGATTTGAAAATTCGTTAAGAACGATAAGTAATTACTACAAAGGAGTTGTCTGAGCTATCAAGAATCTTCAATTTTAGTTTATTTCCTTCCCTGATCACTCTGTACTAGTTTTAGCTAAGATAAGGAGGAACAAGGAGCTTTACCCGTATTTCAAGGTAACCTGCCACAGTTTGTAGGATCTAGGTGGTGCCATTGTTCGTTTACAATGTATGACATGTTTGTACTTGTCAACACTATCATTGCAAGATGTCATTGGGGCTATTAATGGAACACATATTGAGTTAGGTGTCAACCCCATGCAAATCAATTTTCGACGGATAACTGATTTACACCATCCATTGTTAATAGACTTTGCTCAATGACAAGCGTTTAATATTTAATCAATGGAGCAATCTGAGCCTAGTACATTAATCAATATACATTGCGGTTGCATGGAATACTCGATATTAGAAACACAAGTTAGAGAAATTTAATCTATTAATGTTCCCTTTTTTTAAAACGTTGATCATTATGTAATGCCTTCATTTATTCATGCAACTTCCCTATACCATTTCTCGCAATGTACAACCCAACTATTAAGGTGTAGGTAAATTATACTATCTATGTCCCTCATTTACTGCATTTCTAATTTCTATTTTCTTGTAGTTGGTTTTATTTAATTTTTATGGCAGTTGTTAATTTAATCATGTATTCATGACAATATCCTTCATACCCCATAATTATAGCAATAATGCAATTAGACAAAATTATTTCCTTCTCAACAATTATTTATTACATCCAATTCTTAAATTAATATTAAAAAATTTAATTGTGTACCAACAAATATGTACTTATTACCTAATTTTACTACTAAATGCTAATAATGATTACTACAAAGCTTAAGCTTACTTATGCACATTAACATATTATAGCAATTTCAAAATCAATCTTAATATAAACTATATTACTATTTCTCTTCCACAAAAAATTAATTTAATCAAAATTAAAATCATCAACTAACTTACCTACCAACCAAGGAGCAAACTAGTTATTTTCTATCTTATCTCCCATACTAACCCCCATTCCCGAGTAAACACCCCAACTTTACATCACAGGATAACCCCCATTCCTAATCCCCTTCAGTAAACGCAAACAAGGGTTATCCAATGTTCTCAAGTAAACAGAAATGGAGGTAATCCCTTATTGCAAACAACTTATCCCAAGTTAGCTATCACCTGTGGTAAACTAACCCTAAGGATCCTCATTGTTCTCAGATGCATAGGGAGGTCCTAGAAGTGCACCCAGATTAGCACGTAAGAGGAAGCATCTTTCTTGAAATTGAAGTCTAAAGACCAATGACGAATGTAAAGCACCATCCCCTTAAGAAGACACAAACCTTTCTCGAGCACCCGTGCTAGATCCTCAGCCTCTTCGAAGTCAACCAGGAAGAGGTCATTTGGAAACAAGAAGAGGCAAAAGTTGGGCTTAGGCTTTCTAACGTCTCTGATGAACTTCTTAAGGCTCCCATAAAAAGGCCTCTTGCTTAAGGAAAAGAGGGTAAGGGCATTTTTCCATCTGTTAGAACCCTCCAGGAGTTCCTCAATGGAGATCGACACTATTTCCCCTTCCTTAGGGGGAAGGTATTCCAGATCATCTTCAAGGAGGACAAGGTTGGCCCTTGAGTCCTCTTTGATCTCTTCAGAGTAGACCTTCGGGCCTCTATCAACCCAGCATCAGTGTGAAAAGATTTTCCTCAGGAGGCCCCTCGCGAGCACCTCCATTCTCTCCCCATCATCCTCTTCAGACTGTCAAGGTTACATAATAGCTATGGTAATAGCAAACATTGTAGTGGGAGTAGGAGATGATGGTGGTGGGATGTTGGGAGATGAAGCATAAGTAATGCATGTGGGTGAAAGGAGAAGAGTTGAGATAGGAAGGGAGATGGGGAAGAGATGAGATAGGAAGGGTACGTAAGCATGACATGTGCACGGGGTTGGTGAATTGGGATTAAATGCGTATTAATGTTGTGCAATGAGTGCTAGATGTGTGATTTGGGTATATCGCATGTGTTTTTTTTTTTTTTTGAGTAATAGTTAATATATTACTTGAAAAAGGATTGTCGACCTAAATAATTACAAAGGATATAGCGTAGATAATATGTAGAAAAATTGAAAGAGAAAATTACAATAGGGACATTCTTTAAAGTAGGAGTGAGACCTCTCGAGAGATGGCACGTGCAAGGGTCTCCGTCGTGCAGGGAGGTTGCCCATGACGTCTAGGGTTTCTCTCTTTCCAAGCATGCCAAAATATCCCGCCAACACTGTCCAAAAGGGAGGGGAAGCCGTAGGCGAAAGATCTTCAAAAGTTGGTGGTATAGCTTCTAGCGAAGGGAGTTGGTTCGATAGAAGGATCCAAACACTGGTGGGGAAGGAACATTGCATGAAGATGCAGGGATTTGACTCCATATGAGAATGACATAGTGAGCAGATGAAATCATAAGCGAGCCCCCACTTAACTAATCTATCATTCGTGAATAATCGGCCCCTAATCACAAGCCAGAGGTAATAGCTCCATTTGGAAGGAGTGATACTGCTCCAAATAGCCTTCCAAAGATCTTTCTGCATCAAATTTTCCTAAAACTGGTTCCATACATCTATGGAATTAAGTGCTTCATTATGGAAACGAGGTTAAGCCCAACCCCCCCTTACAATGGAAGAGATATATAATGTGCTCATTGATATTTATTAACGCACGCCATATTTTGGAATCCGCATGTCCCTTTCTTGCAGTCATGAAGTCCCTATATCTGTTCCTTATCCATAGTGTCTATTTATTCACTTTAATCGAGGTTTAGAACACGTTGTAGTATAACGACTAGAGTGAAATAAACATTTAAATTTATAACTCGAAGTTAGAAGTATTCTGACATCATCTCTGAGAGCAAATGAATGTGCAAAATACCACTATCAAAGGTTTACAAAAATTTGGCTTAAGAACTAGACTTGGTTAGTTTGATTTCATACGCACAAAATCTAATTCAGAAAGGTAAGCATTATTCACTTAACTCAATGAATTGATTGAGAGACTTGTACTTCAATTATTCAATACTCGAGTAAGGGTGATTTAAGCACTAAATAATCCAAATAATGTTTGAAGAACAAGGTGATGCAATAAAATCCTCAAATGCTTAATAATCTAGATAAGTTAACCCTTAATCAATTCTACCAATCAATCCCCGTAAATTCAAAAATTATTGATTTTCCTGCGATCTGGTCCCTGAAATCATGCAAGTTAGTCCTTGCAAATTACTTTCTCTCGCAGATCAACCCCTGCCAGCACTTCAAGACTCGAGCTCCTTCTCATGTCAAAGGAGCTTCAGGGGAGGGCTCCTTGGAGGTCGAGTGTGCATGGGACTTCCTGCTGGGAATCACAAATTTCTCCTCATGGCTTCATGAGGCTCCTTACGAAGTTTGGGAGCTCGAGGTGAGGCGAAGAGGGTTGTTGTTATCAGAGAAGACGATGGCGGTAGTGGGTGCGACCCCGTCATTAAGGAGGTCCTCGCTGTCACTTGAGATGTCGAGGATCTTCGCTGAGGTTTTGAGGGCGGTGGCGGTGTTGATTTGCTGAGACAAGGGCAGAGGAAGCCAACCGAACTTGAGGAAGCTGGTAGCTAGTGATAGAGTCCAGTGGGTCCATGGGAGCGATGAAACTCCAAATTGGTTGAGGGGTTTTGCTCCTCTCAACCTATTGAAGCTCCCACGGTGGTCGACGGTGGGCAAGGTTGCATGGAATGGAGCGGAGGGGTTCACCGGAGTTGACATCGGACGTGGGGAAGATGAGGATGGGAGATGTATAGAGGCTAAATCCTAGTTCTAACGAGTCTAAACTACTCTACCAAGAGGAGGGAAGAGAAAGGAGTACCTACAAGGGGGCAAGGACATTGGAGCGTGGCTGGCGTTGGCCGGTCTAAGTTGGGGAAGATGAGAACTTCGACAGCTTCGTTTGGAGCGACGAAGGAGGAAGAGGGGTTGGCTCTGTGGCAAGAGCTCGGCGACGACGAGGGGAGGGAGTCTATGACCTCGATTGGTGGCAAGGCAGGACAATGAGGGTGATCAAGTGAAGCTTGAAGCTGTTCTAAAGGTACATGAAGAAGAAGAAGAGGAAGAGGGCCTCAAATCCAAAATTTGCACAACGAAACTTGAAAGAGGATGGTGAAGCTTTATAGGTGCACAACCACGAGTTTTGGGACGCAAATCGCAGCCCAAATATGGTTGGTCGACATGGATCTCCGACGAGAATTGGGCTCCATTCATAGCTTCCAAGGATGGAAATCAGAGTTGGAAATGGCTCGATTTGGAGGAAATACGATTCAGGAATCTTCCCACCAAATTTGGTAGGATTTCATCAAAGAATCGGGGAGATATTGATCCCCGAAGTCACGCCCACGATCACGGGCTGAGCTGCTACTTGAAGGAGAAAGTGGGCTTGAGGAAGATGGTCACAGGGACCATCTTGCAAGGTTTTTTCAAAACATGGGACGATTTTGGAAAGAATTAAAGATTGGGGGAGCAAATTGCAAAGTATGATAAGATAAACTCCAAATGTTCTCAACATTTTAGTGTAACCTAATTTAGACTCAAGGAATCTAATGGTGACTTCCATTTTGGGTTTTGATGAAGCTTGCTTAGTCAATTTACAATTTAACCTAAAATATAACGAATATTTGCCTAGGTCTCTATTTTAGGTCAAAATAGGTTCATTTTGTCAAATTAAAAGTTCTAAATCTTATAAAATATTTTTTAATGATTTTTAAAAGATTTAGATTACATTTATTTTAATCATAACTCCTTTAATTTCAATGAGGCTAAACTTAGGATTTTAAAATATGAATTGACTTTCAATTTTTAAAAAACCTAAATCGGTCCACGTAAGCTCACTTGTTTGAACTTTAAGCTCAAATGACCTTCAATTAGGAGTAGGTTTACCCCTACGATATTCTGAACTGGTATTCTTCCATTAAAATGATAGAATTAACCCAATTTTCATTATTTCTTAATTAGGACAAGATTGAATTATACCCTTTTAATGATTAATTAAGTGAATTTAATTTTGAAAATTAGTCAATTTGAGCTATATATGGACGATGATGGTGTAACCATCAGTGTCCAAATGGAATGCCTTTGCGTGGTCAGCTGAAAAGCCATCTTTGTAAAGGCAAGGGCTTGGATTTCTCATAGTCACAAAGCCCTAGTCTGCCCTTGTCATTAGGTTTGCAGATAACCTTCCAAGCCACCAAGTACGTTTTGTCATCCCATATGAAGTTAGCTACCCATTTTCTTATTCTATGCAATGTCTTTTTCTTTATAAAGGAGGTATTCATCCAATATCTCAAAAGGCCTTCAATGGCCCATTTTACCCAACATATCCTTCCCATTCTAGAAAGCATCCTCTTACGCTAACCCTGTCGGCAATCTTTGATTTTATCTTCTAAAATAGAATCAAGATTGTGTTCCCTCCCAATAGAAAGAGGAATCCCAAGATATCTACATAGTAACCTTCCCTTTAGAATACCAATTGTGAGACATATAGAAAGCCAACTATTGCATCGCCTAGGGAAATAAATACGACTTTTAGCACCATTGAGTTTCAATCCAGAAATAGTAGCAAATGCATTCAAAGCATTCCGCATTGCCTTAGTTGAACGTAGATCCACGTTACTACATACCATAATGTCATATACATAGAATAGATGTGTGGGGAAGGGGGCTCCCCTGATGACCACCTTAGAAAGCCAACCAGAGAGTGCCTGGTGCTCCAACATAATAGAGAGGACATTCATAGCAAGTGCAAATAAAAGGGGAGATAGAGGGTCTCCTTTCCTGAGTTCCCTACCTATAGAGAAGTAGCCAGCGGGGCAACCATTGACAAGCAGAGAGTAGTAGGGATTCCAAATGCACATTTTGATCCAGTGTATCCAAATGGGAGAGAAACTAGGAGATTGTAGAACTTGCAGAATGAAAGACTGATTAATAGTGTCAAATGCCTTTGTTAAGTCAATTTTAACACACATTCTAGCTGAATCACCCACAGAATGAAATCCCTTCAAGAATTCATGAGCAAGAAGAGCCCTATCTATAATAGATCGTCCTTTCACAAAAGCGGACTGATTGGGAGATACTAGTGAAGGGATAATTCGAACAAGGTGATTTGCTAAGATTTTTGTAATAGCTTTATATAAAGTATTACAGCATGCAATGGGTCGAAAGTCTCTGATGGAGGAAATACATGCAGCTTTTGGTACCAAAGTAAGGAAGGTATGATTAAGTTCACGTACCAATCCTCCACCTTGAAAGAAGTATCTTACTCCACCTTCCAAGAAGAAGTATCTTACACCTTCCAAGATATCATCTTTAATAATGCTCTAGGCCAAGCTGAAAAGTGGGAATTGAAACCATTCGGGCCAGGAGCTTTTTTTGCACCAATCTCCCAAAGCGTCCCTTGGATTTCTACATTGCTAGGGATGGCAATAAGGCAAGCATTTTCAGCTTTAGAGACCTTAGCAGTGGACGGCCATTCATGTGCACAAGTATACCCATGTTCAGCCGTGAAGAGGGAGGAGAAAAAAACAATGGCTTCTTTACGCAGGTCTTCTTTCTTATTAATCACCTCACCCTTATCGTTAATAAGTATAGAGAGAGCATTAGAGTTCTGCCTGATCCTGGTGAACATGGTGAAGAAACTAGTGTTACAATCCCCCAATTTAAGCCAATTGCATCTGCTCCTTTACCTCCAATAAGACTCTGCCTCCATCCTAAGAGTGGTCAATTCCTTTCCGATCTTGTGCTCTTCCTCATGAAAATCATGCTATGCAGGTCCTCTTCTATGCTAGAATGGATAAGCTCTAGAGTCAAGGAGAGTTCCGCAATACGGATGGGTTGTCGACAATCCTCCTTTTCCCAAGCCTTTAGCGCAGACTTAACTTTTTTGAGTTTAATAATGCAGTGAAAAAGGGGGTTAGCATCAATATCACTATCCCAAACCTCCTTCACTATTCTGAGGAATCCTTCTCTTTTGCCCCAATAGTTAAGAAATCTAAAAGGACGCTTCCTGTGCTTTGAAGGTGAAAGTTTAAGGACCATGCATGCATGATCACTTAAATCAGAGGGAATATAAGATAGCCTCGATCACCAAAGGGAGAAGGTCCATCCAATCTTTATTAACAAGGCCACAGTCAAATTTACAGGAGATCCTTCTAGCACCAATACCCATATTGGACCAGGAGAAGGGATTTCCTTGTAATGCAATTTCAACCAACACACAATCTATGATACACTGATTGAAGCTCTCCCTACTGGATTTAGGATGCAGAATCCCACCTCTTTTTTCATTGATGTATCTAGTGGAGTTGACGTCTCCAAGCATCAACCACGACCCACATACAAAAGGCTTATGGTTACAAAGAGAATTCCAAAGACTAAGCCTTTGTGATGTGCCATTCCTTGCACAAATAAAGGAGGCATGAAGGGATAAACCTCCCCTATTATTGTAGTGAGCAAAAATAGCCTAATTTGAACAATGTAAAATATTGACTTGCCAAATATCATGCTTCCATGATAACACAATCCACCCATTGTAGCCATGGCTTAAGTTGTTGCATACTCATTATGGGGGAATCCTTCTATCAAGGCTCTCCCATCTAGAGGAAGTGATTCGAGTTTCCAATAAAGCAACAATCTGTACATAAAGTAAAATATTCAAGTAAATGACAATGACGTAAAGGGAGTTGTAGCAATGTGATATTCAAAGCTTGTTGCAATCTTTCATTTTCATCATGTGAGTGTTCAGAACATCGTACTTCCTCTTTAAGGCTTGGAAATTTGCTTTGCAAGTGCTATATTGCCCCTCCATTTCCATCCTTTTCCTCTCCTCCTCTATGAACTCACAAGAAACATCATAGTACATGCACACTATGAAATTTAACTCGACCTCCCATGATTTCAGAGTGGGCTTGAAATGGAGAGGAGACTTACCAAATCCGCATCCCTCAAATGAAGCTAATTATTACGTGCTATAAGATAATTACATAATGCAACGAATGGTATATCTTACGCTATTTCCATAAGGGCATTTGTAGCAGATCCCATCTAAAATCGCATCTAATCTTGTCCCTTCTCCCTTAAAGGTAAGATTGTAGGGAAGTCCACTATTGCACTTCCTTTCATGTGTCAACATTCCTCGTGAGTTAGATATTCCTGTATGCTAACAAATTTTACGCAATTCCTACAAATCTTTACTACTAGAAAAAATTATTTTACCGTCGATTATTTACCATCGATTTTTAAAATGACAGTAAAATTATTTTTATCGTCACTTATTTATATAAACAACGATTAATACATCATTAAAATTAACCTCTCCATCTCTTGAAATATATATATATATATATATATATATATATATATATATAAAATAAATATTTACCATCATTTATTATAATAAACGACAACAAATATATAAATAAAATTTACCCAAAGAAACCATCAAAATCTGGATACAAATTTAAAATCAATTTAGATATTTACCGAAATATCTATCCATCTAAACCCACGCATAGCCCTCTCGTCCCACACATTTGGCACAAACCCGCAGAGCCCTCCCACGGTGTCGATCGCCGCCCCTCCTCATCGGGGCCCCTCCTCAATCGCCGGCCGTCATCGTCGATCGTTGCTCGTCTCTCGTCTTCCCCCTCATTAGGTAACTCCTCGCCGCCCTCCTCCTCCTCCTCTTCCACGTCCCCTTCCTCTTCCTCCTCCCCGTCGCCCTCCTACCATCACGTCCTCCTCCCCGCCGCCCTCCGCCCTCATCGCCGAGGTGGGGGCCATTCATCGATATACGTAGGCGGTGGATTCAGATCTGCAGTTGTGATCTTTATCTCGTTCTTGCAGGCGTGCATCCAGGTGTGTCCTAAGAATCCGGTGAATTTCAATGTGGACAATGTCCGCGTCGCGAAGCTCCTTGGTGGGGGCGGTTATACGCGAGATGGTCCTGAAGCACGATTCAGTCGGGAGCATAAAGAGAATGGAGAAGGCTAAGATTGCGTTACTTGCTTGGGAGTTGCTTGTCTGAGCCATCTTAGTGGTATCTCCCCCATCCAGTATAACTGAGCTAATTTTATGAATTATTACGTGGTTGCATTGACCTGTGGAGTGGGTTGTACATGTAATTAAGACAAAGCTCAGACCTGCGGGGATGATTTTTCAGGCCAATATGTTGAGATTTTTGACAATGTATGAGGAATTTCTCATTTCAAGTTTTCTTGATGGCTCACTTGGTCAATATTTCGTTTCTTCTCCCTCAAAAAAAGATTTGTGCATTTGATTATGGGTTGTCAATATTTTTATCTAGGGAATGGAGTCATGTAAGCTCTCTGTAACAGGATTTCATCCTCTTTTATTGTGTCTCTAGTAAGGAATTACCAGGTTATGAGAGCACTCACCTGCGCATGCTTAATAAATAAATAACACTTGTGCCTATCACTTAACAGTCGTTATATACTGATTCTTGCAATATTTCTTTATTATATTGATTCAGCACATTTGTATATTAGATTGTTATGTGCAATCCATAATACTGACATAGTTAAATGAACTGTACAGATTGCAGTGTTTGCTGGGGATATTGACATCAGATTTGTTTGTGATTATAAATTGGAGTTGTTGATATGTTTTAGACTTTCCAGCAATATGATGCATTTTCTATAAAAATTCAATCTTTAATGTTTCTACTGGTGGAGCCATACCCTTTGATAATGTCAACTTTCCTTAAACATTATGTTCCACTTTCCCAGTACCGTTGCTGTTTGGAAGTTTTTCTAAAGTAAAGGTGTAAAATTAATTGAAATGGAGAAACAATTGGTAGGGAAAATTTCCCAACAGGGGGTTTGTTCAGTTGTCTAGACATGTCAATGATGTATTCCTCTTTTTTTAGGGAAAAACTGTATGCTTTCTGATGCCACCATTCTCTCTCGTCCAGTTAGCACAACTTGTCTATGTATCAGGAAAGCAATATTGGATCTTGGATTGTGTTTATTGTATATGATATTCAAACTATGAGTAGAAATAATGTCTAAAAATTTATTGGCAGTGCATCATTTTTGCCTATCTGGAATTGAGGAATAATTTATTGTTCCATGGTTCTATGATTTTAGAGATGATTGGCAAGCTTATACCAACTGATCTATGCAGCCAGAGAATTATTCCAAAACCGAGGAAGCAAAAGTCGAGGAGCTTATTAAAGCTTTTGCTAACTCAGGTGCAAACGTCATTGTCAGTGGAACTGCTGTAGGAGAGATGGCTTTGCATTTTTGTGAAAGATACAAGTAAGATAAATGGCGTAATTTTGGACTTAGTTTATAATTTTTATTTGTACATTCAATGCCTAAATTCTTTATTGTCAATGATCTGTCAATGAATATATTTGTTTTGTTATAGTCTATATTTTGAAAAACATTTGGTACATTTGGTAATAGTATTTTTTGGCACTGATTTCACAATTTATGGCCTTCCTTGAATTTGAACCTAGTCATAGATATCAATAGATGACATCATTTTAGCAATATGAGCCAAAATCCCTACATGAGTAACATGCTTACTTGTTTGAGCTTCTAATTGATAGATGCAGCAAAAGTTGGTACTTTCCAGTGTCTAGGTGGTTTTCCCAAGCGTAGAAGCCTTCTCTGTAGTGTTATTCTCGAACCAGCTTGAACCCAAGGATCTAGAAGACCTTCTTCAGCAGGTAAAAGGCTTTCATTGATGAAAAAGAAAAAGGAGAGATAGGATGAGAGGTCTGGCGACGGGGTGGCGGACGTCCGGGCGGCTAGCGAATGGGGTGGGGAGAGTTGGCCCTAGCTGGACGGTGGTGGGCAGGAGGTTGTGGAAGGGTGCAGCGTCGGTAAGGTGTTTCAAGTGCCTTGGGGAGGGGCATTTGGCGGCGGTATGCAGGGATCCGGTGCGGTGCTTGCGCTGCGGCGCTCTGGGACATCGGAGGTCGGGCTGCGAGCGTCGAGGGTCGAGAGAGGTGGTCTCCTCGAGGAGGGGGGAGACACCTCCGCCCCCTTCGGAGGGGGCGCCCCTCGTGGAGGTCGAGGCGCCGTGGTCGGAGGAGATTGGAGCGCTGGAAGGGAGGCTAGCGTCGGCGTTGGTTGCGGTGGTCTTGAAGGGGAAGGTGGAGGTGGAGGCCTTGAGAGAGGCGGTCACCGCCTACTTGGGGATTGACGGGGGTCAGTTTGGGGTGGCCTCCCTGGGAGGTGGGCGGTTGGTGATGCTGGGGCTGAGCCGGGTGGAGTTGAGGCGGCTTGTCTTCAAGGTGCTCCAGTGTGGCAGTGGAGTGGTGAGGTGCCGGTGGCCGGTCAGGTCAGATGGCGCTTTGGCGGAGAGGCCGCCGACTGGCGCGAGAAGGAAGGTCTTGGTTGAGGGGTTCCACTCTTCCTCCGCACGGTGGAGGTGGTGGTGGCGGTGGTTGCCCCTTTTACGAGATTACGTGGGTGCGAAGGCTTGGACCTGAAGGCGGTCGATCTGTCGCAGATTGAGGTTTGGGTGGAGATGAGATCGGGGCAACAGCTTGTGGAAAGGTTGGTGCTCAGGTGGGGGAGCTCCGCCTGGCTTATCCGCGTCTCGTGGGGTTCCGGGAACCCTAGGTCTTTTGCTGAGGCGGTGGGTGGCGAAGCGGCGGCGGCATGTGGAGGCGATAGTGGCGGGCGGGCGGAGGAGGGCCGGGTTGCTCTTGGGAAGGTCAAGGGTCGCGGCGAGGATTGCGGTGGGGATCTTGGGGCGATTGCGATTCCTGTGGCGCAATCGGTGGCAGGCGAAGGGGTGGGGATGCGGGAAGCCGTTGCGGATTTTGCAGAGGGGTCGGGGGAGGTGAATGCGGCGCTGAGGTCGGGCATCCCCGCTGACTGCGGGTGTGTTGGTGGTGCTGAGTTGGCCCCCGTTTTTGTGGGAGGAGCTCGTGGCGGACTCGGGTCGGGTGGGTACGACCCGGGTGCGGGAGTTGGGGGCTCCGGTGTTGGTGCCTGTTTGAGTCCTCCAGCGCGCTCGACTCCGCGACTCTAAGTCTCTGCGGAGGAAGGGTGGAGAGCTGTTGTTGGAGATTCGAGGTGTACCTTGGCCGGTCCGATCCGGGCGACAGGGCAGGATGCGACTGGCGGGAAGGGGAGCGGGCGACGGCGAGAGCGGAGGCTGTCTGGCTCGCAGCGGCTCGTCTACAGACCATAGTGGTCTTACCGTAGGGGGCTGGCTCGGAAGGCCTCGTCTGGGGGCGTGGCTGGGGTTGACCGACGCCGGTCGCCGACGGGGCTGGGGGCCTCTGATGGAGTTGGGTCGTCTGCGGCAGCCTTTGCTGGGGGCGGCGACGGGGGGTTCTCCGCTCCGAGGTCCCCAGCAGTGGCGGAAGGGCGGCAGGCGGCGGGTGCTGGTGGTGGAGCTGGGGAGCTGGTGGATGCAGGGGCAGGGAGGAGGACAGCTGCGGCGGCTGGGCTGCCTGAGGGCGAGGCTGTGGTGCTGGGGGATGCGCGATTGTTGGCTGTAGAAGGTATGGAGGCTGCGGGGCGAGGAGGGGAGGTGGGTGGTGGTGAGGGGAGCTCGAATGACCAGCGTTTGTTGATGGAAGAGGAGGATGATGTGACCGCAATGATGGGGTTTAGGCGGTTGACGTCTGGAGGTGGTTCCCGGAAGTCCTTATGACTAAGGTCTTGTCATGGAATGTGTGGGGTTTGAACGACCCGTCGAGGCGGGCAGCTTTGCGGGGGTATATTCAGAGATGGGGGCCTGATGTGGTCTTTCTCCAGGAGACGAAGTGGGGGAGCTGTGATGGAAAGTTGTGGAGGGAGGTGGGGGGAGGAGTTTGTGGGGGTTTCTTGGCCCTGGATGCGGATGGGAGTGCGGGGTGAATTGCTGTGGGATGGAAGGAGGAGGAGTTTTCCTTGCTGGACACTCTGGTTGGGTCCCATGTTGTCACTGTTAGACTTCAGAGACGCTGGGATGACACATGTATGCTCCTTTCCTCGGTTTATGGCCCGACGGAGGGTCAGAGAAGACAGGCCTTATGGGAAGATCTGAGCCAGGTCGCGGCAGCTTTTCAGGGGATTCCTTGGCTGGTTGGTGGCGATTTTAATGTTACTCTGCGGGCAGAAGACAGACCGGGTGACCGAGGGGGGTTGGACCAGGGCTCTGAGGCGTTTGCAGGCTTTGTGGCAGACCAGGGGCTGGTTGATATGCCTCCGTTGTCCTGTCTATACACATGGAGGAACTCTGGAGGGCAGCAATCCCGTATTGACAGATTTCTTGTCTCGACGGCGATGGCGGAGTTGTTCCCGATGGCGGAGGTTAAACCTCTGGAGCGTCCGTTCTCGAATCACACCCCCTTACTGTGGGTATCGAACGAGGGATGGAGACATGGTACTTACTTCAAGTTCGACAAGGTGTGGCTCATGGAGGAGGGCTTTAGGTGGTTGATTGAGGAACTATGGAGGTCATCTCAGGCGAATGGTTCGGCGGCTGCCAGATTGGAAGCGAAACTGAGGGATTTGAGATCTTTCTTGAAGACCCATATCAAGCAGATTAGGGAGGAACGTGAGAGGAAGAAAGAGGAGGCTCTTGCTGAGATTGCACGTCTGGACAGGGCAGAGGATGTTGGGCTCCTTTCAGACGATGACAGGGTTCACAGAGCGAGACAGATTCAGGTGATACAGGAGGAAGACCGGAAAGTGGAGGTGGAGTGGAGGGTGAGGTCTAGGCAGAAGTGGCTAAAGGAAGGTGATTCCAATACCCGATTTTTTCATATGACTGCATCAGGTAGGAGAAGGCGGAACTGGATTGACAGATTAGTGGTGCATGGGGAGGAGTTTGTGGGAAGGGAGGCGGTGGGAGGGGCAGCTGCGAGTTATTTTAGAGACTTTACTGGGTGGAGACGAGGGGGAAGGTGGAGATGGTTAGGGTCTAAGATACCACAGATCCGGGAGACAGATGCCAACTTCTTGACGGTTCTTTTAGGGAGGATGAAGTCCGTGAGGCAATTTGGGGGTTGAACGCGGATGGTTGTCTGGGGTTGGATGGCTTTCCGGTTGCCTTCTACAGAGTTCTGGCCGGTGGTGAAAGAAGACGTGATGCAAGTGGTGCAAGAGTTTAGAGTGGGTAACTCGGGATTTAATAGGCTGAACAAATTCTACATGTTCCTGCTGCCGAAGAGGGAGGGCGCTGAGGAGATTCAGGAGTACAGACCGATAGCTCTCTCGAATACTATCTACTTGGTGGTGGTGAAGCTTCTGGTAAATAGATTGAGGAGGACTCTGGGTGGGATTGTAGACTCGGTGCAGACGGCTTTTGTTCCTGGCAGGAATATTTTGGAGGGTTACGTGATGGCCTCGGAAATCCTTTCGTCCTGGAAGAGAGATAAGAAGAAGGCTTTCTTATGGAAGGTCGATTTCAGCAAAGCTTATGACTCGATCCAGTGGTCATTTCTTTGGGCATCCTTGGTGAAGAGGGGGTTCCCGCCGGTGTGGATTGACTGGATAAAGAGGTGCGTCACCACGACGTTTTTCTCAGTTCTTATCAACGGAAACCCAGTTGGGGGTTGGATCCAACCTAGGAGGGGGGTGAGGCAAGGTTGTCTGTTGGCCCCGATGCTCTTTGTGATTGTTGTGGATGCTCTTGCTAGGGCGGCTAAGAGGTCTTGTGAGAGAAACTTGATGAGAGGTTTCTCCTTGAGAGATGAGACGAGTATTCCATTGCTTCAGTATGCGGATAATACGATCTTCTTCATTGAAGGTGGAGAAAAGGAGGCCAGAAAAATGCGGTTCCTTGTTTTCTTACTGGGTGAGGCATCAGGATTGCAGATTAACCTGGCTAAGTCGGATTTTGTCCCTTTCAATATGACTGAGACGGATGTGAGGGGGTGCAGTTTGGGACTTGGCACAGAACAGGGTAAGCTTCCGATTAGGTATCTGGGCTTACCGTTGTCAAATGGGAGGTTTCTGATGAGAGATTGGGCCTCCCTGGTGGAGAGGTTGGTAGGGAGGTTGGAGGGGTGGGTGTCTAGGCTATTGTCTAGAGGTGGGAGGTTGATCCTGCTCAAGGCGGTTCTGTCAGCAATGCCATCGTACTTCACTTCCATGCTGAAGATGCCTCGACAGGTGATTGCAAATATTGAGCGAGCTATGAGGAGTTTCTTTTGGTCCAATCAGGGGACGAGTGGACATGGTGCCAGGTTGGTTGCTTGGGAGGAGGTCTGCAGACCGTTGAAAGACGGGGGGCTCGGCGTGAGGGATTTGGAGAGATCTAATGACAGTCTGTTGGCGAAATGGGTGAGGTGCTTGTTGGAAGGAAGGGGGGATATGATGGGCAAGGTGTTCGAGACAGCGTATGGTGGTCCGGTGCGGTGGGATCTCTTGGTGTCACCGCCTAGGGATGCCTCTCACTTCTTGAAAGGCTTGTTGACGGTGGCTCCTAAGGTGAGGAACTGCTTTGTTCCTGTGTTGGGAACATGGGAGATTTTCAGATTTTGGCAGGATGACTGGACGGGTGATGGAGCACTTTGCAGAAGATTTCAGAGACTGTTTGCCTTGTCCTAGAACAAAATGGCGTCCGTGGCTGAGGTATGGGAAGATGGGTGATGTCCGCGCTTCGTTGGCAGTCTATCAGATGCAAGAGCACACGATTTTCAGGTCTTACTTAATGAGTTGGAGGGACTACATTCGGCGGCTAGTACAGACATGTTTCGTTGGGACGAAGGTGAGTTTTCGGTAGCGGCTGCATACAGGAGATTGTCCGCTGTTGGTCCTGGGGTGGAGCTGGATCTGGTAAGGGACTGCAGACAGATTTGGAAAGCCGCGTGTCCGCTGAAGGTCAAGATTTTTGCCTGGCTACTTAGGAGGAGAAGGTTGGTGACTAAGGTGTGGAGGGCGAGGTGGGCTCCTGGAGATTGTAAGGTGTGCCCTTTGTGTGGGGGTGATGAGGACGTTGACCACCTTTTTTTCACTTGCCCTTTTGTGGTGCAAATTTGGGGCAGGATGGGCGGAAGGTGGTGGGAGTGTCGGCTGTTTGAGGAATTCTGGCATAGTTTCAAAAGTGGAGGTGGTGTTGGTGGACATTTCGTTTTCCGTACGAAGAAAGAGAAGGCCAGGCCATTGGGAGTTCTTTGGGGTATTTGGTTGGACAGAAATGCGGTGATTTTCAGGGGCCAGAGACCTTACGTAGAGAATTTTGTTGAGTTTATTAACTCCTTGTTTTCTCTTTGAGTTGAATCCTTGTGAGTGGGGGACCTTGGCGTCTGCCTGTTGTAATGTTTATTGTTGATTCTATTATATATATTTTTGGGTAGTTATCACTCTGGATAACTACCCTTTCCTTTTTCAAAAAAGGCTTTCATTGATACAGCCCATGTGTTCTAGATCAACCGCAAATTTGTGTTATAGTAGGTCTCAGAAGAGCATCATCATTATGATCCTGTTAGTTGTTGGGAACTGCCTATGCTAATATCTCCTTTTTTAAGTCTATCTTGTATTTTTTACCATGGACGATTCATTCATTGTCCACTTGCCCTTGCCATGTTACCAACCCCATGGACTTACCTCTCGACCAAGTGGGGCCTACAGGTGCACCTCCTCCTCCTCGCCCCTCTCCTCTTCCGCGCACCACCACCATCATAAGCTTTGTAACATCAACATGGCTGGTGAATAATGAGCCATGACTTTCCTCTACAAAGCTGGTTGTAAAACCAGATATGCTGTTTGGGAAGCGTGGAAAGAGTGACCTTGTTGCCCTAAACTTGGATATGGCAGCTGTTGTAGAGTTTGTGAAGCAGCACCTTGGAGTAGAGGTGACTTCGCGATTTTGTGTCAATTTGGGTTGTTGTTGTGTTATTCATTTTTCTTTAATCATTGATGGTTTTCTACATTGCTTTTTTCTTTGTCCTGCAGGTTGAAATGGGTGGTTGCAAGGCACCTATTACTACATTCATCATGGAGCCTCTCATCCCATATGTGCAGGAATTTTACCTCTCAATTGTTTCTGAAAGGCTTGGTGCAACCATCAGCTTTTCAGAATGTGGTGGCATTGAAATTGAAGAGAACTCGGACAAGGTACTTTACCACAACTGAATTGCAGTTCAGATCTAGTCAGACTCATTAAAGTCAGTTTTCATCCGTACTAAATTTTGTTCTTCTTATTGGATTCTATGTCTTTTTCTGATTATGCAGGTAAAGGCAATCTTTATTCCCACCGAGAAGCCAATGACATCCGAAGCATGTGCACCGTTGATTGCCACCCTTCCTTTAGAGGTGAGGTCTCCTATAATTGTTTTCCTGAATTTATTTATCTACATGTTCTAGCACTGCTGGTAAACAATATATTGTCATGCAGTTGCCAATGGTTGCATCTCGTAACTAACAGATGATTTGTAGAGAAAATACAAATAATCTTATGTTTATTGAATGTTTACTAGGGTGAAGGCCATTATATTTATTCTAGTTAGTCTGTCATAATGGTTAAGTTGCTTATTTCTAATATGTTCAATATAGAAATATGGCTTTCTAAACTGCATTATTTATGCTTGTTTTGAGTGACAGATACGAGGAAAAATTGGGGATTTCATCAAGGGTGTCTTTGATGTTTTCCAAGGTGTGCTCTGTATTGAATGTTGTACTGATGTTATTGTTGTTTTATCTTTCATCTTAAGTCCACCTGTGTTGTTTGTTTAAAATATGGGCTACCGTACAAATTAATTTTTCTTGAAGAAGGGTCTAAAGGAATCAACGATTATCGGAATGGCATGGGGTGTTGCATCTTAACTGATGAGAAAGAAATTTACAAGGCAAACATGATCGATTCTTAGGTTTAAGGTCATACTTCTTGTACTCTCAGTTCAGGAAAAAAGAAAAAAGAAAAGAAAATGATGGATCATAATTTATTAACAAGTCTTTTCAAAAATAATTTATTGATAAGGAAGAACTATAGAAGCAAATTCCATTGTGAAGGGTGAATAATCTTATTTGTTGGCTATTTATCTTAAGCATTAGTGGTTGTAGGAAAAACAAGATTTCAATTGAGAAAGGGAAAATTATATGGCTTGTGTAAAAAGTGTCTTCCCAACAACCTCTGGTTACAGCATAGCCCCTATCTCCTAGGGTGACATTAAATATATTAATTGTTCTTACTAGATGGATCCTCACAAACCATTAGTATATATACTGAAGTTCTTGTTGATTTTTTTTTTTGAACTCTAAATTGCAACAATCTTATTATTTACCAACAGTCTGGTGAAATTCTAGAATCCTTGCTTTCTACCGGATTAGATCTGACCCAACCTCAGTTCACGGATACTTTTGCAATGAATATGCATTGTTGCACACATCTTGATTTGTTCCCCCATGTAGGCTTTTCTATTTGTTTTATGGATAGTTTTATGGATAACAAGTATTCCGACAGTGGCTTCATTTGCCTATGTCATATGTAGACCTAGATTTTAGTTTTATTGAGATGAACCCTTTCACTAGATGACATTCTGAATTAATTCGGGTGGTGACTATTATGAACAAGTAAACCTTGATTTAAAAAAAAAATGCCTCCACCTTTACCGTCGATTTCTCAAATAAGTAACATTAAAAGGTAATTTTTTAAATAAAAGTGAGTATTTGCCGTCGCTTATTATAGAAAGTGACGACAAAAATACAAAATTGTACTGTTGCATAAAAGATATATGCCGTCTCTTATTTAGAAAAGTAACGGCAAAAATCTTTTTACCATTGGTTTCTCAAATAACCAATAGCAAAAAAAGGAAAGTTTTTAAGCGAATGAAACATTTTTGCTTTCTCTTATTTGAGAAAGCGACGACAAAAATATTTTTACCATCACTTATATAAGTGACGGCGTTTTCTTTTAAACGACAGCAAAACTAAAAAATCGATGCATTAATGAGAGAAAAAGTATCTTAAAAATGCCATCGCTTTTTTTATAAGCAACGGGAAATCCAATTTCCATCGGTTATCAAACGATGGCAAAAGATTCAATCCGTCTATTGGGTGAACGATATTTCGACGTCAGGTGTTCCTTGTAACCAACGAAAAAAAGAAATAGTGACGTTACTTACATCGCTACTTTTTGGCGTTGGTTAAAAGGGATTTACCGTCAATTTTTAACCGACGGCAAAAGTGGAAATTACTGTAGTGCTTACAAAGTTAACCAATAATGGAATAAGAATTGTGTAATGGTTGCATAGAATTTTGCATATTACATTGTTCTAATAAAGTACTCCATTGACATAATAGACAAATACCCATAATTCATTCATTGTTACGCTACACTGATAACACGGCTCGATTAAGGTAGAAGGCATAGATATGACATTTAAACTAATCCTACTGAATGGTTTGGATGCTAGATACCAACTCCTGGCATTGTGTCTCCAAGTCCTCAGCTTTCGCCTTCATGTGCACCAACTCGAAGTTAAGTGCTCCAACTCCATGTGCGCACTATCCACCTCCGCATTCTTGAAACCACAGCATGCTGCCTCCAGTTTACCATACAATAGGTTCATGAAGTTACGCTCAGCCTTCATTGAATTAAAGTTTGGAAAATGTGATTGTGCAGGTTGTTTCAAGTTGCATTCCTACATGCAATGGATTAAGTGTAATACATTAATCTCATTGACGGCGGAAGATGATGATGGAGGTTGTGGTTTACACACTTAACTCCTTCCCTTGAGGGCATACGTAGAAGAGATGGTTCAAAGGTTCCTTATTTGTTGGGTTTTGTTTTTCGAAAACAAACTTGCATGGTTTATAACAAAGGCATTCACGCTGGTAATACCTATCTCATCTTATGTAAGGAGCGGTTTCCATCCCTGAAATATCATTAATAGGATGCAAATGCCATGTGAATGAATAAGAGATCATCAAGTACTCTCACGAATATAAAGATACAATAGGAATTACTCATGGTACTCATACTCCCATGTCATATGGGTTCCATACGATTTCCATATATTACATATTGTTTAAACTGATGAGTACGTACTACTAAAGAAAAGGAGATTCAAATACATTGTTCAAATACATTAGACCTGTGCATTTCTCGTTTGGAAATCCTCTCACATGATATTGGCAATTGACTCCCTTATTTGTTTGCCACGTTGAATATCGACCTGACTTAATGTCACCGAAGGCTCAGGCGTTGTGTCCCCAGGGTTATCTTTTCTGGGAAGTGGTTGACGGTCGAGTAATCGATCTTCGTACAGTGTTGCTTCTATGTTCTTATTGTAAAATTCATCACGTCCATCATCTCTCAGTAAGAAGTTGTGAATCACACAACATGCAACAACGACGTCTCGATGCACCTCATCTTAATAGAACGATGGATACTTTAAACATATAAATCTCTTCTTTAAAACACCAAAACATCTCTCAATGTACTTCCTAATCTTCGCATGTCGATGGTTGAACAACTCCTTATTGCGATATCTATTGCGTGATCCCTTGGTGTTGTATTCGGTGATGTAGTAACTGACATTTCTATACGGTGCGAGAAATTATGGGTATTTGCATATCCACAATCTACTGAGACACTCGACTCGGTGGTACAGGAATATTGTCTTCTTGCACGACCCATCGAAGTACTGTCATGTTAGCAACAGATCTTGCCCAACCACTAGCAATGTACTGTATCGATATATCAAATGATGCAATGCACGTTACATTTAGATAACACCAACTGTGTCAGTTTTGATACTTACCAGCATCCGTAGGGTTGACACATAACTCAATATGTGTTCCATCAATAGCCCCAATGACATCCTGCAATGATAGTGTTGACAAGTACAAACATGTCATACATTGTAAACGAACAATGGCACCACCTAAGTCCTACGAACTGTGGCGACTTACCTTGAAATATAGGTAAAGCTCCTTGTTCCTCCTTCTCTTAGCTAAAACTAGTGTGGAGTGATCAGGGAAGGAAATAAACTGAAATTGGAGCTTCTTGATAACTCGGGCAACTCCTCTGCAGTAATTACTTATCGTTCTTGATGATCTTTCAAATCTACCTTGTATATTTCGATTTGTAGCCCTCCTGTCCCACCCCGTATAGGAAGATTGCGTGTGCCTCATTTAGATGCATCTTCTTTGTGGGTTTTAAGTACTTCTTATCAAGTAATATGTCTCATAACTTAATGAATTTATGGCTCTCCATTCGATACATATCAATTAGCCGATCATGGTGGCCTTCCAGAACAATATTCACCCACTGCAATCCCTTCAAATCACCTGTGTTTACGTACACGTACAATATGTGCACTATATTGCAGTACATCAACAAAATAATGCATTGTTTCTTCAAACATTACATCCAATATAGCATCTCCAACCTCATCACTATCTACTGAACAACTAGAGCTTTCCATCTAGTGATATGTTACGGAAAACACAAAAGGATTGAATAAGTCTTCCATTATGATGTAGCAGGTCCATCCAAATACATGATATGTACAAAAACTAATAAGACATCATCCAACAATTCTACATAGATAACGAAAATACCACCATACATTCATCCATAACAATGATACAACACTTTCCTTGCATAAGATAATTTAAGTGAATATAACTCCATACAACAAAAGCAATCACTGACTAACTCCATTCAACTCATAAATCATGACCATCCTGACTAACTCCATCATATCATCCAGACTACCATGCAAGAAATCCCTCATGATATCTCTAAACGATGCATCCTTCAGTCGGGCAATCATCCTCGCCCTCTTACGAACCCCGAGGTTTGATAGCATCGATGCCAACGCGTAAGCACATTTGTCAATCTCGCTTCTTTCATGTTCACGAAGTCGTTTGCTCTTGCTAAATTACAAGTATTCATTCATCATTGCCGTAACCTTCTCAACTCCTTCTAAAGTGGAGGTCACACTACGACGACGCTTCCCACTGCTTTCAGATGTGTATTTAGAAGTCTTTGCCTTTCCTCTTAATGACAGCGATCTTGCTATAACATGTGCTCCCTCTTCAACAACCTGAGATACGGTAGGTTTAGTTGGTGCTCATTGGGTGGAACTGTAATTCCTCACGATGGCAGCCTACGAGGACATTGTTGCATTTTCGTTCATGGAGAAATACATTTGAGACAGATTTACTTCACCTTCACCTTTGTACTCAGCAAAATCCTCTTCCTCCACTTGCCTAAAATTGGATGTAGTATTGACTACCCTAGTAGTCTCTTTACTAGCAATAATCTTCAATTCCTTATAGTAAGGGAATGACCATCCACGTAGCTTCTTAAGATGCTCTGGAAGCTGCAAGTAACTGTCATATATTACATGCAACATCATTTGTGATTGACAAAGATGACAATTGAAATGTAAACTTTACCAACCTCATCCCAAGCACTGTAATTGTAAGGGATGGGACATCTTCTACAATCGTCCCAAACCCACCCACTATTGTTGGTGAGTGCAACGAAAGCGTTGAACTCCTTCTTCAAAGTCTTGAAGCGGTTATGTAATTAGTCCTTACTATAGGTGAGACCACTCTCGGAGTTGAATTCCTAAATAATGTCAATTCATCCCGATCTAGTGAATGAACCATTAATGAAGTTCTCGTAATGGTCACTGAGAAGTTTTCTCAACAGCCTATCTTTTTCACTTGTCCAATTATTAGTTCGTGAAAGTCCCTTCTCACTACCTTGTTAGGCATCCATCCCCTTACTCGAACCATCTCTATTTATCCTACATATCGAATATAATAAATGATCTCATTTTCGTACGTGCAAATATGCATAAATTTTTTCATTCAAAGGTTTATAAATACTCTAAGCAATGCTTTAGTCAATACCTTGCTTGCTAGAATTGTTTCTTCACATCATCCGTGTCATCATCTTACATCTCCAATGCAAGAATCATTTTAGCAATTGCTACAATTATTTTGAGGAGTACATTTTGATCATGCTCAACTCTCTGTCTTCTCCTTCGTGGATATACACAATGGCTGACACGACTAAAAGCGTCGGCCATTTCCCATCTCAAAAAATTCTGTTGAAACTCCATAGACATTACTTAGGAAATGAATCTCTACCTTAGTTGGTAATAAGGTCCTTATTTGATCCTTCCACAATGATTATCCCTTTCGAAATATGAATTTGAAGAAGAAATTGATATGTACATGCTTGTCCTTTACTATTCACGTATTGAGCACATATGCGTTATAGGACTACATGTATCGGCAAGAGAACCACTACTTGTCTTTCAAGTAGTAGTTGGTAAGAGCACATATGAGTTATTCCCATTGTACGTGTTTTAGTATGGCACTACTTAATGTCATGGAAATAGAGAGATTTACATTTCACTTCCCTATTGAAATCTTCTAAAATATGTGCTTAAAAATTAAGTTCCACACATGGCCCGGTATTCAGGATAATTGTGCATCATCTTGCATAACAGTTAAAACATGTGAAGAGCCTATTAAATTTACGTAAACTAAGACTACCAATTGACAAATAGATTAAATATGATTTAACATTCCAACAAACATTACAATAACACATGGCATATAACTGCAAATTTAATTAAATGAAATATATTATAACTTTAAAAATCAAATTTAAGGGAAAAAAGAGTGAATTCTTATTTCCTATACTTGATTGCATAGTTATGTACAAAAATTAAAAGTCGAAATCCATGCATTGGACTCCATCTATCCCAGTAGAACGCAACATACAAAGATATGAAATACAATATATCAAAACAATAATAGAATTGAGAAACAGTTTGTTATATACAAATTTCAAATGGACCTCCTTACAAAACATGACACGCACAAAGAACACCTAACAACCATTACCCCACTCTGCCATTGCTTCATCACATTATAAACAGATCGGCAACACAGTAGTAGATTAGAATGCTTACTGTATTACTCTATTTGCAGAGGAACTATTCTCATTGCATAAGACCGCATTATCTACATCGTCTGATATTACCGTACTTGCTTAGTTAGCTTATACAACACAGCAGTACATTAAAATGCTTAGTTAAAAAATACAACAAACTAGTTAATTAATTGGGGCTTAGTGACTTACAACTTATCAGAAATCAGCACAGCAGTGACTTAAATAATAAGCAAACATGCCAGTACATTAAAATTATCACTATAAGAAACAATTGAGACCATTTATAAACAAGCCAACCTATAAAAAGTAATATCTTAATTCAAAGAGAACATCATTGCAACACTACTTGGTTGGCCTCACATATGCAGACAAATCCTAACAACACTAGAAAATGCAACACAACAATACAATATATTTGTTACTTACCAAGCACAACACTTCATTAATGTACGTCTAACAGACAAATGTTGAAGTGTAAGCCATCAAAACAAAACATAGACATAACTATATAGTGTAATTGACAAAACATCTCAACTGCTTATAAACATATGCATAAATAACACATAAGAATATGTACATGTAGAGGGGTTCTGTCCTATGTAGATGGATCAGAAATAGAGGGTTATAAACAAAAACATAGCTACAAAACAGTTCCCACATGCAAGCCATATTAACAACTGTTTATAATTGAGATGGATGCATAAACAGATGGGACAATTTCACATGTGCCTCATATGTTCTTCTTGGTGATTATACCTTATAAATAGATGGATAAATATTAGATAATAAACTGTACAACCTCTCTCCATGCACATCGAAACAAAGCATAGGCTACAAGCATATCATAAATAATAAGCAAACACACCACTACATTAAAATGATTACTTTCAAAAACAATTTTGACCACTTATAAACAAGCTAACCTATTAGAAAATTATCTTACTTCAAAGACAACATCCGTTCTTTTTTAACACATGATTGCATGATGTACATAGTTTACAGCAATCCAACATACGAAGCAATTTCCAAACAATTCCAAATAATCGGACATGTACTGTCCATTAATTTCACATGGGTACAAAATCAGTGGAATATGTACTTGGAAATAGTGTTTGTCAACAAACCATCCAAGAACCATATCACACTTGATATTCATTCGTAGAAAAAACTCGTTGGTTGGCCTCACATATGTATACAAATCCAAACAACACTCTAGAAAATACAACATGCCGTACAATATATTTGGTAATTAGCCATCACTACAATCAACCCCCATTTCTGTAACTGACAAATGTTGAAGTCTAGCCAGCAGAACGAAACATACAGATAACTATATACTGTAATTGACAAAAGATCTCACATGCTTATAAACAAATGCAAAAATAACACATAAGAATATGTACAGGCAGAGGGGATCCTAACTGTATAGATGGATCACAAATAATGGGTTATAAACATATCAATAACTCAACATATGGATGTATAAACATAGCTACATAACAGCAAGAAAGTATTAATTGACATTTTCCCACATGCAAGCCATACTAACAACAGGAGCACTCCAGATGGATGTATAAACAGATGGGACGATTTAACATGTGCCTGATATTTCCTTCTTGGTGATTATACGTTATAAATAGATGGATAAATAGCAGATAATAAATTGTACAGACACTCTCCACGGACATCGAAGCAAATAATAGGCTGCAAGCTTATCATAAACAATAGGCTGCAAGCAGATCGACACATCCAAACAAATCACAAATAATAAACACCTTCTGAACAGATAGATATGAGTAAAACATAAGATAAAACAATGCCCAAACCTAACAAACGTGCAGAGAATATCACCTAACGATATCTAAACCCAAGATAACCTGCAACAACACGTAATAGCACAGTGAACCTACAAACCAACTTAGTTAGAGTTGAAAAGGAACAATGGAGTTCGAATTTAGGTCAAAAAGATGGTTAAGGAGAGCATGCACCCGATAGGATTCAACAAGAGCATCAACAAGGAAACCACAAGCAGGTCCCCATTTATAGAGGAAGGAGAATCAAAAGCCATCAAATGCATCCAACAACAAACAAAACCAGTAGGACGAATCATAAAAGCAACCTCAGACCATGAGTCACGAGAAATCGTAGCAAGATTCGTGCAAAGAAAAGATAAAGCTGAAGGCACATCACATCCAAGCACAAAACTTCACCAATGGACAAATGCTTTCGAGTAAAGGAAGGGGAGAAATAATGGGCACTTAACCTTACCCAGGGGTCGCAGCACATGCAAAGGAGAGGCTGTGAAGGCTGTAGCTACGAAAAGCACCAAACCGGTACAAAGGTAGTCTGCAATCGGAAGGGAAGAGGACATTATCCAGCCTAGGGTTTGCGAAAGGGGGAAGGAGACCATTAGGGGAGACGAAGGAGAGTGGGGGAAGTACAACCATCTTTGCGACCTTGCGAGAGCCTTCGAGGGCAACTTTGGAATGCGAAGTGGTGGGCGAGCGAAGGGAGATGGTGGGTTATCTTAGGGGATAAGTTAACCCCTGTTAAGACCTGGGTTAGCTTATCCCGAGATAAGATACCAATGAGGGGTTAACTTATCCCTTGAGGTAAACAGGGGTAATAGTAACACCATCATCCATCATAACTAGATTAATTTAGCCAAAATCAAGTGTTAAATGCTCCTGAATGACCATCCAAAGGTCGTAATTATGTTATGAGCTAAATGCAAGAAGAAGAAAGGAAGTTAGATTAATTTTGTTGTTTTAAAGAGAAATCACTAATCTAGATTAACTAAGGGGTTAATTAGGGTTTAATCTAAGGTCAAATAATCTTAATTTGCCAAGAAGTGGGCTTAAGCTGACTGAATTAGGGTTCTCTGGAATTTGAGAATTATTTTATTAATAAAAACCCTAATTTCAGCCTCACCTCAATTAAACAGGTTCTGGTAGAAATAAATATAATCTAAATCTCCTAAAAATCATTGAAAAATATGTATGAGGTTTGGAATCTTCACTTTGACCAATTGGACCTATTTTGATAAAAAAAGACTTAGGTGGGAAATTATTCTATTTTGGGTTTCTGTGGAAATTTCTCAATCAAATTTGGTCAAAACTCAAATATGAGGTCACCATTAGATTTCTTGGGGCCAAATTAGGTTAACCCCAAAATTTGAGTCCAATCAGAGTTCATCTTGACCTAGTTTAAATTCTAACCTATTTATCTCGAAATATTACATAGACCCCCCTATGTTTCTATTTTGCATTACAACCTGCCCCTATCTTTTGATTTTCCTTGCCAAAAGGTCCCTCAGCACCTTCTTCCTTGAGTAGACATGGAAGGTAGCAGCCAAGTGAACCCAAACTTGGTGAGTTTCGATCCATAATTTGAGGTATCAAATCTCAACCAAATTTCACCAAATTTGGTGGGATTGATCTTGAGACCTTCCCCGATCCAATGATCACCTTCTTGAGTTCAATCTCGGTCGGAGATTGTGCTAGCAAGCTCGAGGGCTTCGAGCTCAAGTCGCAGTAAAAACACCTTCGAAATGAGCAATTCTTCGCTCATTAGAGAGGGGAACTCTTATAAAGAGGCCTTGACTTCTTCGCAAAGGTGTGCGTAATTGGGTCGGAAATCCCCTCTCCTTCTCGTCGTCACCATGACCCACCTTGGAGCTTCTTCTTCCCACTTCCTCACCCTCTGCCACGTACAATAGGTAGAGGGCTTTTCTTCGTCTTCCTCCCACGAAGCTTCCTGCAAAGCTTCGAGTCCTAATTCCTCCTCTTCAGCTTCGATCGACCTCCTCCTTTGTTGTCACCAGTGGCCACACCAACGACTGTCCTCCCCTTCTTTCCTCCAATAGGTTTAGGGCTTTTACTTTTGCCCCCTCCAATTAGGTTTCTGGAGCTTCTTAGCTCCATCTATCTACTCTTCCTCCTCCTTTGAGCTCCATTGTCATCGTCACCTCCACGTCCATCGACTCCTCTCCCCTGCCTTCTTCCAACCCAATTAACTTGGGCAAAAGCTCCTCCTCACCTCCACCAAGCTTTTGCCTAAGTTAATTTGAGCATACACCATCATCTACACGGTCCACCATTACCACCGGTGGAGCTTCTTCGAAGCTCTGCCGCCAACCATCCACACTCCTATTCCCTTACAATTTCTTTACGGCTTTGCTTCGGCGTAGTTGGCTGGAGCTTTTCGTGGTTCTAATTGGATCGAGAGGCCATCTTTTCATTGTATAAGTACCTCACCGAATTTGGGTTCTTCGACAATAAGCGGCACGTCCGGTGACTTCTCGATAAGGATGCCACCCTCGTTGTGTGCGGAATTCCACTGGGAGCAAAGATTGGCCATTAACAGCCAATCGTGCATCAATTGGACCACATCTTTGTTGCAACGACTGAAGACACACGAAGAATAGGAGGGGGACTTCATAGTCCCACCTCGTTGAGAATAGGGGTTGATTCCACGCATAAAGGGGAACCCAACCCCTTACTACTCGCCCAAGTAGTAAGGGGTTGGGCCCCCATCTCCTCTCACTCACAGACACAGGCCCGCATGTAGGCACGCATGCGTACGCATATGGCCGGGTTTTGGCTTTGGGATTCATGCCTAGATTGGATGAATTTTTGGCGCAACTTGTGAAGGGGCTTTGAGTTAAATTGTAGGCGTCTGATTTCTAACTTTAAGACGTCCGAGAGCATATTTCAAACGTTTGATTGTTTTGAAATAAGCCTAACTGTTGAGGCTATTTGTGCTTAGTTAAAATCAAAACTTTTTAGCCTCACAACTTGTTTATTGTTACTCTTAAGAACTCAAGTTTTTATCTATTTGAGAGTTGTATTCATTGCAAATTATATTTCTTTATATCAGATTATTGTGCTTCATTTTTATATTCGATTAGTGGTTGAATTGCACATTATTTGCTCCTTGAAACGACCTCGGACTCACATTCAAAATTATAAAATTTAAGTGTTGATTCGTTTTCATTGTTATACTATGACGTATTTCTTAAAACCCGATGAAAGCGCGTTAGCAAGGAGTTATCCCTCAAAAAGAGGGTATAACCGCTCCTGTAAACTAGGCCTTAGGAAGTTTGGAAGTGCCCTTGGCAAACCCCTTATGAGAGATAGAATTACTAGGAAACAAACCTGCCTCAACCACATTTGCTTACTGGTAGAGGTATGGGCCGATAAACCCCTCTCGACCTCTATCCCTTTTTCTATTCCAGGTGGCTCAACCATGGAGGTGGTGGTATCCTTTGATTGGATTCCCCCTAAATTTGATGTCTGCAAGGTGTTAATTTGGGCACAACCTCTACAAATGCAATGGCCTCGACCAAAGGCTCCCCCTTAAGGCCTAGGAGCCTTCAACTATGGAGGCAGAGTAGACTCTCGACCTGGTGATGCGACCATTGATGTCGACGTCGAGGGCAATTGATATTGCTGAAAGGTAGTCACCGCATTTGATGCATTTGAATGTGCATAGGGAGGTGCCTTCCTTATGCATGGATTTTTCTTTCAGGATGGTCCAATTCCCACCTTCTACCTATGTGCATGAGGAGGCACCACCCATGGGTGATGGGACCCACGCTACTTCTGACATTCCCTCCTCAAGCCGAGGGGAAGCATCTCTAACATTGAGGGGAGCCTCACTCTTAACAACCCACCTCGAACATCTCACTCCTCCAACTCTAACAGTGGGGGAAAAAATTGTGATTACTTCTTCAAGTTGTTAACCTCCCAACTTGATGAGGGATTGAAGGAGGTGAAAAGTGCAAAAGCAAGAAGTAAAATGGCATGAAGAGTACAAGGAGATTATTCCTAGGGATGATCGTTCTGCACTAGGCGGTGCAACCCCACCCCTCGCTTAATGACCCTTGCTGTGTGGAACACCTAGGGCTTAAACAACCCAAGGAAGTTGAAGAAGATTTTCAACCTCCTTCGAACTACAAAAATTGAAGTTGCTGGTCTTTTGGAAACTAGTATTAGGAGCCAAAACTAAGCTCGATTTCTTACAAGAATTCCTAGTGATTGGAATTGTGTTTCCAACATTGCTCTTTACTCCAATGCATGCATTCTACTCCTTTGGAAAAATTCTTCTTGGACGATCTCTATCCTTCATGAGACTAACCAGGCTATGCTCTTCAAGGACACAAATTTGGGTGGCTTCTCTTTCTTTGCTTCAGTGGTCTATGCTCACAACAGCTGCATTAGATGTCACGTTCTATGGGCGACACTCACCTCTCATCTCGCCCCTGTAGCTAGGTCTTGCATTGTTCTTGGGGATTTTAATGTTATCAAAGCTGAGGAAGACAGGCTTGAGGGGGAACACCCTTCCACCGAAAGCATTCATGAATTCAGCGATTGCCTTCAGGAGATAAGGGTCATCGAGTTGGATGTTGTTGGCAATCGATTAATTGGGTCAAACAATATAGTTGGGGAGGGACATATTTCCTCCAAAATAGACAGGGCTTTCACCAACATAGATTGACTTCACCTGGTACCCACTAATTGAGTCGAATTCAACTCTAATGAACATGGTAATCATGCACTTGTTCTCATAAGGCTCATCCCCTCTACTCCTAAGAGGAAGCCTTTTAGATTTCTCAATTATTGGGCTAATCGAGACTAATTTCTACCAATGGTGTAGGAAATGTGGCACTTTCCTACTAGTGGTAATCCTCTGTTTCAATGTGTTCTAAAACTCAAGAGGGTCAAACAACGTTAGAAGCGTTGGGCACATGAAGATGCTTCTTGCCCCAATTGAATCATGGAACTCTATGTTTCCCTTCAAACCCTCTTGAAGGCCCTCTACTAACAGCCTCATGATAGGGACCTCTAGAGATTGGTGGGAGAGACCAAATCCCTGCTTCTCTTGGGAAAAGAGGATTTAGGTTATTGGCGTTAAAGAAGCAGATTGGATTAGCTAAATGAGGGAGATCGTGGGACCATTTCTTCGCCACGGCCACTAGAGTCCACCAAAACACTAATGCCATCTCGAAGCTTCTTTGAGGGGATGGTTCTATGCTGGACAACAAAGGTAAACTCGCCTTTGAAGCCTAGGTTTACTTTAAGGCATTATTTTATAAAAGATGGGGTGAACTCCCCTTGTAAGGCATGCACCTGCCCTTCCCCACACACCTCTCTACTTTTGAAAATAATGTTCTTATAGCCATACCAAGTTTAGAGGAAATCAGAATGGATATTTGGTCTGTTGGGCTTTCCAAAGCCCTTGGCTTTGATAGATTTAATGCCTTCTTCTTTTGTCATGCTTGGTATATAATTAGCGATGATATTTCCAATGGTGTCAAATTCTTCTTCTCTGAGTAGGTCAGAATGATCGGGGAATTGAATCACACATTCCTTACATTGATCCCCAAGGGCAACGCTATTAGCACCATCAAAGACTATGAGCCAATTGCGTGTTGCAACACACTCTACAAGATTATTACAAAAATTCTCACTCAATGGCTAGCATCAAAGGTTAGCTTCCCCCAACCAAGAGGCATTCATAAAGGAGATGCTTATTTTGAATTGCTCCCTCCTTGCCCATGAATTTATGATCAATAGATTCAATGGCAAAGGGGTTGCCGCCCAGAATATGTATAAAGGTGGATATCTCCAAGGCTTTCGACTTTATGCGAAGGGATTTCATCTACTTCATTCTAGAGCAGCTTGGGTTTCACCCTACCTGGGTGAGATGGATTCGTTGGTGTAAGGAAGTCCCCTCCATCTCCCCACTTGTTAATTGCATTCCTGTTGGCTTCTACTCCCCCTTACGCGGCCTTCGGCAAGGGGATGCCCTTTCCCCACTACTATTCACATTGGTGATGAATGTCCTTTCCGTCCTACTAGATCACTTCGTGGATAAGGGGCTTATCCGGCTTTCTAAAGTTCGGGGCACTCCCTTCGTCTCGCACCTCCTCGTTGCCAATGATGTCCTAGTTTTCACTCATAGGGATCAACTTTTGGCAAAAGGGTGAGACGATCTCTTAACTTATTTGCTTAGCTTTCGAGACTGCAATTAATTGAGAATAAAAGGCGTGTGTATTTCAATCATGCTACCACAAACAAGTGCTTGATTTCTCTTCACCTTGGGATGTTAGTGAGGAAGCTACCCTCCACCTACCTTGGTGTTCCTTTGCCCTCGTGCTCCTCCCATGGGGCCCCTTTCACACGCTGCTGGCTAAAATAAAGGCCTTCTTAGCTCTTGGAGGGGTAAGCTCCTCTCTCGTATTTGTCATGTATAGTGGCTAAGGTTGGCTTTTGAAGGCCTACTCACGTATTGGACGTCTATGACCCTCGTCCTTGCTAGAGTTTTGAAGAACTCTGCAAAGCTAGCTATTGATTTCTTATGGGATGGGGGAAACCATTAAGTGGCTTGGAGGGTTGTCTATATACCCTATAATGGAGGGGATCTGGGACTCTACTCTCCGCGTGATATAGCTCTTTTACAGGAAGCAAAAAAAACTCTAGATGTTGGTGATGGTGCAAAATTCCATTTGGAGCTCTTGGATGCAAAATGCCATGGCAACTATCTCTCCACTGGATCTAGGAGAGGGGATAGCAACATTTGGAAAAATCTCCTAAGATTAAAGAGAACCTGGATGGTATTCTCATTTGCAATGGAGCTTTCTCTTGGCCCCACAACCTAGATGGATTGCTCAACTCCACTAGACTTTTGGAGTCCTTGCACACCAATAGGGACGAGCATCCCTTTTGGAATTTGCTTTGGGGCCCCAGCCATGTGCCTAAATGGTCAACTTGTGCATGGCTTGCCACCTGAGATCAACTTCTTACTAGAGATCGGTTGAGGAGGTGAGGAATCAACGATGTTCAATCTTGCCTCCTTTGTAACAAAGATGTTGAAAGTGGTGCCCACATCTTTTTCAAATGCCTCTTCACCTCTTATATTTTGTAGCTTACGTGGAATAGGCTCTCTCCTTTCTTCCTCTTGCCAGACACCCCATTGGATGCTTGGGCTATGACCAAGGATCTTCACATCTCGGACTCCCTGTTTGGCAGAACTCTAGCAGCTTGCATCCAGTACTTGTGGCATGTAAGAAACTCTAGATTCCATGGGGGGAGAACTATGAGGCCTTCTCCTTTAGCCAAGGCTATTCTTGATGACATACAAATGTAATAATGATTTCTTGTAAATCTTGATGTATCTCATCTGTATGGAGGCCCCCTTTGGACTTCTTGGGTGGCTAGCCTTTGAGTAATATATTTAACCATTTTACTCAAACAGAAAATATTTGATATTACCATCACCTCTGACTACAAATCAACCATCATCTCTATGAGTGGTAAAAGAAGGGCGGTTGAATTGTGCTTTAAAAATTCAAATAAAACTATGTAAGCAACAATAGACAATCAGACAAAATAATACTAGAATTTAGAGAGGAAATCCTTGCGGGAAAAGCCTCTACCTAGATCTCCTAATTTAGGATTTTGTCGCTACCCAAGTAGGAATCACTATTAACAAATGATATTACAATTCCCCGCTTCCTGGGAAAACCCCAAGTAGAGTTTTTCCCCTTTATTAAGAGAAAATGAGAAACCCACAACTTGGGCACCCAAATAAACTAGCAAAACACAATATAAATAATAATCCTATGAGCCTTGCAAAATAGAGAATATAAAGAGATTTAGAATACTCCCTTTTAAACTTATGGAGATGCAAAAATTCAAAGAAAGAGTAAGATTGCTCTCAAAGAAGTTTTCAAGAACAAAATAGCACTAGAGAGCACAAGTAAGAGAGCAAGAAGCTTTTAGCATAAGAGGATTTCTTTTGCTTGGTGTGTACACTAAAGGCCACCATAGGGGGGTATTTATAGGTATAGAGGATCATATTGAGGCAGTAGAATTTGTTTAAAATTGAATTTAGGTGAAGTAAACGAAGGGAAAATGGATACTTAGTAATTAAGTATAGGTTGACTGAAACAGACGTTTGAAAACACAAGACAGACATCTAAAAACACAAGATAGACATTTGACAAAGAATGTTCAGACATCTGAAAAAAGAACTAGACATCTGAAACGCTAACATCAGGCATCCTAATGTCTAGTCGGATGTTTGAAGTTTACAAATCTAAATGCCAAAACTTGAATTCAAGATTCAAATTAAGAGAATACATCTGAAATCAATCTTAAGACATCTCAAGTTCAGAAGACGTCTGAATGTAGAGGAAGTCGTTTGAAAAGACTTTAGTATCAAAATGACCATTACTGGATATTTTGGATTGAGAATAAAGTCGTCTGATCAGAGTTTGAACATAGAAATTAATCTGAATGTTGAGAAGTAATTAAGCATAGTCAAACGTCTTATAAGGGTTAGAGACATTTGAAAATCAAGAGAAAATTAAACTGTTAACACAATATGAAATGAAGAGAATAAGATGTTAAGAATGGCCAAAGAGACATCTAAAAAGGTTCTATTAGACATCTTAAAGTAATAGCAGACGTCTTAATGAAGAAGACAGAAAGATTAGATTCTAGAGTGGGTTTTAGACGTCTCAAGAGATAGATCAGATGTTTGGAAAAGGAAAATCAGACGTCTAAAAACAAGAATAAGATGTCTCAAATTCTCTCGGAAACTAGGGGTTTAGATTGTAAGAGGACAATGATTGGAAAGCTCTAGAAGATAACCTAATGATAAATGTGGATGAAATAAAGGCTATTTTACATTCCAGCAAAAAAAAAAAAACAAATACATAAGCTGAAACTAAAAAAGAAAACACTCTTCATCTTCTTAATTAATCCATTATCATCCTTAGCTTTCAAGAACTCCTGCAATACTTGTTAATTCTTTCATAAAACAATTATTTGTCATTATCAACAAATACTTCTAATCAAATTAATAATAGTTTCCATATTGTTGTCAACATCATCCTCGCACCGGTGCCATCATTGATGATTCCACCATTATAACATTCTATAACTGTGTGTAGCTACGGAATCAAGGTAGGAAGATGTGATTTCATGATAGCAATTACATGCAACACTCGTGGTTTCATCATGTAGGTCATCATCCATGCATTGCATGCATGCAAGTCGAGGCTCAAACCATCTTTGTGAGGAATTTTTTGCTTGTATGTCTTTTCATATCTTTGTGTAATTGGACTTGTGGCTCATTTCATATACTTGTAGTTTTGATAATAAATTAGCTACACATCGTTTGCTTAAGATATTGGATTTCTATTTACATCACCTTTATTAATTAATCAATGCACCATGGGATTGGTTGAAATCCGAGTTAGTCTATAACCATAATTTGTTTGACATAGGATAGCTTAAGCCTAAGATCAAATATGAGGCAAGCTACAACCTTAGAAGATAAACATTGGTTAAATTAAGCCTAGTTGAGAACTTTGGTTTTAAGTGGTTAATTAAAGACTAACTTTGTAAACTGTGAATATTATCAATTTTTACTGACTTCATTTTTTTGCATTTTCTTCTCATTAACTTAATCACATATTAAACATCATTTGCATCATCTCTTGGATAATAGAATGTGTGGTTTATGATCTCATTAGAATTAGTTTTACCATTATATATTCTCTTTGTGAATTCGACCTTCACCATTTACTATTTAGTTCAATTTATCAATCTTTAAATTACCCTTAGAATGATGGAGCAATCAAGAGGCTTTCCAAAACACAAGCAATATAAATTCCTCTATTATGAAGCTCTACTCCTCTCTAAGTCCTCGAATTCCAGCATTGAATTTTTTATTCTAAGTAATGCAACACTAGTGATTCTAGAAGTGATTCTGAAGGAGATTCTCAAGGAGATTCTTGTGATGACCCAGGCTCCACCTATTGACTAAACCTGATGGAACTCAAGTCACTAAATACAAAATTATCAAACCAATTATAGGTCATAATCATCCAGTACATAATTAATCTCGGAAGATAAGTTCGACTTATTAGGAAAAGGCTAAAGAAGCTAGTGGCCCAAATAAAGGTAGGCCTAGAACCCAAAATCTCACAAAGGAGACCTAGCCAAACAAGCCAAGAATGAGCAGCCAACATGGTCATCTAACTTTCGCCAGGAGAACCCACCAAAATGTGATAACGAAAATACGCGATTTGTTAATTAGGCAATTTAGTGTCGCTGCAGCGCATAAATTCGCTTTCGCTTTTAAATTTATACGACCTAGATAGGGGAGTATCTAGAGTCGTCCAAGGAGGTAATATGTTAGCAAAATTTAGGTCTCTTGCTTGGAAATATAAATTACCTTTCTTTTTGGTCTTTTCAACTATATCATTCTTTTTTAGGGTTTTGAAATAACGAAGGCAATATACAAATTGTTGACGGAAAACAACTAACACCTACAATCACTAATCTAAAACCTAAGTGACAAATATAACCTCTCCCTAAGCTCACTCTAGGCACGTGGAGGCCTAGAGTAATTAGGTAGAGGGAGTGAAAAAGTGCTAGAACAAAAATAACACAATTGCAACAAAAAAAATATGAAAAGGCAAATTGATTTGATAGAATTTGTGTTTTGCAAAAACATGTAAAGGAATACTTCTACTTGAAATGGAAAATATAAAAGCAATAAAAACACAAATCCTCTTGCAAAATCTGATGAAGAAGGGAAGCTCCTTGCTCCAAGTTTAGTGGCTCTTAGACTTGAAAAGGGGCTCCTCATTCTCCTTCCTTGAAAATGGTGTCCTCCAAGGTGGAAGCTACCACCTTCAATGATCTCCTCTAAGGGTGGGCGTGCACCACCCTTGCTTCTCCTTGCCTGGTCGTCCTCCTAGTGGTGGCGTGGCACAAGAATGAAGAGAGAAGGGGAAGAAGGCACCAAGGGGGCGGGTAGGATGCCCCCTTAATCTTCTTCTCTTCTTCTTCCTTGGCCTTGAATTATGGTGGGTATATGGTAGACTAAACTAAACTGGAGGATGATTTTTTTAGTGGAATATGATAGGTATTTATAGAGGTGGAGAGGGGGGTAGTAGGCGTGGGTTAGGTGGATGGCTAGGATGTGTAGGTGGTGGTTATGGGTAGTTAATTTGATCCTAGGGCTAGGGTTAGTTGGCGCCAACCAAGGGGGTGCCATGGAAGGTAGTTATGGTGGAGGTGTCCCTTAAAGTTGGAGCCAAAATAGGTCTTCTAGAAGGGGGTTAGGTGGTGCTATGTAAGGAAGGGTTGGGATGTATTTGGTGGATGGATGGATGGCCATGATGGGGTCTTAAGTTGGTGCCAAAAGAGAGGCTTCTAGAAGGGAGGTTTTGGCGCCAACTTTAGGTGTCTTTTGGAGGAGGTTGAGGGGTGAAGGGATGGCTTGGGAGCTAGGGCCTAGCTAAGCTAAGATAAGCTAGTTTAGCTAGTAATGGAGTAGAGGAGGAGGTAATGGGAGCTAGGGTTTGTGGAGAGGAGCTGGACAGAAGAAGTCTGGAGCTGAAATGGAGCTGGCAGCTGCTGAAGAGGATGGCATGGAGCTACTTTAGTTGGCTTAGCTTGCTAGTTCCTTGCTAGCTGCTAAGCCAAGCTAAAGTAAGCTGGCTTCTGCCACAAGGAGCAGAGGTGAGTTGGGTCTGGTGCTCCCGGGGAGGATTAAGCTGGTTGAGGTAGCTAAGGTAGCTTAGCTCAACTGAGTTGAGCTAAGCTGAATCCCCGGGAGTTGAACTTGAGCTTCCTAAGCTGAAATGAAGTCATCTTCAGCTGGCTAGAGTTGAGTGCAGCTGGATTAAGCTGATCCTAAGCTGAGGTGAACTCCAGTCAACTTAGCTGAGCTAGCTAGAGCTCCCTGTGAACTAATGGGAGCTGAGATGAGCTAGATTCAGCTAAGTTGAGCTGGATTTAAGCTGACCTAAGTTAGGGTGAGCTAAGATGAGCTCTCTTGAGCTGCCATTTAGCTGAGATGAGCTGAATGAAGCTAGGATGAGCTAACCATAGTCTAAATGAGCTGAAATCCAGCTATGGTGAGCTGGATTTGGCTGAGTTCTAACTGGTTTGGGCTTCTTCTTCACTAGTTGCCTTCCTAAGTGCTAGGGTTCTAGGGATCTGGCAATCTGTATATCCCTAATACTCACAAAAACACATTAAAAAGATAATAAAAAGTGCAATACATGCCCACCCTAATTGATGCCTAAATGCAGTCCAAAAATCCGTTTGCAAAGCAAAATCCTAAGAGCTAGGTTTGTTTTAATGCATAAGAATGATGGTAAATTAGCATTTATCAGGCCTCCACCTGAGTTTTCCAGATGAGGTGGAGAGTGACCTAGGAGACCCACTAGGATCTACTGGATAAGAGCCAAAGCCTTCTGGCCGATTGTGATGAATCGAGTCCCGCCAACTAACGAAACTCGAGTCATTGGATGCTAATACGAAGCAACAACAATATACACAAGATCGTAGTCACTTAACACATAATCATAGAACATCAATAGCCAAACATCCATTCGTAAAGCATTAAATGAAAATAAAGTGTTGACAATTAAAATAAAATCCACCACAGAAAGCAGAAAAGTAAACTAAGTACTTGAGTCCAGATACAACACGAAAAAGACTGTAAATGGAAAGAGTCTAACAAAAGGAAATGAAACTAAGTGAGCCACAATGCTCAATACGGATCGTCTCTTATAGTAGAGCTCAGTTCCGCGGCAGAAGGACCCATTGCAACCACTACCTTAGCTGCTCAACAACACCTGAGGACAACCCAAGAAAATATGTCAGTAAAAATTGAGTAGAGTAGAACAACAACTAAGTATAAAAGTAACAAAGAGAACAAGAGAAAAAGGGGTATTATATCATCAATTAATCCATTTATGAATCACCACATTATTTGATTCATTATATACTTTAAGCCCAACTTATTATAGTCAACAACCCATAAATCAACATCTTAGGCCATGAGACGATCTCGTGTAACTTCCTGAGATGTAAAACCTATATAAGCCATCTTCTTATCCAAGAAGGCGGCTTATACCCATCAAGTCACCTCGATCTGTCAACCTAGGGTCATTGCGGAAAGGGGTAGTGGGTACGTCGTGTGGCGTGAACAAACTCAAGCGCTATGCACGTTGAACCATAGATAGCCAATGACCCACCAACTAATTGAGAAAAGAACAACTCTAATCCTCGAGCCGCACATCCCACTATCCCAGTTAGCTGCTAAGTCTAACCAAAGAGTTGTAGGAAGGTTAGTAACTCCCTAAACCTACTCAAAATCGGTCCAAATGACCAAAGGTATAGCTAAAATCTAACGAGTAGCAGGGCTAATACCAGTTATCCAACCTCTAAATCTCGACAAATCCGTCGTTATAGGTTTAATAACTTATTTCTAGATAATTGAGTTGACAACATCAATTAATTAAACTAGAAACCTCGTCATTCACATCCTTTGATTCAATTTATGAAATAGTCCACATCATTCCAAAATTAATCGTTAACTAGTTAGTTTTCAATTTACGGCAGTGGTCTTGAGTAATTTTCTAGTTTATGATCACAATGATACTTGTTTCACGAAAAAAGGAGTTTGTTTCACACATGCAATGATAGGGTCACTTTTTAGTATATTTAACACTAAACACTTATGTATCATTAATTTATTTCATATTAAAGTACCTAAAAATAGTAACAACAATCTCACATGGGTTTTGAACTCATCAAAGAGAGGCAATGCATGCCAAGCAACAAAATAAATGCAAAGAACCATGCAAAAATGGCTCTACAGGACTTGAAAACAGATCGAGATAAGGGAAGGGTAGACTACTCTACCTAACGTCATTGGAGGGTCACAGTGAATTCGAATAGTAAGACAAGGGCTTGGAAACATGTGCCGCACCTTCCTCGTACTCCGCACATGCATCGGGTAAGTTTCCTAAACCAAGTGTGCCAAAAACAAGGTTGGAAACTAATTAGACACGTTTCTATTTTTCACTTCATGAATAGTGCTTAAAAAAGAAATTAAAAGGGTACCAACTTGTAGCATGCGTCGATACAATTCTAACGGTACCTTATTTGTCGAATTCCGAGGTTAGGAAGACCTTAAACAGCTCGAAAAACTATGAGGGGGTCTTTGAACCAATTAGATTGGCTTGTTCACTTGAACCGGCACCAACTTGGGCCTTGACACATGTTACAACGCGATTCACCTACGCCTCACTCCCACATTGTGCTTTTAGTGACCATGCGCTTCCCCTTTCGCGCAAACGTGCATGTGAGTGCACGCCTTAATCCACCGACAAAAATTTTTCCTATATTGCTTTCTTGATATTATAAGAAAAAAAGATATATGTAGTAGTAATATATTTGGCGTCTTCCACAAATATTAACCAATATTTGATTGCTTTGATTACTTTGTACTTGTTAGGCTTACTTTTTTTGCTTTTTTTTGTCAAAGAAAAATAATTAATGCAAAAGTTGAGTAGAACTATTTTCATATTACAGAGTATGTGCAGTACTGATGCAGAATATTATTTAATCCCCTGATATATGTCTTTATGCTCCTTCCATAAGCACTAGCATCTGGGCAATTATAAGAAAATTCTTTAACACAACCAACTCAGTTGAATCTAACAGTATTCAGTTACCCTTCGTACTTAAACTCCAGTTAATCTTGGAGTAGTGCCCCCCTCTAACCCAAAAGGTCTATCTTACACATTAACCATATATATACATAAGCACAGACTTGGATGTTTATCTTGCAATATCATGCTCGACCACAAGAATAAAATGGGAATCATACTCAGACCATGGAATGGCTCCATATCAGTAGCTTCTGCAAAGTAATGATAAGGAGCTGTAGCTCACATTGGCAAGTTGCATGATGCAAATTATCCAAAGCAGATGACTCATGTCTTCTTAAGCGAGAAAAACTCAAGAAAATGCCCATTGTCAAAGCAGATAAGTGTAGAGAGAGCTGGAAACTTTTAAAAGCTATTCCAATTTAGCCCATAGCAACCAACTTTTACATCTAGTTAGTGGAGGGTTCTAGCGGAATGGTGGCCATATACATATAATCAATTTGCTTTTTCAAAAAAAAATACATATAATCAATTTGTCCTTGCCAATTCATCCAGTAGCCAACTTTGAACTGCAATTCCATTCTTGGAGATTATTTTAAACAAACCATTCCTTCTCCAACTCTGCCATGTCACACCTAAAACAGTTCGATGAGTGTAGATCCATTGGCTTTCACCATAAGAATTAATAACATTTAGTGCACCTTCTCTGGCTATACTAATACTTTCATCAGTTACAACGACCTTTGTGTGAAAATTCAAACTTGCCTCATTCTTGTTCCCTTTCATGTCAGCTAAAAAATGCTGACCAGCATGACTAGGCGATTGTGGAACTACAATGGATAGAGACCATGATGAGATCCAAGAATGCCAAGTAGGAAGAGTCAAAGGTTGAACACATGGAACACCAGCAACCAAATTCTCTAGCTCTACCAGCACACTTTGTTGAAGTAAAATCTATGAGCTATCAACATGCAAAATGAGAAAGGAGTCCAGATGCATCTGCTACTAATTGGCCTGCCATTGGCAGTTTGAGGGTATGATATTTTTCCTTTGCTTAATAAACATATTCTCAAGAAAAAGATACAACAAATAAATTAGAAAACAATCTGGATTCGGGACATTCAAACTAATAGCACTATGCCATTCTTCTACCTTTGCAAGTTGCAAAGAGCTAGACAAGGAAGAAGCATTCTGCCCATTACGTGTATGGCAATTATTAATTCTAATCTTGTCACTCTATGAGGTTAGAAGGAACCTACAAATCGCATAGGTGTTTTGGTTCATAACAATGTTTAGAGTTAAAGATGAAAAATGATGGTTTTTATCTCCTAGGAAGGTTCTTGAGTCTTGTAGTTTGTAGTATCAAGTAGAGGCTTGGCACTTAGTTTCTTGACAAATAATGCAAGTTCTCGAATGATGTAGTAAATATATCTAAGTTGAGTCCCTTTCCAGGTGTCATGCCTGCCTATATGTCAATCAAGCTCTTTATTTTAATTGACCTTCCATTTGCCATCAACATTCACTTCTCAAATAAAAGTAAAAATACCAATAAACTCCACGAGGAGAGAGTTCTTCCAGGGAGGACGAGCTATCCGATTAATATTAGCATGCTGAATAAAGCATGCGTCAACTGGAGGGTGAGGGTTTAAGGGAGAGGGAACCACCACCCCTTGGGGTGAAGTGGTTCTACCTTAGTTAGATATAAAATAACCCTCACACTACATGACTGATGGAGCTAATAGTTTCCGGCAGTGAATGAGTTATATGTAGTTCATGAGTCCTTAGTTCCTAGTGTAAACACTGCTTTCACAGACCCGGCACATTGATGAATGTAGCGAACGGGTGATTGGTTTCGATCTGGGGGAGATGTGTAGCAAGGAAGGGTTATAATTCAATAGCAAGCATATCAAATGCATAGATTTATGATTTAGGTGAGTCTAGGTCGGCAGAAGGAGCTAGCTATTCATGAACGGATTCCGCGTCCGAGGTGTCAGTGTTCGAAAGCAGTGCGAGCGGCAAATTTGTCCATTTTCTTTTTTGAGGGGGTGAAGTGGTTATACCATAATCAATAGACCTCACCCTCCCCTAAGTCAATAACCATCTTTATCAAAAGATGGTATTAAAAGGTGAATGAGTGCTACCCTGGCCGGGTAGCACTAAACCCCCCATGCCCCCCTTCTTGGTTGGGCGCTACCCTCCCTCCTTTAACTCAATCACAACAAACACCCATAGGAGGGTGAGGGAGTATGTATGTTTTTATGGTAGAACCACTTCACCCCAAGGGGTGGTGGTTTCCTCTCCCTGTGACCCTCACCCTCCTTTAACTCAGGGTTTTATTTTAAAAGAGAGATAATTGGGTGCTTCAATCGTCACACCAGCTCTCTCTAACCCGCAATTCTACAGTCCAAACCCTCCATAAGCATCAACTGAAATTCTAAACTTATGAAGTTGGATGATAATGCACATAATTTTAATACATCAAAATCTGACAAGGATTATCTTAGTTGGTCATTTTGGTGGGACAAGGATGCCTAGATTATTGGGAGAAAATTCCAGGCTAATATGAATCATATAAAATATTTCAATAAAAGAGTACTTATTTTTGTAAAACTAGCCCTGCTCGAAAAAAAGTGCCAAATGCAATTTGATAAGCTCGTAACAAATGTTTACATTGAATTAACTTCTATTCTTGAATTAAATGAGGCCTTATAGGGAAGATCTTAGCCCAATAGGGACAACAAACCCCTATGGAATAAATCCCTCTATGTTTTGTTTGACCATCGACTAATTCCCTGACAGAGTTAATACTTCACATATATGAAAAATAAATGTATATTAAAAAAATGTAAATTATATGAAAATTAAATTGGAATGTAATCCATGATCTATTTCATATCCTTACTTTATATTTATATGTATTTTTTAAACTTCCAATGTAACCTCATGTTAAAAAATTCTCTCAAAGATTTAGCAAGTTAAGGGACTTGCCATGATCGATTGCAGAAGGGTCTTCTAATATCTTTTGGATAAATGGAAGTAAGGTTGAGGGAGTGGGCCAAGGTAGGGGTGACCCCCTTGCTAATATGGTGGTCGAAACCTAAAGGCTAATACAACTAACTAAAAGGTAGCACTGACCCAAAAGTGAAAAATCCACATTATCAATTCATGTTTCCTTCGCATGCGCCTTGCCCTTGATTCCTCTCCCCCCATCCCATTAAACTAAAAAAAAAAGCTTCCATGGCCCATAAGCTATTTTGCTAAGACATGCTAATGAGAGTTGCATCGTTACCATTGTTGACTCGCTTCGATCATGTTTTAAAATAGAATGCGTCGTAGTACAGTTGATTAAAGTGAGAAACATTTACAATTTATAAACTCGAAACATTAGTATTTCGAGGTCGTCTTAGGGAGCAACAAAGCTGCACTTATCAGTATCGATTATTTACACAGGATTTTGGTGAACTTGTATTTATTATGAACTTTAAAAATGGAACAAGTTCCAAATCTCACTTCACTTTACAAAAATTAGAGATGAATCCAAGTATGAAGAATAACATGGTTAAAGGATATTTAATGCTTAATTAAGATAAATACTCAAGTGTTCATTTGATTAGGTACTAAATAAACACTAGCAATGAAGTTTTAAACAAGTTTTATCAATAAAAACACATTTAGAATCAAAGCCTAAGCAAAATCAATGAGTGCTGCCAATTAGTCCTTAGAAAGATTGATTTGCTCATATTTTGGTCCCTGAATCTTTACGAATAGGTCCCTAGATGCTTCTTTTTCTCGCTAAATGGTCCTTGGCCTCCTCCTTCCTCTTCGTCCTCTTCACTTCGTTCCCAACAGGGAGAACGTGCATGGAATCTTGGCGAGGTCGGAGCTTGTCCTCGCGGCATGAATCTTCGCGTTGAAGGTTGCAATGGATTTCTCGTGGCTTCGGAGAGCTTCACGAGAAGCTTGGACGTTGGAGGAGGGTGGAGGACAGCTGCCTACGTCGGAGAAGGTGGCGACGATCGGCAGCGATGGCTTTGCACAAGAGTGGTCGAAGCTTCAAATCAAGGAGACAAGGAGCTTCGCCCGGACCTGCTAGAGGTGCTGGCAGTGGCAATTTAACGTGAGGAGGTCAGAGGAGGGCCACCGAGATTGGAGAAGGTGGCGGTTGCAGATGGAGTTTGGTGGAGGTGTTCGGCGAGCAATCCCTCAAATTGATTGAGGGGTTCTTGTTGTGGTGGCGTGGCGGAGGTGTTGAGGTGGTTGGTGATTAATGAGGCGGCGTGAAGCGAGGTGGAGGGCGTCGCCAGAGCGTCCGCCAGGCTTACCGCTCACGGGAAGACAATGACAGGGAGGGGAAAGTTGCCGTCGAAATCTATAAGGAAGGGGCTTAAGATGATCTATAGAGTGAGGGGAAGAAGTACCTAGGAGGAGGCGAGAATGTCGGTGAGCATGGGAGATGGTTGCCGGACTTGGAGGAGGAGAACTCCGGCGATGAAAATCAGAGCGACGAAGGGGCAAGGAGAACCCCACTTCTTTGTCGGGAAGCACGGTGACGAAGTGAGGGAGTGATCTGCGGCCTTGATTGGCGGCGAGGAGCAACGAAGAAGGGTCGACAGAGAAGCTCAAGCTCCAAGGTCTCGCTAATGGCGGGCTCAAGAAGGAAGAAGGAAGAGGTGAACACACGCTAAAACTCGATGAATCAAATCGCAAGGGCATAGCCTTGCTTTAAAGGAGCTCGGCTGCGGCGAAGGAGGCGAGATTGCGGCCCAATCAAGATCGAGATGGCGTGGCAAAAACATGCTCCGACGACACGGCTTCCCTAGTTGGCGAAATGAGCTGGAAAAGGCAAGAGGATGTGCAGGAGTGATAGGTGTATCATCCTGCCAATTTTGGGGAGATTCTGTTGCGTGAATCGATTGCAATCCATGGCCGAAGTCGCGGCCAGAGAGTTGATGTCACTGCTGCTAGCAGGGACTAAAAAGTGAAGAAGATGAAGTTTTTAGGGGGCTTTTTACAAGAGATTAAGTTCTAAATGTCCAAATTACAAACTTGGCCAAGATGAAGTCGGAATAAGTTCAAATTTTTATGGTAACCTAATTTGAACATAAGAAATTTAATGGTGGCTTCAATTTTATGTTTTGGTGATGTTTGCATGATCAATTTATGTTTAGACCCAAAATGTATTAAAAACCCACCTAGGTCCCTGTTTGAGGTTAAAAAGGGTTGCAATTGTAGAATTGATTAATCCAAATCTTATGGAATATTTTTCAATGATTTTCAGAAGATTTGGTTTTTATTTGAGATTTAGCCTTTAATCTTAATAGAAACCCTAAACCAATAAATGCAAGCACACTTATTGGAAATTTGAGATCAATTGACCTTCAATCTAGTGTATGTTTACCTTTTAGTTAATTTACATTTGTATTAATCTGTTAAAACAATAGAATTAACTGATTTCAATGCCATTCCTCACAATTCTTCACGTCATTAAGTTGTACCCTTTTGTTGGTTAATACAGTAAACTTAACCTTAGAACTCAGTCAAATTAGACTAGATATGATGGATGATGGTGTTGCCATCAACCATCACATAAATTAGTAAATCATCCTCTATATGTTAAAATTAATCAGCAATAACCTTGAGATATTCCGCCCAAAAAAATACCTCTTTTTCAATAAGAGTTGAATACCTCATAAACATCCATGAAACCAAGCATTACCAACTCCACCTATATCTATTTGGGATATTTTTCCAATGACTATGCGGTCATCTATGATTAAACCAACTCATTTGATCTACAACAAACAAAAAGAACTCATGTTCTGCTCATTTTAAGATCGCGTGATTGCATGAGTGGGAAATCTATGCAATGTTTTAAATAAAAAGTCCTCTTATCATCACCTCTAAATCCTCTGCGATGAGGCCACCTCCTTAAATCTCCAACAACAAAAAAGACTCCCAATTCCATACTAGCCTTCCCATTTCTAGCTATGGGTCCCTTGTTCCATCCATCAGCATTGATTGCCCCCGCTAAGATATCCAAGAATGCATCTTTGCAGCATTTCCTGCTAGGGCAATGCTCGATAAAATAGATATATTCAAGACCTGAAGGTAGTAAAGATTCTCTATATATGATATATAGAGCTGAACATACAAGTGTATACAAGACAAATAAGATCAACAAAAGAGCATATAAGATCAGCAAAAGAAATGTCCACACAAAAACATGTACAAGCAATATTTTTCTCTATTCTTGTTGTTGCAAGAATGGAAACTGCAACAGATATCTATGCTATCTCTGGGAACATCTTCTACATAGACTTGTAATCATGACTACTATTTGCAACAATATACCAAATAGCACATGACTAGCTTCAAACATTTCAAGTGGTTTCTTTAATGAGATATTCTGATTTTGGATAGTCTCAAGGAAGAAATCTCTCCAAACAAGATGTGTAAAAGAAATTGTTGTTGCCATTGAAGTAATGGTATGCTGTCTTAATAAGGTGGAAAGGCTATGTTAATGACCTAATTCACCTATACAGGATTGTGAAACAGTCAATTCCCTTGATATTCAATGCCAAGTACAAAGGCCAAAAATAACCTAGTACCTGGCGGATGGCCTGAACTACTATGATGATCAACAGCCAAAGATGCACTTTTCCTTTTGCCATCACCTTGGTGCATCTTTCTTGAGTCGAAGACCATTCGATAGTAGAAATTAGAGCCATCAATGGGGATCAAATGCCCTAACTGCGACGACTTCCTGGAGTAGATGGAGGTTTGCGAGGATGACCTAAACAACGACCACTTGTCGCAACTCGACCTCGACCATGCCCTATCCCTTTAGGACCCCATCCTCTTCAACATTGTCGGTGCCTTCACCTGCCGCTGCCCCTCCTCCGACGGCCACTGTTAACACATGAAATTGATGTTTTAAAGGATATAATCGTCGTAACAAGTCAAAATCGCTCGAAAACACTTAAAATTTATAACTCGCAAGTACGAGGTTGTTCACTGGGAGCAATAATGGCAATTCATTCTCATAGATCATAATTTTAAGAAAAATATAAGTAATTAAGATCAGAAAAACAATTCAGAATAATATATCAATAGATCTAAATACCAATGTGCAAAAAGATTAGGGTAAAATGGTGATTTGAATCACCAAATTAGCCTTTAAGTTTAAACTTCACAAATATATGAATAATAAGCACAACCACTATCAGAGTCAAATGCCTCAGACGACAGAGATAAGCCCCAGACGGCTTAAATGAAGCCTGCTACAGTTCCTTCAAGAGGCTCAAGGGCCTCTTCCTTCCTCTCGAGCCTCAGGAGAGACTCAGCACAGCACCAACAGCAACAGAGGCACAAAAGCCTCCCAGCAGCTAAGTATAGAGAGGGCAGGAGCAAGGGCAAAAACCCCCGCTCTCTTTTCTTCTTCACGCCCGCCTAACCAGATCAGTAAGTGGGTTAACAGGCAGGTAATCGGGTTGAGAGCAAGGACCAGGGCTACCAGGCGTGGAAGGTAGCCAAGGAGTGAGCGAGTGTGAGTGAAGGACCCGACCCCTCGTGTACTAGGTGAGGGGTCCTGAGCACAAATCCAACTTATGTGTTGTAGTTGCATCGTGTTCCCACAATGTGGTACTAAAGCCACTTCTCTCTTCTCGTGTGCGCCAGCAGTAGGTCGATCTCTCAATTGCGAGCAAGGAAGGCGACGACTTCTCCAATTGTTGGCTTGGGCATACTCCTGGAAGGCGTCCACATGACCTGGATGAGAAGCCAAGGTTGAATGCTGCTGGAGCACAACTCCAAGGTCGCGTGAAGAAGCTCTGTTAATGGTGGCCAAGGGCGAACACCTGCAAAGACGAAAACGACCTATCGGCCATGTCAGAAACGCTCAAGATGATCGTGTGGATGCGACGAAGGCGGTGGTGGCAGTGGCGTGCCGTGAAGGTGGTCGTAGAGGGCTGGCAAAGGCAGAATATGGAGGCAAAGGGGAGGTGTTCGGTGGATCGATTGGCGCAGCAATGCCCTCAACTTCTTGAGGGGTTTTGCTTGCGTAGACACGGCGAAGGTGTAGGAGTTGATGGCAGGTAGATTGGTGGCATGTAGCGGGTTGTCGAGGTCGCCGAAGGTATGCCAGAGATGGGGGAGACGACGGTAGGACGGGCGGATTTGTGAGCGGACCTAAAGTCTGATGATGCTGGGAGGATCAGTGGTCGAAGAGGAGTCAATGTGGGAAGCTAACGAACGAAGGGGAGTTAGAGAAAGCGTCGGCCATGATGAGCCCGCGCCAGAGAAGGAGAATACTCCGAGAGGGAGAACGGCGATGAGGAGGTCAGAGAGCGCCGCGCCGGTATTGCGTGATGCGGAATGAAGAGGGAAAGGAGATCTGGCCGCCTATTATACGTGGCGACCAGCAAAGCAAACGGAGGAAGGTGGTCGCCGAAGCAATGCTTGGAGCAGGCCAAAGAGGGAGAAGAGAAGAGGTTTGTGGCCCAAAAACTTGCTAAGGAGGTGAAGTAGTCCATGAGGGTTTTTGTAACGACCCGGTTCCCGAGTCCCTACGAGACACGAGAACCGGACCGACTCGACTAATCCCAAGACCTAGTCGTCCAACGAGGAAGTAATCAAAAGACAGTAAAATAAACCACATTCAGCATGAATATAACTAACAGTAAGAAAGTACAGCAGTAAGGAAAGAAACTACTACAGTAGGTACCACCACAACAGTAAAACAGCATTTATCATATAACAAGAACTGCAGGTAAAGAAGGTACAGCGGAAACAAAAAATTACTCACTAGAACAGAAACAAAAGGGGTACAAAAAGGCTGTGGTAACTCTACTGGACCCTACTCGGCCCAGCGTCCTCTGCAGCCGCCGACCCTGGCTGCTCAACACCTGGTCCTGAAAAAGGTAACGAGTGTAACACGTCAGCAAAACGCTGAGTAGAGTGGCAAACTAACTAAAGGAAACAGTAGAGTGTACAGTGGCTGTTATGTTCTATTACTTCCTTTATTCACATCTTTCAATTTTTCTCACTATTTCATTTATTTCTCAGATCCTTTACTTGATCTCGAATGTCCTCGTGGGAACGATCTTGATTGCAGTCTTTTCCAAAAGTAGAAGTAGCACGTTGTGCTCTCCTGGCCGGGAGAGTCCCCCGTGGTGATCCTACCCTCAGTCAACCACCCCAAGGTCACTGACAGACGTAACGGTGACTACGGCACGCGCGATAGACGCACAGGTAGCTAGCCCGCACTGGCACGCGGTCAGTCGTTTCCGTTAACGGGTGCGCCCAAAGCACAGCACGGAACCAGGGCAGAGCCCTCTCAGTAACAGGGGTCCAACCCCTCCACAGTAACCAAACCGGGGCCTTGCCCCTCCACAGTCCGCGCACCCTCGCCTGACTACCCTGGTTTGCCCTAATGGGCCTAACAAGTCGGTGAAGGAGGCTAGCAGAACCCCGGGGCCCGTGGGGTAGCTAGTACTCTCCTAACACTAGTAGCTCTCCTCGGTACTACGTACACGAGGGCCAACAAGTCGGTACAGAGCGGCCAATCCTAACCCCGGGTCCCTGGGGCGGCTGGCCCCACTCTGCACTAAACAGGTACAGGTACTTCCCTTGGTACTGCGTACCCAAGAGACAGTACAAACTACATCTCAGTTCCATTCCTTTTTATTTCCAGGAGTTCCACTCCTAATTCCCCGTAGGGTTCCAGCTCTTTATCTCAGAACATCATATGTTTCACTTTCCAGATTCACGTTCTCAAAATCCATGATCTCAAACATGTTTCTTTATTCATAACAGGCAGCTGTTAATTAAATTTACAAGCAGCTTTATATATTCCTTTCCATTTTCCCAAGACTGCAGTAATATACATTCCACTAGTTTTTCCACCCTAGGATTCATGCCATATCCTAGGATCTATCATACAATCTAGTTTTCCGGCCCTAGGATTCATGCAACACCTAGGAGCTATCATTCCATATATTTCTCATTCCTAGGATTCATGCAATGCCCTAGGTTCTAGTTATGGTTCCATACTTTAACAGATTTTATTAATACTTAAAGCCACTCTACCAGGTACAACGGGAGTAATGGGGGCGTGATCGGGAATCCCGCGTGCCTCCGCGACTCTCAAGACTGCAACCGAACGAGGTCCTATCACAAGGATCAAACACAAGGAGTGTCTCAGAACAGTGTATAGCTACTGTAGACGAGTAGAGGAATTAATTCTGAAAAGAACGCAACTCGAATCGCGGAAAACGGAGCCCAAACGGGCCTTAAACGGGTCGAAAAAGACGATACTGTGCAAAATCAGACGTCTGGAACTCCTTCCAGACGTCTTAAACGGTGGATCAGAGAATTACCTGTTCAGCTTGGTTCCCCGGACGTCCAGAAGTCTGCGGGGATGTCTGTCCTATACCCCAGACGTCCGATGGTCCACACGGACGTCTGTAGATCACTCCCGCCGTCTGGTACAACTTCCAGACGTCTGATTCGCAAAGGATGGCGAATCAGCGAACCTGCGCACAGCCAACCCCCCTCCCTCAGTACGGTCAGTCGAGAAGAAGGAAGAAGAAAGCGGAAACTCACCTTTCAGACGTCTGTATGATCTTACAGACGTCGACCTTGCCGTCTGGCTATCAACCCAGACGTCTGATTCTGGAAATTTTTCCAGAATCAGAACCCTGCTCGGCCTCCGCTCGCGACGCCGCCCGCGTCGCACCTCGCGCGTCTGCTGCTCAGCCCGCAGCAGGTCCCTCTCCGCGTCGCTCCGCGCCCCCTGCGCCCTCCGCAGGCAGGCCAAGCCGCTCCGGCGAGCTCGCCCTCACGGCAGAGCCCCGCCCTCGCACGCCGCACCTCCTCCGCGCTCACTGCGGCTGCCGCTGCCGCCCTCGCGCTCGCTCGCCCTCGCGCTCAGGAAGGAGAAGAAGGAGGAGACGGTTGAGACGGGAGGGGAGGCGCGCCCTTTTAAGGCCGCGCGAGGAGGAGAGAGAAGGTGGTCGCAGCGCGCCTGCAGCCGCAGAGAGAGAGAGAGAGGAATCGCAGGTCTGCGCGCACAGGCGCGCAGACGAATCTCCCGTGCGAACATAACTGTTTTCCATACGTCTGTAAACGATCCCGGACGTCTGGTCAGACGTCTGGATGTGATCCAAGACGTCTGGTCCGACGTCTGGGCCACCTCCCAGACGTCTTAAAAGGCGTCTGGGGCACGCGTTCGTTACAGTTTTTTATAGGCCTTCAATCAAGCTCGCAAGCTTGGAAACAAGCTTGAAAGACTCAGTTTTCAGGAAGAAGGATTCTTGAAATCCTTGGGTTCGCATGAGCAACATAGATGGATTTGGAGTCTAGGATTAGGTTTAATTGTTTAGGGATGACCTCAAGATCATCCCTTCTAATTTTGGAAGGGATTGATCGAGAAATCAGGGGGGTATCTCTGATTGAAGATTGGTACCTTTGGGTTCACATCTACCATGGTAGCAAGGACCCATTTGAAGAAAATGAAGAGAAGTTAGGAGGCTTTTTGTAAGGATTTCGAAAGTTGGGGGTATGAATGAGAGAGAAAGAGTCAGACTAGACAAAAATGCAAACTAGGTCAAGATGGACTCTGATTGAGTCCAAATTTTGGTACCAACATAATTTGGACCCAAGGAATTTGATGTGAAGTCAAATTTTAGTTTTGACCAAGTTTGACTAGGAAATTTACGCAAAAACCTAAATTAGGATAATTTCCTGTCTGAGACTATTTTATGTCAAAATTGGTTCCAATGGTTAAATCAAGGATACCAAACCTTATGTAATATTTTTCTATGATTTTTAGAAGGTTTAGACAGAATTTATCTTGACCAAAACCTCTGTTATTTAAGCGGGTCTGAAATTAGGGTTTTGGGTTGCTATTAATTCTCGAAATGCATGGAAACTCATTTCTGTCTGCATGGACCGACTTATTAGACTTTAATGCTCATTTGACCTTTAATTCACCCCTAGCCAACTCCTTGGTTATTCTATGTTCATGATTTGTTGCTAAACTTACAGAATTAACCCCGGTTTCTTGTTATCTTCTCAAAACACAACATCATGCATATAGGACCCTCTGATGGTGATGTAGGAGCTTTTATCATCTTTTTCAGACCAAAATAGGCTAGTTAGGGCTCATAGTGGTGTTCCCATCAACCACCCTTATCCAGACCCAGAAATCCTCTCTACATTCCTCCTCGGCAACCACCGTCGCCACAGCAACAGCAATAGCAACCCTCTCCAGGCTGGAGCTCCTCTAGGGCCTTTGCCTTGTCGCATACGAGGGCGATTGCGAGTGGGTTACACTCGTCATCCTTAAAGGAAGCGATAAAGGAGGGAACGTCTTCTTAGGAGGGAGCAGTGGTCGACAAAGGTAGGAGATGGTGGCAGACAGAGGTCAACGAAGGCAGCAGAAGCAGCTACTGGAGGAGAGTCAAAGGAGGGGGAGAATGGGCAAGCATTTTGTGCCCTAGGAGATGACGGTTCTTCATAGCTACTTCATTATCATTAAAAAAAATGTCTTCGGTCGTGCTATATGCAAACCCGCACCAAATTTATTTAGAGTAAATGAGGGGAGGGAAGTGCTCAGAAAAAATGATGATTAAAGTTTAGAAATTACTTATAATCTATCTTTAAAAAAAGTAATTAATTTTTAGGGATAATTTTTTTTATTATTCATCTCTTTTTTATTCCCCTAAATAAATGTCTTAATAACATGTTGCAAAAAATAACTTTTGTTTATGTTTATGTAAAGAGATAAGTTCAAATTTAACTTTTTCATCTTCATGTTACAAAAAAAATATTTAAGATGAACCAGTGGTCTCCTTTCACTTTCACCAAAATGTTTTAACTAATGCTTAACAAAAGGTCTTTAGTGCCATGAAAAATTTTTTTCGCTAAATTATCCTTTAGAAATTAATAATATCAATTTATCATATACATATTGCGGTAACTACATTCACAATTAATATTAATTGTCATTTGACAAAAATATTATAGTGACAAGTAAAAATTTCCACTAAATCAAAGCCTATAATGGCAATTATATTTGCCACTAATGTTAATTGTCATTTGATAAAAATATTATAGTGACATAAGTAACAATTGCTGCTAAATCAAATGTTATAATGGTAATTATATTTGCCACTAATGTTAATTGTCATTTGAAAAAAATATTATAGTGACATAAGTAACAATTGCCATTAACTCAAAGGCAATAGTGGCAACTATATTTGTCACTAATCTTAATTTTCATTTGACAAAATGTTATAGTGGCATGTATAAAAACTTTACCACTAAATCAAAGGAATTAATGACAAATGCAATATGTGCCACTATCTAATTTGATACTAAAGGTTATTTTTTTGTAGTGATTGTAATGATGCTATTACTGATCCATGGTTCATAACCTTGATCCCCTATTGATCCTTGGTGCTTCACTCAATCCATGGAACCACCTGGAATCTTCTGTCGAAATAGGTAGGATCCCAAGAAATCATATAGGACTGATGATTAAAGGTAGCAGTGGGATCAACACAAGATTTTGACACATTAGACTCTCAGGTGTCACACAAACAATCTTGGCTAGCACTGTTTCAAAAAAAAAAACAATCTTGGCTAGCAACAAGGAGTAACAATATATTCAACTAAGGTTTTTTTCTTACTTTTCAAAAAAGGGTTTTTTTTCTTACAAGAACCCACTGACATGTTGGATATTAATATATGCACTTTTTAACATATGACACCCTTTTATGCTTTCCTGTACCTTCAGGATTACTTTTTGTAAATAAATAGTTGGGTGGTTATCATAATAATTGGCAATCAGGTTCTTTTTATCTTTTTGGATTTGTAATTTTTCAATCTTGTATTATCATAATTCTAAGCTTTCATCTAGGTGGTTATCAATCGGATAACCACCCTCTCTTTTCCCAAAAAAAAATTCTAAGATTTCAAGAAGGGAAAAAAAAGATATCATTGTTGAGATTTGAGATGTAAGTTGCCACTCACTTGTAGATCATGAAAACACTTTTCTTAACTTGTTTATTATGTACTAGGATTAGATATTCATCCATCTTGTGCTCTTTCTGGAGGACTTGCAAGATTTTCAGGCAAGAAAGTTTCCTTCTTGTAATCGAAATTAGGAAAGGTGATGGATGATAAGGTCCTACAGCAATGCCTCTGTCTAGTTAATACTGCTATTTTGTGCAAAATGGGGGGCAAAGTGTTTAGAGAGAGGAATATAAAGCTAGGCTTGACAGATTTGGAAAGTTTGCTGTCACCTTGGAAACTCTACTCTTAGGAATGAGTATGTTTATGCCTTGTTCTATCCTTTTGTGATTTCATAGTGAAGTTGGTTTGCTCACTTGACAATCTTTTAATGAAGACTTTATGGATGACTGTAAATGACTTTTGTTCCACAAAAGCACATATCACACCTCTGAATAATTGGGTGATCCATGCACAAAATGGCACATTATATTGCACGCATGATAGCCCAACTTAGTGCACTGATAAGTTGGAAAGCTAGTAGGCTAGCCAAGAAGAAGAGTTAACCATTTGGGTTCTTGGTTAAGTAAATCCAATCACAATTTTATACTAATGAGCTTGAATCAAACCTGAATCCTGAAAAATGCTTATTGAATTGAACCAAGCAGATGTAGATTCTCTTAGGTTCAATTTAGATACTCCTAACAGGCATGCCTGCATCAAGGGAGTGTGAGGTTTGGTGTGTAGGCAAGTGGTGGAGATTCAAGGGACGTGTGAGCATGTTGAACATGGCAGGCTAGACCAAGTGATCCAATCAAACACTTGGAATAGTGTACGATGGAATGACTTGGTTGCCAATCGAGGGATTTTTTCTTGAATCATCTGCAATGCATCAATTGCAATAAGAACATTTTGGTAACCGGGACTAATATACCGTGTAGCCTGGCCTTAGATTTTTCATTGAGTTTTGACTTAGTGTTGGGACTGTGTAGGCCCACCCTGGCTTTTTTCTTTCTTTTAGTAACTTTTGCTTTTTTTTTAGGGTGCAATATTCTTGGCTTTAAGAATTACAATAAGTTGATTTAGTTTTTTATAAATGAAAGTGGAAACTCACCTTTGTTTTTAGAAAGAAATTTTAGTCCATGTATTCTACTTTGAGAAAATTGATGTTTTTATGTTGAAATATTGTAATTTTCTAATATTTTCCATATTTTAACACTGGAACATGATGGTCATTTCTTATATTGCGTAAGACTATATGTTTATGTGCATATTGTGGCTGGTGTGGGTTTAGAGTTGGAGAATAAGCACATGGAGAGAGTAAAGAATCCTTGGGAACAATGGTTGTTATGAGTTGACTGACTGATACTTTGATTTGTATCTATGCAATTGAAGTCCAAACAGATCCTTCTTCACTTGTTTGTCCATTGAAATTTTGTTCAACATTTCTTAAACTCCTAGACATCATGCTTTTAAACATATGCATTAGGCAAGGTATAAATCTTCAGGTTCGATCAAGTTCAATTATTCCATGGCACTAGTTCAATTAATGATGAAAAGAAAAAAATTAGAATAGTCAAGTTGATAATACATATGAACAAAAATTAGAATAGTCAGTTGTATTATCAATTTATTCTTATTTTTTCAAGAGATCCTGAGGTAACTTGTAGTGTAGGTATGAGTATTAGTTGGTTAATCTTTCTTATATTATTTGGCCTTTCGAGACCATGATGCCTACATTCAAGATGATCTGTTCTTCTCTATATTTTGTGATGAAGACCATTAGTGATTCTCTATTGTTTTCGCATAGCACCTATATTTCTTTTCACATGGTTTTGGCTTTAGAAGTCTGGATTCTAGCTGTCATAATGCTCTACTACAATAGAGGGCTTCTAATTGAGTATTTTTTGTTTGGAAAATCTCAAGTTATGTGGCAATAGGTAGTCTTGCAAGCTTTGTGTATGAAGTATCTTGCTTTTGCCTGATAGCTGAGAGGTCCTCTCTATAACATTTGAAGCTAAGAAGTAGCTTTTATTTCGTTATCAGGGAAGAGACTAAAGAACTTCAGTTAAAAGCACCATAAATGGAGAAAGTACCCAACTTTAGAGATGTGCCCAGACGTATAAAAAGGTCAGGAAACCATTTGCTTGCAATTAATTTGATTTCTTTATTAAAGTTAAGATAAGACCATGTGATTGTTTATTTTGAATTTCATTTGTGAAATCATTCTTCTATAGCATGTACCGGTTTGAATTTTACAACGAATGCACAATTTTCACCCTTTCTGAAATTAGAGGGAGTGCCGATTTATCCATTCACACTAGTTTTGCCCTTCTTTCCACTTCACCTTGGGTATCCATGTACAATATACTATTAGTTTTGAGTAGGTCTGAGTTCACGGTTCCTTACTCATTTGTTTTATCCCTTAAATAAAGAATAAGAAAACAAAACACCTTGCTAAAATATTGTCCAGTTTTAATGTAGCTGGTAAATCTTGAAACATGGTCCTAGTTCCTACATTTAAAAAAAAAAGAGGTCGCTAGTTCCTATAAATAAAAATTGACAAGCCTATCTAAGACAAAAAAAAAGCTCCATAAACATAGATACTTACAACCATAGTTGCCATCCTTTTGCACATTCTGCAGCCTTTGGATCTGTGTATTGCCAAAAGTTGGAACTTATCAAATTAGACATTCAAGTTGTCCATACAGAACTAGCCACTATTACTTTCAATAGATTACACATGTAGGTGTACCAGTGGTGATACCTATTTGGAGAGACCCAAGAAGCTTCCAACAATAGCAGCTGCTACAACATATTTTAATGCCTTCCTAGTCACTCCAACTTGCATATGAAATACATTTCAGATTTGAGGTCTATGGAGTTAAAAAGATAGGATGACTATATCAGTTATGCAGCCACTTATTTTACCCATTAACCACTTCTGATCTTTCCTGAAAAATCTTAAGGGTGGATCTATATCTTAATCAGAATGTTGAGAAGTTTCAGACAATGCATTTAATTTAAGTTTCAGATATACCATTTTAACTTTTTTGTCTGAGGCCATTTCACATTTGATTTATCCATTTAGACGGTAGGTAAGCTTTCTCTTATGATTTTCCTTGATCCTTTGGTTTAGTTGATATGCTGAGCACGTTTGCTGGCCTCCTAAAAAATGAAGTACAAAAGCCCACTCTCAAATAAATAGTTGTTCTCCAATCTAACAAAGGGACAATTGGAAGGATGAGGGATGACATTCACGTGGTTTAAAATTCAAGACTAATTCAAATTCAGCCTTTTTTGTAATTTGCTTTTTTTATTGAGTTTTCTCTCAGTGGGGATGCTTTCTTACAATAGCTTATCATGACCTTGGAGCATCGATTATGGTAGGCTAACATGGTATTCATTTTATTTTTGATAAGTTTCATGAGAAAATGCCTCGTGATTGTGGTTAGGTTTTACTATTAACTACCTGCAAGAAAGAGTTCTGGTAGCTTTGGAGAATGCTAGACTGTTTAAATCTACGGGTCTGATAAAAAATAAGGTATATCATTTGTTTTCTTGTCCTTTCACAAAAAAAAAATTATTTTCCTATCAGGTTGTGCACTATATTTAATTTGATTTAGTGAAGCATACTCTGCAATAACTTATTTTGAACTAACCATGGGCTAGTTTCTCATTTGTAGCTAGATGTTGCAATAACTGTGGTGTATTGAAGTTGCTAAAAATTTCAGTAGATATTCATTGCTGTCAGGAGTTGAGCTGCTACTGTTGGATTGGACAGTGGATGCTGGTGCTACTACTGTTGATATTTTGAAAAAGGTTGAAGCTATAGATTATTTCAATTGGGATGAATGTTGATGAAGTTCTTCATATTTCAGTTAGAACTGCTGGAATTAATCTTCATTTTATTTTATTTTATTTTATTTTTGTTTCTCTCGTATTACCCTTAAGAGGAGAATATGTACTTTGATGATTTGAGAAGTCAATAAAAAGAACTCATTGTACTTTATTATTTAAAGATCAATAAATTTAGGGATACTTGGCCCTTATGTTTTGGGCTTGTTAAAAGAATTTATTTCTTAGTAAAGAATATAATTAAGTGGTACAATAGGGCATTGTTCAAGTGAATCAACAGTAGCAATTATGTAACAAAAGAAAGTGTCATCAGAGTAAATCACTAGGAATGATTTAGTGACATAAGAAAGCATCATTAAAGTAGATTAATAGTGGCGATATAGAGAAAAAATCATTGCTAAATAATATCATTAGTGGCAATTAAATGATAAAATAAAGTGTCACTAAAGTAAATCAATAGTGGCATTTTTGTGGCATAAACAAAACTCATTAAATGAAGTATATAGCGATGCAAATAGCGTCAATTAAATTACCACTAACATAAATCAATAGTAACAAATAAATTGTCATTAAAGATCATTAGTGACGTTAATTGTAGTAATTTAAATGACGCTAAATGAGGTATATAGCGACATTAATCACATCAATGAAATTGCCACTATTATAATTTAACAGTGATGAAATAGTGGTGAATAAATTGTCACAAAAGAAGATCATAAGCGATGGTAATTGTGGTATTTAAAGTGTTGCTAATGTCAATGATTTAGTGACGATTATCAATTGTTGCTAATCTTTTAGTAACACAACGAAGGTAGTAATTGAGCGGTAATTATTTTAAGTGTCGCTAATTACATATAGCAGCAAATAGAAGATCTATAGTGGGAAATATTAAATGTTGCTAAAGATTATTTTTTTGTAATGTCCTTTAGCCCATATCTCATTTATTTTGATGTTTTGCAACTTTTCGAGACTTTGTGAAGTCGAAGCTACCTAAAAGGTGGGGCCAAGGAGGGGTCGGATCATTATGTGGTAGCTCTCTCTAGGAGGAGACTTGCTCTTATCAAGGGGAAGGGTTGGAGAAAAGAAAGGAGGCGACGAAGTCCCGCTCTTCCCACTCCTCACACTGGAGAGGGAAAAGCAGTCTCAAAGTGGAGAGATCGCCAAAGATGGGGGGAAGAGAAAGGAACGCACAAAGGGTCCAGGTCCTTCAACCCCCGAAATTCCCAAGAAGGTGAGGAAATGGGGGTCTTTAGGTCGCCTTGTCTGCTGCAGACGTTACCCTACAGCTCATTGTGGAGAGGGACTCTGCAAGTTGGAGCTTCTCCTTCCCAAATGCACTCCCAAGCATTAGAAGCTGGGGAGATCTTTGGAGAAAGGGCATACTCCATCTTTGCAACAATGGAGTATGCCAGTCCAACTAGTGTTTGTTGGAAGTCCAGCTATGGTGAGGGACGAGTTCACTCCTTTGATTGTACCTTCACCTACACAAGCGATTGAGAAGCTCGTCTGTATCAACCACGCAACCCTCCCTATCCTCATAACCATGGGGTGGGCTACTTCCTCAGATGTCGATGACCTGCTAGGAGCTATCAGGCACCGAGTCTCGATTTATCCCACTATGTAAGCGGGATTTGGGATCATAAAAAAAATCCATCGAATCCATGAAGGGATCCATTTTGGAGGAGGCTAGGGAAGAGGAAGAAGAAAGAGTGCAATGTAGACCTTTCTAGCCTCATGAAATCCCTTCTACTGCACCAGTGGGGCAAAGCCACCCCTCGAATGAAGAGCTGGAAGTGCTATAGCAATCACCTTCGGCTTTCATGGCTAAGGATGAGTCGTTTGTGACTCATTTGACCTTCGATGTTCCATTGAAGGCATTCTTGGATGCCAAAGTGTCGACTAAGCAAAAAGTGTTAACTTTGCTTAGCTTTGTGCTTGATTGGGCCTTGCCTCCACAAGACCTGACCAACTTGAAAAGCGTGTACTAGCTAGTTAGCCTCGATGTGATAAGGACAACCATCAAGCGTATACATTCTTTTAGTAGATTTTTGTAGCCTTACGATTTGTATTTATTGCAAGTGGAGACTATAGGTTGTAATCTTATCTTCGAGAGTCACTTCTCTCATGTCACTTCTTTTGTGTTGTCACAGTGGTCAAGATGCTACTCTACCGAGCAATTGGCAGATAGGCTGAGACAACATTGGCAAACATGAAGGCCATCTCTCGTCGGGTCTATCTACCAAGAAGAAGGTGGAGAAGAAGGTTGAGGCAACGAAAGCTAAGTTGGAGGGCCAGCTCTCTCTAGTTAATGGTCTTACTGGGCAGTTGGTATATGCCCAAAGAGGGGAAAGAAATGTAGGTTCTGATGGAGGAGGGGTTGAGATGTGCGTGATAAGAAAATAATGCGAATATATAAACAACAATCTCACAAAACCAATCCCACAAATGAACACAAGGATTTTTAGGTGGAAATCCAAACCCAGGTAAAATCGCCACCTAAACCTCTTAGTTTAGGATTTCCCGATCGACCTAGTCGATTAAATCCACTAACCGAACTACTTAAACGAGGGTAGTTCAACCTCTTATAACCACACTACTTTACAACCAAGGGTAATGTACCTGAAACCCTCCTCTCCACGAGGAGTATTTTGTCTTGCGAAGGAGATTGGAATTTGCAAAGCAAATACCCAACCAAAAACAAAAGATAAAATAAATATCTATAGAGCCACAAAGTAAATATAAGGCTATGCTACTATAGGCAGTAAATCTCCCCTTAATAGGAAGTGCGTAGGCGTGATTGAGCAGAGTAACGGTGCTTTTGATTAGAAGCTTTGAGAGCAAGAGCACTTCTTTTTTTATCTCTCTTCTTGGACACAAAAGGTATGGAAGTAGTTTTTCTAGGTGTATTTTGCTTAGGAAGGGTCCTGTCCTATTTATAGAGGTCCTAAGAATGTTCAAGAAGGCCTTGGAGAGGGTTCATAGCCGTTGGAATCAAATCCAAGGCAAATCAAGCTGAAATCAGGGTCAAAATGACTCTAACAGAGTTATCTGACGTCTAATGTTCTAGTCAAACGTCTGGTCAAACATTTGATGCATATTTTGGATGTCTGCTCTAAAGGGTCAGAGTTCCTGATTCTATTAAATCTAAATAGGGATCTAAGCAAACGTCTGATATGCCATTATAAGATATCTGGCACTAAAATTGGATGTCTAATAATAGGCGAGTTCGTTCCTATTTTGACCAGATCCAAACATGATTCTAGATCTTAAGGGTCAGACGATAGAGTGGACATTTGTCATAAGGTCTGGATGTCTAGAAAAAGGATTCTCTATGGGAATGAATTTCCTGAGAGGCTAGCGGCTATAATCATCTGACAAAAGTAAATTCGGATCAGATATAGACCAACATCTATTTATCAGACGTCCGGTAGGCTCTATAGACATCTAAAAATACTAATAATGCAATCATAAGGCAATCCTCGAAGATAGTCTCTTAATAGTCCAACAGTCCTCTAATTGGATGCTTGGAAAGGTCAGCAGACATCTTATAAGACGTCTGGACTATGGGATGGTCGTCTGAAAGTATGGTCGTAAGACTATGCATTTTCAGCTTAAGTGTCTAGACGTTTGGACAGAAGGTCAGGCATTCTAAAGTCCAATATTAGACATCTGAAGTTCAGATTGGACATCTAATCAGGTTGTCTGAAGCCTATTTTGATTTTCTAAGTATTTTCTAAGAATATCTAAGAATGTTTAAGTAACCTAGGGTAGTGTAAGTAGTCCTAGGACTAAAGTGATATTCTTTGGACTCTTTAACATGTATCTACGAGAAAAAATGAAGAGCAAAGAAATAAATAATATAAATACATTGACAAGCAAACATCTATCCTATTCTTCTCCATTTTCAAGCTCTCGCTCCAAGCGAAGCTCAATCTCCTTGTCGGCCATCAAGCTCTTCTAATCTGCCATGGATGCGAGCTTGAGCTCCTTCATACTTAAATCCATTTGCATTATTCCTGAAAACTCAAACTCAAATGCAAATGTTAAATAACAAGTGTTTTGTTATCATCAAAATTAACGATCATGGTGCCCTTGCACCAATAAGAAATGCCCCATCGACCCACACCTCCTTGCAAAAGTTGCTGGGAGCAAACGACCGGGAGATGATGAAGATTTATGCCCCCTTCGAGGGACATCTTGAGAAGGTAGCCTACTTAGAGAATACACTGATGGTTGATAATTAGTATGCATATGTATGTGTTAACATGCTTAATTATGTTAATTTTATAACATTAGTTGCATTAGAATTAGTTCATATTATAAATAATTGCATGCATGCATGATATGAGTTAGGATTGCATTATTAAGCCCAATTATTCACTGTTTACTTATTGAGGCTTTTTGCTTTACAAGTTATAAGTGTTTGGGTTGGTCAGAGTGCTTCGAATTACATGAGAAGAGAGGAGAAGAAATCACCTCACCCATCTCCTTGAAACCCTAACCCTAACCTAACCTCAGAACCTGCCTTATTTAGCCCATTCCCAAATCCTAATATTGATACACAATCCTAACCCTAACCAACTCCACTCAACTCCCTATACTCTAATCCTAAACCTACACCTCATTTCTAACCTATTCCTAAAAACCTAACTCACACTCCTGGTGACACTCTCCTAATCCTAGTCCTAATCCAACCTTCTAAGTCCCACCACCTTATCCATGTGCCACATGATTTTTCTACACCTAAAATTGTATCAATATTCTTTGGAATAATTGATCAGATGTGGCAATTAATCACTTTAAATTAGGTGCCAATCACCTCCTTAATTTGCTATAAATCAAGATCAATGTGAACACAATTAGGAGGTGACTAAAACCTACATTCTAGGAGCTGTTAATAGCCTCCAAGACACCCTCCACCACCCTTGAATGTCCATATAATCACTTCCCAAACACTATGCACATCCAAGAACATTCCATATCCTTTCTCTCATGATTTTAGCCAATCAAAATCCTAATCCTAATCTTAAGCTTGAAATTCGTGACAGCTTGACACACCTTGAGTATTTTAGTCATAATTATTTCACTGTAAATCCAAATTGAGTGATAAAGTTACATTTGAAAGTTAATTTCAAGGGCTACATTTTTCTTTTATGTGCAATTTGAAATTTGAAATATATAGAGGCCGAAAATTGAAGACAATTCAGGGAAATCCTAAAAGGTTGTTGCAACGCCCTTTATAAATACCCCATTTCTCCATCTCTACTACCATCTAGCTTTCCTCTGTAGGTTTTCTTTTTTTGCCTTCCCTTAGGTTTCCTCTTCTCTTTAGGCTCCTTAATCCTCCTTTAGCCTTCTTAGTTGCCTTAGGGTTCGCTTGCTTCTAGTTGCTTAATCTCTTTAGGTCTTCTTCTTCCTTATCATCTTCTTCCTAGCAAAACCATAGCCTCCACCATCTTCCTCCTTCCTTCCCCCACATCCCCAACTACCTTCTCCACCTTCTCTAGCCTCCAGTTAGGTTCATTAGTTTCTTTAGGTCTCGTATTTTCCCTTAGGTTTCTTTAGAAGCATTCCTTTATGCATATTTCTTCTTCCTCTTCGTCTACTTCTCCAAGTTCATCTTCGCACTCTTCGGACTTCTTCGACTTCTCTGGTATCTTCCTCACACTTCGAAGATTGAGCCAGACCTCCCCACCACCATTGCAAGTTTTTCGAGGCATTTCCGCACTTCTTTGCATTTTGGCTTGATCCCTTCTCTTCTACTTCTACTTGTTATTTGCTTATTGTAGCACTTGATTAGTTGTAGTACTTTGATTTAACTAGCAATAATACTTCTTGAGTTTCTACTATCTCTATTGTTCTTTCTTATGATTGCTTTATCACTAAAAAATATAAAGAAAAAAAACTCAAAATTCCAAAAACAAAAAAAAAGAGCCCTTAGGTTCCTAGTTTAGGAGTTTGTATTATTTTCATAGTCCGAGTCTCATTTTGAAAATTTTATTTTGTACGGTGCAGTCATCATAAAATCACTAAATTTTGGCTTCTTATAGATACTGAAGTCTACTTTCACTGTACCAAATTTCAGAATATAACTCTTTATATTTTATTTTTAAAAATTCGCGCACTGACAGAGGTGAAATTGAAGTTCAGCGTGAATATTTCCTGACTTCCCTGATTTTTCCCTAATCATATACTCATCCAAATTGTGTGAAACAAGTTGTAGTAGGTTACTCTTGAAACCTATAATCTCTCCCTAAAATTGATGATTTTTCTTATGGTCATAGGTCTAGGGTTTAATAGAGTCATTAGTTAGGGGTCAATTAGGTTAGATTGTCCTAAGTCCTATTAAAAAAATTCAAAAAATTTGAAAAATACTTCTAAGATCCCAAGAAAATCACCATTAGCTTAGCTCATGAAACACTTAGACATCATTACTTCTCTGTAAGACGACCTGTATTCCCAATTCTACATTCTTATCATTTAGATATGATTTTGTAAATTTAAATCGACGTATTTTCGCACTACGACAACACATTTATCTCTTTCATGATTTCAATATCACTTATTAATTTTATTTAAAACACAATCATGTCAAGATAGCATGGATTCAATGTGAAAAATGCATAAAAATTGTGAATACATCAACTAGTGTCACTTGTTGTTAGTATATTTGAGATTGGATAATTTTACATACTTTTGCTTGATGTTGGATTAATATTCAAAGATATTCTAATATTATTATTTGGATGAACTACCTCCCTAAGAATTTTATACAAAAGTTGAAGTTGTAAAAGAAACACTATTCACCCTCTCTCCAGTATCATTATTTTCTCATCCAAACTTATTTTTATTGGTACTTGATCCTAATAACTTGTTCAAGTTTTTCTTCGTATTATGAATTTTGCTAGATTATTAACAATCATATTTATATTATATTTTAATTTGACTACATTGCCTTTTAGTTAAGTGCCCAGATAATAAACTACCCATTTCTAGACGTACCTTTTCTTTAGAGAGAGTTTTATTCCTATTAACTAGATTGTTCATTTTTTTTCTACGAAGGAGGAATTTTCCCTTTTCAAAGTTTGTTCTTTCTCCCAACTTCCTTTAATGAAAGTTTATACGACTGGGAGTACATGGAGCAAGGAACCCATATTTTTTCCTTGTGTGCAAATCATGTTAAACTAAGGAAGGGCTTCAAGCGGTAGCTTAATTCTCATAGTGAATAGAGGACTAGATCTTCCCCTGAATGCAATCCATGGTTTAAGGTGAACATGGCTAAAACCTTGTGCTCTTCGTGATTTATTTGTTTGAATTTTATCTTGATCTAGCTTAGTTTGATGAACGGACAAGTTGCTCCATGATACCAGCATAAGGGGGTCAACTTGTAAGCTTGATTAAAGTCTAAACGCACAACCCTTCATATAGAAGATGTGATCATGATATTTACATTATTCGCTTGTGATGGATTTATCCTCAAAACATGGCTTCTAGAAAGGATATTTTGAGTTATTTTTGAGGCCCCTCCACACTTATAAATAGACGACCTATGGAGTCCTTCAAGACACAACAATATAAGAAATAAAAAAGCTCTCTCTATATTGAAACTCTAGCTATCTCTCTTGGTCTCCTCTAATTTTGGCGCTCTAGTTTTATTTCTGTTAAGACCCGTGCAGTTGAGCCTTTTAAGACGTCTGGACTTTAGGTCAGACGTCTGGTAAGACGTCTGGACTGAGGGTCAGACGTCTGAAAATAGAAAATTTCGTGTACGAGCTCGCGTCTGCGCGCGTGCTAGCGCAGACAGTACACTTCTCTCGTTTTCTTTTCCTTCTCTCTCCTTTCGCTCGACGGAAACCCTAAACCCACACCCTTATTTAATCCCCGCTCCTCTCCCTCATTCCACCCCCACTTCCCAGCCAGTTTCCTCCTTCCTCCAGCGAGAGCAGCAGAGCGAGAACGGCGGAGAGGAGCGGCGTGAGAGGAGAGGAGCAGCGTGAGAGGGAGAAGAGAGCAAGCTTGCGAGCTCGCGTGGGAGCTAGCCGGTGAACTCACGGCGGGAGCGGCGCGTGCGTAAGGTGGAGGAGTGCATCGGGGAGGTCCTCCCCGACACTGCTACAGCCGGAGCAGCAGGCGAGAGGACGCGGCGTGGCCTCCCCGACACTGCTACAGCCGGAGCAGCAGGCGAGAGGACGCGGCGTGGCCACGCGCGGCGCGAGAGGGCGGAAGCAGGTTCTGATTCTGGGATTTCCCAGAATCAGACATCTGGAGTGACCTCCAGACGACGGTGCGGACGTCTGGAGGTGGTGCCAGATGTCTGAGGAGGAGGCCTCGCGAAGGTACGTCTCCTTTGCGGATACGACCATGCAAGCCGCTCCGCCGATGCACTGTTTCATGCCCGATTTGAGAAGATTCGTTTACACGTGCAGGTTTCACTTCGAGAAGGCACGAGACACGCCCTCCCACGCATTTCAGACGTCTGAGTGACCTGCCAAACGACGGAAAGCGCTTCCAGACGTCCGGAGAGGTGGTCGGACGTCTAGAACTGGGTCCAGACGGTCCAGCGGGGTTCCTGGACGTCTGAGGAGTGGCGCAGGACTTGAGGTATAGCACTGGACACTTTTAAGACGTCTGGAAGTTGTTCCAGATGTCTAATTTGAGTCAGGAACACTGTTTTTGACCCATTTAGGATCCGTTTGAGGTCCGATTTCCGCAATTAAGATGCCGACATTTCCCGTATGTTTTCCCCTACTTGTTGGAATACTTTCTACACTCTTCTGAGTATTCTCTTGTGATTGATCCTTGTGATATGACTGGTTTTCGTTGCGGGTTCGGGGCTTGCTGAGGCACGTGAGCCTGCCGTTCAAGCCCCCATTACTCCTGGGTTTACTGGTAGAGTGGCTTCCCTTTAATTTAATTACAATCTAATTGCATGTGTGGAATGAATGATTAGAACCTAGGATATGGCATTAATCCTAGAATTAGAAATACTGGAATGTCTGTATTGAATGAATGAATTGCAGTCCTGAATGAGTAGATAAATGAATAACAATTGCCTGTAAATGAATAACAGTTGCCTGCGAAATATGTAGTAATTGTGCTAGTTAACTGTCGCATGTAATTTTCCTACCACACAAGTGAAATGACATAATATGAGCTGCATGTATATGATTTGGAAATGGAAAGGTGAATGTTGGAAACACGAGCTATCTGTGAATAACTTAAATATGGAAATGTGAATGATAGAATTGCCAGTTGCATGTGTATAACCTGAGAATGGAAATAGAAGTAATGAAACCTGATATGGAATGGCCTGAGGAATATGAGCATAAACCCTACAGGGAATTAGGAGTAGAGCTCCTGGAAATAAATGGAATGGAACTAAAAATGTGAGTGGGGAAGTGCGCTGGCCCTTGAGTACGGAGTATCAAGGGGAGCGACTGTCCCCCCCCCCCCCAGTTTAGTGTAGAGCGGAGCTAGCTACCCTTGGGTCGAGACCCGGGGATAGGATTGGCCACTCTGTACCGACTTCTTGGCTCTCGCGTACACAGTATCGGGGAGAGATACTAGTGTAGGAAGAGAGCTAGCCACCCCACGGGGCCCGAGGTTCAGCTAGCCACCCTACACCGACTTGTTAGGCCCACTGGGGAAACTAGGGTAGTCAGGCGAGGGTGCGTGGACTGTGGGGGGGCGAGACCCCTGTTTGGTTCTTAGGGGCTAGACCCCTGTTACTGAGAGGGCTATGCCCTATACTGGTTCCGTGCTGTGCTTTGGGCGCACCCGCTAACGGAAACCACTGACCGCGTGCCAGTGCAGGGTAGCTACCCGTGCGCTTATCGCGCGTGCCGTGGTCACCGTTACGTCTGTCCGTGACCTTAGGGTGGTTTACTGGGTGTAGGACCACCACGGGGGACTCTCCCGGCCAGGAGAGCACAACGTGCGACTTCTACTCTTCGGAAAATACTGCAATCAAGATCGTTTCCACGAGGAACATTCGAGATTAAGGAAGAGACCTGATAAATAAACCAAGTGGTGAAAGAAAGAATAATTAGTAAAGAAAGAAAGAAAGAAATTGAAAAACAACAGCTACATGTCCACCTTTACTGCTTTAGTTAGTTGGTTGCCACTCTACTCAGCGTTCGCTAACGTTTTGTACTCATAACCCTTTTCAAGTCCAAGTGTTGAGCAGCCAGAGCCTACGGCTGCAGAGGGTGCTTGGCCTAGTAGAGCCCAGTAGTTGTAGCTCTTTTTGTACTCGGTTGTAGTAGTGAGTAGCTTCTTGTACCTTTATTTTCTATACTCTTTCATTCGGCACATTATATTCATGTACCCGTTTACTTTTCTATTGTTGTGGTGGTGTGTACTGTAGTAATTTTACTTCTTTACTGCTGTATTTTTGTTATCGTTAGTTGCTTAGCATAGTGAATGTGGTTTACTTTCCTGCTTTTTGGTTACTGGTTGGCGGTTCTCCTCTATAGTTCTATTATTTCGTCGTAGTATAGCATAGAGAAGTGGTTACCAGTTTAATACAATTTGTTACTCGGAAATAAAAGAGTTCCCGAGGTCGAACTCAGGGAGCAAACTGTATTCTAGAAGCACAATGTTTCTATTACAAAAATAAGAGAGAGAGACGGAGAAATGAATCTGAGTCTTGTAGCTTCTCTTCTCTCTCTTAGCTCATCTTCTTCTTCTTTTCTCGGATCTTCTTCCTTGATCTTCTGCCTTCAGTTCCTCTTCTTGTTTTTCTTCTATTTCTTTTCTTCTTCAGAGCTTCTCGTCGTCTTCTCTTTATCTTCTCTTCTTTCAGCTCTGTCTTTCTTGCGCTTCTCTTTTCTTCTTCAGCTTCTCTTTTCTTCCTTCTTTCTGCCTCAGCTTGCAGAGCTCCTTCTTCTTCTTTCTTTCTGTTTCTTCTTGCAGTCCTTCTTCTGCAGAGCGTCGTCTGATTTTCCAATCAGACGACTTAAGTCGCCGCTGCTACAGTGCTGCTTGGTGCTCCTCCTTCTTCCTTCAGTCTTTCTTCGTCGGCCTTCTTCTTCTCTGCCTCGCTTTTCTTCAAGCAGCCACAGCTCTGGCTGCTCCTTTCTTCTTTCTCTTCTCCTTCTTCCTCTACGGTCTGCACACTCACAGATTGGTCAGGGCAAAAACCTACCCTACCCTCCCCCGCGTCTCTTTCTCTCAAATTTCGCTCGTAGGATAGCTCTCCCAGAGCTACCGGGTACTCGGGTATGGGTCGCGCCCGGGTCCAGGCCCATCGGCGTGTGGTGGTGGGCGAGGAGTGCAGGTCAGGTAAACGGGTCGGACCAGGTCCGCGGGGGGTGGTCGCGGACGAGGCTGGGTGAGCGGGTGAGAGGGACCTCACCCCGTGTGCTGAGGCGATAGCCTATAGTGTTGGTGCTAGAGCACCACGATCATTTGTTTTGATGATAACAAAACACGTGTTATTTAACATTTGCAATTTGAGTCCTAGATTTCAGGTCAATTGCAAATGTGGACGTGTTTAGATGGAGTTCGAGCTCGCATCCAGGACTGATTGGAGGATCTTGACGGAAAACAGAGGAGGTTCGCGTGAAGCGAAAGATTGAAGATGGAAGGAAATGAAGAATAGGATAGATTTCCTTCTTTTGTACTTGTTGTATTTTTTGTTTCTTTTGTTGCTCTTTATTTCCTTAGATATTTCATGTTAAAGAGCCTCAAAGAACCCTAACAGTAGTCTTAGGAACACCGGCACAACCCTAGGATACTTAGATTTTCTGTAGAATACTTAGAAAACCAATATAGGATTCAAACAACACTTCCAGATGTCTAATTCCCAAATCAGACGTCTGATAAAGCATTTTAAGACGTCTGACTGTTGTTTCAGACGTCTGATAACTGTTAGGCTGGACATAGTTAGTTCTGTCTGATGAAATCAGACGTCCATACCTTAGTCCAGACGTCTTAGAAGACGTCTGATGACTTTGCCAGACGTCCAATTAGTGGACCGTTGGCTGGCTTAGCAAACAGTCAAGAATATGACCGTTAGAGCCTTATCAGACGTCCTTAGGTCTTTCCAGACGTCTAATAAATGACCGTTTTGCCTCGGCTGACCCAAAATCTCTTCTCAGAGATTTTCTAGCCGTTGCAACGTTTGGAAATCAATTCCCACAGTAAAAGTAGGTTTCCAGACGTCCAGACATAGTGCCAGACGTCCTGTATGTCGTCTGATGGACTTGCACAAAAACCTTGTTTAGATCTGATCCAAGTCAGGGAGAGACCCGCCCAAAATCAGACGTCTGACCTTTGAATCAGACGTCTTATAGTGAACTTCCAGACGTCTGATGCTAGAATTAGACGTCTGATAAGCCTGTCAGAACAATGATTGTTCCTGATTTCGGGCTGATTCACTTGGACTTTGTTCCCAACGGCTATAGAACCTTTCCTAAGCCTTCCAAAGCCTTCCTACGGCCTCTATAAATAGAGGGGAACCTTTGCAACACAGCACAACAAGAGAAACACTTAGAGACACAAGATACACACCAAGAGACACCTTGTAATACACTCTCACTCTCTTGTGTCCAAGAAGCTCTTGCTCTCTAAGCTCAAGTTCTACATCTTGAGAGCATCATTCCCTTCACGCACCTGCTCTCCCGCCGTTGTCTACGAGAGCGACATTGCACCGTTGCGTGGCTCACGCACCCGCGTCATCGTCGACGCACTCCTTGCAAAGGGGAGTTTCCTAAATCCTATAGAAGCTTAGGTTTATTACTTTGTTGGCTCTATAGGTTTGTTGTTTATTTTATCTTTGTCTTTTGGTTGGGTATTCGCTTTGCGAATTCCCGTCTCCTTCGTGGGACAAAATCCTTCTCGTGGAGAGAAGGGGTTGAGGAACGCTACCCTCGTACTTGTAGCGTGGTTGTACTGAGGTTGAATCACCCTCGTTTCAAAGTGATTCGGTTAGTGGATTTGATCAACTAGGTTGATCGGAAAATCCTAACTCGAGAGGGTTAGGTGGTGGTTTTCACCCGGTTTGGGTTTCCACCTAAAAATACCTGTGTACATTTTGTGATTGATTATTTGTGAGATTGCTTTATATTTTATTTCCGCATTTATTACGTCACCCATCTTCGAAGGGAATTTCATTTGGTATCAGAGCAGGTCTTGCGAGATCGGAGTAACACCCGGCAAGAGATCAAATGGAGGGAAGCACATCAGCGATCAAAATTTCCGAAGGGCAGTCCACAACCCGTCCGCCCTACTTTGACGGGAACAACTACAGCTACTGGAAGCTGAGGATGAAGACGTGGCTCCAAGCCACTGAATTCGAGGTATGGGGATGTTGCGAAACCCCATACGAGATCCCGAAGCAACCCCAAGGAGGCTACTCGCAGGTGCAGATTCGGGAGCTTTCACTCAACGCAAAGGCAATGAATGCCCTGTATTGCGCATTGAGTCCGAAAGAATTCGATAAAATCCAAGAGTGCACTACCTCCCACGAGATATGGAGGAAGTTAGAAGACACTCATGAAGAGATAAGCTCGGAGGAAGAAGAAGAAGAAAAAGAAGAAACCGCTTGCTTTGGTTTCATGGCCAGAGGAACCAATAGCAACAGTGAAAGCGGAAGGGACTCTGACAACGAGGTAAATTTCGATTTACAAGAAGCTTTTAATGAATTATTTGAGATTAGTAAATCACTAAAAATAGAAAACAAAAGCATGAAGAAGAACCTTAGTTTTCTTAAAAATGAAAATGATAGGTTAGAAATAAAACTTAAGGATCTAGAAACTTGTCCTAAAAATGATAACCTATTATTAGAAAATCATAACCTCATCAATGAAAATAATAAGTTGATTGAGGAAAATGATAGTCTAAAGTTAGAAATCTATGATTTAAAGACTAAGATGCAAACTATAGAAAAAGAAATTGCATGTCTTAGGGAAAAATCTAACAAATTAATCAACAAAGTTGATAATTTTTATAGCCCTAAGGTTGAGAAAGGATCTCCATCAAGGAGACCCACTAACAGATCCGGATCCAAGCTCACTTGGATACCGAAAAAGGAATTAGAATCTTGTTTTGTAGGGTTCAGGGATAATTACAACACAAAGGACTGGACCTACAAACTCAAAGCTGGTCAACTCAAGTTGGGAGAACCAAGGAGTAGACCAAGGAGGAGAACAAGAAGACCGACGAGACGGCGAACAAACGACGGACCCGCCGCACGTCGACCACCAAATTGGAGACCGACGCCAATGCCTGGGCCTCCAAGCTATGGATGGGAGCCCCATCCGATGTGGCATCCACCACCACCATTCGGGCCATTTTATTGGCCATGGTAGGTGAGGTAAAATTCTTAACCCTATCTTTTTATAAGCATTTAGATAGGGGGAGTAAAAAAAAAAAAATGAAAAATGATGAGCAAATTGTCAATTTTTAAGGGGGAGATATAAGGTAGCTAAATTTCCTTTAGTAAGGGGGAGAAAAATAATAGCTATCTAATTGTTACAAAAAGGGGGAGGACATTACCTTTGTCAAAATAAATTTATAGAAGAGCATGTTTTAAGGGAGAGTTATATGAAATATAAAATCAATTAAACCTTTTTGATAATGTCAAAAAGGGGGAGGATTTTCTGCATTATTATTTATGGTTTTGTCATCATCAAAAAGGGGGAGATTGTTGGTGCTAGAGCACCACGATCATTTGTTTTGATGATAACAAAACACGTGTTATTTAACATTTGCAATTTGAGTCCTAGATTTCAGGTCAATTGCAAATGTGGACGTGTTTAGATGGAGTTCGAGCTCGCATCCAGGACGGATTGGAGGAGCTTGACGGAAAACAGAGGAGGTTCGCGTGGAGCGAAAGATTGAAGATGGAAGGAAATGAAGAATAGGATAGATTTCCTTCTTTTGTACTTGTTGTATTTTTTGTTTCTTTTGTTGCTCTTTATTTCCTTAGATATTTCATGTTAAAGAGCCTCAAAGAACCCTAACAGTAGTCCTAGGAACACCGGCACAACCCTAGGATACTTAGGTTTTCTGTAGAATACTTAGAAAACCAATATAGGATTCAAACAGCACTTCCAGACGTCTAATTCCCAAATCAGACGTCTGATAAAGCATTTTAAGACGTCTGATAACTGTTAGGCTGGACATAGTTAGTTCTGTCTGATGAAATCAGACGTCCATACCTTAGTCCAGACGTCTTAGAAGACGTCTGATGACTTTGCCAGACGTCCAATTATTGGACCGTTGGCTGGCTTAGCAGACAGTCAAGAATATGACCGTTAGAGCCTTATCAGACGTCTTTAGGTCTTTCCAGACGTCTGATAAATGACCGTTTTGCCTCGGCTGACCCAAAATCTCTTCTCAGAGATTTTCTAGCCGTTGCAACGTTTGGAAATCAATTCCCACAGTAAAAGTAGGTTTCCAGACGTCCAGACATAGTGCCAGACGTCCTGTATGTCGTCTGATGGACTTGCACAAAAACCCTGTTTAGATCTGATCCAAGTCAGGGAGAGACCCGCCCAAAATCAGACGTCTGACCTTTGAATCAGACGTCTTATAGTGAACTTCCAGACGTCTGATGCTAGAATTAGACGTCTGATAAGCCTGTCAGAACAATGATTGTTCCTGATTTCAGGCTGATTCACTTGGACTTTGTTCCCAACGGCTATAGAACCTTTCCTAAGCCTTCCAAAGCCTTCCTAAGGCCTCTATAAATAGAGGGGAACCTTTGCAACACAGCACAACAAGAGAAACACTTAGAGACACTAGATACACACCAAGAGACACCTTGTAATACACTCTCACTCTCTTGTGTCCAAGAAGCTCTTGCTCTCTAAGCTCAAGTTCTACATCTTGAGAGCATCATTCCCTTCGCGCACCCGCTCTCCCGCCGTTGTCTACGAGAGCGACATTGCGCCGTTGCGTGGCTCACGCACCCGCGTCATCGTCGACGCACTCCTTGCAAAGGGGAGTTTCCTAAATCCTATAGAAGCTTAGGTTTATTACTTTGTTGGCTCTATAGGTTTGTTGTTTATTTTATCTTTGTCTTTTGGTTGGGTATTCGCTTTGCGAATTCCCGTCTCCTTCGTGGGACAAAATCCTTCTCGTGGAGAGAAGGGGTTGAGGAACGCTACCCTCGTACTTGTAGCGTGGTTGTACTGAGGTTGAATCACCCTCGTTTCAAAGTGATTCGGTTAGTGGATTTGATCAACTAGGTTGATCGGAAAATCCTAACTCGAGAGGGTTAGGTGGTGGTTTTCACCCGGTTTGGGTTTCCACCTAAAAATACCTGTGTACATTTTGTGATTGATTATTTGTGAGATTGCTTTATATTTTATTTCCGCATTTATTACGTCACCCCTCTTCGAAGGGAATTTCATATAGCACTTTTTGCCTTTATATGTGTGCGCAGCTGCAGAATCTTCCGAGGTGGGACTAAATGTCCCACCCCAATTGGGCGCCTGCAGCTGAGAGAGCTGCAGGCAATTGCCGCTGTGCGCGAGGCTCTCGCGCCCAGCTGCAGGCCTGGGCGAATGCGGGAGGGCGAAGCGCGCACCCTGGAGAGTCGAGGCTGGGCAGGGCGAGGTTGCAGCTGCAAGCGGAAGGAGCTCCACCTGCTCACAGTGAAACGGCCTCTCGGCCTAATCAGACAAGCAGGGGACCTTCGCCGTGACACGGCGAAGGTGGTGCAGGGTCTGGCAGGTCGTGGGGCGGTGTCTGGCGGCGGCCCTAGGTCGGACTGCGGCTGGAAAAGTGGGTTTGTTCGGGGGAGTGTTGTGGGGATGTGGAGTGGTAGTGGAGGTGTGGGGGGTGTCGGGTGAGGTGAGGCGGAGCTTTTGGGGTAGGTGGCGAGTTGTGTGGAGTGGTGGATTGACGGGGGCAACTCGCCGGAGAGTGGCCGGAGATGGAGAAAGTCAGTGCGGTCAGGTCGGTCGAGGGTTTAATCAAATGTAAAATAGTGAGGAAAAGAAAGAGGGGGAAGTGGGGAGAAGTTCTGACCTAGTTGTAGAGTCGAAGGGGGCCGGAGTAGGGCGACAGTTGTATAGACTGTCGCCGGAGAAGAAGGTGCCCAGAGAGAAGGGGCGGCGGCGAGGAGAGAGCGGGAGAGCGCGCGCTGGGTACGGCGCGACGCGGGAAGAGCGGGCGAAGGCATCTTTGCTGCTGGTATTGCGGTAGAGCGACGAGGAGGAGGAAGAACCGCCGGAGCTGGAGGGCCTCTGCCGGAGTGGGAAGAGAGGAAAAGGGGGGGAGTTTCTCCGTCAGAACCGAGCTGCTGAGTGCGGCAGACGGTGGCGGCTTTTATAGAGGTGGAATCAGAGAGGAGGGCAGAGGGAGGCGACGTGCCTCCCTCGCCGGAGGATGGCCGGATTGCAACCCATACCTTCCGCACGTTCGCACGGAAGGTGTGGGTGAAGGCAGAGATCGTGGAGGTGTCCCTGCGACAGCAGACGTCGCAGGGAACACCCCGTTGTCTTGGTAGGGGGTCGCCCTCACCCTGCGCGGCACCATGCCTCGCCGGAGCATGGCGTTGCTCAGGGTTTTGCAGGGAGGACCCAAATGCAAAAATGATGAAGACTTAGGGGCCAACATGCGAGGGTTTCAAAAGTTGAGGGTCAAAAAGTAATGGATGAGGACCAAAATGAAAAGTCAGTTAAGAAGGTCTCTTCTTAGGCTCAAGTTTTTTTGCATGACTAAATGGGGCATACGTATTCTAATGGTGAATTTTATTTCTAGGTCAGACCTTGTTTGACCGGCCAATTTACGTAAAAACCTAAATTAAATCATTAATTGGGCATAGTTCTCAATGTAGGTCAAAATGGGTTCTTAAGGCTAAATTGAAGGTTCTAAATCCTAGAGATTATTTTTCTATGAATTTTAGAGGGTTTAGTAGATTTTTGCTTTGCCTCGAACCTCGTGAATTGAAGTGGGTTTGTTTTAGGGTTACAGATTGTCATTTAATTCCTTGGAGTTGCTGTAACCCTTATCAGATCAGATCATCCCACTTTCCTTCTTATTAGGTTAGTTTGACCTATGTTTGGATCCTGAGTTACCCTGTTTGCAGATTGTGCTGGTAAAATTGCATTTCTACCCCTTATGACTTATTTTCTTTTTAAACTCAGAATTCTCTGAGTTAAGCCTTTCTTTGAGTTATGTAGGAGCTTTTATCTTCTGCATTAGGTCAAAATGAGATAGTGATGGCTCATGATGAGGTTCTCATCAGTTACCTTCTCGTTGGATAACTGGGTCTTAGGATCAGTCGAGTCGGTCCGATCTCGTATCCTGTAGGGATTTGGGAACTTGGTCGTAAAAATTTCTAATGGATAACATTTTGAAAATCTTAAGAGAGAAGTGATATAGAGATTCTGATATTTTGGAGGAATCCTTCAACGTGAATTGATTACAAATCTAAGGAAGTGGCCATGTCACCAAGAATAGAAGGTTCTGCTATTAACTTCTTGTCTTTCTATATTTCGAGAAGCTTAAATAGAAGCAATTCCTATATAGCTAGTGCTCAAATATTTTGCATTTATCTCATTGAACTATTGATTGATTATTGTGATACTAGATTGTTGTTGTTGTAATGGAATTGTTGTATACATTGCATATAGGAGTGGTGACGTGTAATCATGTGAATTGGCTGGCTACTAGTTGGATCCACATTATTGACTGTTTAGGTTGAGTTGCTCATAAACAAGCTTGAGTTTAATTAGCCACGATCCTATCATGTTTTTTAGAGGATCAGATTAACCTCATAAGTAATCTATTACTTTTTCACAAAATGTGGTTGACTGCCATGATGAAATCCTAAGGTGAAAAACCTTAGGTGATGAACTAACTTGGAAGAGGAACCACACCTTAAAATCTTGGTGTCAATCATAGTTTGCATGCTTATGTGATTGAACATTTGTTGAATATTTTGGGTTGGATATTACACTTACATTAGGAATACTCTAATGATATATTATGAAGAAACTTACTTTTTAGGAACCTTTAATGCAAGTTGAAGCTGAGGAAGGAGCACTATTCAACCCCGGTCTATTGTTATTTCACCTTTCTTTACCTATTTAAAATTTTATCTTCTTCCTTTAGTAAGAAGAAATGACTTAGGAACCCTTGGTACCTACAACAAAAATGAAGTTAAAATTCTATGAAGTCCTATAAAGCCTTCAAAGATATGAAATTAAGTGTATAGGCTTTCAAAATACTCTCTTATCAAACCTTTATGGAGTAAAGGATGGAGAAAGAGTGCCCAAGATCACTAGAACGTACAATGTGGGGCAATGTGAGCACTTGAGAACACTTATACATTCAGTTGTAGGTAATTTGTATCTGAGAGCAGAATAATTTATTTATGTGTGTTAGAATAATATAATGGGATATTTATAAAGTGTATTAGATGAGTCAAATAGTTGTTAAGAGTGAAATATAATTGGACCTTTTCAAGATTAGATAGCTATAAGCTTAACCTCAAGTATATAACTACTATTAGATTTCCTTTAAATAGTGAACATTTGATATAGTCAAAATCTAAGTCTACTTTTAAGAGTAGGCATCTAATTAAATAGAAATAGAAATCTACTTGTCCAAGTAGAAGTCTAGAACACATTGATATTGGTCTAATTTTGTGAAGAAATGAAACTTTTGAAGATGCAATATTCAAGAGAAAGTGGTGTCATCCCATTTTGAAAGTGGATGATTGAGAATAAAAAAGTAGATGTTTGGGGTTACAACAAGTTTGATGGACCAATACTCATTTGCTGTTGGTTCTATTTTGTGGAGTCAAGTTCTCAATGTTTGAAAGTGATGGAAGGCAATATACAAGAATTGTAAATGTCCAAAATGAGAAGGCATAACTTTAATTGAATGATGAGGCATTTTAAAGTGAAGAGAGACATGTTAAAAGTCAAATTCAAATTAAAGTATATGTCTCATAGATCAAATAAGCATCTAGTAGTCAAGTAGAATTTTGATAGATCAAGTCGACATTTGGTAGTTAAAATAAATGACTAGTAAAGCTTAGTCAAACACTAGTTAGAGAACTATGGAGAAACTTCAGTGGTTTGAAATGCAAAGTAGACGCCTCAAAGAGAAAATATATTTGACTGGTTAAGTTGGTAGACGTCTATAAAAGGAAAAAATGGATGATTGGCTAGAGAAGTAGACTTTAAATAAAATACAATTTTAGAATCTTGGTGATTGCAAGGAATTTACAAGAATGCTTCTTAAAAAGCCCCTGAGCAAAGTTTATGTAGAATTATTTTAGATATCTTTAATGTTCTTTAACATGCAATGTAAGAAATTTTGCAAAACACAAAAAGGCACATTCAAAATTTCTTTGTTCTTGAATTTTGTCCATGTAAACCCTTCTTGTTAAAATTTTCTTTGTTCTTAAATTTTGTCCATGTAAACCTTTCTTGTTCTTGAGTTATTCCTCATCTTAACTAGTTTCTTGCTTACTTTGAATTCAATTCTTTTTCTTACTGAGGTTGGCTTATCATGCACCTGAAACATTAGCTCTTAGATTTTGCACTAGTTAAGGTTTTGTTATCGTCGAAACAAGTTCCTTAGCGCTATGATACTAACAAAGATCAGAGAAGATTGATCTCTTCCTCAATTGCAACATTGTCAGGGCCTTTTGGTTTGCTCTTAATATTAGGCTTAGAGTTGAACCTCCCTTAATTTATCCTCTCAAAACTAGATAATGCCTAGATTTAGATAGTAAAATTTATGGAGGCTAGTGCTATCCTTTGTAAGATCTAGATTGCTTGTTACAACTTCAAACGTTGGAGAGATTCCAAGAAAGAACCTTATGGTTACGTAGGTCAAAGCTAATTTCATTCAATGGGACCTAATAATCCAAGTTGGTACCTTTTCTATTAGAGACACAACGATAGTAGTAGTGTACCTTCTTTTGCATCCAAACAGTTGTTCAAAGCCCTACGCTTATAATCTTAATCCAAGTTGGTACCTTTTCTATTAGAGACACGACTGTAATAGTGTACCTTCCTTGCAACCAAATAGTTGTTCGAAGCCTTATGCTTATAATCTTGAAGGTTCCTCCACAGAGAAAGTAGAGATATTAAGGTAATAGAGGAAGCTCTGGATGCTTTATAAATAGTGATGCTCGGCTCGATCAAGGGGATTGCTGTTGTCTTCCTAAATCACAGCACTATCGTAGTGGTTTGCATTCCTACCTTCATGCCTGACGACTATAACAATTGAAAAAGCTAGAGACTTGAAGAGATTGGTAGAGTCTATGAAGGTTAGAAGCTGTGAAAATCTTGAATGACTTTGTCCCTTACTTGGAGGGATTTTACCAGATACCGCCCCTGTCTCCCCTGTGTATGATTGGTAGGGGTGGGCATTATATGGGCCAACCCAAATAACAATCTAAACTATTGAAAATGGGTCATTTGGTTTGGGTTATTTAGGTTATGGGTTGAGTCAAGACTCAAATTGTAAAATTACTGTGAGTATTTGCTTGACTAATGGGTCCAACACTTCCAACTCAATTCACTCAAATAACAGAAAATTTCACTATAGGCAACCCATAGGTTAGACCACCCACACAACCCAATGTTTTAAGAATAAATGTTGACTGTGTCATTATTTTTGACCTCAATGTTATTTTTAAAACAAAATTATTGCTTATAGGTGGTATTAGTTATTGTTTAGTTCGTTTCCAATCAATCAATGTGAAAAAAATTTGTGAAGAATATAACATGTTAGTTTTATTAACAAATATGTGTAAAGGCTAGTTTGCAGTAGAAGTTAACTAACACGAGTTAACATCTTTGCAACAAGAGATAACCCTTGTTTGTGTTTACTTGAGATTAGGGGTTAACCCTTAGTTGTGTTTACTAAACGGGGGTTAGGGATAAGGGTTAACTTGTGATGTGAAAGATGGGTGTTTATTTAATTATGAGGGTTAAAATGGAGGTTAAGATGGGAAAAGACATGTTTATCCTTGAGATGGTAGGTATATTAGTTGGTGAATTATTTTTTTATATTAAATAAATATAATATAATTTCATTAATGAATCATTTTTATATAGTATCATGGATTATATTTCAAATGTCACCAATGATATTTCAATTCAAAACCAATATCACTTGATAAAGAGTATTATAGTCTATATTAATGAAACGTAGTTGTAATTATTTTATTTATTAAATACTAATTATCTTTTTTTTTTGAGAAAACTAATTATCTTATATTGTAATGGGTAATTATGTTATTTGCTAATTAGGAACCATATAGTAATTTCATTAACCATTAATTAATTTATAGTGATAATAATATGGTTTAAGTATATGTTGAAATTATAAATAGATTAATACTACAGTTATATGGTAGCTATGTTTCCAATAATATATTAATTATTACAAACTAATTTGATAAAAAATAATAAATTTTATTTTTTAATGAATAATAATAGTAATATTATTATTTAATTAAAAAATAATAAATTTTATTTTTTAATGAATAATAATAGTAATATTATTATTTAATTAAAAATAATAATTTTTGTTGTTATTGTAAAGCAATTATTTTACATTGCAAATGCTAATTATGTTGTAATAGTAATTGCGTTATAATGCTATGATTATATACTAGTTAAGAAGTATATACTACAATAATCACTAATTATGTTATAATAGTAAAAATATGATTATTTGCTAAGTTGGATAGATTATTATGATTTAAGTATATGTTAAAATAAAGTTAACTATTTAATTATGCACTAACTATATTAGAATATTTATTGATCGAAATATATTAGCCTACCAAACATGAGAGGAAAAAGGGTAGGATGACAATGATGTGTTAAAGTAAAGCGAGAGAAAACATGGGTTAGGAAGGGAGGTTAACTCAATCTCCCATAAATTTTGGGTTAGCTTATCCCATGTTTCAGAGACAAAGTAGGGTTGTGTTAACCCTTGTGTTAAATGAGGGTTAACACCCAAAAAGAGGGGTTAACTCTTACTGTAAACTAGGCCTAAGAGATTTGGATTTCACTTAATCTAATCAACCCAAAACAGTGATTCAAATAGCCTCACCTAATATAATTTCATTGTGTCATGGGAAACCATTTTGTCAACCTAAATTTGAAATGACTTGAATCGAATAACTTGAACAATCGAACGTTCACCCACAATGGTTAGGTATTTCCAACACCTCCTTCTTTACTATTAATGCACTTTAGACCCTCATCAAGCTTTGCTTCCTAGAATGGTAGAGGTTGGGTCTCGAAGGGTGTTGCTAACTCAGCCAAAGAGGTAGGTTCGTGTAAAGACCCGTCACATTTTTAGCCTTTTAAGACGTCTGGAGTCTTAATCAGATGTCTGGACCCTTTTCCGGACGTCTGAAAATGAAATTTTTGTACGCACTCTGCGCCCTATGTGCGAGTGGCACGTAAGACCTTCTTCCTCTCTCTCCTTTCCTTTCTTTCCTAGAACCCTAAAACCCCTCACACCATCTATTTAAGCCCCTCCCCTCCTCTCCTCTCTACTCCACACACCACCACCATCACCTTCAGAGCTTGCGAGAGTGGCGAGAGGAGGCGAACGAGGGAGAGCGAGAGGGAGGAGGAGAGTACGGAAGGAGGAGGAGGTCGAGGTTGGAGAGCTTTGGTGGAAGCTCGGCGGAGCTCGCATGGCCACCGCAAGTGTGTGCGGGAGGAGGAGAGAGCTCGGGGAGACGGCCTCTTGACCATCTGCAGCGGCTGGAGCTGCCGTGGTGAGAGGCGGAGAGCAGCGGAGAGCGCTGAGAGGAGGTTCTGGTACTGGAAGTTTTTCAGTATCAGACATCTGGAGTGGAATCCAGACGGCTGAAGGAGCACCTGGACGTCTGGAGTTAAGGCCTGACGTCTGAAAGCTTATTTATCGTGAATGTACACTCTTTTTCGCGATTACGACCATGCAAGCCTCACCGCAGACTGATGTTTGGTCTGATTTGGGGGCATGCGGTTGTCGTACGCAGGAGCAACCTTGGGAAGGAGTGCGGAATGCTTTCCCATGCACGTTTGGACGTTTGATCAGATCACCAGACATCCAGAGGTGTGTTCAGACGACCGGAGGCATTGTCTGATGTCTGGAACTGCCTTCAGATGATCGCAGAGAAGACCTGGATGTCTGAGGACACTGCAGGGACTTAAGGTAAGGTTTTGGTACCTTTTAAGACATCTGAACTTGTTCCCAGACGTTTGATTTTGAACAGTAGGCACGTTTTTGACCCGTTTGGGGTCCGTTTTACGCAAATGAAATATCTGTGTTTTCCTTGCGAGTTTATCTACGTACTAGAGTCCTTTGTACACTATTCTGAACCCTCCTTTTGTGATGTATTCCCTAGTATAGGATTTTATCCTGCTGCATGTTTGGGGCTCGTAGAGACACCTGGATCTGCGGTTCGAACCTCCATTACTCCCGAATTGTCTGGTAGAGTGGTTTAATTTTGTTAATAATATTTAACAAGAATATACTTGTGGAAATAGCCAAATGGAACCCTATGATGTGTCATGAACCCTATGATAAAGGAATGAATGAATCGTTAGAACTATATGATGTATTTGTATGCATGATTGAGTTAAATTGCTAGAAATTACGTGTAATATAGTTGTGAGTTGCCTATTAGAATATGAGTTACCTGTAATTAATGAACAATTACCTGTGAGATCATCAGTTATATGTATCAAATTATGGAAACATGAGCTGCCTGTATATGATTAAGAACTAAATAATGAATGGTGGAATTTGGATCGGAATAAATAAGGTGAATATGAGCATGAATTCTACGGGGAATTAGGAGTAGAACTCTTGTGGTTGGTGGAAACTTGGAATGTAGACGGGAAGTGTGCTGGCCCTTGAGTATGTGGTATCAAGGAGAGCGACTGTCCCCTTTTCGTGTAGAGCGGAGTTAGCCGCCCTTGGGTTGAGACCCGAGGTTAGGATTGGCCACTTTACACCGACTCCTATTGACCCTCGTGTACATGGTACCGAGGCGAGCTACTAGTGTAGGGAGAGAGCTAGCCACCCTACGGGGTCCGAGGTTCAGCTAGCCACCCTACATCGACTTGTTAGGTCCTCTAGGCAAACCGGGGTAGTCAGAAGAGGGTGCGCGGACTGTGGAGGGGTGAGAACCTTGTTTGGTTCTGAGGGGTGAGACTCCTATTCTGAGAGGGCTAAGCCCTATATTGTTTCGTGCTATACTTTGGGCATACCCGCTAGCGGAAATGACTGACCGCATGTCAGTGCGGGGTAGCTACCTGTGCGCTTGTCACGCGTGCCGTAGTCATCGCTACGTCTGGACAGTGACCTCGAGGTGGTTGACTGGGTGTAAGACTACCATGGGGGATTCTCCCGACTAGGAGAGCACCACGTGTACCTTCTACTCTTCAGAAAAGATTGCAATCATGATTGTTCCCACGGGGAACATGCAAGATCAAGAATATTTGGATGTTTGAGAAAAATGGGTGAAAAGAGAATACACATAAAACAGATAAATAGAAAAAAGAATTCAATCTGTTGCTTTTACTGCTCTAGATAATATAGATACCACTCTACTCAGCGTTCGCTGACTCTGTCTTTTCATAATACTGTTTAGGACCAGGAGTTGAGCACCCTGAGCTTTTGGCTGTGGAGGGTGCTGGGCTCAGTCGAGCCCAGCCGCAGTTTTCAATACTTTCTTGTTGTTCCTTTACTGTTGTAGTAAGTATTAGACCTTTAGTTACTGTTTGTCTCTACTGTTTACTTCCGTTTCCATTGTTTTGTTATTGTGGTGGTATGTAATGGAACAACAGATTTACTTTCCTTTACTGCTTTGTACGTTTCTTCTGCTTAGTTATATTGCACATGTGAATGTGGTTTACTTTCCTGCTTTTTGGTTATTTCTTGTTGGAAGACTGGGTCTTGGGATTAGTTGAGGTGAGCTGGTCTCGAGTCTTGTAGGGATCTGAAAATCAGGTCGTAACAGCTGAGTGTCATCATAATGAGTTATCAAGGTAAATGTGATTTTAAAAAAGCAATTATCATCATGGAGATATGGTTATTACATTGAAGGGCACCATCGAATTTTTAAGACATGTCATAATGTCAAATGTCAAAATAGGGCATATACTAGTGAACATTGGTAAGTCATTGCCCTCCCCATATTGCCAGACTTTGTAAACTCTATTATGATGAAATGAAATAAGGATTTTTCTTGCACTTTGCTCAAATTTTTTTGGCAAAATGTACATAAACATATTTTGCAATGCAAAATGCAACTTGGAAGTGGAGACCACATCATGCATCTCCTTCATGTGCGCACTTCTTTCACATGTGTGGAACCCACCAATAGAATGCACTGGTGCATTCAAATATCTTTATTGATATTTGTCATTAGCATGTGAAATATTACATGTCTCTTAAATGCACATGGTGAAGTCTACCACCCACCAAAAACATAAGAAATCATTAGTGATTTTCACTTATGACTTAAAATCATCAGTGATATTAAGGTGGAAGAGTAGCCTGTTTGGTAGTAGTCCTACATCCCTGACCTAATGGTAGTAGGGGCCTCCTATTTGAATCTCATCCACCTTGATGATCGGGGTTTGCACTAGTCATCAAGGACCTCTTTTGCTTAAAAAAAAAAATCATCGGTGATATGTGAAATACCACAGATGATATTCGATTCGAAACTAAAAATAACCAGTGATATTTTATTTAAATGTAAAAATCACAGGTAATATTTTGTTCAAATGCAAAAATCACAGTGGTATTTAGTTTAGAACTAAAAATTATTAATAATATTTCAAAAATCATTGGTGATATTTGATTCAAAAGCAAAAGTCATTGGCATATAGTTTAAGGAGACAAAAGAGAATGGTAGAGTAAGACCTATCCAGGTTGTAATTCAAGAAGAGTGGACGATCATGTATCACTTGTGCAATATATATTTAGATAGACACTTGTGCAAAGCTCCTCTTTTTATTTTTTATTTTTGGGTTAAAAAAGAGAAAAACTTAAACCAACTTCCCTTTCCTGAATCTCCCGTAGCCGAGAGATTCTTATTTCCTCGTTGTTCGAGTCGTGTCCAATGAAATTTGAATAATGAAGTCTCATATTTCCACAAAAATAAAGAAAGATAAATATAATAATAAAATAAAAATTATTTAATATACACCAAGCATATACCAATTTATACACTTCCTTTCCTATCATATCTCGTGACACCAGTCACGGACGGTGTCATTGGTCATAAGCTCATCATTGCTCCGATAAAAAGGTCAAGGTATGGATGTGAAATTATCCCATGAAAATAAATAACCTCCTGGATGCGGGAGAGGGCTAAGCAGGGACGCACCCACCCCCAGCACCAACCCTGTCGCTCTCCCTCTCGCTCGTCAGGGCATTCCATTTCTCCCCACCACCTCGCTTGCCTCCCGCCCGTAATCCCTTGCCGTTCCTGGCGACTCTCCCCACTCGCACTCGCCGCTGCCCCTTTACCGATCGCAGAAGCCGCTCGGGCGCCCCCTCCGCCTCGTCCGCAGCGGCCCCCTAGGGTTGGACCAGATCTCCCTCCCCCACAAGATCTGTACGGTCCCTCCTTCCTTCCCCTAGGGTTTTGTGAGCACTACTTAACGATCCTTACGCGATTCTGTCGTGCTTCCGTTCTGCTTCCCTCTCCCGGTTCCTCCGTAACCCCGTAGTCCCCGAGTTTGAGAAGGTTGATTGTGTGCTTACTGCGGAGGTGCAACTTCTTTGATGGGATGGTCTCCGTGTGGTGAGAACAGTTGTCGGATTGTGGCTTTAGTAGAGAGCTCGACTAGAAATGTTCTTATATCTAGTTGAAACGCGATCGACGAGTTGAAATGCAATTCGTCGATCGTAAACGTTTTCTGTTCTTAGGTATTACTTGGAAGAATTCGTGGCTGATTAAGGTTCGTTGTGGAGAATGCATGAGATATTCGTCAAGCCCTGCGGGATGAATGGCTGGTCGGAACCAGTCATTCTATAAGTTCATGATGGCTCTGTGAGGCAAAGCATGTGTGGCAGTGCGGGAATAAATCTTACGAACATTCGTTGGCATAATCTCTGCCCTCTTCTGGTACCACTGTGGTTGGATGGAGTCATAAAATTGTTCGTTTGAATTGTGTTTGCCTTGGTAAATTAAAGAAAAAGTTCAGCCACTACTCAGATGGGTGCTGAGTGCTAAAAATCAAAATTTCCCTCACTGAACTTTAACCTGCAACATCGAGTTATGTAGATGCCCAGTTTGGGTGTTTCCTGAATGAATGTTTAGGCGTAATGATTTTAGAATTCACAAGTATCTTGAAACTTTCATGCTTGCATACTGCTAAACTGACTTGTACCTGAACTATAACATACTAGGTAATTTTGGATTGCTTTGTGGGACCTCTATTCCTTTTATTGCACTTCAAATAATAGGTCTGTGAGCTATTTTTGGCTTGTATTTGTTGCAAAGTAGGATGCGTTACTATCAGTATTCATTGTATCACTCATCTATCAAGTAGCTTTGTTGCTCAATAAGTCAAGCCTAACATTTTTTTAGCTTAGGAACCAGAGATTTTAAGGGCTTTTTAAATATCAAAAGAAAGACAGAGTATATTGATTGCAAGTTTGATGTGAGGTGGATGGAGATGAAAATTGAAACATGTATGCTGAAGAGACATTTTAAGTAATTGTGCTTAATGCTTTAATATGTGGGAGTTGATGGAGAAGCTATGTACTGAAATATTACAAGTTGGTTAACTGGAATGAGTGCGTCATGCATTCCTTGAAACAAGATGATATTATGCAGATTTCATGAAATATATAGCTTGACATTATGTTATTAATATGCCAATACTTGTATAGCATTTTATGCTAGAGTTATCAGCCATTAGAAAAAGGCAGCTGGGAACTCAGCAATATTCATGTGTTCCAAATAGAAAGACATGTTAAGGTCAATGTAGCCCAATGAGGAAAGATTGAATTCAAAACAAGGGAAGAAGGTTGGCGTGTGCATCATGGATAGATAAAATGGCATGTTAAAGGTAGTTGGTCACCTGGAGACCCAATCAAACAAGTCTTCAATTATTTTTGAGAAGTTAGATGAATTCTATAGTTTAATAAAAGGTGGAAGAATTCAGGAAGGAAGTTAAAGTTGATCTCTCTCCTAGGTAGTGAATACTGAGATCACAGTGGCTTCTTAGAACACGAGCTCACTCATTTGGAAGTAGGGAATACTGAAGATAGATCACATTGGTTTCTTAGTATCTCTGCAGACCATTCCTACTAGTTCCAGACAATTTCTTGTATGTAAAGGCCGATAATCCATTATTTTCTATCTCCACCTTGTTTCACAGGAGCATGGGTATGATGAACACCCCGCTTTTAATAAATTATCTGAAGTTGAGATTCAACCAAGGAATATGATGTTCTGTTTCCATAAAAAATGCTCTGTTAGTCTGTTTCCATAAAAACCAGGGAACAAGGACATCTGGAAGCCAGCTACAGTGTAGAATTTGATGGGCTCTGAACAGATATAGGCTATTGAACCAAGTAATGAGGTGGATATTTGGTGAATGGGATGAGAGATCAAAGAAACAGAAGAAAAGACATGAGCTGTTTTACAAGTTTCACACCCACCAGAGGACTGTGTCCTTCAGAGGACGAGAACCTCCTAATTCACTAATTTCAAACACAAAGACAGACTTGATATCCATAATGTTGGTTCCCTTTGCAATGGGGATACCTGGAACAGGTCTCCTTCTATAGCGCTTGTTTTAAAGGTATAATGCACCTGATTTGTATTAGTCAATCCCCAATGATCTGCTTCATGTCCTTGCCCATTTTAAGTCTTTTGCCTCTCTTATTGAGTATTGTTTTGCATATCCTAGATACTTCAGTAATCTTACTGCTTCTCAGTTTTTTAGTTATGGCACGTTTCCCCCCGTTTGTTGTGGAAAAGGTTTGGTTGTCCATTTCACCCTGATTCATTTGTATGTGTTCTATCATCTTGGGCTCTCCCTGATTCTTTTGCATGTGTTCTATAATCTTCCTCTCTTCCTGATTTATTTGTATGCATTTTAAGTATATATTTTCAGTAGATCACAGCCTATTTTGATTCTTTATGTTCTTTTGATCTTTACGATATCTTAATGTGCTGCACTCCTGACAGACTACCCTTTGTACTGACCAGGTCCTATTTGCATACTGGATATGTGCAGTAAGATCTAATGGTATGAATCATTGCTGTGTTGGATTTATTTGACATTTGTCCTTTCGTATTCATCTTCATACATGAACTTTCTTGGCAACTGCTCTCAGGTTTTTTTTATTTTATATCATTTCTATGCATGGCGTGGATATAAAATTGTCACAACTTACCTTATCAGTTTAAATTATGCGTTCAATTTATTAGACATTTGGTTTATTAGTCCTGTTATTCTGACAGATATGTTATGCTCGCTTACCTCAGAAGTTATCTTCCAAGGCTATTATTCTTAACTAGAAAATTTTGGAATACTACATGCAGTCAAGCATTAATAGTACATCTGCAAATCTTCCTGAATCTACTGGTCGCTCTTTTTCAACAACCTTTTCTGCTCCATCAGCAAGTGCTCCTGGGTTTCATCAATCTGGTGAGGGATTTATTGAAAGTCCCTGCTTGAATTCTTACCCGTGCTGACAATTCTTGCGTGTTCCTAGCATCTATCCAAGGACTGCACAACATTCACGGCGGCTTTAATGTTCCAAGTATGTCTGGATCTCTTGCATCCCGCAACATAACATTGGGTGGTGCAGCAGCAACTGGAGTCCAACAACCTACTGGAAGCATTTCCGGTGGGAGATTTTCTTCGAATAATCTTTCTGCTGTTTCTCAGGTTACCTTCTTATATTTCTTATTTCTGACAATCAGAATTTTGTATTTTTAGCACCTAAATGGTGTGTGTTCATGTTTCTTTTAAGCACTGGCAAACATGGTTTCTCCACTAGCAGTCCTCTGTAGAAAATTGTCTCTGTGTAACTAGTCTTAACATTTATGTTTGTTTTGCAGCTTACTCATGGGCACACAGGAGTCAACAACAGAGGCATGAATGTTGTTGGGGGTCCTGCTTTTAGTGGCAATTTGAATGGAGTGGGTGGTGCCATTCCTGGAATTAATCCAAGTTCTGGCACTGTCAGCAATAGGAATGCAATGCCTGGATTGGGTGTATCTCCCCTTTTAGGGAATGCAGCGCCTCGAATCACAAGTTCAATGGGAAATATTATTGGAGGCAACAGTGGTAGGAGCATTAGCTCTGGCGGTTTGACTATTCCAGCACTTGCCTCACGCATTAATTTGACAGCCAATACTGGATCAAATAACATTAGTATACAAGGAGCAGGCAGATTGAAAGGTGGTGTGCTTCAACAAGGTAAAATGTCGTTTGTTTTCTGTTTCTGTCAATTTACATTGTCCAATGCTAGGTTGTATTTCTTTTATATTGATTTTTGCTTTGCTTTTTGGTTTGATTACATACAATGGACCTAGCAGGCTGCCATGTGATGAAATTGATTTTGAACTTGGTGTGTGAAATGGCTGTGATGCATGGCCCTTTTTTTATCTGGATTGATCTGTTATTTAAACTTTTTCATCAGACAAGTGGAAGCACATTGTCTTACATGATGACCTCGTTATTGTCTTCGTGTACCTTATTTTGCTTTCGAAGTCATTGTATTTCAATTTTCTTGTGGGTTTCTAAGTAACCTTTTTTTTTTTTACTTTGTGGTGTTCAATTTTAAAGTAGGTAACATAAAAGTCCATGAAGGGGAGAATTGCATGTTTGACATAGAGGCTGAGTCATGGAAATAACTCTTTTGAAATGCATGATATGATTGGATCGAATATACACAAAATGTCATCTGACTTTTCAATTCCACCTAGTTGAAGATTGTGGTCCTTTAACTTATGCAAAACTGAATCAATGTTGAAGATGATCTCAAAAGGCTGAGAAGTTTTGAGGGGCCTAAAATTTAAAATGTTCTTTTGACCTTAAGTTTGAAAAATGTAGTGGGGGAAACTGCTATAGGAACATGATCACGCGTATGCATTTTGGGTTGCTCCCTTCAATGCCTTGTCCACCTCTTACTTCATTTTGCCTCACTTTAGTTGTCCATTTGAAAAAGAGGAATGAAATTTCAAATGCCTCATGCAGAGTGGGTTTCAGTTTGACTTTGATCATTGATTTTAGGTTGATGGTATATCTTGCCAATTCCTGCACCCATTTCCACACCTTGCACATTTTTGGCACGGTGGGGCACATCTTTTCCTTGGAGTAGCACATTTTTTCATTTTTTATTGTTTGATTTGGGGCATCATGTTTTTCTTTAGTATTGGGCTTTTTTTTTTTTTTTTGAAAGGCATAAAGCATTTTTATATAGGCATAATATGTTTTGTTCCTAGTAGCACAACGTTTGTGGGCATGTTGTCATTTTCTTTTTTTGATTAGTAGTGCACACATAAAAAATCTTTCTTAATTTGAAAAAGATGGTGATTGGGTTTCCAAAAGTATGGGTTATATGACACTTACTGGCATTCTCTTCTATCAGGTTATGGCTTCTTGCTTGTTTTTTTTATCTTCTTGAGGATTTTAGTGGGACTTGTGCAATTTAAGTGATTTATTATTTTTTGTGTGTCTGGAGATGCCAAAATGTGCAATGGAAAGAAAGTATGCTTTTCCTAAGGCATTGGAGTATGGGTAGTCTTGACTTGGAATTGGTGGATAATGGAGCATATGATATGCATTCAGAGCAGATCTGCTCTGATTGACCCTTTAAAGAAAGCCGCCCTGCGATCTTGTCCTTCTTGTGCTCTGCTCAGGAAGGAAAATGTTGTGAGTGGGTAGGTTCAGGATGAGTAATAGCATAAAAAAGTTTCACTTGCCGATACCAGTGTTAGACAAAAAACTAAGAAATGGAGGATGGAGTCAAAAGAAGTGCATGGAAGATTTACATATTTACTAAACGTCCATATGGCCAAAGATGTGATGGTGCTCGAAGAAAATTCATATTTCACTGTACATATTATTGAGGCGGGACTAGCATGGTCTCATTGGGTTCAATTTCTGTTATGGATCCTTGTTTGAATCTGAAAATTGGCCTAGCTATTATCTGTTGTGTGAAGAGAGTGCAATGTGAATCGTGGTCACTTGTTAGCTTTGGTTACTGAGGCCCTCAGATGTGCGTAAGCAGGAAAGCCAGCTCCACAAACTTGAGGAAGGTTTACACGGTAGCAGTGGAGGTGTGAAAACCAGAGCTTTTTGTAACATTGTCAGGAATGCAAGTGAATGCATTCTTTGGGAGAGAAGTGAAAGTCAGAGAGGGAGGTACGCTTCTGAAAGTAAGGGTGCCCTTCCCAGTGGCTGATAGTGGAGACTGCCTGTCTACTCTGAGATATTAGGTTTTATTGTCAACTGGTATGAGAAATGGGACCTCCACCACCTCTCCTGTCCTGCTATTTTAGCTATGGTGAGCAATATTTGTTAGGATACTCATTCTAATTTGGGGCAAAGAGGATTTCAAAGATTATGATGAAGCGCTTTGATGGCAAGTATGATGATAGATGGGGCCTCTTAGGTTTTGGTGACAATGAAATTGCACCAGCAGTATGGCATTTGGAAAAGAAACTTAGTGAGGGCTAACATAAGTTGCTTGTAGGGCTGTTGGACATAGCTGCAGCTATAACTTGCGGAAAAGTTGTGCATCCATATGAGCCAGCAATTGTGCAAAAATTTCTGGTCCTCAACTTCAGCTACCTTCCCCTTTGAAAAAAAAAAAAAACCTTAAGCTACCTTGGCACAAAGTCTCTCAGTGTGGTTAAATTTGGACCAAGTCAGTTTAGATGTTTCAAGGTCTTCTTTTCATTCCCAAGTTAGATAGGCAGCAGATGGTTTGCACCGTGAGAAGTTTCTATAGGTTTCTAGCAAGTTTGTTGCTTCACAGTTGCAACCCAGATTTGCCTGAAGGAAAAGGAAATGTCGTTGTAGTTGAGTTTGCCTTGAAGGTTTTTAAGGAGAAGGCTATATTTGGTATTGTTTGGCTTTTTTGGGGGAACTAGAGACCTCAAGCTTTATTTTTGTTGTGTATTTTCTCTCTCATCGGCATGATTACATTGTCTCTTGTAAAGGTTCAGCTATTGATACCATCAAGGTATAATTGTTAATCGAGGATATGTTAAGCTAGGAAATGTGTTAAATCCTTCTTTGAAAAATGAATTATTATCCTATTTGCTTTACTATATTCTCCTCTCTACATACATTTCTTTTTCTTCCTTCCCCTATCACACAAGGAAAACACCCACTAACCTTGAAGATCTTATCCTTGATTTCTAAGGTTACCTCGTTGTGCCACCTTGTATTCTTTGTAAGTGCACTAAAGGGGGGTGAATGGTGCGGGAAGTAAAAATTGATATAAATAAAAGCAATCCCACAAATCAATCACAACAAAGAGACAATGATTTTTAGGTGGAAACCTCAAGGGTAAAAATCACCACCTAAGTTTACTTAGGATTTCTCGATTTACCAAGTAGATCAAATCCACTAACATATCACTTAAACGAGGGTGATACAACCTCAATTACAATCACACTACTTTAATCAAGGGTAGTGTACCTCAAAATCCCTTTTCTTCATGAAGTCTGGTAATTCGTCACGCAAATACCCAACAAAGAAATAAAACTAAATACAATTGCCTATAGAGCCCAAATATTAAGGTTACCCTAAGATTTTATAGACAAAAATTACTTCCCTTAGGGTGGAAGTTGATTGGCATGGATGTGAAGTGTGAGGCTTTGAGAGCTTGGACACTATCTTCTTTTTTTGATTTTTTCACAAAATGAGCATAATAGTGGAAATTATTTTCTCAAGGGTGTATTTGGTCAAGGGGAGGCCCTCCTCTATTTGTAGAGGCTTTAGGAACTATCAAGAAGGCTTGGGAGAAGGCTTATAGCCATTAGGGACATATCTCTAAAGGATTTGGTCGAAATCTAAATCAAATCAATCTCATAATAACTTTGACAGAAGAATCAGACATCTGAAAATTAGGTTAGACGTCTGTTCAGACGACTAATGTAAAGTCTAGACGTCTAATACTGTAGGGTGTGTATCATGGAATTGATTAGATCTAAACAGGGATCTTGTCAACAAAGATCAGACATTTGGAGATGATTTTTAAGATGGCTGGGAAAATTATTGGTCGTCTAATAAGTGCGTTTGGTTCCTGGAAATGATAATATCCAAACATGGTTCTAGTGTAAGGTGATCAGACGTTTTACTGGTCGTCTGGGTAGGCTATTAGATGTTTGATGATGAAGGTTACTCTTGAGAATTGATTCTTGAGAAGCTAACGGTCAGATTAGGTCTGATAAATCATGATTTAGGTGTAACGTCTCTTTATCAGATGTATGGAAGGCTATATGGACGTCTGGAAATAATATTAAAATACTCTAAGTTGGTTCTCAAGGTTATTGGTTTGACAAAGGCTAACGGTCTTATTATTGGATGTTTGTAAAAGCCTTCAGATGTTTGATTGGAAGTCTGGAAATAGGTTAGGACGTCGGGAAATTAAGTATGCAACCTAGGTGTTCAAGGTCTTAATTATTAAATGTTTGATCTAGACATTAGACAACTTAAAAGTTATTATCAGGCGTCTGGTATCATTGTTAGATGTCTGATAGGGCCGACTATTTACTGTTTTGGCTCTCTAATATGATTTTAGGTTTTGCCTAAGTGTCCTAATGAAGGGTAAGTGTTCCTAGGACTTAGGTACTTATATTCTGCCTCTTTACAAAAAATCTAAAGAAATGAAAAAGAGCAACAAATAAAAGACAAGTACATATACAAAAACTCTATCCTATTCTTCTTTCTCTATCTCCTTCTTCAAGGTGAGTCCAATGCTCCATCTTCATGGCTCCTTTATGCTTTTGTTCTTCCATCAAGCTTTTCCATATTTTATGGACTTGAGCTTGAGCTCCTTCACTCTTGTTTCCCCTTGCATTTAATCTGAAACTATAAACTTAATGCAAATGTTAAAATACAAGTGTTTTGTTATCATTAAAAGCAACGATTGTGGTGCACTTGCACCAACATTCTTTACTTCCTAATTGTTAGTAGTTCTTTGAGATTGGCTGGGACCTTACTACTTTATGTGCTTATTTGGCAACTGCCCCAGGCTTGTTGAGTTTGAACTTGCTTTAGTGTGGCATGTGAGCTTGATGCCTACATTCAAATCCCCACCACTTTGCTAATTTTCTTGCTTTAGGTTCCATGCAATTTGGAAAGGACTCAGCATGAAATATGCATTTCTTTCTTGGTCATTAAGATAAACAAGGAATCATGTGTTATGTATTGTAGGATGTTGGAATATGTGTTCCTTGGGCCTCGTTCACTTGTCCATGTGGTTTTTGGCATTTCTTATAGTTGTTAGCTTTGGAGTGGAGCATCTACTCATAAAATTGGCGCCAAAGGCTAAAGGAAGACATGCTAAGTGGAAGAAAGACAACCGTATCATCATGAACTAGTTTACAAAGTACATCAAGTCAAGTCTTGTATTAAATGTGCTATGGTCGAGGGTTGCAAAGAACACGTGGGAGCATTTAGAGAAGAAACATGGGATGGCCTCAAATGATATGTTGATAAATTTACTAAAAGATTTTCTCTTGCTGCGTGTAATAAATTAAAAACTTGTATGCATAAGCTTGAATCTTGGTTTAAGGAACTTGCTACGTATCATCCTCTTTGATACTATCTTCAAAAGATCTAGCATTTAGTTTTGCAAAAGACTAAGTACTTAGATGGTCCCAACCCTAGACAAAGTTCTTCTCGTGATCATAGATGAGCTCAAATATTATTTTGAGAGATATATTTCTCTTATGTCATGTAAAAATTTTAAAAATTACCTAGTATACACAAGATTGAATCCTGATTTAAGGAGCTTCCTATGCATCGTTGTCTTGACATGAACTTCAAAGGACCTAGCATTTATTTTGCAAATAACTTAGGTGGGATTGGATGGTTGTCGAAGCAGGCAAGCGAGTCGAGTAGGTTAGGATTCACCAAGTTGGTGCCCAGCTTCTACCTTTATGTCTAGCATGACATCTCATAGATGTGCCATCTAGACTTCTTAGAATATTGATGCTATTTTTCTTTTTAGAAGAGTACGGTCATGATCATCCTCAACATGATGTTCATATAAGTATCTTCTTAGCTACTTTGGGTTTGTTTTGGATTATGAGATAAAGAAAATGTAAGAAGGATGGAGTAAGGAGCTTTTCAAGGGAATGCTGCATTTGGTGTTTGGATGATGGACAATGTTCCGTCATGGAATTATGGTGTGTTTGAGTGCAATAAACGTAATTATGATTTTGGTGGAGGTATTTTAAGTCACATCCAATTCCTTCCTTTTTTTTTTCTTTTGAGAAGAAGTCACATCGAAGTCTTAATGAATGTGGTTATTAGATTTTTTGCAAAGCTTCCTGATGTTGAAGATCTGTTTCTAGCATGATGATTGGATGAATAATGGAACTCTTTTGGATGGTTTCCTTACATTGTATCTTTCGGTTGAAGACCATGATGCTAAGGTTTCTTCTTGTCATTCAGTCGAGGAGTGTTGGGATCCTAGTTTCCTCTGTGTTTCATTAGTTTGGAGGTTGCGGGACGTTGTTAAAATGCAAGAGGATCTCTTCAGTGTTTGCATTTTTGATGGTTGGAAAGGAAGATGAGTTTTTCATTGTCAAATCTGCTTATAAGAGACTACATTAAGTTGTAGTGCTAATCAGTTGTTTCCATTTAGTTTGGAAGGTGGAAACCCCATTCAAAGTAAAGTTTCCTGCTTTGTCTTTGAGTAGAAATATATTGGTGATGAAAGTCAAAAGTGGCCTCCTTTGGAAGATGGTACTTGTGCTTTTTGTGGTTTTGTCTCAGAGAATTATGATCATTTATCTTTAAAGTGCCATTTCTTTAGAGAAATTTGGTTAAGGGCACAACTTGATTGGTTATATTGTACCCCTTTGAATAGTCTTTGGAGGAGCTTGTTAGTTGTTTTTTTATCTCTGGGCTTAATGTGTTTAGTTCAAAGGCTGATAGGGCTGCCCTGCTTGCTTTTCTTTGGTAGATTTGGCTGCAAAGAAATGGATGTGGTTTTAGGTTGGGGTGGGGATAGATTTTATGCAGATGTTGGTTTTTTATCCACCAAAGCGATCTATATAGGGTTCTATGTAATTTTATGTTAAGCCATTTCAGTTGTTTAAAGAAATGTCGATAATCGTTAATATCGAGTAATACCCTTTTCCTTTTACAACAATAGCCAATTCTTTTCTTGCATTAAGTGGTGGCAGCTAAATTCATTCTTTGTCTTGTTGGATCTGTCTAGAGCCATTTCCAAACTTAGATCTAAGTAATCAGGATCTGCCTGGTAGTTTCTTTCTTGCACTTCTTTGGCCTTTAGGTTCAGCATCCAACTTCCTACATCTCCTGTCTAGGGCATCAATTGGCCTTCTCGGTAGATATCCAAATCACCTTAGATGCATCTCTCCCATTTTGTCTTCGGCTAGTATTATTCTAAGCTTTTCATTGATCATCTCATTAGGAATCCAATCTTTCCTTGTATGTTCATGCATTCACCTCAATACCTTTATTTCTATTATAGCCATCCTCTGCACATGCTTGCAATTGATAGCTGAGCCCTCATATTCATACTTCATGGTAGGTCTCATGATTGCTCTACAATATCTCTTTAAGGGAATCTTCTTATCACACAAAATAATAGAATCTCTCTTCCATTTTGACCAACTTGCATTCCGCCTGTATGACATCTTCAACACTTAATCCATTTAGTTGAAAAAATTGACCCCAAATATTTTTGTCAAAAAAATATCTTTCTTTTGAATGCAATTTGATTTAATTTTCACATCTGATCCATCTTCATCTTCTTTACCAGTAACTTTACATGGAAACTAAGTTTTTGAAAGGTTACATGGAAACCAAGTTTAAATTCTATGTACTTGATTTTTGTCTTACCAAAAGCCCTTAGATTCCATGGCTTCTCTCTAATGCTCAACTTTTTTGTTTACTCAGTCTCTTGTTTAATCAACTAGCAGAATGTCCTTGGTAAAAAGCGCATACCATGGTATCTCTTTAATGTGCTTTGTCATGTCATCCATGTCCAAGTTTACATAGAGGTAGATTGGTACTTAGCGCTTGTATCCACTAGGCTCTTGATTGATGGCTGAAGTCTCCCCATTTGAGATAGTTGAGAGAGAACTGTAGAAGCAAGCTAGGTGGCCACCTTCACTACCTGAAGCACAATATCTATAAATTAAAGATACCTTCCTGGAGCACAACCGATGATCTCTCTTATGGAGTCTCCTCATCTAACCTCCCTCATTTTTTTTGCCCCTCATGCAGTAGCTTTTCTTTATCCCCCCGTTTGAATTAAATATGCTTTCAGTGGGATGGGTTGGTTGTTTTCTTTTCTTATTGAGATGAAGTCACAATTTTTGGAGCTGACGATAAAGTCTCACTTTTAAGATTTGTGGAGATTTGGAGTAGTGTGGAGAGGGCCTTGGCATGTGGAAGGCCCATGCATGGACCTTAGAGAGAGAGAGAGAGAGAGAGAGAGAGTTATTTATTTGGTAGAAAATATGATGCATTGAACTCAATAGAAATTACATAGAGTCTCTATATAACTCTTTATATAGAGAGTTATTTCTAATCTCTAAATAAGGAAATATGATCAATTAAATCTTCTAAAATCAGGAAAGAATATATCTTCCTAACAACTTAATTAAAAGACACATAGCCATACTAAGAATTGAAAACTTAGACTTGAAGAAAACCCAACCAATTCCCTTGGGGCCGGTGCCCCTTGGGTGCATGCTAGACCTTGTCACGTGGCCTTTATTCTCCACAAGATTAAATATTGTTTCAAGTTTGACAGAATGTCCAATTCATGATTAGATTTTATTTTTTTAACTAGCTTCCTCCATGTGTTGCCCATTTTGGACAGGAATGATAGATATAATTCAAAAAGGTAATGCGTCTTGTCCAAAAAAAAAATCAAAAAGGTTACGGGACTTTTAAGGTTGGTGGTGTAATAATGATGTCTACCTTTGAGGCTCCCTTTTTGTATCATAGATGCCTGGATTTTAACTTGTGATTATTATTTGAGTAGACATCTTTGCAAGAAGATCTGTAGCAATTAAATTTTTGTACTGCAATTCTAAGTTGCTTGACATGGTTTGAAATTTGTTCAGCCAGATAGGAGGTATAATAAAGATATGTCACTCATATAACAAGTGTATATTCTTAGTTTATGCTTTACAAGGGAAAATGGAATTTGATCTGTTTTGCTTTCTCCACAAAAACTGAACTCAGATGTCTCAATTTGACAGCTCCACAGATGATGGGCATGATTGGAAATTCATATTCTGGTTCTGGAGGACCTTTGTCTCAGGGTCAAGTCCAAGCTGGAAATAATGCTTTAAGCTCCATGGGAATGCTAAATGATGTAGGTTCCAATGATAGCTCTCCTTTTGACCTCAATGATTTCCCTCAGTTGACTGGGCGACCAAGCTCTGCTGGAGGGCCTCAAGGCCAGTTAGGTAATTTTAATATATTCATGCTAGTGCTTCTGTTGAGTGCGCGCTATTAATTGAGTTTGTGAATGTGCAGTTTCATTGCGAAAGCAAGGAATGGGTGTCAATTCCATTGTTCAGCAAAATCAAGAATTTAGCATTCAAAATGAAGACTTCCCTGCTTTGCCTGGATACAAAGGTTAGTCATTTTATGATAAATAGATATAAGCTTTATATGCTTCAGAAAAAATAGTTACGAGCTTTATTTTTGTATTTTGTGTAGTTATTTTTTATTTGATTGTTTCTTCTCGAGTTCCTTTTAGTTGTTTCTAGCATTGGAGCCACTGATGCTTGGTCAACAAATCACCTCTTTTGATAATTTGTGCCTCTTCTAACGTCTGCTGCTATAATGTAAAGTTCTCAGAAAAACACTTAGATTACTGAGTTCAGGGGTTTTGTTTTTAATATTACATCTAAAAGGACTTCATTGACAGTATCTAAATTTGTTTTGTTCTTGAATGACTGAGGATCTGCAATGTTCTGAACCTTCAGGTTGTCGCCTGTTGGTTTGGAGTGAACTGGCTACTCCATCTATTTTCTATGCTAGTTTTGGGCCCATTATTCATGTTGACAATCGCATATATGAAGTATACCTTTGTGGACATTACTAAAAATAAATAAAAAAAACGTTGCGATTTCTCTGCCAGTTTATGTTATATTATTTATGTTTGAAAAAGCCGTATATTAAGTGGTTCCATGGTTTGCTTATTGTCAAAATTTTGAATAACTGATTCACTTGAAGAAGTATCTCAATTTATAATTTTTAGGAATGTATATTATGGATCAATATATCTAATAATAAATAAGCACTATATACATCGAATATCTAATAAAAAAACAGAAATGTTCTTGAATTTATAGTCCATGTGAAGTAATTTGATTTAAATAACAGTTTGCGGGTGAAAAGGGCTCATAAATGTAGTGCGATATCTGTTTTTTTTGTTGCCAGAATATAGTTCTAGTTAAAAGGTTATAATCATTTTTATTCCTTGAAGGAATCTATTCCATTTTTCTGGTTGTAAACATTCTTTTTAGAGATTCATTTGCACACATCAAGATGTGATGGGAGAGAGGAGACAAAGAGGATTTGGACTTGTGAGGTGAAGGAATGGGACTATGGGGGAGGTCTAAATGGTCTTTCAAGCTCTTTGTTTGGAACCAATTTGTCTGTCAATTGCTCTTTTTGTAGAGGTCATTGTTTTTTGTTGTAAGGGATAAGGGCAAGCCACTTGAGACGATTGTGACCCATGTTGATGCATCAGTCGCAATGAGTTCCAAAATTGTGCTATTTTCTTGCTCAAGGGCTTTTCAGTAGCATGGGCCAAACATTCAAGATATGAAGACTACCTGCTTGTTTGCTTGGTCAATGTCGTTGTGGATGCTCGGAGGCCATCAGCGACACAAAAGATTGAACAATTTCTGTGGTGTTGTTTGCTTGGTGATTTGGTTGCTGGGAAATCCTTGCATCCTTCTGTCTTGGCCATGACTGAAAAACCTGTTGGGTAGGGAGGCCTCTTCGCTTGTTTAGATTTGCGTATGGCGTGTTCTTCTTACTTGGTTCTTGGATGTCCTGCGACAGAAAGGGATGAGCTGGTGTCTATGATGGATTACGGTGGTGGTAGTTATTATTTAGAGTTGATGTTGTTTATTGAACAACCTCTATTGAAGTTGGTTGTGTGATAGAGGTTTCTGGCTTACTTCTAATGCTGAGGTGCATGGAGATCCTTGGGACAGTTGTATTAACCTTCGAGCATCTGTACAAGTGCAATGAGGTGAGCTAGGGAGAGAGGTGGTCTAGGTGGATGTGATTTCTGGATCGATTGTTCCTCAGGCGGTAGTCTTGGGATAGGACTGTTGTTTGGTGGTAAGAATGAAAGTTGTTCTGGAAGGTGCTGATGGTTCTGCAATTTGGTTGGGGCTGGTTGTTGAAACTCTCCTTTGGTTGTGGTTATTGATGTCCACTATCAAGCAGTGTGGTTGCTTGAGAATTGCAGACATTTTAAGTATGTTTCTGAATGTGCGTTTGAGTTGGAGTCAGATGAAATCTTGGTTATGTCTATTGATGATAATAATTAATTATTGAGAGGCCACGATTAATTGGAATGCAAAAAGATCGGGAATTGAATGTCTTTTAGTGGGACCTTATTTGACTTATGCCATGTGATATGCACATGATGTGGGGGAACCCCTCCTTCCTGGGTCTTATATCAGGTTCTGTTGGATCTTATTGAACTACACAAGCTTTGGGTCAGATGGAAGCCACTTATCACCTATGGTCCTCTTTCATCATTTTGGAATTGTTTTTATGGAAGTCCTTTGTTGCTATTCCTCTCCTTGGGTGATGCCAACGATCACAATGATGATGACACCATTGATCAATAACTTAAATGCTACTGGGAGGAAGTTCCTGGGGTGTAGGACAAGGATGAGTGATTTGCTGGCAATTTCCTTAGCCAGTGTTAGCAGCAGCAAGAAATGGCTTGAATCTTGATGCATAGGTGGCGAATGGAGGGGGGTCCTATGAGATTGAGCAAGGTGATGGTGTGGGTGGTCTTCCTACCATTGATGGAGGGAGTGGACATGGGGACTTGTTGAGGATTCTTCTAAGTTATGCTTAGTAGGGTGTTAACATTAAATGTTAGCTAACTTTTAGGATGTGTGAGGTTGAAAGAGGTTTTTGGTTTGAATGTGAGAAAAGTAGTGGGTTAGATGTGATACATGACTTGATATGCTATAATGTTGCATGTAGAGAAGTGAGAGTCGTAGTTTATTATTATTGTGGAGATTTAGAGAATAGAAAGTTAGAAACTTTATCATTGAACCTCAAAGAACAAAACATATAAAGAAACAAAATAAGAAAGAGAATCCTAATTCCTATCTTTTGATTTTCTCTAGCACTCCCCCTTAAGTTGGAGCATGCATACCCAACTTGTAGTAGTGTATTGGTTGGTGCTCCCCCCATCTGGTGTAGTCGAGGTTGGAGCATGCATGCAGACTTGATCATGCACATACTTTGTCATTCAACGGGAGTCGATCCCAAGCATGAACACGAAAATACTTCAATTAAACTTGTAGACTGGATACTTTTACTTTATATGGGGTACGTTCTCGAGCACTGGTACTAGTCGCTCATCACTAGATAAAAAATTCATGCCAAGAGGAGAAGAAATGGGTTTGGGCATTTACAAATGGGGTTGAGTTTGTGGCTTAGTTTTCCCATCACTTATTGGCGTCGTCTGCGTCGATGACATGATTCAAGGTTGTAGAACTTTATCTTGGGTTTAGGCATTGGTTGTGTGGACATAACTTTTGCAATATTTGTAGCGATTGTACAATCGTTATAACAGTGTACGACCGTGCATACGATGGCCGTAGTAGTAGTAGCAGTCACACATAAGGAAACATTCTCGAGTAGTAATATTAGCCACATGATTTGTGGCAACAATAATAGTTTCCATTGAAATTTTTTTTCCTGATTTTTATAGTGGTCCTTTGAGCTGGCATTTAGGTTGAGATCTTGGCCTTAAAAGTCACCATTGAAGAATCTCCTTCAGCCATGGTGCCAACTACGTACTTGCTTAACATGCACGAAGCGAAAACTGGTGATTGGATCACGAACTTGGCTGAAAATCGATTCAACAACTTGTTGCCTGGTGTCGCCCAACCTTGCAATATGGTTGTTGCTCGATGGAAGAGGCCTACACGATGAACAGGGAGGGCCCATACAATCCCCTGAGATTGACAATGGAAAGGAGATAGGCCAAGGAACATGCCTTGGCAATCTTTAGTGATACTTGGCGACGCATGGTGTCGCCAACGTTGGCCAAGGGGTTACACATGCACCCTGAGGTAGAGAAGGGGCTAGCGGCACCTTTAGGAACCGGTGGAGAGCATGGGGATCCTAAGAAGGACTTGCTTTGATATCATGCAAAGATTTGGAGAATAGAAACTTTATTATTGAATCTCAAAAAACAAAACATATAGAAAAAGAAACAAATTAAGAAAGAACAAAATAAGAAAGGAGAAGATGAGAGGAAGAGAGGGAGTGGAGGTGCGTTGGGAAGGGAAGTTTCGTCATGAGCAACGTGGTCTGGAGTGTTACAAATGTTGGGAATGTGGACATCTTGCAGCTTGGTGTAGGGACCCTATTGTTTGTGCTGTTTGTAGAGGTGTGGGTCATTGGAGGTGGGATTGTTCAAGGAGGTGGGTATCTCCACCTTCTCCACATCCTCCTCCTACCCCTACTTCGCCTGCTTTGGTGGTTTTGTTAGATTGAGTGCTCGCTCAAGGTCTGCTTGAGGAGCTTTTGAAGAGGTCTCTGGTGGGTGTTCTGATTGGGGGGCATGCTTCTTTGGTTCATGTTAGGGAGCATATGGAAGGATTGGCTTGGGGTCGCTGTGGAAGCTATCTTATCTTTCTCCAAGTTGTTTTCTTCTCTATGAGTTGGAAGAGATTGTTTTTGAGCATTTGAGGTCCATGGAGATGAAGGTTAGGGAAGGTCTGATTATCTTGAGGTTAGCCTCTTTGTATGAGGGTGCCATTGAGGTGTGTCCTTGGTTGTGGTTAGTTATTGAGTTCTTCATGATTGGTGTCTTATTGCGGTTGTGGAGTCGGGAGGTGGTGGAAGATTTTTGTTTGAGCTTCTTAAAAGTGATTTCTTGTTGGGGTTTGGACATTTTGGAAGATGATTTGTCTTGAGTTTGTCCAAGGAGAGTTGTTGGAGGGTAAGGTTTGGCCGTAAGAAGCAGTTGTAAGGTTTGATGGCTATTGTGGCTCTTGCAATTTCAGAGATGCTCGTTGGCATGTGGAAAGACATTTGCTGAGGTCCTTGTCGCTAGCCATCAGAGGGAGGGGGTGGCAGTGCTCCGGCGAGAAAGATGAAGTAAATTTGGAAGGCAATGGGACAATTAATCAATTCAAATTTTGAATTGGGTGCTATGGAACCTTCTAAATATGTTCCTACAATTAAGGAGCAGTCAAAGGTGTCACTAGTTGGAGATCCGATCTCTACTGCGTTGGAATTTTTAGTGCTAGGAGATGTTACGATGGGAAATTGTGGGTAGTCCTTTCGACACTAAATGGGGTGCCTCTGGATCCAGAGTTGGTGAGTTCCTTTTTGGACCTTTCTTGGATCGGGTTTGGTTTGGACTCAATAACTCGGGTCTTTTTTCTTCTCCCAGCACTGCTATTCCTTTTTTCCCAAGTTCTGTCTATAGGAGAGATGATGCTTCGTCGTTTGGGAGCGTTGCCGATGATGGTGGGGCCTACGGTTAGCATGATGTCAAGTCTATAGTGGTGCAACAAGTTGGCGATACTGTTGGTGATCTGGGGAGTTGCAGTGTGATGCCTACATCCTCCATGTCGCCTCTTGTTGTACCTGCTTTTGATGCTGTTGCGCACGAGGTGGAAGTTGGGACCATACAAATGATGCAGGGAACCTCCATTTTGATCATGTTTCCGTGGGTAGAGGTTTAGATGTTTGTGTAAAGGTGCCTATTGTGGTCCGTACTTCGTCAAAGTTGATTGGTGGCAGAAGGGGAGGTTTTTATTCTGATTCTAGAAGCTTAGATGCTCATAGGGCCTTATGTGTCAAGAGTGGCCTGATGTACTATTCCTTTTATAAAAAGGAAATTTGTGAAGGACAAGAAGACTATTGGGGAAGACAACCAAGATGAGGTGGAGATTAGGGTGGCTAAAGCATTAAATATGAAGAAGGTTCTACATGCTTGTGACAATAGGGGCGTGGCGTTGTCTCATGGTTAAAGTCCTCTTGTGGAATGTGAGGGGACTTAGTGATATTGGTTTTGAAGAGTTATTTGGCTGAGTGGAGAGTTGATCTGGTGCTATTGTAAGAGACACACATTGAGATTTCGGATCGGTTGGTTAAAGATAGTGTTGGAAGTGGGGCCTTGTTTGGTTTCTTATCGGTTGACTCATTAGGGAGATCAGGTGGCTAGTGGCTTATTTGGAATGGGGATTTGTTCAGGCTTGAAGACTCTTTGGTGGGCTCTCATGTTGTCGTAGGGATTCTCTTGCAGATCGTATGGGATTGATTTTGCTGTCTCTTATGTTTATGGACCTTGTGATGCCTCTTTGAGAGGATGCTTCTGGGAAGAGTTAAGGCAGACAACGACCAAGGTTGGTGGTGGTCCTTGGCTAGTTGGAGGTAGTTTCAATGCTACATTGTCTGTGGAAGACCAACATGATCGGAGGTTGGACCCTTCCTCTGCGAAATTTCGTGAGGTGATTGATGATTTGGGATTGATGGATCTTCTGGTTTCGGGAACACACTTTACTTGGAGAAATGGGTCTAGTTAGATGTGCATTGATAGGATTTTCTGTAGTATTTCTTGGGCAGAATCTTTCCATGGTGCTTTTGCTTCTGCTTTGATGAGATCCTTTTCTGATCATACTCCTTTGTTGTGCGATAGTGGACATGAGGTGCTTTGTGCAACATATTTCAAGTTTCAAAAGTCTTGGCTTCTGGTGGGTGGTTATCATTTGGATAACTACCCTTTCACTTTTCAAAAAAAAAAAAGTCTTGGCTTCTGGAGTTTAATTTTCGAGATATGGTGAAAGAGAAGTGGTAGGGGGTTCCTGTCTCTAGCTTTGTGATCTGTACAGTTGTTGAACGCATCAAGGTTGTCAGGCAGGTAATGATGGAGTTCAGGAAGGAGGTGAGAAGGAGGCGTGACAATGTGAGAGGTGAAGCTTTGGAGGCTTTGGCAGAGTTAGAAAGGAGTTGGGTGAATTTAATGTTACATGGCAGAGGGAGAGGGTCGTAATACAAAACAAAATTAAAGAAGAGGACAAGCGAGAGACTGATTGAAGGGGGAAATCCAGGCAGTTATGGCTTTGGGAAGGCAACTCCAACACAAAATTTTTTCATGTCTGCTAGCGCTAGGAGGGTGAACTTGATCACATATATTCGGGTTGGTGATGCGACCCCTTCTCAGAGACAACAGATCTGTGGGGCTTTTGTTGATCACTATCACAACTTTACTAGGAGACATGCACAGGGTAGATGCAAGGTTTTAAAAAACGTGAGGTGGTACCGAGGCAGTTTGCCTTCATTAAGGCGAGGTGTAAGCCTTAGAATTTGCATAAAAATATAGAAAAATGATATGATATATACTTGTTAAATGCTAATAAGGAAATAATAATATAAATAACACACTTTCATAACATTTTTTTTCTCTATCATAAGTTATAACCCCCCCAAAATAAATTACAAAATGGTTTATGTAAGCACCCTATAGCTTATAACCCCCCCAACCCCTCTGTCAAGCTAGAATCAAGCCTACTTGTCACATGGTATTTGACAACATGATCCAAGAAGCATTGGACAAGGTTGAAGTCCAAATGAGATATTGGTGGAGGTTCCCCCAAGGTCACCTAGTCACCATGATACATATAGAGTTTGAAAACATTGAACAATGGCGAGGAATTGGAACTTTTGGAAGGAGATCTAGCAAATAGGCATTCCGCCTGATGGACTTGATGACTTATAATGGACTCAAAACTTGTACCCAAATTTTGGTGGACATTTGTAGGAAGCTTCTCTTTTTTGAAATAGACCGTCATAAGGCCCATGTTTGGAAACTCAGATTCTCATTGATGTAGGCTGGCTTGGATTTGGTATTTAGGGAGACATAACTTTGCTTGGCTTTGATATTTAGGGTCATGGCTTACAGTTTGGCATGAATTTCTGGGTGGACCTGGGTAAAATTTTCAACTTGGTCCTCAGTTGTTGCACTTGTTCTACTATGATGGCTGGTAGATTTTCGATTAAGGATTTGCGAAATAGGGAACCTATACATGTGTTTAAAAGGGAATTTTCTAGTAGAACGGTTGGTGGAACTGTTTTATGCAAACTCTACTCGTAGTAGAACTAAATCGCATTGTGTCAAATTTTCCCTGCAAGACAGTCAATTTGATAAATTCTACCTTGTTAAATTCTCTCCAAGGAAAACTTAACATGTGAATATTAATACCCTGACATAAAGTCCTACCTCAGAAGAGACTTCAACAAAAAAGTTCTGGAGATGAAGATCCTTAGTAACAGCCTGAGGCAGCGCCTCAGCTGCGCATCACCCCCTTGCACCGCCTCGATGTGCCTCAACTAAGTGAGGTGCATGCCTCATGCTTGCAGACTGAGGCTACCGCCTTGAGGCTGTTTTAGGTCGCCTCGCCTCGAGGTTAGTTTTTTTAAACCATGGGTAGATGGAGACTTGGTTCCTCTGAGTTGGGCAAGTTGGATGAGGTGGCGAAGATGAATCTGAGTAGGCTTGTTTCTAGTGAGGGGGTGTTAGAGGTAGCTCATGGCTTGAAGGTGGAGGGCTCGCCTAGATTGGATGGGTTGCCTATCTTATTCTTTAGAGAATCTTGGGATGTGGTCGAGGAGGATATCTTGGTAGTGGTGAGAGAAGTCTTCTAAGAGAATCTTGGTTTTGAGAGGTTGAATCAATTCTCTCTTCTTCCTAAGAAGCTTGGGGTAGATACTATTGATGATTTTCAGCCTATTGCTCCGTTGAATGCGATCTATTTGAATGTGGCCCAGACTTTTGCAAATCGCCTGTGATTGCCTTTGTTGATATCTCCGGTGTAGTTTGCTTTTATTCTTGGGAGATCCATCATGGATTCTTTTGTGTTGGCTAAGGAGATGGTGGCTTCCTGGAATTGATTTGTGTCATCTGCATTCATGTGGAACGTGGACTTCTCAAAGGCCTATGATTCTATCTCTTGGGCTTATTTATGGGAGATTTTGAGGAGATTTATGGAGGTCTAGGTTAAATCCCATGAAGCAATTTGTCACGACAATGTCCTTCTCGGTGCTTGTTAATGGGAGATCCTCTGGGAAGTGGATGTAGCTGTAGAGGGGGGTTAGGCAGGGATGTCCATTGGCACCTTTGCTTTTCAATGTGGTAGTTGATACGCTTTCCTTCTTGGCTTTTAAGGGATGCAAGGAGGGTCTTTTCTTTGGTTTCACATTGACCAGTGACGGCTCATTGCTCACTTTGTTGTTACAGTCTATAGATGACACGGTATTTTTTATATAGGGGGTTTGCTAGGCTGAGCACATTGTACGGTTAGGTTGTTTGGGGATGTCTATGGCCTTTTAATTAATGGGTGAAAATCAACTTTCATTTCTTTTCTTTTGGACAAAAACACAAAGTAGTGTATCTCTCACATCCTTGATATGCTGGTGGTTAGGCTTCCAGTCATGTACTTGGGTTTACCACTGAAGGGGAAGCGTCTGGTGATGGCGGACTAGAGACCTGTGGAGGAGAGATTGGCCAGTAGGTGGAATGGTTGGAGTGGTAAGCTCCTTTCTAGAGGGGGTAGGCTTGTTCTGGTCAAGGTGGTGTTATCGTCAATTTTGGTCTTCTATCATCTCTATTTAGACCTCTAAAGGGTTTCAGGCATCGTTTTAAATGCCGTTGGCATGCCCTCGGCAAGGCCATTTTCGAGCAGTAGCCGTGCTGACATGGATAAAGTGTCAATTTATAGGGATATTGTCGGCATGTTGGCGAAATAGGTGCCCATGCCAAGGTTGCTGCTGGTTTTTTTTACTACTGTTATTTTTATCGGTATGCATCGGCATGTCCTCGGCATGCCCACGGTTGCCCTTGGCATGCCCATTGGCATGCCCATCGAAAAACAGGCATTTCCACGGTGTGCCCTTGGCATGCCCACGAAATGCACACTTAGAATTGTATCGGCACAACATCGAAATCGATATTTCAAACCTTGGTTGCAGGAGGTGGCGTGCAAAAGATTCTTTTGGAAGAGGCTTGACCATCAAGGTCGTTTCTTACAGTTGGTTCCTTGGAGAGAGATCTGTTGATCGAGGAAAAAAGATCATTTGGGTGTAAGATAGCTTGAAGATTTCAACACTGCGTTTCTTACGAAATGGGTGGCGAGATTTTTAGCGGGGGATGGCCTCCTAGATAAACTGTTGAGAGTTTCTTATGTGCCCCCTATTGATGTTGTTTTTAGGTGTTCTTAGCCAGTGCGATTGTCAACTTTTTAGGCTTCTGTTGTGTCTGTCTTTGATCTCAACATGTCCTTTGGTTTCTGTGGGTTGAGACTTGGTAGTGGATGTTCCTTGCAGTTTTGGAAGGATGATTGGATGGGGAGCAACAATTTCTACTCTTTGTTCCCACATCTCTTTGGTTTGACTTGGGACAAAGACGCTCTTGTTTCGGATGTGTGGGACATACATCCGGATCATGGTCCCTGATCTTGCAACCTGGCCTTTTGGATGCACCTTTGGAAGAGTTGTAGGTGTTGTTTGAGTTACTTCATGGGATTTCTATTAGCATAGAGATTTTGGATGGTTATAGATGGATGTATGGTGTTTTCTTAGTAGCTAAGGCTTATATGAAACTGACGTAGGAGATGGGGCTGGTCCCCTGGTTTGGGAGGACTATTCTTTGGTTTGGAGGTTACCAATTCCTTTAATGCCCAAAATCTTCTTGTGGTTGTTTAGGAGAGAAGCCGGTGACGAAAGCTTTTCGGTCTCTAGATGGGCTGGTGACGAGGATTTTAGTTGCATTTTTGGCTGGCTGCAACAGTAGATCTTGAGCACCTGTTCTTTCAGTGCAACCTATCTATGGAGGTTTGGGTTAGATGTGATATAAGTCGGGTTGATATATCTTCCTTTGCAGCTTGGTGGGATTCTTTCCACACTTTGATGCATGTGGATACAATAGGAATGGTGAAGGCAGCGGCAGCACTATGGTCAATTTGGTTGTAGTGTAATGACTCAAATTTTTAGGAGGGAAAGGGCGTGGGTTGAAAATCTTGTAAGGGAAGCGTGTTGTCACTTTGAGAGTTGATTAAACAATCTGAAAGTTAGTTTCAATTTTTATGATTATATAATATTCTGGATGGTTACCAAGTGCCGGTAACTACCCCTTTTTCCTCTAAAAAAAACAAAATTGCAGAGGCTGTTGTTGAGGGAGTGGCAGTTGACTCCGATTGTGGAGATGCTTTCCTGGAACATATAGGGTCATATGGGGCACATTTGTCAGGTACTTGGATTGCTAGGATGTGGATGTAGCTTTTGTTCAATAAAATAGCTGGAGGTTTCTAGCCGGATGGAGTGGTAGCCGATTGGGAGGAAGTGCTTAGATTGGTTTCTTCTGGTCAACTCCCAGGAAGGCCAGGAGGTCTAGTTGTTGTTTGGAGTGGAGGTTTATTTGACACAAGGTGAATGGAGGCGAGGTACGTGTGGTTCTTTTGTTGAAGAGGGCAGATGGTTTTTGGTCTGGGATAGCTTTTGCGAGTGTACTATTTGTGGCAGAATCATGTTCAGACCTTTGGGCTGATCGGGATTGTGGCTGCAGCATTACTGGGGGTGGCTTTCCAGTTTGGAAGATGATTTCACTGTCATGCAGAATGTGAATCACATGCCAGATGATGGAGATAATGATGGATTGACAGAGTTTGGGGAGCTATTTGCTGTGCTAAACTTGCAAGTTTTAAGCCTCTCTAATGGCCATATATGTGGAGTACAACTTTTTTGTCCTTGAAATCCAAATTGATGATTCCTGCATTGTTCAGAGTTTGTTTAGGCTTTCCATGCTGTGTATGGGATGCAATTTTGAGGCCATTTCCAAATCACAAACCTTTGCTTTGGAAATCAAATTAGCCCTACAGGCCTTCACCACAAGTTTGAGAAAACCTGGTTGCTAGGGTCAGGTTTTAGGGGATCAGTGTAAGATTGCTGGTGCGCAACACTAGCATTCTAGTCAATGTTTACTACTGTGACAGTATTGCAGGAATTGAGACACTTATTAGTTATAAAAAAGAGGTTGAGAGAGGATCGACTAAAAAAAAGAATATGGAGGCTTTAAAGGAAATTCAGGTGATTGATAGGCTTGAGGAGCAGGGACTATGTCTGACAGGGAGGTGGAAGAAAGAAAGGTTAGACAATAGATGGCTTTCTCAGAGGATACGAAGGAGGAGATGGAGTGAAGCCTGAGGTGGTTGACTTTAGCTTTGGTTGGACGACGGTGATGCTGATACATCCTTCTTTTGCTTGATGGCTAGTGGGCAGTAGTAAAGGAACTTGGTTGGGAAGGCAACATGATGTTGGTAGGTGTGCCTTGGTTGGCCATGTTTTAACTGTCACGAGGTTCCAAGAGGATGCTTTAGGTAGATTGGTAGAGGATCCACATCTATTTTTGATGAGCAGGTAGAATTTTTTGTGCATTCTTTTTACTAAGGAAAAGTTTTGACTAATGCAAAGGGAAACAACCTATGGTGAAGGTTATCTGTTGTTTATTCTGACTACTTACTAATTACTGAATGAAAAGCACTGCCCTGGCTACACACCCTTTTGGAAGAGATGACCGTTTCAGGTCAATCACTAAATGAAGTCCTCCCTTTCTTTTGAAGGTACTACTTGGTGAATAGCTATTTAGGAATTTAACTAACCTCTTAGAATGATCATTCTTTTACTCTTGTTTGTCTCATACACGTCTCATAGCCGACAACATGCTGTGTGCCTAAATGTGAAAAGACATGGGGTGCCCTTCTAATAGATGTTTTTTGGTTTTGTTTTTCAGGGAGCTTTTATCAGTGGTGGGACTATATATGTAGATGCTTGGTGAATTCATGGATGGAAGTAGAGGCTTTGAGAATTAGACAAGAAGTTGATAAAAGGGATTGAAGATTATAGGCCTCTGTTGAATTTAGAATACCTGGTTGCAGTGAAGGGTTCTTGCTAATAGATTGAGGGAAGTGATTGGAGACATTGTCAGTCTGGTGCAACATTTGGTGGGTAATGTGGTAATGACTATGGAGAATTGCGGTTAGCGGAGGATGGTGATAAAGGCATTTCTTTGGAGATTGGTCGTTTTTGTGGTGTTCCCTCCATAAGGACATTCTTTTATTTATGGCTTTTCTAATTGAGGAGATATGTCACAGCCAATTCTTTTTGCGCATCGATCAACAAGAGAACAGGGGGACGATGAATTCAACCACAAGGGGTGAGGCAAGGGTGTCTTGCTCCTTTTCTCTTTGTAACATAGATGCTCTAGCTAACTGTTTCTTTTTTGCCTTCAAAGGTGGATCTTTTAAGGGTTTTTGCCTTGGGGAGACATGTAGCATTATCTTCGTCTTGCAATATGTAGATAATTCCATATTCTTTGCTGAGGATTTTGAAGGGAACATTTTCTTTTTGAAAAGAATATTTCCATACTTGTATTTGTTTCGGTAATTTTTTAGGGCTTGAAATTAAGAGCAGTTCATTGCCACCATAGTACCTGGGTTACCACTATTCCGTATGTCTTAGCATATTGCAGATTGATTGTAATTGTTGAATGGATGGAGAAGAGTTTGGAAGGATTAAGTTGCAACTCTTGCCAGCAGGAGGGGAGGGGGATTAGTTGTACTAAGGTCTGTACTGACTTCCGTCATCTTTTTAATGTCAGTTTTCTTGCCTCAGAAAGTGGAACTCGAGAAGGATATTCTTCTGGAGAAGGGGCAGGGGAGTGCAGACTGGAGGAGGTTCGCAAGTCCACTTCCAAGGATGGTTTATGGCCACTTGATGGAAGGATAATGAACCAATCCTTGCCTTTTCAAAAAAAAAAAATCCTTGCTGACAAAGTGGATAGCATGTTTGTTGGAGGCAAAGGATGACTTCGTCTTCTTGGTGGTTGATGCTTGTTATGGTAGAGAGTTAAGTTGGGCAGTGAGAATGTTTCATATAAAAGGTGGCTCAACTTTCTGAAGGTCTATTATAAATTGTACTATTGGTGGTGATCTTTCACTTTTTGCATAGCTTGGGGAGAGGTCTGCCTATAGCTTTTGCCATGATGATTTCCTCGTCAGAGATAGCATGTTTGTTGGAGGCAAATGATGACTCGGTCTTCTTGGTGGTTGATGCTTGTTATGGTAGAAAGTTAAGTTGGGCGGTGAGAATATTGCATATAAAAGGTGGCTCAACTTTCAGAAGGTCTATTATAAATTGAACTATTGGTGGTGATCTCTCACTTTTTGCATAGCTTGGGGGGAGTTCTGCCTTTAGCTTTTGCCATGATGAGCTTTTAGCTTTTAGCTTAAGGGCTTAGGTTGATGATTATTGGGATCCAGGGATAGGGGGATAATTTGTTTCTTGGATGTCATTTTTGGTTGACATCGTTCTGATTGGAGGTTAGAAGAATTTGTATAGCTACGGGAGTTGTCGAATGTGAACCTGGGTTGGAGTTCATGATGGCTCATCATGGGAGGATACATCTTATTCAGTGAGATCTGTGTACAGGTTCTTGTCTTCTTTGGCGGACAGTATTGACAACCTCTTAATTGCTTGCAATGTTATTTGGACGATAACATTTTCAGAAAAAAAAAAGGAAGACGAGTTGAAGAATAAGATTTTTTGGTGGCTGCTATGAAGACGAAGAGTGATGACTAAAGTTTGTTGCTTGAAGTTTGTACCTAATTCTGATGCCACTTGCATCTTTTGTGGAGCGGCTCATAAGGATGGTGGGCACATACCTTTTTATCTGGTCTATCTGCAAAATCAGTTTGGGGGTTGGGTACAGTGAGTGGAGCCGTCTTCTTTGGCAGAGTTTTGGAGGAGTTGTGGGAAGTGCACTTTTTGCACAAAGAAGGAACATGCACTTTCTTTTGTTGCATTTTGTTTCATTTGGTCACAAATATGTGGACAGTCTTAATTGGAGAATGGTCCTTTGTTGAGCATTCTCGTGATGGGCTCTTGCTTGGATGCTTGCTTTCATGTAAACTGGTTTCAAAAAAGTCAAGAACGTGCAAGTGGAAAAAGAACTTCAACTTGTAACTTGTATGAATGATTATCCTAAATCAAAATATCCAAAAAAGGTAAATCAAATATCTGATAAAAATAAGTGCAAAACTATAATATCTTAACTTTACTTCTGTATCTTGGATATTAATTTTGGAGGTAGCCATGTATGCTTGGCCACCAATGAAGTGTGATTTTACCTTCAAAGTCTAAGTTGCATGGTTTGCTACCCATGACATATTGTATTTTGGATGGGAGAATGTAAAATATCCACCAACTTGGTATACAAAGATAAAAACTTCACAAAGAGAATGTGATCCCCATTTTTTAGTCTTCAACAACTAGAAAGAAACCACATGAAGCACTTTCTTTCCAGATGTACTTAGGACAGGAACGACAGTTATGTGTGGCAAGTACCTCTGGAAATGCAAGCTAAATGCTTGTAACGAGCAACAATGACCGGCGGTGTTAGATGAGGTGGGTCCAGGTATGTGATGCTCAAGAGGGTTGAAACTAATGCAAAATATTTACGTGGCTTACCTTCACATTCAGAGAGAAGGCATTATTTTCAGTTTTCTTTGGTTCTTAATATACATATTTTTAATGCTTTGCCCTTTTATTTTTGTCATTAAAAAAAATGTGGAAATACCTTTCTAACATCTATTTAACTTTCAATGTATAGCTTATGTAAGCATCTGCCTCTGTCCATGGTAATAATGGAGCGCGTTGCATTACAATATTTGCAATTCTCCAGTTTTTCTTAGCGACTTATTTGATACTTGAAATTTTACCTTCTGTTGTTTTGTGAACCTAAGAATTATTTTCTTTTTGTTGATTAACATGCAGGAGCCACGTCTGATTTCACCGGGGATCTGCATCAGAAGGACCAGATTCATGACAATGTGTCAATAATGCAGTCTCAATTTAATGTTAGTTTAGAGTTTACGCTGTTTCAGTTATTATTTGAGGCCTTGTATTATCGTGCATGTCAGTTTCTTTTCTTACTTGTACCAGATGGCAAGGTCTGGTGGCTTCAGCTTAGGAGCATACCCATCTCATCGCCAGCAACAGCAGCAACATGCACCTTCATATAGCCTTGTTGATCTTGCAACTCCAAATAACCAAGACCTTCATTTGCATGGTACTGACATATTTACAGGCTCGCATGGACCCTTTCATTCTCAGGTATTGTTTTATAACTTCCCAATGACTGTTGCTTTCATCAGTTAACTCTTAAAAGTTGGTTTCATTATAATGATTCAGAAGCCCATGCTTTCTAAATTTCAGAGTGGTGGGCCACCTAACATTGGTCTGAGACCTTTGAATGGTCCCAATCCTGGTGCAGCTGTTGGGACTTACAACCAGCTTGTTCAACAATATCAGAACTCAAATCAGGCTCAGTTTAGGTTGCAGCAGATGTCAGCTGCTGGACAGACGTACAGGGACCAAAGTCTAAAGTCCTTGCAGGGAAGTCAAGCTGTCCCTGATCGATTTGGGTTGATGGGCATATTGAACATCATAAGGTTTAACGAGTCTGATCTGGCATCCCTTGCTCTAGGGATTGATCTAACAACATTAGGTTTGAATCTAAATGCGACTGACACTCTTTATAAGACTTTTGGCTCACCATGGTCAGAAGAACCTGCCAAGGGAGAACCTGAGTTCTCGGTTCCAGCTTGCTATTATGTTAAACAACCACCTCCACTTCAGGTGGGTCTCTGAGTTCCTAAATCTTCATATGGTTTTTGTAAGCACCATTAATAATGAGGTTAATGCTTGAATACATGCAGCAAGGCCATTTCTCAAAATTTCAAGAGGAAACATTGTTTTATATATTCTACAGGTACCCTTTTTTACTCATATTGCTTCTGAATTGATTCTATAATTTCTCATATGTTTTTGGGCTCCACATGCAGCATGCCTAAGGATGAAGCTCAACTGTATGCTGCACACGAATTGTAAGTTCTTGCGGCTTTACTTCTGGACATTATTTCCGTATAGGTGAATTTATGCAAAGACATTGCCTTCATTACGATCTCCTGGTATCCAAACCACCTTAAGCGGGTTTCAAGAAATGCTTGTATGCTGCATTCCTCCCCGGTGTATATGATGCAAACTTGACCTCCAAAATGAGACCTATGTTCCAACTTTTGAGCCAATATTGCTTTTTTAATCCCTATTTTTGTCAAAGATAAAAAATTCGGAAATCCTTTTGTACGGGGTTCACTGTAATGCTAGAACTATGGCGAATGCATTTATCGTCATTAATATATAAATAAGCACATAAATGAGTTACTGACTGTTGAGTGTGACAACTTGGATGCTAAGCCTTGCAAGAGGATTTGGGTTTTTCCAAAGAAGTGTCGGGAAGGAACCTGCTAAGCAGTGTTGTAAAACTTAGTTGTTGGTATTCAACCGGTTGGGTCACTGACTAGAGTATACGGTTTGCGAGAGAGTATTTCCTTGGATATTTTTTAATATTTAAATATATATATTTATAAAATATATTAATTAGATGCATTTACTTATACAATTTAAGATTTTGATAATTAAAAGATACCATCATATAAAAATCAATCATTTTGAAACTCAAGGTAAAATAAGCTACAAATCATTACTTTAAAGGAAATAAATAACAGATTCAAAATTTCTAATCATTGTAATTTGTAACCAAGTTTGGTTGAAACCTGGTAAATGTAAGAATCAGATTTATAGTTGGTTGACTAAGACTACTTGACTGAGTACTTGAGTTGGCCGCTGTCAGCCTGAGTATGGGTACTGGGTCGGTATGGGTGTTGACTAGGACTATTTGGCCGAGTAGTTGGCCTACTTATGTAATTTTTACAACATTGTCACCAAATATAATCTTGCTTGTTCTGGACTAAATTTTGGATTGGCCAAGATAGACCTAAATAGAGGGAACGGAACCATGTTGTCACCTTTATTTGAAGAAAGACTTTGTTATTGATTTGAGAAAGTTGGCCAGTTGGTAAGTTGACTGCAATGATGGTCGTTTTTATGTTTTCAACTTGTCTGTCAAAACTCTTGTATGACATACCCGTCTGGATTTTTCTTTGCAAGTGTCTTCTATTCATTACAGCTCAAAATAAATGTTTAAGTGTTCTTCCCAACATGTTCTTTATAAGCTACTCCATCTTTGTTTCCAAATCGAAATGATGTAAGAATCATAGCTAGATATATGCGTTCAGTTAGATAATGGTAAGTGTTGGATTTTTGTTTTTTCTGTCTGAGGTAAGTTTTGGAAATTGATATTAAAGGAGTTTACGGGACTTGGTTTATGATCTTGTTCTAACACGTCAGGTCCTGCACGTGTAGGTTTTATTTTAAACTCTTTCTGGTCAGTATTGCTGCTATAACTTCGGCATTTTTACACCATTGTTAGATGCTCGAGAGGGTGGTTCTACCACAAAGAGTTGCGGCTATGGGTTCAAAGAGTGAAAAACGTGGAACCTCTGGTGAAGACGAATACTTATGAGAGAGGGAGCTACCGATATTTTGATCCCAACAAGTGGGAGAAGGTCAAAAAGGTCTGGCCACCTTGCAACCTGTCATCGCCACGTCTTTCTATACGTATCTTTAGCCTGCAACCCTACCATTAACGCAATCATTACCATTTTAAATGCAGGATAATTTTGTTCTCTACTATGAGTTGGTGGAGAAGAAGCCTACGCTTCCTCGGTCCCTGCAACCCTACCAGCATTAGTCGGATTTTTCCTTTTTCTTCTTTGTAAATTTAACTTTGTCAATGGTTAGTGGAATAGAAAAAGTAATTAGTATATGCCATTCGCGACTCTGTTGGCCCTGTTGTTATTGGAGGTTGTTCTCACTACATTGTCGGTCCGTGTTCATAGCCATCCCCAGGTGTGATGTGCAGAAGATCTTGATTTTTGAATCTTTTTGATTTAGCATATGCAGGAAATTTTCAACTTTCTGATTATTGTTGATGTTCGTAGAGAAGTAAGCTTGCCTGCGCATGGGACATACACTGTCAAACTGATCGAAGTGGGGATGGAGGTTATGATGGGTAAGGTCATTACTTCAGTTGCTAGATACAACAAGCCCCAAGGCCCGCGGCTGACTCCATGGATCCTCAGCTTTAAGTGATAAAGAGTACTTGGATTTATTAGCTGTAAGTGAATTTTAAGGAATCATGTGAGTTTTGAGTGCTGTCAGGAGCCTGTCTTTGGACCTCAACGGTCTTGTATCTCTCTTCAGAAATTCAAAGGGAATTGATTTGACATTGAGCCCTTGTTTGAAGCTACTTAGAAGTCGTTTCTTTCCCCAAGGTATTTGCCTGTTTTCTATGTCTTGATCTGTTTTTCAGGTAGATGTTGATTGCTTCACCAATGCATCCAATCTGGTATGGATTCTTTTAACTGGGTGCACCGACGGTTAAAAACGGATTCATGCTCTCGTATGTGACCGTAGCTTATGAAAGGATAAACAAAAACAGATACGCATTTCATTAGATTTCCGTTTGTGCGAGTTAAACCTTATACATTTGCTATCGTAGCATGCCCCAAATCACACGCTTAACAACATATTTTCACCCCTTGTGGGTACCTAATTTTTTTGAATCTAGATTTGAAATGTGCATGTACATAAATTTTTAAGATTAAATGTCATTGGCAGGCCTGGGAGTCATCTCAAATGATTCAAAATGTTTTCAATTTTAGAAAATATAATTTAACGATTATTGCACGCACAGGTAAATATTTATTAATCCAAGAGTTTTAAATAGTTTAAAGGAGAATACGCTAGTAATAGGCTATAAAATGCTCCTAGACGCCCATGTTCACATTTTAATAAAGATAAAAGGCATGAACGTTACAAGAGATCGGAGTATGGCAATTAATCATATCGTGTAGAGACGCTGCGAGGCATCAGTTTTAACTGGGTTTATGACCTATAACAACACATTATATCATCAGGACGACTCACTACACATGGATGCTTAGTTGGAGCTATAATCCAACTGGTATTGATCATGGTCTCCTTTGATGGAGCTGATACTGCACTTGTGTGATTATGGTAGTTTTTTCATGTCATAAAAGAGTGTAGTGTGAGATGATCTGATGTTTTTATCTTGTTTTCTTGCAATATGTTACTGTCCTAAGACGATAACGTCACAGTTTGGATGCCCCGTAAAGTTTGTTCTTGATGTTCCAACATTGATATCATAGATTCTCCCTTGGAGCCATTCTTTGTTAATGTTGAAGTTGGTCTCTGGATGACGGTGGTGCTACATTGATGGTGGTCACGGTGGTTGGGTAGCAGTACACGGTCACAGTTAAACTGTGCACATGCCTTCTTACCTTGACCACTTAACCATAGCCTTGGTCGTGATAAGATGGATGAGGATGATGAATTGGATGGTAGTGAGGACGCATTTCATGTTAACGTTCTTCCTCTCGACGGGGTAGGAACTGATTGACATGCAGTAACTGGACAACACTCTGAGGATCTAACATTCTGTCAGATTTCTTGGAAGCTTCCTTCGGTATTCCTTACACAGGGTGTGCTCTCATCCTTGTCGTCTATATTTTGCTTCTCAAAAATACTTCCCGTTACCCTTTAGAGATCTATTTGTTTCTACAAAATTCATAGATAAATGAGCAAAATCTTTATTTCTCAGTTGGAGCCTCTTGGGTAGTTCTTATTGCTGTTATCTCAGGTTGTTTCTAAACCGGCCATCTTAATTTTAATTGGATTTTGACAAGCTTCAAGGCCAATGGGATTCTTAATTGATTGGTGACGAAAATTCTTTTATCCTCGATAAACTTTGGCCTCTCAAAACTTATAAATAGGCCTCAAGAGCAAGGGAGCCAGGGGTTCATTCTATTCCCACCTAGCTCCTCCGCTCATCTCCTGAGCGGGCGGTCTCCAGTCTTCCGTCTTCCACCCACCTCCACCACCACGATGCCACTTTTTCACTTCGTTCAACGCCTCTCTTTCCCGAATGCCTTTCTATTTCTAGTTGTACTTTATTTCTAATTGTACTTATTACTCCCGATTAATTCTCCAATAAAAATAAAAAATTCTTTTTTCGATTATTTAGATTCTTGCATGTTTGACTTGTGTTTGCTTGTTACTTTGTTGATTTGTGTACGTGTTCTTGCACGTAAATGCCTCCATCTACTTCTTAAATTTTAATATTAATTTTCTTACATAAAAAAATTATAAAAATTTGATGTTATGTTTGTGCATGTCAATTTAGCATCTCCAAAAATTTTTGTGCAAAGATTCGTCATAGAAGAATTTCTTTTTTTTATATTCAACTTCTTAGATCATTTCCATTCAATCCTAAAAAGTTCTTCCAATTTTTCTCTCTGTTCTAGAAATCCTATTAGCATGAATTTTGGTAGACTTTTATTTATATAGTTAGCAGAGTCCATGATTTTCTTTAAAAGTTTTAAAATTTCAAAAAATTATTTTCACATGAATTACATTTAGGTTCCTACTTTCATGTTTTAGTTCTTGTCCTTGGTCCCCCCATAGGCTTATCCTCTCTTAAAAATATCAAACAAATCTAAATATTCAGAAAATGTCAAAAAGACGTTAGTTTAGGATAGTAGGAATCAATTTTGAACGTTTTGCCTTCTTTTGAAATAACTCAGGCTTTCCTTTTACTTGATTTTATCTCTTTAGGATTTAGAAAATTAATTAAACAATGGTGATTTCACACTATAATGACAACATTATCCTTCGTGAATCTCATATTCAGTTTATGGTGCTGTTGATGGGAGGCATGGATTTAGGTTGCTTTCTACTACATTTATTTTCTTTGCATTTAGTTTTGATTGCATTTATTGCATTTGTTTGTATTCTAAAATATTAATTCGCTTGCATTTGTTTGTTTGTGTATTTCGGAAGAGAAGATCTTTGGCCAATCCAGACCCACCCAATAGATAAGTCCCTCTACTCATCTCTTATTTAGATTACGATTGTTATTTTTGGAAAAAAAAAAGTCAAAATTACCCATTTAGTTCATAATTCTATTCATTATCATCTCTTATCTCCTGAAAGAGAAATTCAGAACTTGACTTATTAGGCCAAATCTGTGAATATGTGCATCATTATCTTTTCAAATAAAAAATTATCTAGTTAGTTAGTTAATTACTTTTCATTCCATTATCTCCTAAAAAAATCTTACTTACTTAGTTGAATATTTAGTGAACCTATTCTAAAAAAAAAATCTATTTTAGATAGTTAGTTAATTTAATTTATTATCCACTTGCATTTAAAAAAATATAAATAAAAGAAAATAAAAAAATAAAAATATTTTCTTTCCCTACAACCTACACTCTATTAGAAGATATTTTGTTATTAGGACACATTCTAATGTTTGCCTGCGTCTATCGATTTTTAATCTTTTGTGATTAATTTATTTTTAAAATAAGCATGCATTTGTATTAAACTTTAATTAAAGGAAAAGTCATCACCAATAAAACCTTAAAAGTGGCAAGATGAACGCCTAAAAGCAATTAATCAAGGCAAAACTTTAAAAGTAAAAAATTCCAAAATTATAAGCTTTGATTGTTAGGTGTTTAACTGCACTACACATTTAAATTTATCTTTAAAAGCAACCACCCCTTCTACGGCCATCATATCCTAAGCATGGAATTCATAAGCCTAAATTGAGTAGATGTGTCCCTAGGTTGGATTAATTTCCTTAGCACTTTGAGATCTAAGTTGAATCAACTTGAGGCTTTATCTACTTAGAACCCCAGATGATAAGGTAGGATGGTGCAGTAACCATGTTAAACACTTGAGTGAATCTTCGTGTGGATTGTCCAAGTGGGCCCCTTCCGCTTGGTCAACCGAGTAATTCAAAGGTTGAGAAGACTCAATTTGAATCTCAAGGGTGCTAGGATTAGGTCAAGTGGGGTCAAACCTTTTAAAGCTAGGTCTATTTGATTGACTACGTAGTTAGGGCACTACTTCTCTCATCTATTCTTTTTTCACTCCTATCCTTCTTCCTTAGTGCATGCATGGTAGGAGATCACAACACATTTATGTGAAAACCCCTTTGGATAAGACTCTTAAGCAGCAGTTTCGTAAAGAACCAATTAAGTTTGAGATGGAGCTAGAACAATTCCAAGATCAAATAAACCAACTCCAACAAATGCAATGTTAGTTGTAAGAGATTTTAAATCAAGATCAAGCTCATGAGAAACAGAGATCACTTAGAGATTTCTACAACTTGATTAACTACAAGCCTGTACCTAATGTTTGCATCCCTTAAATTGATGTTGATTGTAAGATTAACCTGTCTATTGTAAATATCTCTGTTTTGATACACTAAAATCACGTTATTTGCAAGACTAATCTTTCATGTCTTTTTCATGGATTAAAGCTAGAAGATTGTTGACTTCATCTCAGTATCTTTTTATTTTTATTGAGTCTAGATTATTTTGTACGGAACTTCAAAATAAGTTTCAAATGATTTTTCGCACTTTACATAAAAAAATAAGTTTTTAAGATAATTGATCGACCGAATTTATTAATCGACCAACCGGATTAATTAATCAATCAGAACATCCCATTTTAGAAAGTTGATAAATACATCTTTGATCGATCATTTAGGTTAATTAATCGATCAATCATTGATCAATCAAATAACTAATTTGACCGACCAAAACTTATTTTGATCGACTAAACTACCTTAATTGATCGATCAATGACTTCCTTTTCTGGTTGATTTGCTAATATAACTAGAGGTCATATGTAACTCTTTTCAAACACACTTTCAAAGAAGAAATCCATCTAGAAAAAGAGCTCTCATGCTTTCCCTCTAAGTGCTTCTGCGCTTTTGCTTTCACGCTTTCCAAAGCACGTCGATTCAAACCTTCGCTAAAATCTGGTTTGACTTTCCTTGAGGTTTCATAGGATTATATTATTTTTATATTACTTGTTGCTTTGATTACGGATCTCGAGCTGTTGGAAAAGATCCGTTGTTGTTATGCTTCTCTTCAAGTTGTAAAGAGAAGGGACTATTGTAAGAGGTTGTACCACCCTCGTTTCAAGTGGTATATTAGTAGATTGACTAGTCGAGAAAATCCTAAGTTAAGAGGCTTAGGTAGTGGTTTTCACCTTGGAAGAGTTTCCACTATAAATCCAGGTGTCTTCTGTGCTTGAATTTTTGTGGTTTGAATTATCTTAGCTACTATTATATTTAAATTTATAAAAGGCGATACTATTCACCCTTCTTCTCTAGTATCCATTAAGATTCGCAGGCAATCTCAGCTACATCTTTACTATCCCACTTCTATGGAAATAACTCTGATGACCCATTCCAACACTAGGACTTTTTAGTAATTAGCTAGATAGTCAAGATTAGGAACTTGAATGATGGCACCTTAAGGATGAAATTATTCCCCTTTTCTTTTAAGGATAAGGTTAGCCATTGGTATAAAATCGTAGGGAGCCCTATCATGACTTGGAATTAATTAAAGACTAAATTTTTAAAGAAAAATTTTCCTATTGGTAGAACTAATGTCTTAAGAAGAGCTATAACTACTTTTTAACAACGGCAAGGCGAACACTTGCATGAGGCTTGGGAAAAGTTCATGGACTTGACTAGGAAGTGCCCACATTACGAGGTACCCAAGTGGCAACTAGTTCAGATTTTCTACCATGAGTTGAATGTTCAATTAAGAAACTTTGTGGATGTAGCCTATAGAGGAAACTTTCTAAGTAAAGATGAGAACACAACTTTTGAACTGTTTGAGAACATGAGCAAAAATTCACAAAATCATACTTCTATGAATACCTTTAGTTGATCTGGTCAACACAAAGGTGACATCTAAGCAATCCAATCTAGCTTAAAGCAAGTTGACATGGACTTAATTGTGCAGGAGATTAATGAAATGGATTTTGTTTCTCATAATCTTGATGAGTTGATGGATCATACTAGAAATTCATCAAGACTTAACCATTAAGTTCCTTATTCTTCTTTTATTCCTTCCGATAAGGAGCCGGTACACTTGGTAGATTAGGCACCTCAATTGGACCCTAACACTTCAGGATCACAATTTGCTTATCCCTTGTGTTATCCTTACACGATTCACTCATCTTTTCCTACTACTGATTTTGAGGATGTTCAAGTTATCCAAGGAAATTCTAGAGGCATTCTGTACTCCAACATGTATAAGTTAGGTTGGAGAAACAATCTTAATTTCTCTTGAAAAAACCAAGGGTAGAAAAATCTACAATTGAACCAGACTAGACCCAATTATATAAATCCTGTTATGACCTGACCCGGACTTATTCGTGGACTAGGCCAAACTGTGTGAATTATCCTAACACCTAGTCATCCATCAAGCAATAAACTAAAATGGTAATATACATTTCCACTTATGCATCATAAAATGAAGGAAAGAGACAAAAGTAAAAGATGACTGAGCTACTAATAATGCATAAGAGAAACATAATTCTCACCATAGCCATCACGCAACTAATAACAATACAACAAGCAAGGGAACTAAAGCAATTTCCAAGGTAAGAACATACTACAACATAAGGGAAAACACAACTAGACTATAGCTAGGCATGGCTGGGCCTAGCTCCCTTTACAACTGGTGGGGCTGGCTGCGCACTCCCTTGACTTGGGTATAGTAAAGTAGGCGTCAACAAAAAAGCTGAGTAGAGTGAGAAGAGTATGGTAAACGTGTAAAAAGCTGAAAAGGAACAAGAATAATTATGCATGCATTTAATATATTTTAACAATCCATTAAAAACTTGTTATTTAATTTCCAACGCATACTAGCATAAGGTCATACTTTCTCTTTATTCACATGTCCCCTATTGGGACGATCTTGTTGCAGCATTTCTGTGATGCAGGGCAGGCACGTGGCACTCTCCTAACCGATAGGGCACCCCGTGTTTGTCCTACATCTAGTCTACCACCCCGAGGTTATGGTCACGACATAGCGGTGACTACGACGCACGTGATAAACGCACGGGGGGTTACACTGCACTGATACACGGTCAGTCATTTCCAGTAACGGGTACACACTAAATCGTACAACAAAGAATAAACAGGGGTCGTATCCCTCCCAAGTCTGCATACCTTTGTTCGACTACCCCCGTTGGCCTACACGGCCCAACAGGAGCTGGTATGGGAAGGGCATTTCTATCCCGGGTCCCTACTCGAGTAGCTCAACTCTCTCCCTACACAGGACAGTCAGCTCTGCTCGGTACACGTGTACTCAAGGGCCAACTCATCCCCACACTAATACCAACACAGTCGGTAGTGGCCCCACATGCGTAATCCTACCCACCAACTTATCTCAGTTGATTGAATTCATCCAATTGTCAAATGCACTCTAAGAAAATCTTACCTAGATGGGTGATTACTTTAGGATAGAAGTGAGACAACATTTAAAATTAAATCAATTAGAGAACTACAAATAAAATACCTGTAAATAACCAACACAGTAAACACATTTCCCACAAGAGCCTACAGATCCCATCATAACAAAGCTTAAGTAAAGAAAAAATAGAAAATCATAGCTCAATGTATGCATCATTTCAACTTGTGGATGAAGATATAAATAAGATGAAATGCGACGAAAACAATACAAGTTATTACAGTGGTTATTCACCATACACAGCCACAAAATATTCATTTAATGAGTGAACCAAATGATGCAAGAATCACCATAATCAACTACAAATATTTAACGGTAAACTAAAACAAGTGTTTTGAACAGCTTGAACCAAGGAACTGAATTTAATTAGATGGCACGTGTTCAAGCCATCAACAGAGCTAAAAAGGTGTTTGCAAACATTTCAATTAGAAATATACCTATAGACGTGCACAAAAATAAGTGAAATTGAATAGTAAGAAATCATGGGAGAGATACTTGTATCCATAAATCAAGACCCACTTATAATACCAACAATTCATTTCATAATATGGTTGAATAATCCATGACCAAAATTAGCAAAGGTCAGACATACATACATACATACATACATACATACATAAATATATACACACATGTTTATTTTATTGGGAGATCTTGCTAGTGCTCTTTAGGGCATCATAAAAAAAAAAGCTATTATAAAGTAGTCTTTAACCAAGGTAAACTGCAGAGAACTTTGAAAGTCAAGTTAAAGATAAAAATGTTGATCCTGCTGACATGTGCAACCCGAAAGAAATTAGGAAGATGAAATACAAAAGCTAAAGTTGAAACTTTGAGAAATGTAGGATACAACTTATGTCCTCCAGTTATCATCCCACTGTAATTAGATATTAAAAGCTTTAGAATGGGCTAAATTTTAAAGATCATATATTGCTGTCAATGTTATGAGAGATTTTCAAGTGTGTGACGTGCAGAGGAATGTGTTATGCAGGGAGGAAGAACTTTTCTTTCCTGGTGATAAAATCCTTCTAAATATGAGTTTCATAGAAAGATTACCTGCAAAACTAAGTAAGAAGCCATGCGGAAACAGTTTCCAATCAAACATAAAACACCAATATGCCACTTTTCCATACCAAGAACAAGCAGATGAGAAGTTAGCCATCCAACAAGTTCAGGTGGGGAGGTCAGTAGGATAAGTGCTCTCCTGTGGCGCTCGCGGAGTAAGGTGACGGGGGCGAGGATGGAGAGGGCGAGCTGGTTGACGCTGCCCTCCAAGGCTACCTTCGTCCGCGCGTGGTAGCCGCCGTAGAGGACCTGCACGAGGGCGAGGGTCGCATGGGCCCTACACGCCTCCCACGGCAACGCCGCAGCGGCGGCGGGGCTGCCGCCCGCGATCGAGAGGGCCATCTCCCCGTGGCGGGTGGCGGTCGTCAATGGGGAGTGAGGGAAAATGGGAGTGCCGCCCTCGAGGAAAGGAAAAGAGGGGTTTTGAGGGTAGAGTGGGGTTGGGGAAATATTTTGATTTATGTCGCACGTTTCTCCTGATTTCCCGAGGGTTTTTAGGACAAGGATCCATGGCTGTAAGAAGTGAACAAAGCCCCTTTGACGAAATGGGAATCGCAAGAAGGTCCCTACTTGTGTCTTCTAGACTGCAGAAATTATGGAAGAGTCTCCTGGAGTTTAGGAAACTCCCCGGGACCACTAGACATTTTAATTAACGCATAGAAAATGAAATAAACCCCCTAGAGTCTAAAAAATACAAGAAGACCCTTGGGTGTTTAATTTGGCATGTGCAAATCGCAAGGACCACCCTGGAGACTCTTCCCTTAAGATGACCCCGAGGTCAAATCAAAAACTTGAGGAAGGGTCATTTCAAATCCAAACTCTTATGGTGTATCGAGCTAGGGACAATTCCAAAATCAAGTGATTGCACCCCTTCCGACACAAAAAGGCAATTACCTTGAAGAGATAATTCAAAATCAAACTAAAATTATGAGTGATATGTAGACCTCAATAGCAAAGCTTTCAATGTGAAAGGCGATAAAGTTTATAATAGCCAAAGATGAGAGGCAACAAAAAGTCAACAGCCTAAGTGGATTGAGACGACAAATTTCTTTTTTTCGATTTATATATACACAGACATACGTAGTAACTCATAATAAGAGTACTAACTTTTTAAAAATATTATAATAACAATATTTTTAGAGTTTAAGCAAAAGAAAAGTATAGGAATTGCATTGAAAAAAAACATTTTACATAGTTTCGAACTTCGAAATGATAAGGGGAGAAAATCATCCACTAATCAAGGTAGAAAAAACACAAAATAATATATATAGTGCATCACTTATCAAAGTCATTTTCAAGATTCAATTCATCATTGTCACCGTTGTTGTCACCACAACTTCTTCAATCTCCTCTTCCTTTTCTTCTTCCTTACCGTCACTATCCACATACTCTTCCTCTTTCTCAATGATTATTGGAGCACTTATATGTATAAGGCTATTATAAATTATAACTTACTATAATTGTATAATATAAATAGTAACTTGTTTTATATTATTATCATAACATTTATTTATATTAATATTACCTTATTTTATACTATTACTAACAATACCTTAATTTATATTTGATACAAATACTATTATTAAGTTATCTAATCTAAGTCTAACTAACAATATAATATTATTAACATCTGTAAAGATTCGTTTTGTTTTGAGCCTTTTAAGACGTCTGGACTGTCAGTCAGACGTCTGGACCCCTTCCCAGACGTCTAGAAATTGAAAAACTTGTACGCGCGGTTGCTTTCTGCGTGCAGACAACGCGTAGTTCTCTTCTCTCTCTTCTTTTCTTTCCCTCCCTCCCTCACCGAACCCTAACCCACTCCCTATATAAAAGCCCTCTTCCCCCCTTCCTCTCTTCTCCACTCCACCACCACCATTTTCCTTCCTCTCCACTGCTGTTAGAGAGACGAGCGAGAGTGAGAGCGAGGAGCGAGGAGGAGCGACGTGAAGAGAGGGAGGTGGTTGAGCTCGCGAGCTCAGAGAGGCTTGTCGGAGTGCACACGGCCGCCGCGGCGCGTGCAGGAGGAGGCGCGCGTTGGGGGAACTGTCCCTGACTTCCTGCAGCGGTCGGAGCTGCAGCCTAGAGGGAGGAGCTGCGGTGGAGCGTGGTGAGAGGAGTGGGAGCTCGCTCTGATACTAGGATTTTTCCAGTATCAAACGTCTGGAGTACCTTCCAGACGATGGGTTGGACGTCTGGTAATGACATCGGACGTCTGAAAGCAATGTTTCGTGCAGGTACGTCCTTCTTGCGGTTACAGCCATGTAGGCCGCACCGCAGAGCCGAATTGTTTGGCTAAAAGGGGATTTGCTGCTCTATCATGCACAGGAGTAGCTTTGGGAAGGCGCATGGCACGCCCTCCCATGCATTTCAGACGTCTGGATAGCTTACCAGACGACCGGAGGCACTCCCAGACGACTGGAGGATAGGTCGGACGTCTAGAGCTGAGTCCAGACGCTTAAATAGGAGTCCTGGACGTCTAAGGTCGACGCAGGGACTCGAGGTGAGACTCTGGTAACTTTTAAGACGTCTGGACTTTGTTCCAGACGTCTGATTTGGTTCTGCAGTGTTGTTTTTAACCCGTTTAGGGTTCGTTTGGGGTCCGTTTTACGCAAACAAGATATCTGTGGTTTCCTTGTGAGTTCCTCTACATGTTAGAAATCCTTATATACTATTCTGAATGTTCCATTGTGGTATGTTCCTTGATATAAGACTTCGACCCGTTACGTGTATCGGGCTTGCAGAGGCACGTGAGTCTGCCGTTTGAGCCCCCAGTACTTCCGGATTGTCTAGTAGAGTGGTTTCTCCCTGTTCTTTTTATAAAACATGAATGCTGTCATGATAATTAGATAACTAGAAACCTAGGATGTGGCATGAATCCTAGGACGAGAAACTATTGCACTGTTTGTATGCGTGTTTGAGATTGCAGTCAAATGAATGAGCTGAATTGTAAACAACTGCCTGTTAATAAATAAGAGTTGCCTGCTCGAATATGAAATGCCTGAGATAACTAGACAGTTGCCTGTGATATCACTTGTTGCATATATTAATTGTGGAAATACGAGCTGCATGTGTATAATACAAGAATGGAATTGTGAATGATGAAACCTGGTATGGAATAATATGGTGAATATGAGCATGAACCCTATAGGGAGTTAGGAGTAGAGCTCCTGTGGATGAATGGAAAGATTTGGAAATGTGAGTGGGAAGTATGCTAGCTCTTGAGTATGTGTACCAAGGAGAGTGACTGTCCCCTGTTTAGTGTAGAGCAAAGCTAGCCGCCCTTGGGTTGGGACCCGGGGTTAGGATTGGCCACTCTACACCAACTTCTGTTGGCCCTCGCATACACTGTACCGGGGAGAGCTACTAGTGTAGGGAGAGAGCTAGCCACCCTACACCGACTTGTTAGGCCCATTGGGCAAACCGGGGTAGTCAGATGAGGGTGCGCGGACTGTGGAGGGGCGAGACCCCTGATTGGTTCTGAGGGTCGAGACCCCTGTTACTGAGAGGGATAAGCCCTATACTGTTTCATGCTGTACTTTGGGCGTACCCACTAGCGGAAACGACTGACCACATGCCAGTGCGAGGTAGCTACCCATGCGGTTATTGCGTATGCTGTAGTCACCGCTATGTCTGTCCTTGACCTCGAGGTGGTTGAGTGGGTGTAGGATCACCATGGGGGACTCTCCTGGCCAGGAGAGCACCACGTGTGCCTTCTACTCTTCGAAAAAGACTGCAATCAAGATCGTTCCCACGAGGAACATGTGAGATCAAGAAAGAAACCTGAAAGTAAACCAATGGATGAAAATGAATTACTTGTAAAATAAATAATTGGAGAAGAAAAATTTACTTGTTAGCTTTAACTGCTTTAGATAGTCTGGTTATCACTCTACTAAGCGTTCGCTGACTCCGTTTACTCATAACCCTTTACAGGTCCAGGAGTTGAGCAACCCGAGTCACCGGCTCAGAGGGTGCTGGGCCCAGTCGAGCCCAGTAGTAGTCTCTTGCTGTTGTAGTACTTTTTGTTAGTGAGTTCAGACTTTATTTACTGTTCCTATTCTGTACTTTTGTTCTACTTTCCTATTGTTGTGGTGGTATGTACTGTTTAGCAGCTTTTACTTCCTTTATTTCTTATACTCTTTTACTGTTAGTTATCTTGCATAGTAAATGTGGTTTATTTTCCTGCTTTTCGGTGATTTCTTATTGGACGACTGGGTCTTGGGATTAGTCGAGTCGAGCTGGTCTCGGGTCCTGTAGGGATTCGGGAACCGGGTCGTAACAACATCTATTATCTAAGTATAATAACACTAACAAAGTAATACTTTGATCCTTAGATACTAAGTTATCTATACTACGTTGCTAACAAATAATAGCATATAAAAAAATCTACATTCATATTAAAATCTAATAGGTAGTAGGCACAACAAGACTCACAAGTTGGTACATTAACTCAAAAATTATTAAGAACAAAATGTTGTTGGGCATGCTGGGCAATCGGGGTCGACCAAAAAAAAAAAAAAAAGAAAACAACACATGAGGTGACATGAAGATAGCGATGGAGGACTAGAGGGTGAGGTTTCTAATACCCGGGCGATGGAGATCAAGGCTATTAGTGCAGTGATGGCTAGTTGCGTGAGTTGATGGCGAGTGACGGTGGTCGAGGAAGCTCCACAGCAATGGTGACCAAGCGATGGAGGTTGGCAACATGAGGGAAGGTAGGTAATGTATATATGAGAGTTATCATGGGAACTCAAAGGTAGGCTGGGAACATATAAAGTCGCAATTTAAAAAAAAAGTGAAGAACACTGCACGTTAGGGCTTTGGGTGGTGGGCGACAAGGAGTTGCCTGAGTCGAAGAGGTGCATCGCTTGCTTGAAGACCACTGCCTGGGAATCCTCCGAGGAGATAAGGCCTCTGTTCGCCTCACCTTAGTGCCTTGTCGCCTGAGGTGCTCACCTCGACAACATTGCTAGACGATGCAATAAATGACTAATCAATTTCAATAAGCACATAGTGAAATCAAGAACCAATCGAACCATTAGAACAACATTAGACAATTTGGGTCCTTGCTAGCTCATCCTGTTCCTAATCTTAGGAATGCACCACCTAAAGTGAACCCACCTATTGGGTTTAATCAAAATCTGTATCCAAGTGTGAACCAGTACCCAAACCAAGTTCGATTCCAAAACCAAGTTCACATGGCTAACCAAGTACCTTAGATGGCACAATCACAACCCCTTTAGATTAACCAAGTTCCAATTCCACATCAGCAGCAGAATGTGCATGCAGGACAAAACCCTAACCCTTAATCTAGGTGTAGTTCTATTACCTTAAGAAGTGATAGGGTGACCAAGGATCCAGTCCAAGATAAGGGTAAGGAACCTAGTGTGATTGAGGAACAAGAATATAGAGAGGAGACTGAGTACTCACTCCCAAGGATGTTTCTCCTCACATCCCATTTCTTGATGCCCTTAGGAGGGAATCAAAGAAGAAAGACACTAACAATGAGGAAACTTTTAGAATTGTTCAAACAAGTGCACATCAATGTTCCCCTCATTGACATCATTAAACATGTTTATGCCTATGTGAAGTTCCTTAAAGAATTATATACCCAAAAGCATACAAGAAGGACAAAGTTGCCCAGAAAGTCACATTGTCTGAGTGAGGAAGCTCGGTTAGCCTTAGGAATCTCCTATAGAAAATGTAAGATCCAGGTACCCCTTTAATTTCTTGTATCATAGGTGATCAACCCTTTGATAAAGCTTTGTTGGATTTAGGAGCCTCAATTAACCTCTTGCCAACATTGATGTATTTCTAAATAGTTTGGATTCGAGGAGCTCAAATCAACTTCTATCATGCTCTAACTAGCTGATTGATTTGTCAGAAACATGATCCAACTAGTTGGAAGATGTGATTGTTTGGGTTAAGGATTTATACTTTTTTTGAAGTTCATTGTTTTGGATATGGATATTCTCAAACGAATTAGTTGAGCTCTGATTATATTAGGAAGGTCATTCTTAGCCACTACCAAGGCCAACATTAACTGTAAATTTGGAGATATGCAAATTGCCTTTGGAGATTAGAAGATGAATATTAATATCCTTAAGGCATCAAGGAATTTCCAAAAAGTGGATGTTGCTATTTGATTGAGGAGATTAGTCAAGTAGAAGAAATCTTAGAAGAACACGCACATACTCACCTTATAGAGGATCCACTGGAGACTTGCTTAACCCAATCCCAACATGAATCTTTGGAAGAAAGTCCTCACCTCAAAGAGGTGAATAACTTGCTAAATTCCCCACCCATCAAAGACCACCCTAGACCTATCAAGTTAAGAAATTACTTGAAACCCACACTGAACCTCCAATACGCTCAATTTAAAGTCCACCTGAAGTAGAACTGAAACCCTTGCCAACTAATCTTAAATATGCATTCCTAGGATATGATCAGACTTGTGACTATCAGCTCAACTTTAATTAAGAACCAAGAAGCTAAATTGATTAAGGCCTTAATGTATCATAAATAGGAAATTAGGTGGTTAATAGAATATATTAGAGGAATCAATCCTACTTATTATATCCCATTTGCATTGACGATGGAGCTAGACCCTCTCGCAAAATGCAAAGAAGATTAAACCCTAATATGCGAGAGGTAGTTAAGAAAGAAATTATCAAGTAGCTAGTTGTTAGCATTATTTATGATATTTCTGATAGGCCTTGGGTAAGCCCAATTCAAGTAGTACCTAAGAAATCAGGGCTTACTATAGTAACTAATGAGGAAGGAGAATCTATCTCGACTCGCATCACAATTGCGTGGTGATTTTGCATTGATATAGGAAGTTGAACTCTGCAACAAAAAAGGACCATTCCCCCTACCCTTCATAGATCAGATCTTAGAAAGACTAGTTGGGAGGAAGTTCTATTGCTTCCTGGATAGGTATTCTAGTTGAAACCAAGTTACAATCAACCCTGAGGACCAAGAGAAGACTACCTTTATTTGTCCATACGGAACCTTTGCATTCTGTAGGATGCCCTTTGAACTTTGCAATGCACCTATGACTTTTCAAAGGTACATGATGGCAATTTTTCCAGATATGGTGGGAGACTATCTTGAGGTTTTCATGAATGATTTTTTTGTATTTGAGGGTTCTTTTAACCAATGTCTAAGCAATTTGAAAAAGTTTTTAAAGAGGTGTATCAAGGTTAATCTGGTCTTAAGTTGGGAAAAGAGCCATTTTATGGTTCAAAAGGACATAGTTTTAAGGCACATTGTTTCTCAAAGAGGAATTAAAGTTGAGCGAGCCAAATTGGACCTGATTTCCAAATTACCACCCCCTACCTCAATTTGACAAATCAAATCTTTCTTAGGATATGTTGGCTATTATAGAAGATTCATCAAAGATTTTTCTAAGATTTCTAGGCCCTTTATCACCTTGTTATCTAAAGGAAAACCTTTTGAATTGAATGAGGATTGCATCAAGGTTTATATGACTCTAAGGGATGCAGTGACCCAAGCCCTAATTTTGCAATCCCTAACTGGTCTCAGCCCTTTGATATGTGTGATGCATTTGATTTTACTATTGGGGTCGTTCTATGTTAGAGAATTGAGAAGAAACCTGTGGTGGTCTATTACGCTAGCAAAACTCTTGATGATGCTGAAAGAAATTATACCATGACAGAAAAAGAATTACTAACTGTTGTTTTTGCTTTGGAAAAATTTTGATTATACCTCATAGGATTTTATGTAATTGTTTATTCTTATCACTCAACTCTCCAACACTTGTTGAAAATAGATGCCAAACTTAGGCTAATTAGGTGGATTTTACTATTATAAGAATTTGACCTAGAAATCAAAGATAACGTCGAAGCTCAGAATGTTGTAACCGACCACTTATCTAGAATTGTGGCTGATGATGTTGGATTGGTGACCCCAATTAAGGATGTTTTTTGGATGAGCAATTGTTGCCTATTTTTGAAAAAGTGACTCCTTAGTATGTTTATTTGGTTAATTACTTATCTATAAGAAGGATACCACTGATTGGGCTAAGTGAAAAAAAAGATAGATTCTTTTATGAAGCGAAGTACCTCTTTTGGGAGGATTCAGTGTTATACAGACCCTGTGTTGATCAAATTATCAGAAGATATGTTTTTGAGAATGAGATCAATAGCGCGTTGACTTTTTGTCATAGTTCTACTTGTAGAGGACACTTTTTAGGGAAGAAAATTGTTACAAAGTATTACGGAGTGGGTTTTATTGGCCTACATTATTTAGGGATGCTCACAACATTTGCAAATCTTGCATCTGTTGCTAATCTAGCGAATATGACCAAGAGGGACATGGCACCCTTGAACCCAATTTTGATTATCGAGATCTTTTACATTTAAGGTATAGACTTCATGGGACCCTTTATACTATCATTTGGCTTTGAATACATCTTGGCTACCATTGATTATGTTCAGAAATAGATTGAGGCAATTCCAACTTGAACTAATGATAATAACACAGTGTTTAACTTTGTGAAAAGAAATATTTTTGCTAGATTTGGAATATCTCATGCAATCATAAGTGATGGTAGTATTCATTTTACTAATGCCCAATTTCGAGCCTTATTTAAGAAATATGGGGTGACACATCGAATTGCTACACCTTACCACCCCTAGACTAATGTGCAGACTGAAGTTTCTAATTGGGAGATTAAGAACATTATGCAAAAGATAGACTCGATAGGAAGGACTAATCCACTAAACTTGATGACATACTTTGGGCCTATCGATTGCCTACAAAACTATCATTGGTATGTCCCCATATCGACTTCTCTTTGGTAAACCCTACCATCTTCCTGTAGAGTTGGAGCACCGAGCTTATTGGATAGTTTAGCAATTCAATTACAATTTGAATCATAATAGAGAACATAGAAAGTTGTAACTAAGTGAGCTCGAAGAAATCATGAATGAAGCTTATGGAAGTGCTCGCATTTACAAGGAAAATACTAAAGCCTTTTATTACAAGAATATTGTATGGAAAAACTTTGAGCCCAAGCAAAAAGTTTGGCTTTTTGATGCAAGATTGTGATTTTTCCATGGAAAACTTCAATCTCGATGGATGACTCGTATATGGTTGTTTGATCTTGAGAATGGAGTTGTAGAAGTTTCCGATCCTAAAACAAGGTATACTTTCACTGTAAATGGTCAAAGGTTAAAACCCTACATTAAAGATTTGACACAATCACATTTGGTTGGTAAGATGGCCCAGATAGAATTTGAGTTTTGATTTATGATTAGGATCTCTGTTTGGCTAAATACGTTCAATTTAGCACTTGTTGAGAGGTAACCCAAAGTTGATTTTACTATTTTTCTTAATGTTATCTCAGGTTAGAATAGATTGACTCAATGTCTGTATATTGTAATTAGGTTTAGTTGAGCTCATCGACTACGAATATTAGGTTGTATGTTCTCTTCTCTTGCTTTCTCATGTATCTATTTATTGAGTTGTGTATACATCGAGGACAATGTTTGGGATGGGCATGGGGGGAAGGCATAAATTTTGTCAATTTTAGTTATCTCTACTTTTCATTTTCATTTGTTTGCCTGTTGTATCGATTTTTCATGTTGTAAACAAAAAAGAGAAAAAAAGAAAATAAATTGAAAAATTCAAACTTTAAAACAACTCAATGTTTTTAGAGTCTTGAGCTAGGAAAAGATGTTGATACTTAGGCATTTAGAAATTATCAACCTCAGGAAAAGTATGATTAAGTCTTTTCACTTAGACTCTTTAAGTTATTTTCGACTTAATCAACTTGGGTATTTATTAAGATGCGAATCTATTTTTTGAGTCCTTGAGGAGTCTTGTTAGCTAATGAGAGAAGAAGAGTCTATCCCATTGAGCTAAAGCCCATGAAGACTTCGGCTCAGGTAGAGGCAGACCCAAAGCCTAGAATCTTGCAAAGGAGATCCAACCATATGGATCAAGTATGAATAGCCAACATGCCCATTTGACTTCCGCCAAGTGGATCCCCAAGTGAGCCTCCACTTGAGTTTTCCAAACAAGACATAGAGTCACTTAGGTGTCTTGCTTGGATTTGTTGGATAAGGGTCAAAGACACCAGGGTGACATCCCCACTCAAGCCGCCTGGCTCAATCAATTGGGCCACTTGCCTAGCTTGTTAAGAACCTAGGCAATGAGGCTAAATGAGGCGGCAGAGTAAAGCAATGGTAGGATAACCAAAGTAGTAGCGTTGGAGTGCACTTGGCCAAATTCTCCCTTTTAGTCTTTTTTGTCTCTTTTGTCCTTTTGTTATGGCTTGCTGATAGATACATAACTTATATTGGTAACTTGCCTATTTTATGCCAAGTACTTAATTAATAGATTACATATAGATTGTATATAGTGCCTAGATTGTATTGCTGATTATATTTTTTTTTCATTTTTTTTATAAGCGAAAGCAAATATGTAATCTGTCAGCAAATATTTGCTTTCATTTATAAAAAAATGAAAAAAAAAATGTAAGCGAATTCCTTTAATTACTTGTCTCCCTATGTTTGACCTAGGCTCCCAAATCTAGTTATTTTTAATTGCTAGCGATCTTGCGCACTTAAGGAACGATTTTTAACTATCGTGTAGAATTGTCTCTCAATTTTGGCATCATTTCTAGGAAGGCAACGGAGTTCGTTGCTATATTTGCTTTTGCTTTTTGCATTCAATTCTCTAACTCATTTTTCTCTATTTGTGTGTAGGATCTCGTTGCAACTTGAGATTCTGAAGACGAGCGGTAGATTTAGAGCAAAGTGCGGTTCGAAAAACTAGGTAGGCATTTACATTTTAGAATTAGGTCTATTTTGAATCATAGGTTAGATTTGCCTTAGATTTTTTCTAAAAAAAATAAAAAAATTTGTCCATTTAGGTGTTTATTTGAACGTTAGGTTAGAAGTATTTATTTTCTTGATTTGTTTGCATAAAAAAAATCTCTTTTTTGGTGGGAGTTCTCTTTCAAATATCAAAAACCACCATTCCGAAATTCAAGTTGCTAACAAATGCAATTTCCAAAAATTTATTCCCAAAATTATATTGGCTCAAAAATTACCAAATTGCTCCTAGACATGTGTTTGAAGTTAGGAATCGATTATGAAAATTTCATGGTATAACTTTTAGTAGAAAAAATTTAAAAATTCGCAGATCAGACCCCTATGAAAACTTTGATCAGTTCTTGATTTCGTGCAGTATTTGACTTTTAGCATTTTTATTGAAAATTAGAATTGAGTCAAATAACTTTTAGTGGTTTGTTGATCCAAAACCTTTCTCTGAGAAAAAACTTAAAATTTTTTTGAGGCACGACACTTCCTGATTCACGCAAAAAATCAGTTGCGGGTCTTTTTTGACTTTTAGACCCTAATACACAAACAATTGTGGGAAAGATACAAAAAATGACTTAAAATTCCTAAAAAAAAATATTTTTTAGATTTGCAATTCAGTGGTGTTTGAGAAGCAATAGTTGCTTTGTATTGGTTTGCATCACTTGCTCTAATTAAAATTGATTCATTATCTAGAAGCTGCTTGCCTAGGTCCAAATTCTAGGGTTTCAATTAGGCACATATATTTTTCATTGATCTTTAAAAGAAAAATACCATCAACTGTGCTTGTCAAAACTCTTGTGTGCCTACATAGAACTTGATTGAACATAATAATTTATTGTAACCCTAAAATGCATCTCTAAACAAGATCAATCCTAAAATTCACGACATCATAAAAATCTTGTTTGAGGACCTTATTGATTGTGCACAACACTTTATGAAATTGGATACTTAAGGGAAAATAGCCCCCTTACGCCCATCAACTCTGAGAGCATCATTGTCCTAAACCTATAAAAAGATAAGATGTGCCCTAAGGAGGATTATTGTGTATCTAGGTTCACTAAGGTTAATTCGAGTTAAGCCAAGATCATGTCTATTTGGATCAACTGGTGACAACAAAGGTTGGTGCAATAACTGCATTAGCCCTTAGTGGTGTTCCACTGTGCGGGGTGTCTTAAAGGGTCATACCCTTCTGGCCAGCCAAGTAATTCACGAGTTGGTTTGATTCAAATTGTCATTAGGGCACCTAGATTAAGTCAAATAGGGCTAACCAAATAACGACAAAATTGGTTGCTTGATTTGAGCACACATCTTTCTATCTCATGTTCTCTTTGCATCTCTCCACTTCTTCTAAACCATGGATTTTAATGCCTACCCCTCTCATCCTATCTACCCCTGTAGTTGCACTTAGTGTGATAAAACATCGAAGTTGTGTTTGAAAAATGCATCGTTTGAGCTGATTTTGTAGTTAACACTAGAACATTTAATTTTTATTTCAAAAATTGGGTTTGATTAAGTCGAGAGAGTCTTGGTCAATTCTACAGGGAGGCTAAGCAAAGTTGGGCATTAAATGAGTTCCTTCATTCTATTTTTGTGATTTTTGCTTTTTCCATTTTTTTCTTCTTCACTTTACTTTGCGAAAGATGACACTAACCTAATACTACTATGCTTACTTTATTTTGTGATTTTTGTTTAATGCCAAAGCAGGAAATTACCTAACTACTTTTTTTATCCATTTCTCTTTTATATTTTTTTTTGGCTTTTTGAAGTTGTGAAAGAGAACAAAAACATATTTACAAATGCCAACTAAAAAGCGAAAGAAGAAATTTTAGGGTTTCCATTTTTGTGATTTTTTTTTGTCTTTTCAAATAAGATTGTATCCGCAAAAGTAAGGAAAATCTAACTAAGTATTTATTGCAAGAAAAAGAACAACACTTTTTGACATTGAAAAAGAAACTCCATTACACTAGTAGTCATGAAAACCACTTATACAAAGCTTGAAGATAAATATTTACAAACACACATTTCAATCACTTATTACATATGTAGAGATGACAAGCGTAACTCAAGAGACCATAAAATGGTAGAATTAGGGTTAAGGATATTGATCGAAGACAAACTATGTTGCAATAAAAATAGTGTTTTAAGTGTCGTTGTTGTCGTATATTTGTCATAATGTAAACAAATGTTGCGTCATTTTATTTAGTTACTAATCTTTACTGGTTTATTCTAAGTCGTTCATTGGGAGGTAGTTATTGATATACATCACTCTCTATGTTCCAAAAATATTTTTTTATTCCAAAAATATCAATTTTATTTACAACATGAATCAATGAATCAATTAATGAATGTATTGATTAATTATGTACAAAAGAATCAATTAATCTACAATGACTTAAACATATCTACAGATAATAGGCATCAAAAACTATGTGTAACTACACTATGTTAATTATATACAACTACTTTAAATAATGCCTAAGTATAGGCACAAAAATACTACTAATATGTACTATATTAAGTTATATTAACATACTAATATTGAAATGACCCTTCCAAGGACCGTTGGGAGTTTTTCGGAAAGTTAGGGACGAAAATGCGAAAAATTTGACTCTGTGAGTTGAGTGTGTGGGCTTTGCAGGAAAGGAGGGGAAAGCGAGGGGGTGTCGTGCTATTTTTCCCTCTCTCTCCTCACCCACACACACACTCACGCACACGCACACTCCCCCTCCCCTTCAAACCCTAACCCATCTCTACTTAAACCCCTCTACCCCATTCCATCTCCACTCCACCACCACTTCCACCACCTCCACCTCCTTCCCTGCTCTGCCGGTGAGCCACCAACGACCTCCTCTTCTCCACTTGTAGTCACATGCGGAGGAGAGGAGCTCGCATGAGGAGGAGAGGGAGAGGGAGAGAGTGTGTGCACGGGAGAGAGCGAGGGCGTGGGAGAGAGGAGGAAGCTCAGGGAGCTTGGGTGTGTGGCGGACGAGCTCGAGCAGGAGAGCTCGCGCGTGCGGGGAGAGCCTTGCCGTGGGTGCATTGGCGAGCACTCGTAGTTGTGAGGGGAGGAGTTGCCGGAGCCCACGGGAGCTCTGAGGAGCTCCTGTGGGAGGAGGCGAGCACGCACACGAGGAGGAGGGGCTCATGGAGAAAGCCTCTCGACCCTCTGCAACTATTGGAGTTGCTGCTGCTGTGTTGCGAGCAGAGGCGCGAGGGAGACGGGCTACACGAGGAGTTTTTGGATACTGGATTTTTCCAGTATCAGATGTTTGGAGCATTTGCCAGACGTTTGGAGCGGCAATGGATGTCCAGAGCTGAAGCTGGACGTCTAAAAACTCGTAGAGTGCCGAGGTAAGAGTCCTGAACGTGCATGCATGCACGTATGTTACGTACGTAACGTTGCACTGTCGAAGGTTTTAACCCGCAAGTGTGTATGAAGGTACAAGCCTTGGAAAGGCATGCAAGCATGCCCTTTGAGGTACCTTAGGAGGGCTAGAGACGGTACTAGATGTCTGACGGCACCCCCAGACGACCGGAGGGAGTATTCGACGTCTGGGATCACCCTCAGACGGTTGAAGAGGGGTTCAGACATCTGAGGAAGCCACAGGGAAGCAAGGTGAGGTTCTGAGCTCGTTTAAGACGTCTGGGTATAGTTCCAGACGTCTGATTTTAGACACTATGTACACTTTTGGGCTGTTTAGGGCCCAAATGGAATCGGATTTCTGCAAACGAAGTACCATTGTTTCTCGCTAGAGTTTCTCTACGTGTTAGTGTCGATTATGTACTATATTGAACTCGTCTAATGTGATTTGGTCGCTGGTATAAGTCTCTAGCCTGTAGCGTGTTCGGGACCCGTAGAGACGACAAGACTTGCACTTCTAGCCCCCATTCCTCCTGTGTTTCTTGGTAGAGTGGTTTATTTTAATATTAAGATTTAAATAATGAAGTGCATTCTAGAACAACTTGATTGACCCTAGGATGTGAAATGAACCCTAGGGCAGAAACGAATGAATATTGCTGGAGCTAAACTATTTACTTGAGATTCATGTTAAACCCTAATTGCTAGCAAGTGTTAAATACTTTATGTGATGCTCCTTTAGTTGTAAAAATATGAGTTTCCTGTTATATGAATGAGAATCAAAAGATGAACAACAAATTATGCATGTTGAGAAATGAAATGAAACAAATACGAGCATGAACCCTATGGGGAACTAGGAGCAGAACTCCTGTATACGGAAAGAACCTTGTAAGTGATGAGTCCATTTTAATAGACTATTGTTACGCCTAAGTTAACTCTATTCTTACATTTTATGTTTGTTAATAACCACATTAGGTCATAAAATGATTGCATGCATCATTACTTGAGTTTACATTTATTCTATTGCATTCTATAACTTATTATGTAATTATTTTTTATTTCATGCAGGTCTTGCACACAGTGCACCCTATGCATCTCCTCCACTTAATTCACTCCATCAGGCTAATTTAAGAGTTAAAAAATAATCAGGAAAGTGAGAGAGGAGGAGGATTAATTTTGCAAGAGACCAGGGGGTGAAAAGAATTTCCCTCTCCCCAATAGCTGCCGGTCGGCCTCAACAAATTCAACAACCGCCGGCCAATTTTAGTAAGGGATTTGAAAATCCCTTGACTTGCACCGGGAAGGAAGAGCGGATGGGGGGGGGGGGAGGAGATAAAAGAGAAGATCTGGCCGCCTTCCTTTCAATCGGCGTGGGGGACTTCATCTCCACCTTCCCCACCGTGGAGAGGGCATGCATTGTGGAACTAGCAAGCACCATGCACCGCCAACCTCCCCAACACCGCAGCCGCAGCGCCCTCGCGCGCGCGTCCTCTCACCGTGCGCCAAGAACCTAGCATTGCCAACATCTCCAACACTGCAGCGTGCAACGCCCTCGCGCACGTGTCCTCTCATCGCAGCCACAGCCGTGCGCGTGCAGTCCTCTCATTGCAGCCGCAGCAGCGTGGCCACGCGCGTGCACAGCGCTTGCAATAGCACCTGCCACCGTGCGTACTTCCTGCGTGCCCTTGTGTGCGTGTGTCGCTTGCTCTTTGTCTTCTCCGTCAGCCGGCAGGAAGAACCCAAAGCGCGCAGCGCCCCCCCTTCCGCGCAGCACACCACGCACTGCCTCTCACCGCCCTCACTGCGCAGCACCCTCACCGCACCCGCAGGCCACGCCCACATTCTCCTCCACCGTCTGGCCGCCGCGTCACCACCATCGCGAAGGCCACACCTCAGAGACCCACCATCGGCGACCACACCGTCTGCCGACTCCTCATCGTGCGAGCACGAGGGGAAGTATTCCCCTGTTTCTCTACAGTAAAAGCCCCTATTATTAATTACAAATAATGCCATTGTAGAGAATACTATCCATTTATTTACCTCCTTATTATATTTTGGTAGATTTGCATCAATATCCCTCACGTTTGTTTGAATCACGGATAATTGAATTCTTCTCATGAACAATAGAATATGGGTATTGGTTACAGGGAGCAGGTTCTATTTTAATTAAATTTGATGGTGCTTGTCAGAACTAAGATAGCAATTCTGGTATTTCCATAGTGGTGATTTTGCATGTGCACCCTCATATTCTTGATTAATTATCTAAATTGAGAATTGATGCTGGAAATGAGAACACTAGTTAGCATGCACATCCGTTGATATTCCCGATTGCTTGATGTATCATTACTCATTTTTAATAGGTTAATTCCTCCCTACGAAGATGACCAACGCTTCGTGGTTAGATTCTGAGAATTAAAATGTTTTGAAAAGCGATTTTCTACCACGCGATTAAATACGACACATCATTTTATGTTAATGTTTTCAACGAAAACGAAGATCGCTCTTTCAGTAAGTAGACGGGAAGTAAGCTGGCCCTTGTGTACATGGTACCAAGGAGAGCAACTGTCCCTTTAGTGTATAAGGGAGCTAGCCACCCCTTTGGGTTGAGACCCGGGGTTAGGACTAGTCACTCTACACTGACTTCTGTTTGGGCCTCGTGTATGTGGTACCGAGGTGAGCTACGTAGCGTAGGGAGGGAGCTAGCCGCCCCGTGGGGCCTGGGGTTAGGACTAGCCACCCTACATCGACTCTTGTTAGGCCCACTAGGCAAACCGGGATAGTCGGACAAGGGTACGCGGACTGTGGAGGGGCAAGACCCCTGTTCTGTTATGAGGGGCAAGACCCCTATTCTGAGAGGGAAAGGCCTTGTGCTATTCCGTACTGTACCTTTAGGCATACCCGTCAGTGGAAATGACTGACCGCGTGCCAGTGCGAGGTAGCTACCTGTGCGTTTATCGCGCGTGCCGTAGTCACCGCTATGTCACGACCGTGACCTCGGGGTGGTTGACTGGGTGCAGGACTACCACGGGGGACTCTCCCAGCCAGGAGAGCACCACGTGTACATCCTACATCATGGGAAAGACTGCAATCAAGATCGTTCCCTTGAGGGATAGTCAAGAACAAGGACCGACTAGATTCTTAAGAGAATAAACAAATTAGAACCACTTGAGCTAAATGGAATTGAATAATAAATTAGTTGCTTGTCTTAAGTTAATTGCATGTAAATGGTTTAGTTACCACTCTACTCAGCGTTAGCTGACTATGGAATTTTATAACCTTGTTCAGGTCAGGGAGTTGAGTAGCTAGCACCACCGGCTGTAGAGGGAGCTGGGCTTAGTTGAGCCCAGCCTTAGCTGTTGTTGTTTTCTGTTCCAGCATGTTCTTTTGTTATAGTAGTGAGTATTTGTTACATATAATACTATTTGTGTTATATTTCCATTTTACTTTCTGCTGTTGTAGTTGTGATGGCCTGTAATATTATGAGGCATTTCGTTCTGTTTCCTTTACTGTCTCTACATTATTTTCTGCTTAGTTACATTGTATTTGTGGTTATGGAATATTTTCTGCATTTGGTTATTTCTCGTTGGATGACTAGGTCTTGGGATTAGTCGAGGTGAGCCGATCTCGGGTCCTGTAGGGATCTGGGATCGGGTCATAACAAATATCTTTAGTAACATATACTCTATATACAGTAATATAAATATGTGTCGCTATAGCCTTAGTAAAATATGTACATAACACAAGACAAAAAGATTATGTTTACTAGCGTATATACATATCTACAGTGACAGATATATGTACATAACACAAGGCAGAAAGATTATGTTTACTAACGTATATACATATCTACAGTGTTGGATATAACTGTCACTAAAGCCTTAAGGTTAGTTATATCCATATAAGGCTCAAACAAGTACTTACTATTCTACTTATATTTATATATATATATTATACATATACGTATACACTATTAACATATCTTTTATTTAATACACATACATTTACTATTATATTATACTAGAAATATATGTATACATATACACTTACACACACGGCACGCTCAAACATAGCCATTACACACTCAGTCTTTTCTCAAGCTCTCTTCTACACTCTCTTCAACACTTAGCATTTTTCAAGTTCTCTTAGCACAGCATCGCTTCACTGTTCATTCACCCAAAAATTAGGTTTTTGATGGGCCGACCGGTTCAGTTTGCGGGATACACAACGACCCATTGAGTGGGATCAAACCACTACTATGAATCGACTCTAGTTCAATTATTATGCATTTCTTTTTGATTTAATTCAGGCCCAATAATAGGCCCACATTCAGCCCAGCAAGGTGCATGGCCCCTTTCCTAGCACTGTACACAATATCATGCTCATTTGTATGCTCGAATCAGAGAGAGGAGAGAGGATATGGGTAATGTGCGCCCAACGCATGACGACTGAGCGGTCGTCAGTGCCAATTCATCTTATATCACTCCAAATGTTTTGTAGCGCACAATGTGGCACTTTAGTTAAGCGCGATTTGAGCGCTTCACAGTGCGCTGCACAGTCTTGATTGCGTGGTTTTGGCCCTCGATTTGAGGGCCATAATTAACTCTAAAATACAAATAAATTATATATTTATAAAGCCCTAATATAGGTCTACGTAATTGTATAATTAATTTACAAAAAATAAGTTATTTATATATATATATTAAAATTAGTTAAAGTTAGGGGTTTATACATGTTAAATTAAGGTTTAATTTGGTAATTACTATACAAATTGATAAATTAATCATGAAATTGACTTTGTACAGAGTTAATTTATATATTAAAGTATTTTTTAAACATTTTAAATCTATTTTAGAGTCTTTATTTTAATTTATTTACATTTAAATACCATTTTAAATAGATATGTACATATTTAAGTTATAAATACTGTAATATACTATAAATATAGTATAATAGGTTAAACATACTTAAAATAACACTATACAAGAGTACATGATAAATTACTTTAGTATTAACTTAATCTACTAATTTATTTTATTTTAAGTTAATAATTTACCTAATTAACTTACTAACCTAATTACTGATAATAAATACATAATTAAATAAATATACAGGTATGGTACAATATATAATACTTAGTTAAATACGTATGTACAGTATTAGATATAATTATAGACATAGACATAGGTTTTTATAATTACTTAGGATAAAATACATTTAAGTTAATATAAATTAATATATAATTATACAATAAAGTTATATATATAATAAATCATCTTAAATACTTAATTTAATATATAGACTATATTTATAAGTTATTTGTATACATTATTTACATAGTTTACAATATATACATATAGCTTAGTATTAATTTACCTTTACAAGTATAAATACACTATACATGGTATTTTTAAGTGTTTTTGGGTGTTTTCTGATTTTTATGGTTTTTATCTATATAATAGAGATAGGAGATGAGAGAGAAAGGGTGAGATGAGAGAAGAACTTTTTGGTATTTTGAACTTTGATTCTTTTATTGAGTTTCAAAGTAGATCGAATTGTCGGCTGGTATATTCTACCAAGTTGGGAGTTCGGATTACTTTGAAATTTTGCAGACACCTAGAAAAATACTTAATCCTACTCAAGGCATGTTTTTATTTTTATTTACAATTTTTTATATTTTTTTCTTTTTTCACAATCTAGCACAAATGAAGGCTTAAAGTGAGTGGAAGCAATGAACCTAAGCCTTCCATTTCGGTTCTAAGGGATGGAGTTGGGGTATAAACATCTAAAGGCATCCAACAAACATATTGAAACATTTATGAACATAAAAACATGATTTTCCAATATTAGATTTCATTAAAAATAACTTTGGAGAGATTACATGATGAATATGCTGACAATGAACTAAAATATGACTTTTCTAGTCATTCAAGTGAGATTTGAATACATCACATGTATAGGAATGATTTTTACTAAGCTCCAATAGTACAAAGTGTGAAAAACTCATTTAATCGTCCAAAACAACTTTAGCACTCCTTGGAAATCCATCCAACCAGCTGCTGCTGACAAATCTCAGCAGCTGCTGCTGCTAATTAAATCAATCATTCATCAACTACTTTCTATACTGTTTCAGCAGCTATCAACTGCCAAAACTATCAATCTGAAAATTCTCCCATTAAACTGTTGGATCAGCTCAATAAGAGACTGGTTTGCAGCTTCTATGGTCCAATTTTAGCAGCTTGTGCTGTTGTAACCTTGATTGCCCAAATCCATGTTTGAAACTCAAAAGATCTTCACGTTGAAAACATCATAGACACAAATCAAAAGGTCTGAAACTCATCTCAAAACCAAATCTCACATCAAAACCCAATGAGGACCTAATTGACTCTTCTACAAAACCATAGACAACTTAATAGAAGATCAATAGGAACACTTAAACTCACTCAAAATAACTTCCAGACCTTTGCTAAACTATGTTAGATCTCAAGCTAAACACTGAAATGCTAATTAAACTCATTGAGATCAAATTTAGATGTCGCCCATCTATGCATCTTACTTTAATTCGACAAGATGATTTGATCATCTAGAGATCATGCACACCATTGATTGGTGTTCAGGGACTCTAGGCGATTCTTTAAAACCAATTGGATCATTGTGACGCCTCTAATCAGTGCTACTGATTTCATTGGCAAACATTATCCAGTCAATAACAAAAATCAGAAACCAAGTTAGAATTTGGGTATGAGCTTAGAAAATAAATTAGAATCAAATCAGAATAGCTCATACTCATTGCATTCAATCTAAACACACACTGTAAACTCAACTTGAATAATCAAATTGATTAAAATCAACTTACTCAAGAATTTTCTCAATCGGAATATAAAATCAAATCTAACTCAAATGATCAAATCAGTTCAATTTTCAGCATAAAAAGGGCCTTTGTTGTCTTATAGTATGAATAGGAGACCCTTTGATGGATTTGGCGCTCAATCAGATCTGAATGCTATGGAGCATCAGATTTGATTAATGCTTCAGTGAGTGGGTTGATTTGTGATTAAAACATCGAGGAAAAGAAGTGACAGTGATACTGAGTGGTGAGGGAGCTATATAATCAGTGCGAAAGAGGTGAAAACACCTCTCTGATCTGAATTTATCAGAGAAGGTGAAATCGTTCCTAAACTACTCTACTATAATCTAGACTAATCCATCACAAAATTTAGTATTTAAACTACATCTATTGATCTATAGTACACTAATTACTACTTAAAACTACTTTAGAAAGTAGGAAAACCTAATCTAATAGAAGAGTGGGAGCTTGAAGAAGCATTGCAGCTGGTGGCTGCAGTGAGGAAAGGGGGAGGATCTCCAGTGGTCTGAAAGTTTACTAGTGAAGCTCAATGTCGCCCTTAGGTGCTATGTGGTCCTTAGAGGCGAGGAGAGGTTGAAGGAGGTGGAATTCCACCGCTCAGGCGGAGGAATAGAGGTAGTGTGAGGAGAGAAAACTGGAGAGGAGTGATGACCAGCTTGAGAGATGTAGGAGAGGAGCTGATCGCTTGCGTGTGAGCCTTGTGGGGTGCTTAAGTAGCCGAGGGAGTGAATCAGAGCACCGCTAGTTGCAATTAGCCATGGTTAGGGTGTATGGTGGGGATGATCTTGGAGGGAGGCGGGAAGCTTCAAACCAAATATGCACCATTGGATGGGATCTGAAAGGAGAGCTGAGGCAACGTGTGGGAGTGCATGAGGATTGGACTGCGATCTACTGTTCGATCAGGGACACAATGAATCAACAGTGTCTTTGCACCGTGTTCTTCGTGTGTGAACAGTGACCTCGCGGCTGTAGGTCTGTTGGTGACTTTGCAAGATAGGTCTAAAAAGGGCAAAACAGTTGAAAAAGTGTGCTCAAGCCCATAAGTGTTTTGAAGTTATGCAGAGTGCTCCTTGACTTTCTCAAAAAGGTCCCTGGAAACTTTTTAAATAGGTCCTTGAGACTTTTAAATGTAAATACATGAAGGACTTGTATGTAAAATCAATAATGCAGGGTCCTAATGATGTCCAAATGCCATGAATTTTTATTGAAGCTCAATTAAACATTTAGGAACATGATTTCACTTTTAATTTGAGCTTTTGAGTCCAAAGATGTGTTCAATTTGCAATTGGATAATAAATTACACTTGTAAATAGAATATCTCATTAATTGACCTATTTGTGTGTTTTTAACACTAATTTGCTGTTTTAGGCCATTTCTGCTATTTTCTACACTTAACTCATTTCTTATGTTAATTATGTAGTGTTGAACCTAATTTTTAGCATAACTTGAGCATTTTAGTAATGGTGAGCCACACCTTATCAGATATACAAATGCAATTATGCATGCAATGCATGTAATGGATGCAATATTCACATAATGTATGCTAGGTTTTAGATTAATTTAGTCAAATTAGGTCCTATGATTGTTGTGCAATCATACCCCCATGTCTAAATCTTGCTAGTCCCTAGCCATTAAATGCATGATTGATTAAGACATAATTTTCTTTTCTTTTCGTTTTCTTTTGAACTTTATTAGAAACATGTTGATTCAAGAGTTAGACTTCTAAATATTCAGTTGTCACCAGCTGTTAAGACTCGAGGCATCAAAACACTTTAAGACGTCTGGGAGTTGGTCCAGACGTCTGGTCAGACGTCTGGATGCCTTCCCAGACATCTGGAAATAAATTTTTGCGTGCGTACGATCGCGAGTCTACATGAGTGCCGTGCGCAGATTGAAACTTGCTACCCTCTTCTTTTTCTCTCCCCTCTTCGACCTGCAGACGCCTTCCCCCATGCCTACAAATACTCCCCTCCCCTCTCCCTCGTTCACCACATCCACCCGTCTCCTCCTTCCTCCAGTGCGAGTGCGAGAGCAAGAGCGAGAGCGAGAGTGAGAGTGAGAGCGAGCCGCCACTGCTGTCGGGTGCAGTGGCGGAGAGGAGAGGTGCAGCGAGAAGGAAGAGAAGAGAGCACGCATGCCATGAGGGAGAGAGCTCGCTGGAGTAGCTCGAGGCCGACCGGCGGGCGTGCAGAGGAGCGTTGTGTTGGGGAGGTTCCCCCGGTGCTGCTGCAGCTCAGGCAGCGGGCGGACGAGTGCGGCACGGCCGCGCGCAGCGGGAAGAAGACGAAGATTCTGATTCTGGGAATTTTTCCCAGAATTAGACGCCTGGACCTACATCCAGACGACGTAGGCGACGTCTGGAGGGAGCTCCAGACGACTGAGAGGTACGTATTTCCTCATTGCAGAATCAGAATCAGAGGACCTGAAAACTAGATTGAATGATAGATCCTAGGGTATGGCATAAGTCCTAGGACCTGAAAACTAGATTGAATGATAGATCCTAGGGTGTGGCATGAATCCTAGGAACAGAAACACTGAAACGAATGTCTTGAATGCCTGAATTGCAGTCTTGGATAAGTAGATAGAATAATGATAATTGCCTGTAATTGGATAGCAACTGCCTGTGAAATGTAGAGTACTGTTGCTAGTAACTGCTACATGTAATTCCTGTTGTTTGGAAACTAAATTCGATCTGCTTGTATATAAATTGGAAAAGAAAGATTAATGTTGGAAACATGTGCTATATGCGAATAAAACTGAAATGATGAAACCTAGCATGGCTTGGCCTGAGAAATATAAGCATGAACCCTATGGGGAATTAGGAGTAGAGCTCCTAGAAAATAAATAGAATGGAACTGGGAAAGTGGATGGGGAAGTGAGCTGGCCCTTGAGTACGGAGTACCAAGGAGAGCAACTGTCCCCCTGTTTAGTGCAGAGCGGAGCTAGCCGCCCCAGGGACTCGGGGTTAGGTCTGGCCACTTTGTACCAACTTTTGGCCCTCGCGTACACCGTACCGAGGAGAGCTACTAGTGTAGGGAGGGAGCTAGCCACCCCACGGGGCTCGGGGTTCAGCTAGCTGTCCTACACCGACTTGTTAGGCCCACTGGGCAAATCAGGGTAGTCAGGCAAGGGTGCGTGGACTGTGGAGGTTCAAGACCCCTGTTTGGTTACTGTGGAGGGGTTGGACCCCTGTTATTGAGAGGGCACTGGCCTATACTGGTTCCGTGCTGTGCTTTGGGTGCACCGATTAACGGAAATGACTGACCGCGTGCTAGTGCGGGGTAGCTACCCGTACGTTTATCGCGCGTGCCGTAGTCACCATTACGTCTGTCAGCGACCTTGGGGTGGTTGACTGAGAGTAGGACCACCACGGGAGACTTTCTCGGCCAGGAGAGCACCACCTACAACTTCTACTTTTCAGAAAAGACTGCAATCAAGATCGTTCCCGCGAGGAACATTCGAGATTAAGAGAAAAACCTGAGAAATAAACCAAGAAAGGGTAAAATAAAGAAAGAAATTAAAACAATAGCTACTTGTTTACCTTTACTATTTTCTTAGCTAGCTGGTTGCCACTCTACTCAGCGTTTCGCTGACGTGTCATACTTGTCACCTTTTTCAGGACCAGGTGTTGAGCAGCCAGAGCCTACGGCTGCAGAGGGTGCTAGGCCTAGTAGAGCCCAGTAGTTGTACTTTTGTTGTACCCGTTTTTCTATAGTAGTGAGTATTCTGTTACACCTTTGTACTCTTTTATTGTAAATTTCATATTTCTGTACCTGTTTTTAATTCTCTACTGTTGTGGTGGTGTGTACTGTAGTAGTTCTTTTCTTTACTGCTGTACTTTTGTTACTGTTAGTTACTTGCATGGTGAATGTGGTTTATTTTACTGCTTTTTGGTTACTTTCTCGTTGGACGACTGGGTCTTGGGATCAGTCGAGTTGATCCGATTCTCGTGTCCTGTAGGGATTCGGGAACCGGGTCATAACACCAGCTCTGAGAACTAATACTTAGGATTGCATCCTAAGAGACTCAATAATATTTAGGTGTCTGCCAAAATACAAACCCTCAAATCCTTACCTTATTTATAATTTTTCTCTCTCTCTTTTCTCTCATAATAATAATTCTTTTCTTTTGTTTTTGTTTAGGGTTTCGGGACAACTTTCCTTCGGTTACCCAATCCACTCAAGATTTAAAAGACTCAAAAGTACTGAGTGCCTGATTAGTGTAAGTGTGACTCATTGGAAGGTAGTTGTAATGGATTCTAAGTAGTTTTAAAGTCCAGGAGACCCAGAGGAAAGGTGCTGCCTTTAGGTTTATCTTTTCGAACAAGTAGCTTCTCCCTACTACTCTTACATAGGTGTGCTTATTTATACTTCCCCACTTCACCTTATTTAGGGTAAGAGAGTGAGGGCTAGGCTCTGGACAAACGGCCAATGGGGCATCAACCCATGACAATTTGCTAGCCATGCCTATGTGCAGGTGTGGCTATGTTTACTTTTTTCTCCTTATTTACTAATTTTTTTTCTGCTACTTTTTTCTTCTTTTTCTCTTTTTTTTTGCAACTATCATTTATTTGCTTTCTATTTTTTTTTCACATATATCATTTTTTTGGTGTTTCTAATTTTTCTCTTAGTAGGTGGCTTCCCTAGTCTGAGATGTACTTAAAGGCAATGGTCAAAGAGATTAGATCTAGTAGCTAGGCTTTGGATAACCAGCCAATGGGGCATCAACCCACGACAACTTGCTAGCCATACTACTTATGTATGTTTAATGGTTCTCTAGCTCCCATTATAACTTCCTAACAATGAGTTGGTGAGATTTTGTGTGTTGATGCTTATACTTTCAAGACTTTTAAAGTAGAGGGTGGGTTGATAAGTCGTGTACTCATCATCCTAATTTATTAGTATTTTCAAGTTTATTTTAAGATGGCAAGGACTCAAGAATAAATTCACATCGTAGTGAACACCTAGATTAATTAATTCGATAGATTTGAAGAGTTTAAGCGAAAAAACCCTAGTATTATTTCTTAAGGTTGGTGACTTCTTAATACCTATTGATCTGATCTTGACTCAATTTATTTCTTTTTGATATTTTTGTATATATGCACTTTTTTATCTTTTTCAAAGATAACTTTGTACAATGCAATTTTTTTTTTCATTTTCTTTTTTTAGGTAAACTCTATACAAAGCTTAAAAACATGAATATATATATATATATTCATTTTAGCATTTTCCAATTTTTTTAATTTTTCAAGTATTTTGAAAGAATTGACAAATTCTAGATATTGGCAGAATATTTAACCTTTTGTTCTACCCATCACCCCATACCTAAATATGAGCATGTCCTCATGCATTATTGAAAATAGAGATATAGAGGAATAAATAACACCTAAATTGGTTCTACTCGTGAGTGCTTCCAATACCTAGAGAAGAAAAGAAAAATGGAATATTTATAGGTGTGTTTATCTCCTAACAAGGGCTGAATTTAACGCCCCCAGCTTGGTGGAAATTCAGAATATTAAAATTCAAAATATTAACCCTCACTAAGATCAATTGTTTCTTTGAGAAGTGAGAGTTTCTGGGCAATAACAGGCTTCAATATTTCTCCATTAACAGTGAATAAATGCCCAGTCTTGGGGTCTTTGATCTAGACAACCCCATTGCCATATGGGGTTGCAACATCATAGGGTCCAAACCACCTTGATTTTAATTTCCTAGTGAAAAGTTTGAGCCCGATGTCAAATAACCAAACTACCTGGTTTGGCTCAAACTACTTTCTTCGAATGTTCTTATCATGGAAGGCTTTTAATTTGTCTTTATAGATTCGTGCATTCTCATAAGCCTCCCTCCTAATCTCTTCTAATTCTGCCAATTGCAATTTATTGTGTTGTCCTCCTTCTTCCATATCCAAATTACACTTTTTAATTGCCCAAAAAGATCGGTGTTCTATTTTCACTGGTAGATGACAAGGCTTCCTATGAATTAATCGATATGGTGACATCCCTAAAGGAGCCTTGTAAGTGGTCCGATATGCCCAAAGCACATCAATTAAGCTTTTGGACTAATCTTTTCTATCGGTCTCAATGTTTTCTGTAAAATTTCCTTGATTTGTCTGTTTGAGACCTCTACCTACACATTTGTTTGTGGATGGTATGGGGTAGAAATGCAGTGGTTTACCCCATACTTTTTCAAAAGTGATTTGAAATGGGCATGCACAAAGTGACTTCCCCCATTGCTAATCAGAGCATGGGAATACCGAATATGGCAAAGATGCTTTCTCGGACAAAAAGAATAATGATTTTGATCGGCATGTCTTGCTGGGATGGCTTCGACCCATTTAAAAACATATTCTATAGCTAAAAGAATATACTTGAAGCCATGAGAGTTCGGGAAGGGGCCAATAAAATCGATTCCCTAGACATCAAAGATTTCCATGACCAGGATTGGTTGGAGGGGCATCATGTCCCTCCTGGTCATGGAACCTAATGTCTGGCATCGCAGGCAACCATGGGCAAAATTATGTGCATCTTTAAATAAAGATGGCCAAAAGAATCTTGCCTGCAAAACCTTTGCAGCAGTTTTTCTTCCTGAAAAATGGCCTCCACAGGTTTCCTTGTAGCAAAAAGAAAGAATAATTTTTGTTTCTGATTCAGGGATGCACCTTTTAATGATGTGGTATGACCCTCGTCAGAATAACAATGGGTCATTCCAAAAGTAATATTTGGCTTCAGCAAGAAACTTGAGATTCTGCTCCTTTGTCATTTTAGGGAGCATTTTCCCAGAGACCAAATAGTTTGCAATGTTTGCATACCAGGGCAGCTCAAATGAGTCGATAGCCAATATACTTTCATTAGGAAACTTTTCATTAATTGGCAAAGAAGGAATAAAAGTTGGGTCAAGCCTAGAAAGGTGGTCAGCAACCACGTTTTGGGCTTCGACTTTATTCCTGATCTTAATATCAAATTTTTGGAGTAGAATGATCCATCTAATGAGGCATGGTTTGGAATCCTTCTTGGCTAATAAATGTTGGAGGGTAGAAAAGTCAGTATAAATAATTACTTTGGACCCCAGGAGATATGATCTAAATTTCTCCAACTTGAAAACAATGGCCAACAACTCCTTTTTAGTAATTGTATAATTGCACTGAGTTTCATCAATGTCTTGCTAGCATAATAGATGATGTGGGGTCTTTTGTCTCTTCTTTGTCCCAAAACTTCCTGTACTACATAATTAGAGGCGTTACATCATCTCAAAATCAAGGGACCAATCTGGGGCTTGGAGGATAGGAGAGTCAGTGACAACATTTTTAAGGATAGTAATGGATTTAAGACAATCTTCATTAAATTCAAATGGGATATCATTTGAAAGGATTCTGGTCAGGGGTCAAGATATCTTAGAGAAATCTTGTTTGAAACGTCAATAAAACCTGACATGTCCCAAAAAGATCTGGTTTGTCGGACCGATGTTGGTGGTGGTAATTGTTGAAGCGCTTCTACCGTGTTTTAGAAAAGAGATCAATTGTAGTATAGGCGATAAAAGCATAACAACATTTAAATTTATAAAGCTCGAAAAAGAGTGAGTTTCTGAGGTCGTTCACAGGAAGCAAGTATTGTAATTCAAGCAACTAATCAAATGAGATAATTATGAGCACAACATTTAATCAAAAACTCAATAAAATATGTTCAATAAATTCCAAGAGTATATCAGAATCAATAGACAAAAAGAATAGAGGGAGATAGCAAAAATAATGGTGGTTGAAACCACCAATATAACTCAACACTTAGGCTATCCTCTCAAGCTTAAATCACTATCTCAATGTCAACAACAACCCAAATTAAATGGTTAATGTATGACAAATAGGGGGTCTTAATAGATTAATTCCATAGCCACAGAAGTCTTAATGAAGCCACAAATTTTCCTAAGTGTTAGGCATAATTCCCGAGAACAAAAACCCCCTTCCTCTCTCAGAAAAATAACCCCTTTCTCTTTATGTAAGCGGGTAATCAGATACGGGGACCAAACCCGCAAGGTGTGGGCACGGGTGAGGTGTGCATGGGGCATGAGGAGGGACCCAAACCCTTGTGGTTTGGGTAAGCAACTGGTGTGCGTTATTCAATAAGTATCAAAATTTTGTTTAGCTGCGCTCGATGTGGCACTATCCTGCTGAGCTCCTTCTTTGTGTGCCGTAGCAGTGAGGGTTCTTCCAATTGAAGATGATGTTGTAGCTTCTTGTCCAATTGAAGGCTTGGAAGTGCTCGTGGTTCAGTCCGCAACTGCTAGAAGTGGAAGCAAGTGCTGTGATGCACGGACAGCGGTGGTCGGAGATGAAGAAGATGACCGGCGGCAGCGGGCACCTGCAAGTAAGAAGACGGCCGATGGGGCCCAATTAAAATGTTCAGAAGTGTCATCGGAGTGCGACGAGTGTGGTGGTGGTGGTAGTTTGGTGAACAAGTGTGTGAGGCAGTCGGACGGTGACGGTGGATGTGCCTGTGAGGTGGGTTGTTTGGTGGGGTGATTGAGTGGCTGAAACTCCCAATAGGGAGAGGGCTTTTGGTGTCAAGGTCGAGGCGGAGCTTTTGAGAGTTGTGTTGTGAAGTTTGGATGAGTGTGGTGTTAGCATGAGCTCATGTTAGAGGTGAGGAACACAGTGGTGGCAGTGGCTGAAACCTAAATCTAAAGTCTTAGAAAGAGTCTAGAGAGGCAGAGAGAGAGAGAGTAGGGACCTTAGTGAGGGAAGAGGAGGCGAGGCGCATCCAGCATTGACCGACCGAATGCGAGGAAGATGATGAAGTCCGGTAGAGGTATTGGTGAGGAAGAAGAGGTAAAAAATGGCTGTGCTTTGACTGGCTACGGTCACAAGGAGGAGAAGGTGATGGCAGTGCCTATAGGTTGAGAGCACGTGCGGAAGTAGGAGGGTGGAAGGTTCGCCAGAGCCAATGGTAGAATTGGTCAGAGAAGATGAATTAAAGGGAGTTCCAGGCCAAAAATCTACTGAATTGGACTTGGGAATATGGGTACCCTTATATAGAGGCGAATTCACCTTTTAACTTCCTAAAATTCGGTAGAACATTTGCGAATTAGGCAGGTTTCAAAACCTTGCATCTCAAGCTTGCTGCCAGCGTTGTGCTTCAAATCAGAGCATAAATCCTTACTCAAATGGTAAATGATCTCTTCCTGACTAATCCCTCCAAATTTGGAGGGATTTTATCTCGATTGGGAAGAGATTTCCCAAAATGAAGTCGGCTGTGTTTGGGTTTAAGATGATGTTCAGACGGAAATGGCAGCAGGGGTATAATTGTGAAGAAGATGACAAATTAGGAGCGTGTTTGTAAGAAAAATGTGAAAGATGAGGGCTTGGTGTAATAATAGAGATTTTAAGGGCTAATATGTAAACTAGGCAAAGATGGAATTAATCTTATTTTCTTTTCTTCTCAAATCAGATCAGTGTAGAATTATGATCCTCAGACGATCATTTAGGAGCATTTATCATTGGATTTCCACTAATTCAAGTTAGTTATGACGAATGATGGCATTACCATTAGTAACTTGGAAATTACATCTGATTTTGCTTGGTTGACCCCCAATCCTTTCTCCAAATTTTATGGCCTGGTGCTATTCCATCTTGAACCATGAAATGACTCTTTTCCCATTAGAGTACTAGGTTCACATCTATGCACCTTCCCAAGCTCTTGGCTAGATGTGCCAGACCGGTCAAAAAATCATCTCAAAATATAGAGAAATCATCCATAAAGACCTCGATGTAGTCCTTTATCATATCAGAAAAGATAGGCATCATGCAACGTTGGAATGTTCTTTGAGCATTGCATAAATCGAACTACATTATTTTAAATGCAAAAGTACCAAAAGGGCACGTGAATGTGGTCTTATCTTGGTCCTCAGGATTGATGGCTACCTGGTTGCATCTCGAGTACCCACCAAGAAACATAAAAACTTTTGCCCAGCAAGCCTTTCCAAGATTTGGTAGATGAATGGTAGTAGGAAATGGTCTTTCCTAGTTGCTGAGTTAAGTTTCTTGTAGTCTATACACACTCGCCAAGAAGAGGCTGTGTGGGTGGGGATGGATTCACCATCTTCATTTTTAATAACAGTCAGTCTTGCCTTCTTGGGTACTATTTGGCTAGGGCTTACCCATTGATTGTCGGAGATTGGGTAAATGATGTCGACATCTAACCACTTAATGATCTCCTTCTTAACAACTTCTAACATGTTAGGATTTATTCTTATTTGGACATGTTTAGAAGGTTTTGCCCCTTCTTTAGTGTAGATGTGATGTGTGCAATACAAAGGGTGAATTCCCTTAAGGTCGGAAATGCTCCACCCGATAGCAGTTTTGTGTTCCTTTAAGACTGCTCTAAGTTGTCTCTCTTGTTTCTAGATGAGTTGTGAGTTCACGATCACAGGAAGGGTTTCCTGTTCTCCCAAGAACACATATTTATCGAATCGGGTAGAGAGTTAAGTTTTAGCACTGGTGAAGAAGGTTCAATGATATTTTGAGGGAATTGTTCTTGGTGTGAGGTTTATAAGGGATTGTCTTGATATTTGTCAAAATCAAGTGGGGTCACTGAGTTGATGGATGCTAAAGGTCTCATAGAGGCTGTGCTCGTAAGACGACCTTGTTCTAAACTTGATTCCATGTCGTCTATATCTGTGACATAATACGGTGTAATCGTGTTTTCTTCCAAGGTTAATGTTGGTAATTCCATGTGAGAGGTTGAGTCCAGGTCCACTAAACTGTCAGGGGTGATGTGTGGAGGGTAATTAGAATCACTAGTATCTCCCTGGGTTATGCCTAGAAATTCAGCTGAAACCCCTTTTAATGTCACAAAATCAGGCATCCCAGGTGAATGGCCAATTGGATCAGTGTAGAACATCCCAATGTTAGTACAAAATTTCTGATCATCATCTATTCTATCACAATCGAAGTTCTTCATTGCCTGGAAAATATCCATCCTTAATTTCTGATTTCCCAGGGCTATTTCCATACATCCAGTTGCACAATCAATGTTTGCCCTGGTGGTCGCCAAGAATGGATGACCTAGAATTATAGGAGCTTCCTTCAAAGCAGCTGAGACTTCCATGTCTAGTACAAAAAAGTCAGTTGGGAAACATAATCCATTAACCTTAACAATTACAATTTCCACTATTCCCCAAGGCACTTTGACTGTTTGATCAACTAATTGGATTGTAACAAAAGTTGATTTTAATTCCCCAAATTGAAATCGATCATACACTGCAGTGGGGGTAAGGTTAATTGATGAACCTAGGTCTAAAAGGGCCCTATCAAAAGGAGCATCATGTAATTTATAGGAAATCCGTGGAGCTCCTGGGTCCTTTTGCTTAGGCGGTATATCACTTAGTATAACAACACTTTCTTGTTGAGACAAGGCTGCCTTGCCAACCTTCTTGGGTTGGTGCCTAGAGGTGCAGCATTCCTTGCAAAATTTGGCTATGGTGGGAATATAATCAGTGGAATCCAATAAAGGCACTTGAATGTGTACATCCTTAAACATGGCCATTAATTCATCAATGTTCTTAGTGCCCTTGCTTCTTTTCTTAATTTCTTTAGTCAAAGCCTCAGAAAAGGGCACAAAAATTGGATCTGTTGGTGTAAAGGCACCTCGATTGATTAATTTTGATGATAACAAAACACGCGTATTTTGACATTTGCATTTTAGTGATTAAGTTTCAAGATTAATGCAAATGGAAGCAAGCTTGAGGAGTTGCTCTTGGATAAAAGCATCAAGGAGCATGGAGGAGACGGAGCTTTACATGGAAGCAAAAGTCTGAAGATGCATGGATAAGAAGAATAAGATAGAAAACTAGATGTATTTGTAACTGTATTTATTTGCCTTTATTCTTCGTTAGATTCATGTTAAAGAGCCCAAAGTATATAACCTTTAGTCCTAGGAACACTTACATATCCTTAGGACACTTAGGCAAACCTTAGAATATAATTAGAAAGCTAAAATAGGAATCAGACAGACTTATCAGACGTATAACATGATAATCAAACGTCTAATAATGACTTTTATGTTTCCTGATGTTATTCCCAGACGCCCAACTACCTAGGCTAGAAAACTATAGCCTATGCCTTTCTAGTTAGATGTCCTAACCATAGTCCAGACGTCCAATATGATGTCTGAGAGAATTGCCAGACATCCTGAAAGAGGACCATTGGCTTTTCTTAGCGAGCCAAGTTAGTGCAGCCCAGCATTTATTTCCAAACGTCCTTAGAGCCACCTAGACATTTGATAAAGAGACGTTAGACCAAAATCCAATGTCATCATACCAAATCTAATCGTTGCATCTCAAAAGTCAATTCACACAGCTTTCAGATTTCCAATAGAGAGTCTTGACGTCCAACCTGTCATTTGACACATATACACATGAACCCTATTTTGATCTCGTCCAAAACAGGAACAAAATCGTGCAAAATTAGATGTCCAAATTTTTACCCAGACATCCTAAAATAGCTTTCTAGACGTCTGACTAGATCCCTGTTTAGATCCGATCAATTCCAGGAAATACTCCTTATAGAATTAGATGACTAGACATTTCATCAGACGTCCAACATGTCTAACCCAAAAAATCAGTTGTCTGATAATGCTGTCAGACTCATTTATGATTTGATTTCGAGCTGATGTCTCTTTGAAACACCCCCAATGGCTATAAGGCCATTCCCAAGCCTTCTTGAAGGTTCCTAGCACATCTATAAATAGATAGGAGCCTCTCCTTTGTGGTGTTACACCTAAGAAACAATAATTTCCACCATTTGAGTGTTTAAGAGATAGAGATCATCTAGAAGAGAAGTTCTTGCCCTCCAAGCTCTATACTTCACATCTGAGAGCATCGAATTCCTATGTAATCACACCTACTCAGTTCCATCTTAGGGAAGTCACTTTCACTATAGTAGCATAATTTAAATTACACTTTGTGGCTCTATAGGCTTTCTTGTATTTTCATTTTGTTCTTTGATTGGGTATTCACGTGGTGAATTCTTGTCTCTTTCATGAGACAAAATACTCTTCATGAAGAAGAGTGGTTTGAGGCACGCTACCCTCAGGTTAAAGTAGCGTGGTTGTAATTGAGGTTGTACTACCCTCATTCAAGTAGTATGTCATGGATTTGGTCGACTTGGTTGACCAAGAAATCCTAAGTCGAGAGGCTTAGGTGGTGGTTTTTACCCTTGGGGTTTTCGCCTAAAAATACTTGTGTCTTGTGGTGAATAAGTTTGTGTGCTTGTATTTTTTATTTCCACATATTTTTTATACCGCACTATTCACCCCCCTCTTGTGAAATTTCATTTGGTATCAGAGCCTCGTTCTCACACTATACGGCGTCACACTCGGTGAGTATCATGAAGGGGAGAGTTACCACCATGAGACACGCGGAGGGGTAGTACACCGTCTGACCGCCCCACTTTGACGAGAGCAATTATGGATATTGGAAACTCCGTATGAAGTTGTGGCTTCAAGCCACTGACTTCACGGTATGGGAGCACTGTGAGACCCTATACACAGTCCCGGAGAGACCTGAGGGAGGCTATTAGCAGTAGCAGGTCTACGAGCTCTCCCTCAACCTGAAAGCAATGAATGCATTGCACTGTGCACTAAGCTCAGAGGAGTTCAATCACATATTGCAATGCGCCACCACATTTGAGATCTAACGCACGCTTAAGGTAACTCACAAGGGTACCTCAAAGGTAAAAACTTCTAAAATCAATGTTTTATCTTAAGAATTTGAATCTTTCGGCATGAAAGCTAATGAATCTTTGGGGGATATATCTACTAGGTTCACTCTCATAGTGAACAATCTCAAGTCTTTAGGGAAGACCTTCATTAAAGGTGAGATTCAATCCAAGCTTCTTTGTTCCCTTGGGCTGGAATGGGAAGAAAAAGTCACTGCAATTGAGGAGGCTAATAAAGTTGAGTAGCTTGACATAGAGGATCTCTTAAGAAATCTCATGGCCTATGAGACCAAATTGAAGCAAAGAAAGGAGACACCGGAGCCAAAAAGGATGACCCTTGCCTTCAAAGCCGCATTGGACAACGAGGTAAGTTCCAATGATGAGGAAATTAGATTTTTGGCTAAAAAGTTCTCCAAGTTTTTCAGGGCTTCAAAGAAGGAGAAAAAGGAGCAAGATAGCCCAGTACATTGCTATCGTTGCAACAACAAGGGGCATCTTCGATCCGATTGTCCTCACTTGAAGAAGGAAAAGATGGAGAGGAAGTACAAGAAGAAGGCTTTTCAAGCCATATGTGATGATACAACCTCAGAGGAGGAAGAAGAGGAGGATCCCGAGATGAACAATGAAATCATGTGCCTTGGTTTCATGGCAATCGTGGATAGCAGTGACGAGGAAGAAAACAACGAAAAGGAGGTAAACCCATTTTCTATTGATGAGTTACAAGAAGCACCAGAAGAATTGTATATTTTTAGTAGATCATTAAAATTAGAAAATAAAGACTTGAAAAAGGAATCTAGTGCCTTAAAAATTGTAGATAATCTTGTTGCTAAAGATTTAAATTTAAATGCTTCTTTTGATTCTATCAAATGTGAAAATAATACTCTTGTGGTAGACAATCATGATCTATCTTAGAGAACACTAAATTGATTGAAGCAAATACCTTGCTTAAATATGAAATCTCTATTTTGAAAAGCAAAATGAGTTTCATTGAAAATGAGCTTGCATGTCTTAAGGAAAACTCTAATAATTTGATGAGTAGATTAGATAGTTGCACTAAGGAAAAGACTAAAGCTCATTATAATAGACACACCAAGAGAAGAAATTATTATGCACAAAGGTCAAATGGTTGGAATCCAAGTGAACCCCAACTGAGGTCGAGAAGAGCTAACCATGGTGGACCCAAGAAAATGTGGGTACCAAAACACTTGTTAGACTCTTGTTTTGCAGTTTATCATAACACTCCATTTGATCCAAGATATTATCTCTACGGAGTCCATGGAGGAGGAATGAGGATTCTTGGTGAACCAAATGAGTATGCTGGTTGGAATCCATACCAATGGAGGTAAAACCCTTTACCTTAATTTTGATGAGTTTTGTTAGCATCTAGATAAGGGGAAATAAATTTGTTATATGCTATATGTCCATCAAAAAGGGGGAGAGAGATAAACATTTTCCTTTATGTGCTTAAATTCATTTAAAAAGGGGGAGATCACCTGTAACCTATACTATAATCTTGAATTAGGTCAAAAGGGGGAAAAAAGACTTTCATGTCTTTATTGTCAAACAAATTTTAGAAGAGCATGTTGTAAGGGGGAGCTACAGGGTTAAAGATTTAAACCAACGTTTTTGATAAAGTCAAAAAGGGGGAGACTTTTATTGAATATTATTTGTGGTTTTGTCATCATAAAAAAGGAGGAGATTGTTGGTGCAATGGCACCTCAATTGATTAATTTGATGATAACAAAACATGCGTATTTTGACATTTTCATTTTAGTGACTAAGTTTCAGGATTAATGCAAATGGAAGCAAACTTGAGGTGCTTGCTCTTAGATAAAAACATCAAGGAGCATCGAGAAGATGGAGCTTTGCATGGATGCGAAAGCTTGAAGATGCATGGATAAGAAGAATAGGATAAAAAACTAGATGTATTTATAATTGTATTTGTTTGCCTTTATTCTTCTTTAGATTCATGTTAAAGAGCCTAAAGTATATTACCTTTAGTCCCAAGAACACTTACATATCCATAGGACACTTAGGCAAATCTTAGAATAAAATTAGAAAGCTAAAATAGGAATCAGACACTTATCAGACGTCTAACATGATAATCAGATGTCTGATAATGACTTTTAAGTCACTTGATGTTATTCCCAGAGGTCTAAATACCTAGGCTAGAAAATCATAGTCTGTGCATTTTCAGTTAAACATCCTGACCTTAGTCCAGACGTCCAATACGATGTCTAAGAGAGTTGCTAGATGTCTTGAAAGAAGACCGTTGGCTTTTCTTAGCGAGCCAAGCTAGTGCAGCCAAACATTTATTTCCAGACGTTCTTAGAGCCACCTAGATGTCTGATAAGGAGATGTTAGACTAAAATCCAATGTCATCAGATCAAATCTAACCGCTACGTCTCGAAAATCAATTCTTGCAGCTTTCAAACGTCCAATAGAGAGTCCTGACGTCCAACCTATTGTCTGACACGTATGAACAAGAACCCTATTTAGATCTAGTACAAAACAAGAACAAGCCCACACAAAATTAAACATCCAAATTTCTACCCAAATGTCGTAAAATAGCTTTCTAGACGTCTGACTAAATCCCTGTTTAGATATGATCAATTCCAGGAAACACTCCCTGTAGAATTAGGTGACCAGACATGTCATCAGACGTCCAACTGTTATTGAATATTATTTGTGGTTTTGTCATCATTAAAAAGGGGGAGATTATTGGTGTAAAGGCACCTCGATCAATTAATTTTGATAATAACAAAACACACGTATTTTGATATTTGCATTTTAGTGATTAAGTTTTAGGATTAATGCAAATGGAAGCAAGCTTGAGGAGCTTGCTTTTGGATAAAAGCATCAAGGTGCATGGAGGAGATGGAGCTTTGCGTGAAAGCGAAAACCTGAAGATACATGGATAAGAAGAATAGGATAGAAAACTAGATGTATTTGTAAGTGTATTTATTTGCCTTTATTCTTCTTTAGATTCATGTTAAAGAGCCCAAAGTATATCACCTTTAGTCCTATGAACACTTACATATCCTTAGGACACTTAGGCAAACCTTAGAATAGAATTAGAAAGCCAAAATAGGAATCAGACAGACTTATTAGACATCTAACATGATAATTAGATGTCTGATAATGACTTTTAGGTTGCTTGATGTTATTCCCAGACGTCCAAATCCCTAGGCTAGAAAATCATAGTCTGTGCCTTTCTAGTTAGATGTCCTGATCATAGTCTAGACATCCAATATGACGTCTAAGAGAATTGCTAGATGTCCTGAAAGAGGACCATTGGCTTTTCTTAGTGAACCAAGCTAGCGTAGCCCAGCATTCATTTCTAGACGTCCTTAGAGCCACCCAGACGTCTGATAAAGAGATGTTAGAACAAAATCCAACGTCATCAGACCAAATCTAACCGTTACGTCTCAAAAATCAATTCTCACAGCTTTTAAACATCCAATAGAGACTCTTGATATCAAACCTGTCGTCTGACACATATACACAAGAACCTTGTTTGGATCTGTGTTTAATGCGCTTTCGTTGAGTTTAAAAGATGCGTCGTAGTATAGTCAACAAAAGTGATTTAAAATTGAAATTTATAAGCTCGAAAAATAGCTGAGTCTGAGGTCATTCGTAGGGAGCAAATTTGGAATGCACACACTAATCATAATGACAAACAAATGAGCACAATGATTAATCACAACAGAGATATGCACTGAATAATATACTTAGATATATTCAATAATAGCAATCGTATCTCAAAAATCAATGGGATAAGAATAAGATTAAAACCCTAAAAATGGTGATTTGAATCACCAATTTAATCCACCAATCAAGCACATATCCCAAATCTCAAACCAAATCAATATCCCAACGGTGGTCGTGAACCACTTAACCAAGTTAGCACATGCCTTAAATAACTCCATAGTAGTTCTCAACAAGTATCAAATGTTGAGCACATGAGGGAGATGACTTAAAGTCTCCAAGTCTAGCACAAGCACAAGCATAACCCTCAACAACCTTAAGCACAACATAAGGCATAAGTTCTTAGCACAAAGCCATCTTAGAAATGCCTAGGTGTTGGGCTTATGTGCACAAATCTCGAGGCACGTGCATGCACCCCGAGGCAAAACAACCCCCACCCTCCTCGGAATTTCCTCCTCTTTCCTAATCAGGTATACGGGTTTGTGCAGTAGTAAGTAATCGGATCTGGGTTGTGGACTAGGCTCATAGGCAGTGGGTGGTGAGTGAGGAGTGAGAAGGTCGGGTGAGCAGGGACCTCACCCCAGGTGTCGAGGCAATAAGCCCTTGCATCGAAATCAATTTATGCACTGTTTAGAATCCTATGCATATGATGTGCACTAAAAAGTGCCGTCTTCTCCACATGTTTGCAGCTGGGATTTCTCGTCTAATTGAAGCTGCTGTTGGGTGTTCTTCCCAAATTGGAAGCTTAGGTGGCTTCGTGGCCTCAGTTCGCATCGATTGGTCATGGTGCGGTGATGGTAGATGGCCGGAGGATGTTTGATGTTGACAGAGAAGACGTCAGTGACGGCGGGAACCTGTGGGCATGAATACGACCAATGGGGCCCAATCAGACATGTGGAAAGCTTCGTCATGATGAGGTGAAGCTGACGGTGGGGGTGATTAGTTGATTAGTGAAGTGTGGTGGCCGGATGGTGAAGCTCGAAGGAGCTCCAGCGGCCATGGTCGGAGGTGGTGATGGAGGACATGCGAGGTGAAATTGGGTGAGGCAAAAGTTTTGTGGAGGTGGGGCGGAGCTTTCATCGGGTTTAATTTGGTGTGTGGAGGACATAGGAAGGTTGGCAGTGAAAGTGGTTGACGAAGGTGTGGCCAACGTTGGAGGAGGAGAAGGACGGAGCTGGGACTTGACCTAAACCTAATTGGGTTAGAGAGGGATAAAATCCCTAGCCTAATTTACCTAATGGATGAATGAGGATGGGTCACCGGTTTGGCCGTCGGCAAGGAAGAAGAAGACTAGAGATGGAGTCGACAAAGGGGCAATTGGGTCGAATTCTTTGTCCGAAAGTTCAGCGAGGAGGTGTTGAGGAGAAGCCCTCTCCCTATTGTTCTTGGGAGTGGCTAAAGAAGAGGTTTGAAGAAACTCCAAGTCATCGGCAATGGCGATGAAGGAAGAATAAATAGGGAGTTGTGTGCCAAAAACGAGACAAGCTCGACTCTCACACACATGACCTTCTATATAGGAGCGGTTTCTCTCCTAAATATGTCAAGGAGTTCTCAATTGGAAGGTGGCATTGCCACCTTCAGAGCTTGCTCTTCTTGAGTTCGCTGACAGTGAAATTGGAGGAGATTGGCCATGAGAATGGTCTCAAGAGATTGGGATTGATCCTGGGTTCAAATTCACTAAGTTTGGCGATTTTTGATGGAGGTTTCATCAATCAAGTTGCTGGATTAAATGAAGCCTATTTGGGTTTCACAGTTGCTTAGTTTCCTCTTCTATTGCGAGGAAGATGAGTTGACAAGGGGCTCTTTGTGAAGGAGATGAGAAAGCTAAGGGCTTATATGCAAGGAAATTCAAAACTTAGGGGTTAGGTGCAAGAAATAGAGATTTTAGGGGCTAGATTGCAAACTATGTCAAGATGAACTCTGATTGGGCCTAAGTTTTAGTGGTAACCTAATATGGACCCAAGGAATCTAATGGTAAACTTAGATTTGAGTTTTGACCACGTTTGACTGGGTAAATTGCATAGAAGCTCAACTTAAGGCAAATTCCCATCTAAAACTCTATTCTAAGTCAAAATGAGTTCAGATGGTCAAACCAAGGGTACAAAACCTCTTAAAATATTTTTATATGAATTTTAAGAGGGTTATATTCATTTAATCATGACCAAAACCTTTTCGATTTAAGCAGGGCTAATAATTAGGGTTTTCAGTCCTGTTTTGGTCTTCGAAATACATGAAACTTTGTTTCTATTTGTGTTGACCCACTTCTTGGTATTTAATGCTTAATTGACTCCTAATTAACCCTTGAGTAACCCCGTGGTTAATCTACATTCGTGATGTGCTGTTAAAACAATAGAATTAACCCTATTTTATTGTCTTTTCCTCAAAATAGATCAGAGTGGAATTATGGTCCTTAGGTGAACACTTAGGAGCATTTATCTCTTGATTCTAACTAAATTAAGTTAGTTATGACAAATGATGGTGCTACCACCAATCTGGTCCAAAACAGGAACAAACCTGCACAAAATTAGACATCCAAATTTCTATGTAGACATCCTGAAATAGCTTTTTAGACGTCTGACTAGATCCAATCAATTCCTGGAAACTCCCTATAGAATTAGATGACCAAACATTTCATTAGACGTTCGACAAGATGTTTGACCCAAAAATCAGCCGTCCGATAATGCTATCAGATTCATTTATGAGCTGATTTCTCTTTGAAACACCCTCAACGGCTATAAGGCCATTCCCAAGCCTTCTTGAACATTCCTAGCACATCTATAAAAAGATAGGAGCCTCTCCATTGTAGTGTTACACTTAAGAAAAATACTTTCCAGCATTTGAGTGTTTAAGAGATAGAGATCATCTAGAAGAGATGTTCTTGCTCTCTAAACTCTATACTTTACATCTGAGAACACCAAATTCCTGCGCAATCATGCCTACTCAGTTCCATCTTAGGGAAGTCACCTTGCCTATAGTAGCATATTAAATTACACTTTGTGGCTGTATAGGCTTTCTTGCATTTTCATTTTGTTCTTTGATTGGGTATTCACGTGGTGAATTCCTGTCTCCTTCGTGAGACAAAATACTTTTCGTGACGAAGAGTGGTTTGAGGTATGCTACCCAGGTTAAAGTAGCATTATTGTACTACCCTCATTCAAGTAGTACATAATGTATTTGGTTGAGTCGGTCGACCTGGAAATCATAAGTCGAGAGGCTTAGGTGTTGGTTTTACCCTTGGGGTTTTCACCTAAAAATACTTGTCTCTTGTGGTGAATAAGTTTGTATGATTGTAATTTTTATTTTAGCATATTTTTTATACCACACTATTCACCCCCCATCTAGTGCCATTTCAGGAACTTCCGGGTCAGCCATTACTTCCTTCTCTTTTCTTTCCTTATTCCTTTCATCCTCCAAATGTTCATATTCCTTTAATGGTGGGTTTGATGGGCCTGAGTCTTTTCTTGGGATGGGCTCCTTTGTAGTTTTTCCACTCCTCAGAGTTACTACACTGGCGTTAGCCTGTGGCTCATACGGTGGAGGAGTAGAAGGGTTAGGTATAGGTGGACCTTGAGGTGTTGGAAATCCAGGGGGATAGGGAGGTGCCTGCAAGATAGCATGAACCTGTCCTTTGGGGCCATTAGGTCTAGGTGGGCCACAAGGAATGTTTCTAGCGTTTGGCACTAGTTGAGATTGTAGTGTTCCTTGAGCTTGATTCTCTTGGCATAACTGATTGAGTTGTGTTGCTAGAGTTTCTGTGATAGCCCTATACTTGTCCATTTGTGGCAAAGTCTTTTGCAGGTTTTCCACAAGGTCAGATTTTTGTGGTGGGTGCTGAGGGTTCTCCCTATAGTTCTGTACCAGGGGTGGTTTGGTTTGTTGTGGGAAGGGCTGTTGATATGGCTGTCTGGGATACGCAGGAGCCTGCGGTCCATGAAACTTAGACTACTAATGTGGTTGAGTAACATAGGCAAGTTTGGTGTTGTTCCTACCCCATGAGAAGTTGGGGTGCTGAGCTCATCTAGGGTTATATGTCTTGGAGTACGGGTTGTTGCGCTCATATCCTTGCATAGCATTTACATCTTCATAGGCTGAAGATGCAATTAACTCAGTGTCATCAATAGAATAAACATCATAATTAGAGTTGTGTGCATAACCTTGCTCAACTGGAACTAATTCCAGGTTGTTTACTGGCTCCTGAAAAGATGTCGCCCTTGATGGGGTAGGTAAAGAGAGCCTAGAGGAATCTCGAGTCAAAATCATAGGTCTTGGTTGTTGGGCTCGAGGAAGTGATGCAGGGAGAGGTGTGACTCCTTTAGCTGGGGTAGATCGGGTTTGAATCAATTCATCCAGCTTCTTGTCAAGCAGGTCCACCTTGTCCAATTTTGAGGTGACGGGGTTCATGTCAACCTTAACAGATTCGAGATGAACCTCGTGAGCGGTGGCTTTCGAGTGGCTGGACTTCTTAAATTGACTCATGGATGCAACATTCATTGAATTTTCTACCAAAGATTCAAAGAGCTTGAATGTACTCTCTTCGTCGTTGGCCAGGAAATTCTTGCCACTGAGGCATTTGTAAGGTACCTATCGGTGTCATCCAACCCATGGTAGAAAATTTGAGCCAGGTGCCATCTGGGCACATCATGATGTAGGCATTTCCTTAACAAATCTTGAAATCTTTCCCATGCATCATGTAGTCTCTCTCTAGGTGTCTGGGTAAAGGTTCTGATGGCACACCTCATGGTGTTACTCCTTCCTATGGGGAAGAATTTTTGCAAGAATTCAGTTTGGAGCTCTTCCCATGTGTTAATGGGTCGTCTTATGGATTTGAACCAATAGGAAGCCTTGTCCCTTAAAGAAAAGGGAAAAAGCTTCATCATTATCGCATTAAGGTCCACGTCCTGGGGATGGACTGTTTCAGCAATATGTCCCAGATCTTTTAAGTGTGGAACAGGTTTTCATGGGAATTACCATGAAAATAATCTATATTAGACTTATAACATTAGGCTTAAGCTCAAAAACATCCCCTTTAGTGGGCATCCTGACTAATGGTCGCAGCTGGAGTGCAGCTGGGTTGTAGAAGTCTCTTAACTGTCTTGGTTGCTCACCTTGAGGCAGGTTTTGCATGTCCTTTAGGGTTTTTAAGATTTTGTTCATTTGTTGCTGATGATCCTGCTCAGATGCGACGAGTTACGCTTTAATGAGAGTGAGAGGATCGTTCTCGATCTGGGGGTTTTCTTCCTCCATGATTGGGGAGGAGGATGAAGAAGAAGAGATGGAGATGTTTGGGGGAGCAGAAGTGGGCCTCCTATAGTGCTGTTGTAGGGAATCAAATAACTGAGGCCTTAATGACCTCCTACCTTACATACAAGGGACAAGGTATCAGAAAGTGTTGAGTGCAACACTAGTTAACCTTGGGGTTAATGATTCAAGATTAGGGTTCCAACTAATCACCCACAAGACTTAAAATCTTAACTTACTTTTCTAGAACTAATCAAGCCAGATTGATTAATGAGGGATAAGAGAGAAGGTTCTTCCCCGCACTGGTAGGGTTCCTTTGTACTCTCTTATCATGGTCGTTTGGGCACTACTCCCTAGTCTTAGACACTTGATTTAATTTAGGAAATTTAAGTCAAGAGGTCAAATCTAAAGGATGATAGTCAAAAAGACGAATCTTAGTATTTTAGAGATTTTTCCAAGGTTAGTATGCTTTTGTTGGGTTGCACTTAGTGTCTTGAAAGGACCTTGAGGGATTGCAAACATGGAAGCGTGTATTTTGCCTCTTAGTTGACACGCTCCTACTATCTATGTGGCCCTTAAAGGGTTGTTGCTAATAGGTGACGAGGTGAATCAATTTTAGTTAGATAGATAGGGTGGACCAAGTAATGCAAGAGTGGCTTCTCAAACTCGTGTCTATTACAAGAAATTCAATCATAAGGGCTCACACAATTGGTGTAGGGTCTCTAAAAGAATTGATAACCTAGATTGGAGCACCCTAGTGTTTTGCTACTTCTAATAAGATTGAATGAGTGTTTTTGCTTGAGATAAGGTGGAATCAGTATCAGATGAGGTCCCTATGATGGGTACTGAAACTTTTATCAATCAGGATTCTAAAAATAATTTTTGTTTGAATTTTTGAGGTATTTTAAGATTTTAAAATGGTTTTTCAGTTCTGATGGTCTGGCACAGACAAATAGTGAAGCTATACTTGTTTAATTTTTTTTCAAAATTACTGGAGATAGTGGATTGCAAGAGATTTCCAATGCCATTGATTTCTAAGGATTTGGCTAAGTGTGCAGACTGTAGCAAATTCACAAAGGCAGACCAAATCTATCTCTATTTCAGTGCTAATAGACCCTCACTGTAGGAAATGAAAGCTGATTACTATAGCTACTCCTAATGTGATTTCAAAATTTTTTGGAGTTCGGTCAAACATGGGATGATTTTTGAAGTTAGGGTTTGAAGTTTGTCCGAACTTAAAGCAAGCGAGAATGGGCTAGAAGTGTTGATAGAAAACCAAATGAGGTAGAGTAGCCCATTTTTGGTCAATTTTTTTTTAAGATTTTATATTTTTCTAATTTTTTATATTTTCGAATATTTGAATTTTTTTCTTTTTTTCTTTTAGATAAGGGTGGAAGGGTACTGAACTTTTGTCTTCACCACGTGTCGATGTGTGCGTGAGTTTCCCTTTGCATTCACCTACACATAATAAAACAACAAAGGCAAGGGTGTTTAGATATAGATATTTACAAGATGATTAGAGCTAAACCAAGGCCCGTTGCCTCCCCGGCAATGATGCCAAAAATGTAGTCACGCTTAATGTGATAAAACGTCGAAGTTGTGTTTGAAAAACATGTCATTGCAGCTCGTTTTGCACTTAACACTAGAACATTTAATTTTTTTTATAGAACTTGAGTTTGAATAAGTCGAGTGAGTCTTGGTTGATCATACGGGGAGGCTAAGCAAAGTTGGGCCTTAAATGAGTTCCTTTATTCTATTTTTGTGATTTTTGCCTTTTTCATTTTTTTTCTTCTTTTCTTTACTTTGCAAAAGATGACACTAACCTAATACTACTACGCTTACTTTTTTTTGTGATTTTTGTTTGATGCCAAAGCGGGAAATTACCTAACTACTTTTTTTTATCCTTTTCTCTTTTATATTTTTTTTGGCGTTTTGAAGTTGTGAAAGAGAATGGAAAATGTATTTACAAATGCCAACTTAAAAGCGAAAAAAGCATTTTTAGGGTTTCCATTTTTGTGATTTTTTTTTGGCTTTTCAAATAAGATTGTATCCACAAAAGCAAGGAAAAGCTAACTAAGTATTTATTGCAAGAAAAAGAACAACACTTTTTGACATTGAAAAAGAAACTCCATTACACTAATAGTGGTGAAAACCACGTATACAAAGTTTGAAGATAAATATTTACAAACACACTTTTCACTCACTTACTACATTTGTAGAGATGACAAGCATAACTCTGTGAGTAGATTGGCGGGATGCTTCTTGTAAAAAGGGAATCCATGTAGGTGATGGGATGAAGGTTGAGGTGGTGGCGATGATGGGAGTGATGGTGATTATGTAAAAGGCCATTTAGTAGAGGATGAAGTGCTTGAACTCCCTAATGTGATTGAGGTTGAGAGGCTCGATTATATGGGTAATGATGTGCTCATTGGTCCTTATGTTCGTGGTGATTGCTATGGCAGAGGTCAGGGGTATGGAGATGAAGATTCTATACTTAGGGTTGACCAAGGTTTGTTCTAAGGTGGTGTTTTCTAGGGAGTCTACTTGGTGGGCTCTATGGTAGGGAGAGGGAACGACCATGGACCTAGGGCTTTAATGGTGGTGGTTGGGTTAGGGATGTGAGTAAGTGAGTGTGTGCTTATGTGAGTGAGAGTGGGCATGTATTAATGGAGTAGAGTGAGTGTATGTGCAAGTGTGTGTGGTGGTGATGGTGAAGTGATGGTGGTGTGGATAAGTGAATTTGTGGAAGTGTATGTGATGGTGTTTAGCAACCAGAAAGCAATATAAAAAGCAAATATAAAAGTACTTGAAGAGAAAAATCTATTCTACTAAGCAAGTAAGAGCAAATTATTAAAAAGCAAATAATGGAACAACTACACTACTAAACAAGTCAAAAGAGAATGGGGTGGAGAAGTAGGTTTCCTCTCCAATGTGGGCACTAGGCCTAGTGGGAGGGGAGGAGGTTCCTTGGCTTAAAGCCTACCTCCTCTTCACCTAGAGCACCAAGACCAAGTAGGCACATGAGAAGCCATTGGTCTTGGAGAAGGAGTTGTCAAGGTGGAAGCTCATGGGAGTAATGGTGGAGGAGATGGTGGTGTGTAGAGAGTGTGGAAGGGGGGGTGGGGTGGTCGGTGTCCATGGGGGGGGGGGTTCTTTTTATAGGAGTTGGCACTAGGTATGGTGGTCCTAAGGCATAGGTTAAGGGCTCTACTTTAGGGTGCATCCTAAGGGTAGAAGGTTCTAGGTGGGGTGCACAACTTAAGGTGAGGGTGCAAGTCAAGAGTGGTCAAATGGTGGATAAGGGAAAGGGTTGGCGTGGGATATGGGTTAGGCCAAGGTGGGTTGTCTTAGGTGGATTTAGTGGTGGTTTAGGTTGGCATGGAGATAAGTAGGGATTAGGTTATGAGGGGAGTAATTAGGAAGGGTGTTAGTCTTGTGTAGGTGGGCTAGTTGTGTGTATATATGTGGGCCTATAGAAAATAGATAAATAATACATTATACTAGCTACTACTAGGTCCACATAAGTGTAAATAAAAATAGGAAAAATATGTATAGGTATTATAAATATGCATCAATAATATTCATGTGTGTGATGCATATAGATAGTGATATGTACACATGAAATAGCAATTTATGTAAATGTGCACATGTGTGTGTGGTGCATGGGTGTGTGCATGGTGTAGGTAGGATAATTGGATGTGAATAGGGTTTAGCTGAGTTTGCATGTTGTTGTTTTGGTTGATTTAGGGCTTGTCTGAATTTGCATGCGATTGTCTCCTGCTTCTTGCTGGCTTCCTTCCTTGTCTTTAGACTGCAGAGGCATCTTCTCTGCATCAATTATTTCTGATTTTGCTCCTACATAGATAAATTGGTATTGTTACTCAAGAGACCATAAAATGGTAGAACTAGGGTTAAGGATATACAAATGCAATTATGCATGCAATGCATGTAATGGATGCAATATTCACAGAATATATGCTAGGTTTTAGCTTAATTTAGTCAAATTAGGCCCTATGATTGTTGTGCAATCAACCCCCAACATGATTTATATTTTGACCCAAGTTGACCTTATCCACAGTCTACTTCGGATGACTCTCATCCAAGTTGAGGATGCATCTCAGGTCCTAGGTACTTAGGGTATTTATCTTATCCCCAAGAGCAACACAATTCCTATTTCAATTTCACCCATCCCACACCACCCTCCTATTGGGATAGTGCCACACCCTCTAGCTGACAATATGATTCAAACCTTAGGTCTACCAATGATAGCTTTAATCCTCCATGCAATGATCTTTATTTGAGATCCTTGACCCTTGATGGCTAATCTCATAGGATTTACAATTTAGGAAGATATCAAGTCCCCTAACCTTCCCAGGATAATAACCAAGATAGGTTAATTGAATCTGAGGATCTTTCTTACTTGACCTATGGATTGGAAGTGATGTTAGTGAAATGGAAATCAAATGACCCTGATTCACTTGATAAAGTTCTTGATTTGGTGGAAGAAAATGTAAAGCTGGAATTCCTTTGGAGTGGAAATAAGTGAAGTGGGCGGAACACGTTTGTTTAATTATGCTATTGTAGTATGCATTTACGATATCGATTTTAATTTAAGAAGTTGATTTAGTGAGTCCAAGTGTCGAACACGAGGAGGCGTGAAATCGGATTAGTTTGTCGCTTTAGTTGTCACAGGAATGGTTGGTTTGCTTGCTTGCGAGAAAACGCGAGAGAGAGAGAGAGAGAGTAGGGTTAGAGATCGTGTTTAAAACATGACAAGCATTCTAAGCGGATGTGAGCTATGATATATGAAACATAATCAACATCTAGCAAGCAATTAGAGTTTGTTTACAATTACAACAATAGATGAAAGCTTAAACAAGTGCAACATAAAACTAAAGTATAGAGAGTGCGAGGAGGAGGCAAGGCGGCCACGACAGTGGAGGGAGGCTCCATTGGCAGCTTGACAACTCTGGGGTAGGTATGGAGTGTTTGGTGGAGCTAGGAGAAGGCTATTGTTGCATGGAGAGGGTGTGTGAATTGAATGCCTCTCAATGGGGTGGTTGAGGAGGTTTATATAGAGAAGATGGGTTTCCAAACTAAGTAAGGGTTTTAGCGACGTCCGGGATATCGCTAAACCCATTCCATAAGCGTTGGTGAAGCCCGTCACCTGCCGGTCCTTTGAGGCACGCATGCTTCTTCCCCTCAATCCTCGCTCATGCGCCTGCAGCTGTCCGATCTGAGGCGCGGATCGCCATTGGATGGCTGAGGGTACGCCACATCGTCCAAGCCGCCCGCGAGTGTGTCTGATGGGTGTGTGTCAGCAGTTTGATCGCTAATCCACGATTGAGAATTTGCGTGGGTGCGTGCTGTGGATTGCGTGCATTCCCGCCTGGGCGCATCTGCGCACTCCTGTTGCACCGCATGGCCTTCATCCCCACCATTCGTGCATGCATCAACGGTTGAATTTTGATCGCGCGTGTGGATGTGGCTGGGTGCATCTCGAACGCACGTCCTCAGTGAGCGTGGAGAGGTGCTAACCGCTACGGCACGCTAGTGCTTTGTCACGATTTTGCGTGAATGCTCAGCCGTTTGATGGACGATCGGACAACCGAGATGCATCTTGCGTGGCTGCAGCGTGGGTGCGGGCGCGGCGGATGGCACCACGTGGTTGCTTGTGGGTCGTTGATCTGATGATCAATGGCTAGAACTTCTTGGGCTGGTCGAGGGAGCTCCGGATGTTGGATTTAAGTGATTTCAAGTCTGTTGGACTCCGTTCGTCGATCTAGATCTATCTGTGCAGTCCGATTGCTCATCTGAGGCCTGTTTCAACATGCACTTGTACACATGGCCATTAAACATTGATTTATAAGCAATCTTAAATTGCAATGCATGCAGTGCTCCCATGCCCATCATGGTATGTTATTAGTGTACATATACCCCTAAAATAAACTCTGGTTGATGGAATTATCATCATTGAATGCAGAGTTATCATACCCCGATGCTCACCCCTTGCTAGTCCTTGCAAGGTTTATCCTAGCCATTATTTTCAGTTGGAATTAGGAATTGATTAGTTAGACATATGTTGCTTATCAACGGGAGGAAATATACTAAGAGCCTAATCCATAGAGACTAAACAACGCCCGTGTGTCTGCCAAAATGCAAATCGCCCAAGTCCTCGCTTTAAAGCATATATACAGAGACATATTTTTTCTTTTTCATCTTTTCTCATTTTTTTGTATTTTTGGAGTTGAGAGTGTGTAGGTAACTTTTTACGGCTACCCAACCCACCTATAACTCGAAAAAGACTCTAAGTGTTAAGCATCTTGGTGTGAAGATTGTGATAGATTCACTCAACGGTAATTAAAACAGACTTTGGGTTTCTACGCCCCTAGGTGATCGGAAAAGAAAATGCTTGCCTAAAGGTGTATCTGTCCGATCGGTAGCTTTCTTCCTACTTTTATTTTGAGTGGGGTCAACACAAGGGTGTTTCCAGTGTATATCTCCCTAGATTGCTCTACTTCCCCGCTTCTTCCTTAAGTGTTTTGGGCTTTTTCGTGCATTTAGTGAGCTGGGTTCTGGACAACTGACCAATGGTCTATTACCCACGACTACTTGCCAACCATACTCATGCGGTGAAGTGTGGCTTATTTATTTTTTTCTTTTTCTTCTTTTTCTCTATATATATATTTCTATTTCTCCCTTTTTCTTTTTTTTCTTTTTTACTTTTTCTTTTGTTGTTTCAGAAGGTGGCTTCCCTAATCTAAGATTTACCTAGAGGTAATAGAAGAGAATGGTCCTGTGGTTGGGCTCTGGACAACTAGCCAATGGGCTGTTACCCATGACAACTTGCCAGCCATACCACCATAGAAGGTTCATTAGCTACCCAATTTCTGTTAGAATCTCCGAGGAGTGAGTCAGTGAAAAAAATGTGTGCAGATGCTTAGACTAAAAGTCCCTTCGAGTCAGAGGGCGGGTTGATAAGTTGTATACTTATCACCTTTCTTTATTGATCAGGTTAATGTAAATTAAGGTTGCGAGGATTTGAGGCTAAATCCACATTTTAGTGGACACCAAGGCTGATTAAGCCTGAAGGCCTAAAAAGTCTAGGTGTTTCAGGTTCTTCTCATATTATTTCCCACAGTTGATAAGTTCTTAATGCCTAAGTTTCCCTTTCTAATTATATATATATATATATATATATATAAAATTCAGGCTGATAATATAAACTCAGAGAATGCGAATTACCACCCCCCCATGCTTAAGTTAGACAATGTCCTCAATGGCAAATAAATGTATGCAAGGGGGTGCAAAAAGAAATCACCTGAGTGCTGCAGTTCACCTGTTCAGTCTGAATCTTCTGGGTTGCGTCCTAGGAAGCGCTGAGTTTATTGCCTCCAGCTGGGTGAAGCTCCGTGTCAACCCTCAATGAGGGTGACTACTTCCTTTGGGGGAACTTGGGCAAGATAATGTTTTAATCTTTGGCCGTTTACTGTGAAGGTTTGCCCAGTGTTAGGATTTGCAATTTCAACTACCCCATTGGGATAAGGTTTGACCACCTGATATGGCCCTATCCATTTTGATCTCAGCTTCCCAGGGAAAAGTTTAAGTCTTGCATCAAAAAGCCAGACTTGCTGATTGGGCTCGAAGGTTTTCCTATAGATGTGTCTGTCGTGGATGACTTTCATCTTCTCTTTGTAAAGTCGATTGTTCTCATAAGCGTCCCGATGGATATCCTCGAGCTCGGAGAGTTGGAGTGTCCTTTGGGCTCCGGCCAACTGGAAATCCATATTGCATTGCTTCACAGTCCAGTATGCTCGGTGTTCCAACTCGACCAGAAGGTGGCAGGCTTTGCCAAAGACCAATCGATAAGGCGACATGCCTATCAAGGTCTTAAAGGCAGTCGTGTATGCTGAAAGGGCATCATCTAATCGTGGACCAATCCTTCCAGTCAGGTCTCATGATCTTTTACAGAATATTCTTAATCTATCTATTAGAGACCTTAGTTTGCCCATTTGTTTGCGGGTAATACGGGGTGGCAATGCGATGAGTAACCCTGTATTTTCTAAGTAGGGCACGGAATTGGGCATGAATAAAGTGACTCCCACCATCACTGATCATGGTTTTCGGTATCGCAAACTGAGAGAAGATGTTTAGCTTAACAAAGTCCACGATAGCTTTATGGTCACATCTTCGGGTGTCTATGGCTTCATCTACTTTGAGACATAGTCCACTGAGACTAATATGTACTCGTAGCCGTTGGATGGTGGGAAGGGACCCATAAAATCGATGCCCTAAACATCAAAAATTTCGACAATCAGAATGGGCTGGAGGGGCATCATATCCATTCTAGTCATAGTCCCTAATGTCTGGCACCGAGAGCAAGTCTTGGCGAAACTGTGTGCGTCCTTGAATAAGGATGGCTAGTAAAATCCGAACTGTAAAACCTTTGAAGCCGTTTGCTTCCCAGAGAAGTGCCCACCACAGGCTTGGTCATGACAAAAGGACAACACACTTTGGACTTCCTCTTCAGGAATACACCTCCTAATGATCTGGTCAGCACAGAGTCTAAACAGCATAGGATCATGCCAGAAATAATGCTTGGCTTCAGCTAAGAACTTATCCTGTTGCTGTCTGTACCAACCGTGCGAAGTCTGTCCTACTACCAGATAGTTGATTAAGTCTGCATACCAGGGTAGCTTTCTTCCTTGCGCGGCAAGAAGTTGTTCATCAGGGAAGGTGTCAGTCAAAGGCAATGAGGATCCGATGTGGTCCTGGTGAAGTCTGGATAGGTGATCGGCTACGACGTTTTTGGACCCGGCTTTGTCACATATTTCCGGGTCAAATTCCTGCAAGAGCAGGATCCATCGGATGAGCTTGGGTTTAGCGTCCTTTTTGGCCAACAAATGGCGGATAACCGAGTGGTCGGTGTAAACCATCACGTGGGATCCTAAAAGGTATAATCGGAACTTTTCTAATCCAAAGACTACAATGAACAATTCTTTTTCTGTGACGGTGTAATTTTGTTGAGTCTCATCCAACGTTTTGCTCGTGTATAGATCACCATGGGTTTCTTCTCTCTTCTTTGTCCTAAGATTGCGCCGATGGCAAAATCTGATGCATCGCACATTATCTTAAAGTCCTGGGACCAGTCTGGGGGTTGTAAAACAGACGCAGTGGAGACTGTTTCCCTAAGAGTGTTGTAAGCCTTGATGCAATCAGGTGTTATGTGAAAAAGGGCGTCGTTGGCTAGAAGGCCAATCAAGGGCTTAGAAAGTTTGGAAAAATCCTCAATGAACCTTCTATAGAAGCCAACTTGTCTTAGGAAAGATCGAATTTGCTTGACCAAGCTAGGGGGTCGAAGTTTGGAAATTAAATCAACCTTAGCTCAATCCACTTCGATGCCCCTATGCGAGACGATGTGACCGAGGACAATCCCTTCCTGAACGATGAAATGACTCTTTTCCTAGCTTAAAACGAGGTTGACCTCAATACATTGCTTTAGGATCTTCTCTAAGTTGTTAAGACAATGGTCGAATGAGTTCCCGAACATAGAGAAATCATCAATAAAGACCTCCAGGTATTCACCCACCATCTCTGAAAAAATAGCTAGCATGCAACGCTGAAAGGTCGCGAGTGCATTGGATAACCCGAATGGCATACGAAGGAATGCGAATGTGCCATACGGGCAAGTGAATGTGGTCTTCTCTTGATCCTCTGGTGCAATAGCAACTTGGTTCTATCCTGGATATCCATCCAGGAAGCAAAAATATTTCTGCCTTGCCAATCGCTAGAGAATTTGGTCAATGAATGGCAGAGGGAAATGGTCTTTCTTGGTGGCCTCATTAAGCTTCCTATAGTTGATGCATACCCGCAATGCGGGTGGGGATGGATTCTCCCTGGTCATTGGTGACCACGGTGAGCCCAGCTTTCTTGGGTACCACTTGAGTAGGGCTCACCCAGGGGCTATCGGAAATTGGGTAAATGATATCTACGTCAAGCCACTTGATTATTTCTTTTTTAATGACCTCTCGCATATTTGGGTTCAATCGCCTTTGCATCTGGCGAGAAGATCGAGCCCCATCTTCCAAATAGATCTTGTGAGTGCAATAGGTAGGGCTAATTCCCCTTAGGTCAGAAATTGTCCATCCGATGGTTGCCTGATGTTTAGAGAGGGTTGAAGTCAACCTAAGTTCTTGATCCTTAGTTAAGTGGGCATTGATAATCACAGGGAAGGTCTGGTCAGGTCCCAGAAAGACATACTTGAGTTTATCAGGCAAAGGCTTTAGTTCGGGTGTAGGTGGGACAACATTTGATGGATAAGGGAAGGGTGGGAGTTGATCAACATTAATCTCCTCGAATGGAGGTTGCTGAAGGTAATCAGCTCTACACAGGTCAACCTCCACAGGCTGGAATGGGTCGGGGTAGTCATCAACTGGTTGAGTCAGATGGTCTGCTGAAGAGCTAAGAGTGAGGCATTCTTCAACCAGAGATTCCACGGGATCGTACTCCTCAACCCAGCCACAATCAAAAGACTTAGCTACCCTAAAGATATCCAATTGCATCTTCTTGTCTCTAAAGGCGATTTCCATACATCCCGTGTCGCAATCAATGTTCGCCTTAGCCGTAGCTAAGAAGGGTCTGCCTAGGATGATGTGTGTGTTTTGTAGTTGTTCGGGGACTTCCATATCGAGGACTAAAAAGTCGACTGGGAAGTAGAAGTCCTTGACTCGAACAATTACGTCGTCGACTACCCCCTTCGGGGTTTTCACAGATCTACCAGCTAGTTGGATAGTCACAAGTGTGGGTTTCAATTCCCCAAATCCAAACTGGTGATAAAGGGTAGTTGGGATGAGGTTGATCGAAGCACCTAAGTCCAAGAGTGCTCTATCAAATGTCATGTCCCCAATACTACAAGAAATTAGGGGTGCTCTTGGGTCAGTTCGCTTGGGAGGTAGGCTGCTCAATATCACTGAACTAGCTTGTTCTGAGAGTATAACCTTCCTAGGTGCTTGGGTTCTTGGCTTATGCTTCGGCATACAGACATCCTTCAAGAACTTAGAGTAAGCCGGGATATGCTTGACTACTTCGAGGAGCAGAATATTAATCTGGACTTGTTTGAAAATCTCCAACAGCTCCTCATTCTCAACTATAGCTTTCTTTTTCTTCTTTTTCTCTAAAGCTTCAGGGTATGGTGTTTGGGTTTGAATTGGGTTAGTCTCCAGGTCCTTGGGTTCCTCCTGCTCATCCTCAGAATTGGGTATCTCAGGAAGTGAGGTTACGGGAGGAGTTAGCCATTTGGCGTCCTGGGTTTTAGTGCCACTTCTCAAGGTAACTGCGTTGGCTGAGGCGTTGGGACCATGGGTAGATCCTTGAGAAGTAGAGGAAGAAAAAACACCAAACCTAGGGGGTGTTTGTGGGGCTTGCTGGACCATGTGGGCATGCCCAGGATTGGTTTGGAACCCTTGGATTAGTCTTCAAAGATAGAAGGTGCCTAGGGGGAGGGGAGAGAGTAATCAGGGTTTGAGGGAGCAAAGGTCCCTCCCTGGAACATGGTCAGGGGTTGGTCTAGGTGTATTTGGTTCATTGGCTGCACTAAATCTACATTGTGAGCTCCTTTTGCTAGGGAGAGGGTCTGTAGCGGGTTTCTGGTTTGGTTCAACAGCTCATCAATCTTTTTGTCCACCAACTCAACTCGGTCCAACTTTTTGGCTATAATGTCCATGTCAACCATTCTAGAATTAGCTTGCACCTCATAGATCCCACCACAGGGTTGACTGGATCGATTAAACTGGATTATGGAGGCATTGTTGAACGAATTCTCACTCATGGACTCAAAGAGTTTGAACGCGCTCTCCTCATCTTTGTTCAAAAAGTTTCCTCCACATGAGGCATCAACAAAGTTTCTAAGGTTGCTGTCCAGACCATGGTAGAAGATCTGGGTCAATTGCTACCTTGGAACCTCATGGTGTGGGTATTTCCTCAACAATTCATTAAATCTTTCCCATGCCTCATGAAATTGTTCCCTACCTTGTAGTGTAAATGTGGTAGTGGCTCTTCTGAGGGCATTGGTTTTACCTATGGGAAAAAATTTCTTCAAGAATGCATGCTTCAGTTCCTTCCAGGTGGAGATGGGTCTCCCTAAGGTTCTAAGCGAGTGAGATGCTTTGTCTTTTAGGGAGAAAGGGAACATCTTAATCAAAATAATGTCCAGGTTGATGTTCTTGGGTTTCACAGTTTGGTCGATCTGGTCTAGGTCCTCAAGGTGTTGGAAGGGGTCCTCATTTGAGCTCCCATGAAAATGGCTTTGAATTAAGCTTAGGACATTAGGTTTCAGCTCAAAATCATCTCCCCCTTCGGGGACCCTAAGATGTGGATCAATCCAGATAGTAGATGGATTGTAAAAATCACGGAGAGGCCTAGGTTGGCCCTTAAGAGGTTGTGGTGGGTTAGGTGGGTTCAGTAGGGGTTGCCCCTTAGGGTTTTGCAATCGGCGTATGGCTTGCATGATGGTTTGGATCTATTGTTGTTGAAGTTGGTGGTTGGCAGAGATCTGGGCTTGAATAATGCACGTAGCATTGGGTTGAGGTTGGTCCTCAACCTCATCAATTCTTGGTTTAGCCATTTCCCTTGTAAAATCAAGTCTCCTCCTGATTTCCCTATCTAAAACAAACAGCTTAGGATGCAGTGATCGTCTCCCATGCATACACTAGAGAAGAACGGGGAGGGATGCGGAGAGAGATAGGTGAGAGAAGTGTGTGCACAAACAAGCAAGCAAGTCTAATCCTTATAGTGTATACCTTAGGTGACCTAGAAGCCTCAAAGGGAATGATCAGATCTGTAAGCACTTAACCACCCTTCTCGATGTTAATCTGGCCAGGTTGATTATGAGGGGATTGAAGGGAAGGTTCTTCCTTTGGCTTTCGCCGTCGGTTCCGCAGACCCCACAACCGCGGTTGTTTGACACTTCCCCACAGCCTAGATACCAGATTCTACAAAGGGAATGAAGGCCAAGTGCCTAGCAAACCTAATCACACCTTCAAGACTTAGACTAATCTTTCCTAGGCACGTCTACTCCATTTTAATGAGGGGCTAGGTTAGTGCTTGTGCTCAAGATATGTGATGAGGCGTTGTTTGGGGTCTTGCCTCTTAGTTTACTGATTTGAGAGTGTGTATGCACTTAACAAAACATGATTTTTAAGCAAGGATTTTAGGATGTGGTGTCTTTTAATGATTTGTTCTTGCTTTAATGCTTTTTAGGGTTGAAGTTCCTTAATAGTTTCAAACAAGGTTCAAGTGGGCACACAAGATTTTGCACACAATGGGCGAAAGTTAATTCCCTTTAGAATAATGTGGCCCTAGAAAAACAACTCTAGTGTTCATGCAAATCTACTAGGTGAATTGATTTTAATTATGGTGAGTGGTGTGGCTCAAGTCAAGTCATGGTGGCTTCACAAACACCACTCAAAAGAAAGAAGAACACTTCAAAAAGATTATCTCTTCAAGAAAGTTAGGGTGTTTTTTTTTTTTTTTTGGTTGGGCGATGAGTTTGGAATGTGGGTCAAGTAGCTATTCACCATGCCAATTTTTTATTTTTATATTTTTTTTAGGTAAGCAAACAATCAATAGGTGGAGTAATACTCACAACTGTCTTCGTAACACTTCACACTCGGTCCACTATCATGGATCGCACTCCTCTGTCGCTCAAGTGTCGAGTTCTTGCAACCAATCAAGTAGAGAGAGCAAAATGAGTTAGAAGATGTGAATACAAATGCATGATAAAAGCGACAAAAGAAATCCGTTGCCTCCTCGGCAATGGCGCCAAAAACTGACCTACGCGGAATGAGTTTGTTTAATTATGCCATTGTAGTATGTGTTCGTGACGTCAGTTTTAATTTAAGAAGTGGATTTGGTGAGTCCAAGTGTCGAACACGAGGAGGTGTGAAATTGGATTAGTTTGTCGCTTTAGTTGTCATAGGAATGGTTGGTTTGCTTGCTTGTGAGAAAACGTGCGCGCACGCGAGAGAGAGAGAGAGAGAGTATGGTTAGAGATCGTGTTTAAAACATGACAAGCATTCTAAGAGGATGTGAGCTATGATATATGAAACATCATCAACATCTAGCAAGCAATTAGAGTTTGTTTACAATTACAACAATATATAAAAGCTTAAACAAGTGCAACATAAAACTAAAGTATAGAGAGTGCGAGGAGGAGGCAAGGCGGCCACGACAGTGGAGGGAGGCTCCGTCGGTGGCTTGACAACTCCGGGGCAGGTATGGAGTGTTTGGTGGAGCTAAGAGAAGGTTATTGTTGCATGGAGAGGGTGTGTGAATTGAATGCCTTTCAATGGGGTGGTTGAGGAGGTTTATATAGAGAAGATGGGTTTCCAAACTAAGTAAGGGTTTTAGCGACGTCTGGGACGTTGCTAAACCCATTCCATAAGTGTCAGTGAAGCCCTTCTCCTGCCGGTCCTTTGAGGCACACGTGCTTCTTCCCCTCAATCCTTGCTCATGCGCCATCAGCCATCCGATCGGACGACTGAGGGTGTGCCACGTTGTCCAAGCCACCCACGAGTGTGCATGATGGGCGTGCGTCAACCATCCGATCGCTAATCGACAGTCGAGAATTCGCGTGGGCGTGTGCTGTGGATCGCGTGCATTCCTTCCCGGGAGCATCCGCGCGCTCTTGTTGCATCGCGTGGCCTTCATCCCTGCCGTTCCCGTGTGCATCAACGGTTGAATTTTGATCGCGTGCGTGGATGCGGTTGGGTGCGTCTCGAATGTGTGTCCCTGGCGAGTGTGGAGAGGCGTTAACCGTTGCGGCAACATCACGCTTTGTCATGGTTTTGCCCAAACGCTCAGCCGTTTGATGGACGATCGGATGGTCGAGATGCATCTTGCGTGGCTGCAGCGTGGGTGCGGGCACGGCGGATGGCGCCACGGGGTCACTTGTGGGCCGTTGATCTGATGATCAACTACCAAAACTTCTTGGGTTGGTCGAGGGAGCTCCGAATGTTGGATTTAAGCAATTTCAAGTCCATTGGACTTCTTTCGTCACTCTGGATCCATCCATGCAGTTCGATTGCTCATTTGAGGCCTATTTCAACATGCACTTGTACACAAGGCCATTAAACATTGATTTATAAGCAATCTTAATTTGCAATGCATGCAGTGCTCACATGCCCATCATGGTATATTATTAGTGCGCATATACCCTAAAATAAACTCTGGCAGAATTATCATCATTGAATGTAGAGTTATCAATAAGTCAGTTTCCATTAACCATGGTTCCACCCCAAACTTGAGTCCTAGTCCTGGAAAGACTTCACCCACCAAAACCCATTATCTTAATCAAACTCAAGGAAAAATCAATGATACTCAATATCACCAACAATTGGAGATTAACAAACAGAACTGGCAATTAATTGAAATGAAGGATAAAATGATAGAGATACTCTAGCAATTGGATGAAGAAGGCCAATGGGAAATGATTTTAAGTACTAATTTTGTGGAATTTATGAGATAAGGTCTTACAAGTATCATTTGGACTACACCTAATGCTCCTAAGCTAGTTCAATCCACCATTGATATTCCCTTTGCGCAAGTGTTGGAAAATAATTTTGAAAATGTCATTGAGGTTTCTATGGGTTTTGATTTCGAGGTAGGTGAGGGCAACCAGAATTCCTAAGTGAATGTGGACCAATTTGAAACTGCTAACAATAAAATTGAGGTCGATGTCTTTGAACCCAAATCTGATTCTTTGGAGACATCTAAAGTTGAAGGTGGGAAATTAGAGTCTAATTCTAAATACTTTGATTATGAATTATTTGAAAACCCCATCCCAAATTTAGATGAGGGCCAAGAGAAAGGATCTGAGTTTGATTCGGATAACAAAATCAAAATAAGCACTACCTCGACTTCAACATTAAAAGTCGAGCCTGATGTAAAAGAGGTTGAAGATAAAGAAATTCTGAGGAACAAGGATAAGGAGGATTCACATATGGAAATAATTATTTTGAAGGGAGTAGTTGATTTTTATTTTGAAAGAGTTTTACGATTGGCTTTTGTGGAATTCTGAATTTTGGGCCTATTGTGGAATTCTGAATTTTGATACAAGCCCTATCAAAATTGAATTTGTGTAACCCAAATATGAGTTGATTTGTAAACATTTTGTGGATTCTATCTTTAAAAGGACACATGCTAAGTACTTGGCCTTTATCTCCAGTATCCAACATTTTAGATTTGGGTTGCACTGATTCAAACAAAGATCAACTTTGCACGCTCGAAGAATAAGAGATGAAAGGATGCGGGTGTGCATGACCCACCACTTGCATAGTTTCCGTCCCTTAAGGATGGGACTACACTACAATCTAGTCTAGATCTATGGACCTTTGATTTGGGATCCTTATGACCAGATATCTCTTTTTATTCTAATCCTTTCTATTGAATTGTTAGTATCTTCTTTATAGGGTTTGCATCTAGCTATAGATGTAAAATTCAACGCTTGTTGGGAGGCAACCCAGCGAATTAGGTGAGCTTGTCTTTGCTTTGTTTGATTCAGGTTTGGAGATATTCAAGCAATTTTTGTTTAGAACTCATGAGTGCCAGGTGATATCTATTTCCATTCTTATGATTGTTGCATGTATTGAGGACGTTGCATGAAATAAGCATGGGGGATAGATAATATTTTGAGTCACTTATTTGTCTCCACAATTTTATTATAGCATGTCGAAATTTGTTTTTGAAAAAAAAACAAAAAAAGGAAAAAAAATCGATGCTTTTAGAATTTGAGTTATAAGATTGAAAATTTTCGATTTTAAAGATTTATCGATTTTAGGAAATGTATGAATAAATTCTTTTAGGTCGATTTCAGACATAATTTTCTCAAGTATTTACTAAAATGCAGATTTGTTTCCTGGGTCTTTGATGAGATTTGGAAAAGCTGAAAAGTATTAAGTCGAAAAGAGTGATAAGTATATAACTTATCTTCCTACCCTTTGGTTTGAAGAGTCTTGGAGATTTAAGCAATCCTTACCTACACCTTGACTGACTTGTCTTTTGGGAGACTTTTGTTGAGCCCTTAGTGGTCAATAAGGTTTAGTCTAAGGGTCAATTGATCCTTGCAGGTGTGGCTGACATGTTGCACTGGGTATGCTCCCAAGATGTAGGATGCCCAGATCTCAGCTTTACGTCTTTAGCTTTTGGATCTTTATTTAGGAAATGCTTTTGAATGAATGAAGGAGAGCCACTCACCTAGAAAAATGATTTGGAGAATAAAAATAAAATAAAAAATATGGGAAGTAGGGAAATTCCAAATAAATTCACACCTTGTTACATATGGGTGTTGCCTTTTGGAAAAAAAAACAAATGAAAAAAAAAGAAAAAAGCAGAAAAAATACGAAGATGAAATGGTTAAGAAAAGAGACCTAGGGTCTAGTCAGGGAAATATATGTGTAGAGTGTTGACCTTGGGATAGGAATAGGTAAGGAGAAAGCTGGCAAGTCTTAGTAAGGGTGATCTAAAAATGGGGTTTGCCCATCTGATGAGTCACTTTTTTAACACAAGATGCTTATTTTTCACATCCGATTCAAACCTTAGGTAGGTTGAGAAAGCCATAAAATGTTCTTGGGACCCAAGTCTTAAAACTAATAAAAATCGCTAATTTGACTTAGGCAATCTGCATTTGAGTCGATACTTTAAAATTGTCGAGTCTTTGCTATTAAGATTTTGTGTATAATTTCCTTCGTATTGGTGAAAAATCATATCGAGTTTCTAAAGTAGGCTTAGCTTAAGTTCATGTGTTGATTTCTCGCATACTCTTTGTTTTCCTCAAAGTTGCTCTCCTATTTTTTTTCCTACTTAGTTTATTTTCTCTATTTTGCTAGGACTCGCAAAAGATACGCATGGCCATATGATAGATACATAATTTATATTGGTAACTTGCTTATTTTATGCTAAGTACTTAGTTAACAATTTACATATAAGATTGTATATAGTGCACTATAGTCATGCATGCATAATTAGGTTATAAATATGCTGTGTGTCTAATTACCAACTAATTAGAGTGTTTTGAATAATGCAGGAGTAAGTGGTGAAGATAAAATAGCTTGGAATAAAGATAAGGAGCTAATAAAGCTTGGAGTGATGTAAAGCTTAAAAGAAATAAAGACAAGGAAGAAAGAGGAAGGACAAGAGGACATGTGCAATGACCTAAAACCCTCCTATTATTAGCACCCTAAGACAACCTATTCCACCAAATAATCCTTGTCTTAGGCCTACCTACTTTTTTAAACCTAAACCTAGTTAATCTCTACCCTTACATCTTTAATCCACGGGCCAACTCCACTTCTACCAAAGAATATATCTACTTGTAGAAAAGAATATATCCCTTCCTAGAAACCTAAACAGGATCATATCCCGTAAGTCCAAATCCTAACCCTCTACTTTAGATCCTAGGGACCTAGATAGACCACCCAAAATTGAACATGAGCCTTCTCCAAGAAGCCTTATGGCTGGCCACCTTTAGTGCACTTACACACCCTTGGATGCACATCCAAGGGTACACACATACCTTGATTTGTTGGCCCTTACCCCACCTTTTGATTTAGATCATATGGCCATTATTTATTTCCATCTCTATAAAAGCACACTTACACCCATCCCTTAGGGAATTTAATTCCTCTTCCACCATCACTATTAGACCATCTACCACCACCTCCAAGCCTTCATAATTAGAGAATGATAGCTTAGCCATCCCCCCTTTCGTTAGGTTCTCTTTAGAAACTCCATTAAGCCTTCCTCTAGTCCTCCAGATTTCTACACCTACTTTGCTCTGGCACTATCAACGGATCTCTCCACCACCGTGACTCTGCTTCGGATCACGATGTTCTACTTCTTTATTTTTCCTTCTTCTCGCTTTCATATTTGTTCTAGTTAGAATAGTTCTAGTAGAGGTTTTATTTACTTGTAAAAACTCAAGTTGTAAGCATTCTTCTATTAGAAATAAAAATATATATTTCTTATCTCTGTCCATTGCTCTCTCTATCTCACGCTATTTCTATATTTTGATTTTTGCAATTAGGCTGGTTCATATCTGTTTTTGCCTATAAAAAAAATGAAAAAAAAAAGCAAATTCCTTTAATTAATTGTCTCCCTGTGTTTGACTCGGACTCCTAAATTCGGTTATTTTTAATTACTAGCAATCTTGCACACTACAACAAACGATTTTTAACTATCGCGTAGAATTGTCTATCACATGTGCGCCAAGCATGATATATGACATGCTCTACGCCACCTTTGCGAAGGTTGCACCTTTGATGGTGGGGCATGTCTGAAAAGGCTAATGGTTGGGCGTTGGTTGTGCCCCCCAACCGTTGCACATGTCTCATGTTCCCCCTTGAGGAGGTAGCCTGAGAGGGCTCTTTTAAGAGGCGCATCCCTCAAACCTTGTAAAAGGAAACTTTGTATTTGAAAAGGATGGGAGCTTAATCGGCCGATATTGTATTCAAAGAACTGCTACAAATATTGATAGTGCAAATTACAAAGCTTAGAGACCCTTCCTAAACGTACACTCTTTGAGGTGGAATTAGGTAAGAAACTACCGAGTGTTGGAGCGATTTGGTTCTTCCAACTCTTTAGCTTATTGTATTGATTTGGTCCTCTGACTTCAATCAGTTGTTGCTGTTTGTGGGAAAATTGTTCTCTATGTTGAAAGGCTAATGACTACACTTGAGCAAGGATGGCCTCCAAGTGTAAGAAGTTCGACTTTGGTGAACTCACCATTCCCTTGAGGGACATAGGTAAGGAATTTTAGAAGGAAGGCAACTGCCTCTCTGTGGAAATAGAAGTCCCCCCACCGCCAGAGGGGAAGGAAGTTGAAGGGTCTCCTAAGCTTTAGACCCCAAGTTAGAGGGGCCTTGACCCCCTCTACGAGGTGGAGGTGGAGAGGCCACTTGCAAACAAGGTGCGCGGATAAGCGGAGACGATCAGGGATGCCCAGGCCCAAAAGGACATGACAACCAAAGCCATAGGAAGCCTCGCAACCTAGGAGGCCTTGCTTAAGGAGCCACATGAGCACTGTGTCCACCAAGTCGAGGTGAAGAACACTCACCTCGAACAACGGTTGGATGAGTTGTGCCAATTGGTCCACACCTGGGAAGAGAGAGAGCTGTAGGAGCCACCTAGGGCCTCAGAGGTAAATTCTCAATTCCCCCTCAACTTATCAAACCATTTCTCGGAGGACTAGGAGGCCAATCTCATTCGGTAGGCCATCGGGGCGATGAGGGGGTTCTATAGGAGGTTGTACATCATCGCCTTCCTCTTCATGGCGGAGGTGATGAATGCCCCTCTCCTACAGTGCTTTAAGTACCCGTCGCCGCCCTAGTACAATGAGACCACCTGTTGGAGTTATGGGCCTTAAGAAAACAAACCTGAGTCGGATCACTCGTTTAGTGATTCAGATTTGAGTGTTTGATCATGTGGATACATTAATACGATTAGATGGGCCCCTCAGTACAATTGGGAGAATGTACTGTGCCATGTTGGATATACTGATGACTAGTATCGAAGAATCCAAATGGTTTAGATTGAGGATTTTGATAAGTTATCAAGAATCATCATGATATCCAACTGTTATCTCTAGTCTGAGAAGAGTGGCAATCTGCTCTAGAGACTGTTTCTTAATTGATGCCCTTGATGCACATCCTTTACATGGGAATAGAGATTCGGGGTTGTCATGCAAGTTGAGTAAAGGAGTTGACTCGATGAGATAGAGATGCGGAAGTTCTTCTCTTATCACTATCACTGAGAAGGCATATCTTTTGACATGAGACAAATATGTGCCTTTATGTTTGAATATGCACATTTGGTGAACTGTTAGTTGATGCACCCATCTTGGTGTTGAGATTGGAAAGCTGTTGTACATATGAGGGCACAAGAGACACATGATCTCTTGAAGGAATCATATAGATCCGTTGTCGTAGGTGTACAGAACAGATTGGGAGACTTGGGCTTGTTCTACATATATTGGGAAGTACGAAATTCGATGCATGGTCATATAGGACCTGATCAGACCCATTCATGAAAGAGAAGACATGAAGATGCGGATTTGTCCATGAAGATGTGCAAACCTTACTAGATGGTTAGAGGAAAGGTTCCTCAAGGTACTACATACTTCATCATGTATTTAGTCATATAATAAATAAAGATTTTGATGCGCTTGACATATTTGTGCAAGTGTGAGTGGAGCCTAAAGGATCAAGTATACACTAGAGGAGGGTGAATAGTGTAATATCTATTTAAAAAGAACTTAAAAAATCATTCACCATAGATAAAAAATGAATAAGCACAAATCAGAAAAATAACATTTGGCTTTAGAGTGGAAACCTTTTTGGGTGAAAACCACTACCTAAGCCTCCCAGCTTAGGATTTTCTCGATTAGTTGACACTAATAAAATCCACTATTGTGTACCTCTTGAACGAGGGTGGCACAACCTCTTACAAATGTCTTCTCTTACACCTGACCAGGAGAAGAACAACAGGAATTCCAATACAACTTGGATTCCCAGATCAAGAACAAAAGAATAGAAGAATATAACAATATTTCCTATGAACCTTAGCAATATTTAAAAACAAATCAACCTTTCTTGAATTGCAAGGGAGCGTGTTTTGAATCACAGTAGTTGTAGGCGTAGATACGCGAAAGCACTGGAGAGAGTAGGCATGTTTTTCTCTTTGAAAGCACTTAAGGTGTGTTTTTGAAGAGGGGGGTCGAAGGTTCTATTTATAGGTGTTTTTTGACAATTCTGGAAACACGTCTTTGATCGATCAAAATAAATGTTTGGTTGATCAAAACTTTATTTCATCGATTAAAACCAAGTATTGATCGATTCAATGTTGATTGATTAAAAGGGTAATTTGATCAACTCTAAGATTTCAAAAGAAATTTGACTGTTGGAATATATTTGATTGATTAAATCAAATGGGTTGATTGATCAAAAAGGAATATGACTGTTAGAAGTATTTGATCGATTAAGACAGTAAGTTGGTCGATCAAGGTCTGGTCGATCAAAAAGAAAGTTTGGTCAATCAACAGTAGAATTGACAAAGGTTTGAAAGAGAACGATTTTTGCGAAAAATAAAAACTTACATTTATTTTTTTTATTGAGGTTCCGTACATAATTCTTGACTTAAGAAAATTAAAAAGTCTTTAAGTCCTCTTTGTCCTTAATGTATTTGATAAATGTTGATGAGGAGGTATCCTTGCTATAATTTGACTTAACTTGTAATGGTTAGTCCATAATTAAAACATAATTTTGTTATATCAAAATAAGGGTAATAACATTCTCCCCCTTTTTGATGATAAAAAAATTATAATTAAGTATGCATGAATTTTTCTCCCCTTTTGTTATTAACAAAAAGTTGTAGGCAAAGAGATTGATAAGTAGATGGTGCTCTCCCTTATTGAAATACTCATGCAATTATGACATGTTGCTATGCAATGGAATTACAAGATATGTAGATAAACATATTTAATTTTCAATAAGTAGAGAAGCAATAATATAGAACAAGATATCTCAAATAAAGATACTGTAGTGCTCACATGAATAAAAGTACTACAAAGCAAGATAGTTCACAATTCAAAGACAGAAAAGAAATATAGTGTTCTACAATCCAATATAAGAAATGAAATCTAAAAGAAACTAAGGATGGTCTCGATATCCAATGGAAACTCCACATTGATATCAAAATCATCTAGAGAGAATGGAGGCGTGTTGGTGCTGGGTCCTCCAGTAGAGGGGAAGCGTCGTCTACGTCCCAAAACTGGAGAGATCTGAAGGTCTGTAGATCCATAGGACAGCTGCTGGACTAAGGAACTAGTATGTTGTGTTTATCTGGAGGTGGATGGTGCAGAAGTACTCAGAGGAGGAGGAGTTGTTGTTGCTGCTGAATGTCGACCTTGAGGGGGTCAGTGGTCACGGATAGTAAGCAAGTGGATTTGCTTTCTAAGTTGATCCAAAAACTGACCTTGCCTACTCAGGTATGCAAAAACCTGAGTGCTGTGCTCCATCATCATTTGTCCTATCTCTCTCTGGCGATGCATCATTAGAGAGAAGCCATCTGTCACGTCCTGGACTCCCAAATTGTTGTGTCTGGTAAACTGCCTGTCAAGGTAGGGCCACTCCGAGTTGTAGAATGAGGGAGAGGGTTGAGCTGGAGGCAGGCAGTAAGCATCAAAATGCTAGTAGGGAGTGTAAGGAGATGGACTAGAGGAAGGACTAGCCTGAGAAGGAGGAGGTTGAGAGGAAGCTGCTACTTTAGGAGGATCCTGATGAGCTTGATGCTCCTGTTCCATTTTGGAGTGGGGGAGTGATGCGTACAATTCTCAACACAGTTAATTAAGGTTATTAGGCTTAATTAATCGCGTAAAGAAATGACTTAGGTTAACTTGAATCAATTAAATCATTGTCGTTGATTGTAGTTTAGGGTCAAGCTAACCTAACATTTTAGATTTAATTCTTTTTAACTGGTTGAGTCCAGATCGTTTACTAGGAAGCATAATTGTAATTTTAGTTCACCATCTTTATTCTAATCATAATTAAATATTAAATTGATTAATTAAATTTATAATTAGTGATTATGTTAAGCACATGAATAGTTGCACAAGAATTTAACTCTAATCATGGCACTATTTCATTAATAAAAAGGAATTTACATGAATGATTTACAATGAGTAACAAAGATAGAGGAATGATTATTACAAATGATACAAGATAAAAGGCATAAAAAGATATTTACAAATGAATACAAAATGCCTCATACAATATAAAGCTCAAACTCTCTTTCTCAGCCTTTAATCTTTGATCAGACGTCTGTTAAGAAAGATTCGACGACTTAAAATAAAAATTAGACCTCCACTTATAGCATCAGACGTCTATCTCCTCTTCATTATTTCTTCTTCATTCCTCTCATTTCATTTAATCTCTCTCAAACTCTTTATTCTTCTTTCTTAATTTCTTCACTTAAGTCTCTCTCTCTCAGTTCATATCTCTTTCTTCTTTCGTCTCTCTCTCTCTCTCTCTTTTCCTTTATTTCTTAACTCTTCAGTTCTTTATCTCTCTTTACTCTACCTTAGCTTCTTTTCTTTCTAAACTCCTCTCTCTTTTCTCGTCTTAAGTTCTTCATTTCTCCTTCACTTGCCTTTGCCGTGCATACTTTTCTTCTTCCACACTTAGTCGAATATGCTTCAACCTCAAGCTCAAATTCTCTTCTCTTCTTAACAAAAAGTGTGTTAATAGGTGGTATGGGCTTTTTGGGGATACACAGCGCCCACTAGGGGTGGGACCAGACCCTACTAAGCCGATGCCTACTTTATTTTAGGTGAATTTTTATCAATTTAACCAATACACAGTACCAAGCCCATCAGGCCCACACGCTCATGTCTACCTGGGCCCACACACACAGGTGTGCACACACCTGCACATGCACATGCTCACGTGCATCACACGCATAGATCATGGTCAGAATGGTGTATAGGTTGTTTTATGCATCCAACGCTGATGACTGAAGCGCTGGGTGCACAAAACACTTTTATACTAAGTCAAGCACCCGCACTTCCCTAATGTGGGACTATTTAAGCCACACCTTTCCTTCACGCAGCTGAATTAGGCCGAACTTTGATCGATGATTCCCATCGACTCAATGATCCAAATCGAGCGTGCAATAACTCGATGGAAAGGTCTAAGGATCCTCTATTCAATTTTAGCCCTAATTTGGGCTTTGGATCAGATTTAATCCATCGATTCGAAGAATGAACATGGCTATCTAGCCATGCCCTGACAGTGATGAATTCTTGGGTCTAATGACCTGCAGATCATTTAGTACCCTCAATTGAGGGTCTGGAATACTTCAAGAAGGTATTCTACATCAGTTGTGAGAGATTGGAACTCAGGAAGGCTTTAGGAAGCTCAGAAGCTTAGGAGCTTTGAATTTGATGCTTTAGAGTACTCATACAAAAGCAAATCAGCTCTTCAGAGAGATTAAGATCTCAGGAAGAGTTCTAGATTAATTCAGTGGGTTAAAAGTGATTGATCTAAGCATGATTTGAACTCGAAACTCAACAAAAGAATCCTAGAATAGTGTTGGGTTAAAAAATGACCCAAACTGTACAGATCTTGTAATCTTTAACTCTTAATGAAATCTGATAAATTGAGTTCTAAACACTTTTAAATCAATCTAGAAACTTAATCAACCCTTAAAATCAAAGAATCAAGCATGAATTCCTCAAGTTAATCTCAGGTTTGACCAAAAGAGCTTAAAGATTTTCAAAATCAGAGCTTCCTAGATCACATTAAGAACTTAATCTGACCTAATTCAACCTCAGGAAGCTGTTCCACACCAAAATCGGGTTTTGATAACTCTACAGGTGCTCCTAGGCATCGTCGCTTGGGTCCAAAAGATGATGAGTTTGACAGATGATTCCAGAGGTTCTCAGACCTAATCAACACCTAGAATAAGTTCTCTAGGGTCTACTGGTGCTTCAGGACCTATTTCTAAGTTCTAAACCTAAGTGGTTAAGCTTCTCCAATTTCAATGGAGTTGGGGAAGACAATGATTATCAAAAAGAATTTAGCATTAAATCTCAAGTTCAATTGTTGTATCCTGATCTTGAGATCACAAAGAAGTGATTTGGAACTTCAAAGCTAGTTTGGAAGGTTGAAACTTAAGTTTGGTCCGTCGGAGCTCTGGTGAGGACCATTTGAACATGTTGGAGATGAAATCTCCAAGAAATGGACCAAAAGTGGTCTCAAATGATTCTTGAGGTCTCAAGGAATCTCGGGATCATAACAATTAATCCATTTATTGATTAGCTACACGGATTGATCATTGAATTCAATAAAAACCAATCTTAAGTTCAGATGAACTCGAGAACTCTTCTCCCTCTTAGTTAAGTGAGGGGAACTGTTAATTAGGGTTATATGATGGTTTATGTGTGACTAATTAGTTGGAAGAACTCCTCCTGAGCCGCCATTGACAGCGAGCTCAGGAGGTTAGGGTGAATTAGGCATTTGTGATATAGGTACTAATAGGTATAATTAGAGAGTGGAACGGGGCCCTAATGTTGTGATTAGGTGATGGAGGACCCTTATTGAATGTGGAATAGGTCGGGGACCTCTACCATGGACAACGAAAGTGCTTCGGTGGAGGTGAGGTGGAATTAGGCATGTAGGTGATCAAATTTAGAAGAAAGGTGGAATTGATTCGTGAAGGGATGAGAAGGTGCACAGTTGATTATATCAGTGGAATAAGGTCCGGCGAGCTGGAATTAGCTCGTCGAAGCCGTGGAAGATGAAGTGGAAACTAAGTATTACACTACATTAATGAACTAATTAGCTAGGTTAAACTAACCTACATTAATTCTAGGCTAATCTATGATTACCTGGACGAAGGGGATAAGGGAAACTCTGTTGATGGCACGTAACGGAGGAGGAAATCCAATGAGGTCGGGTCAGAATCTGATGAGAAAGGAAGCGGAGTAGAAGGGAAGATGGCACGCTCCCAAGCACTGTCACAGCTGCAGGAGAGGAAGAGGGGTTGAGAGAGGCGAATGCCTCCGCCAAAAGTGCTCCGAAAGGGGGGTGAGAGGTCGCCGGAGGGGAGGGAATAGCCTATCGTCAATCTACAGTTGGGGAAGAGGGAAGGGAACCAACCCTTCAAATCGGAGGTGGCCATGGCTATTTATAGGTGGTGGCGGAGGGGTAGGGGGCTAAACCTGGACGATAAAGGGTCTAGGTACATCCTAACTCACCGACGTCATCTCCGACGTTGGTGAGGCTAGTCACCTAGTCTAATTAGGATTAGAGGTTGATCTGGATTTTCAGATGAGAAGGGGAAGGTAAACGAAAGGATGGTGGTAATGGCAGAGGAGTTATGACGATGGATAGAAGGTGATCGAGAGGTATGGTCACCAGACCTCCTTGGCCGTTTGTAGCTGAGAAAGAAGAAAAAATGAAGAAGAAGGCTGTGTACGTAAGGGCCTTTCCGTAATAAAAATAAAGGACCTATTTGTAATAAAAGGATTCAATTGAAATAGAATTTAAGGGACTTAAATGTAAATGGTTAGTTTCGAGGCTTATTTTAATTTATTTCTTTTTCAACTTTTTATATACAATTATATTAGGTAAATATTATAGTTATGCCTTGGAATTATGTTTTTGCCCCCTTTTAGCTATATTTATTTAAGTGATTAATTTAAATAGGTTAATTACATGCTTAGGTCATGTAAGTTAGTTTAAATATTAAATAACTAGCTAAATGGTTATTAATTGAGTTCAAATTATTAATTAAATTATTATTAAGATTAATTAATATTTAATTTAGTATTTTAAACTTATTTTAGAGGTCCTTAGTGATTTAACCCCTATAACATAATTAACCCTGTATTAAGTATATTCTTGGCTAATTAACTAAGAAAACTAGTTAATTATAGATAATCAGTGAGATCTCCAAAAATGAAAACACGAGAGATGAACTACTTATGATTAATGTCCATGGGGACATTAAAATGTAGGAAGATATAGGAGAGAAGAGTACCAAAAGGGAAAATGCTTGTGGGTTTCCTCTCCATGAAGGTGAGGATGAAGTGGTTCCAACTGAATGCCTTATTGGTCATAAGGTGTATAGAGCCATGAGCATGTGACCTAGATAATTCTCAAAAGAAGTGGATTTGGACATGTAGTTCCAAAGAAATACGCGATTAAGGAACCACGACAGAGGATGAAGATACAGCAACTTGGTGGGCTTTTCCAAGTCGAAAGATTCGGGAGTCATCAATGTCTCCCTAATGAGCTCAGAAGATATGTCATGATGCAGCTCAAGGTAGGTAGGACAAGAGGAGGGACAACCAAAGACCTTAGATAAAACATCAGCATTGATAAGGACCTCAATGTTGTAGACATTGGATGTCAACTAGATATCAAAACCTTCACCAATGTTGCGATGGTTGGAGTAGAAAAGGTGACAAGCCATAGGGTCTACGCCCTTGATACTGTTGGTGCTAGAGTACCACGATCATTTGTTTTGATGATAACAAAACACGTGTCATTTAACATTTGCACTTTGAGTCCTAGATTTCAGGTCAATCGCAAATGGATATGTGATTAGACGGAGTTCGAGCTCGCATCCAGGACGGATTGGAGGAGCTTGATGGAAAACAGTGGAGATTTGCGAGGAGCGATAGATTGAAGAAGGAAGGAGATGAAGAATAGGATAGATTTCCTTCTCTTGTACTCCTTGTATTTTTCGTTTCTTCTGTTGCTCTTTATTTTTGTTACTTAGATTCATGTTAAAGAGCCTCAAAGTACCCTAACAGTAGTCCTAGGAACACCTGCACAACCCTAGGATACTTAGGTTTTCTGTAGAATACTTAGAAAACCAATATAGGGTTCAAACAGAGTTTCCAGACGTCTGATAAAGTATTTTAAGACATCTGACTGTTGTGTCAGACGTCTGATAACAATTAGGCTGGAGTTAAGTAGTGCTATCTGATGAAATCAGACGTCCAGACCTTAGTCCAGACGTCTTAGGAGACGTCTGATGACTTTGCCAGACGTCCAATTAGTGGACCGTTGGCTGGCTCAGCAAACACTCAAGATATGACCGTTAGAGCCTTATCAGACGTCCATAGGACTTTCCAGACGTCTGATAATTGACCGTTTTGCCTCGGCTGACCCAAAATCTCTTCTCAGAGATTTTCTAGCCGTTGCAACATTTGGAAATCCATTCCCACGGAAAAAGTAGGTTTCCAGATGTCCAGACATAGTGCCAGACGTCCTGTATGTCGTCTGATGGACTTGCACAAAAACCCTGTTTAGATCTAATCCAAGTCAAGAAGAGACCCGCCCAAAATCAGACGTCTGACCTTGGAATCAGACGTCTTAAAGTGAACTTCCAGACGTCTGATGACAGAATTAGACGTCTGATAAGCCTGTTAGAGCAATGATTGTTCCTGATTTCGGGCTGATTCTCTTGGGCTTTGTTCCCAACGGCTATAGAACCTTTCCTAAGCCTTCCAAAGCCTTCCTAAGGCCTTTATAAATAGAGGGGAACCTTTGCAACACAAACACACACCTAGAGACACCAAGATACACAAGAAACAATTTGTATTACACTTTCCACTCTCTTGTGTCCTAGCTAGCTCTTGCTCTCCAAGCTCAAGCTCCATTCTCTTGAGAGCATCAAGCTGTTGCGCACCCGCTCTCCGACCATTGTTCACGAGAGCGAAGTTGCGCCGTCGCGTGGCTCACTCACCGCGTCATCAACTCGACGCACTCCTTGCAAAGGGGAGTTTCCCAATTCCTATAGAAGCTAGGTTTATAATTACTTTGTTGGCTCTATAGGATTACTTGTTTATTTTATCTTTGTTATTTGGTTGGGTATTCGCTTTGCGAATTCCCATCTCCTTCGCGAGACAAAATCCTTCTCGTGAAGAGAAGGGGTTGAGGTACGCTACCCTCGTTTAAGTAGCGTGGTTGTATTGAGGTTGAATAACCCTCGTTTAAAGTGATTCGGTTTAGTGGATTTTGATCAACTTGGTTGATCGGAAAATCCTAACTCGAGAGGGTTAGGTGGTGGTTTTCACCCGGTTTGGGTTTCCACCTATAAATTCTTGTGTACTTGTGTGATTGCTTATTTTGTGAAGATTGTTTATTTTATTTCTGCAATTATTACGTCACCCCCTCCTGGTAGGGCCGGAAACTACAGATACGACTACCCCTAGCACCCACATAAAACGTTCGATCGAAGAGGTGACTTGTCCTATGATAGGTAAGTCGGTCTCTAAGACCTGGGAAGATGCACTAGAAGTAGTCAAGGTTGATAGGTCAACCGACATGAGGTGAAAGGCGGGAGTAGGGAGAAAAGTTGTGACGTGCCTCATCACTGATGAAGAAATGGTTAAAGGTGTCATCTCTGGGGGTAGAGGTAGAGGCACAAGAATGGTTAGGGGCCATTGGAGCAAGCCTGTTACAGTTTTGGTTGATCAAAAGAATCAAGTTGGTCGATTGAAACATAGATTGGTCGATTAAAAATAGGTAGTTGATCGATTAGAAGGGTCAAATGGTCGATCAAGTAATCATTTTTGGTTGATCAGAAAACAGACAGGAAGCAAGTCAAGTTTCAGAGTTGAAAGAATGGTCGATCAAGTTTTTGGGTTGGTCGATTATAGGTTGGTCGATCAAAAATCAAAAGTGGTTGATCAAAATCGATTTTGTAGAATTTTGAACATGATATTTTTGGTTGATCAACATCAACATTTTGATCGACAAAAAATTGACGGAACTGAAAAATATAAGATTCAAATGGATCAAACGGGAAGAATGGATGAAAAACGAGGAAGAACAATGAAGAACACGAAGAACAGTGGCTGGAAAAATACGAAAAACACATCAAAACAAGATCAATGTGATAAGTTTGATAGAAAATAAGTAGAGAAATGGGATATACCAAGGACTGACAAAGATTGATCCGGTCGACAGTGAGGAGGAGGAGGAGGTCAAACGGCCGGTGGTGGTCGTTGGATGCCGGAGCAATCGTCGGAGATGGCCGAATGGCCAGCGGACGGGGCAACAGTGGGGTGGTTCATCCGAGAGGAGAGGACCTCGGTGGGTGGTCTACCAAGGCTTAGTTGGAGAAGGTGGCGGCGTTTTGGTCGGTGGTGGTGGAGAGGGGACCACTTGGTGGAGTGGGGCCTTTGGTTGGTTGTGTTTGGCTGGTTTGGTTGATGAAGAGAGTTTTTGTAGTGGTAAAAAGTGATGATAAAAAGTTATTTTTATAGAGAATAGGTAAAGCAAATAGGATAGTAGGTGATTAGAGATTGAATTCAAAGATTGATCGTGATTAGTGATCAAATCAAGTGATTAGCATAACCAAATGAAATCTCGGTGAGATCAAATTCGCCCAGATTTGGTCGATCAGAAAGAGAGATTGATCAATGAAAATTGAATTTTTAGTGGAGGGAAAATTCTCACCCAAAACTTGACCGATCAAACCCAACATTTGATCGATCAACAGTTGAAAATTTTGGAGGAAAATTTCCTACCCAAAAGATTCAAAGCTTGATCGATTAGAATAACCATTTGATCGATCAACACAACTTGTTTGATCGACCAATGGTTATCAAGACAAAACAATAAACAATCAAAGTTCAGCAAGTCCTGTTAAGCCTGTCTCTTCTTATTAGTATAAATCTTTCATTTGTTAAAAGTTTTGTAAAGATATAAGCTAATTGTTTCTCTTTTTGAATGAATTCTAAGACTATTTCCTTCTTTAAGGAATAATCTCTAAGGAAATGATGTCTGATATGTATATGTTTTGTCTTAGAGTGTTGAATAGGGTTTTTGGAGAAGTTTATTGCACTAGCATTATCACAAAGAATCCTAGTGTTTTCAAAGTTTAGTCCAAAATCTCTAAGTATTTGTTTCATCCACAAGATCTGTGAACATGCTAAAGAGGCAGCAATGTACTTAGCTTCAATTGTGGACAAGGAAACACTGTTCTGTTTCTTGCTGACCCAAGATACTAGGGAATTTCCAAGAAATTGACACGTTCCACTAGTACTCTTGTAATCAGTCTGACTTCCTGCACAATCAGTATCATAATAGGAAAGTAAGTCAAGTATGGTTGATTTGGGATAGAACAGACTAAGTCAATAGTGTTAAGTAGGTACCTAAGTATCTTTTTTAAGGCATTTAGGTGAGATTCGTTAGAGATGGTGTCTTTAGGTATGTTTGAAGGATCATCTAGAGGTTGATCATCATCTTTGGTTGATGCATTATCTAACTGACCTGTTTCATCAAAAGACACATGCAGAGTCTCTTCAACTACCAATTTCTTCTTATTAAAGACTCTATAGGCGTTACTTCTAGAGGAATATCCTAGAAGCATTCCTTCCTCACTTTTTTGCATCAAACTTATCCAGGTTCTCCTTTGTATTTAGTATGAAACACTTGCAACCAAATACTTTAAAGTAAGAGATCTTAGGAGTCCTATCAAAGTAAAGTTTAAAAGGCATTTTCTTAAGAATAGGGCTAATAGAGGCCCTATTTTGGATATAACAAGCAGTGTTTACAGACTTAGCCTAAAAATATCGAAGTAGCTTTGACTCACATAGCATAGTGTGGGCACACTCTTGTAGGGTTCTATTCCTCCTTTCTACAACACCATTTTGAGGAGTTGCTCTAGGAAACACAAATTCTTGTTTTATCCCAAAAGTAGAGCAGAAATCTAGGAATTTTTTACTTTCAAATTCTCCTCCATGATCACTCCTAATCCTAGTGATGGGTAGGCCAGATTCAGTTTAAATTATCTTGGCTAATTTTCTAAATTCCTTGAAAGTAGAATCTTTAGATCTTAAAAATAATACCCAAGTAAATTTGGAGAAGTCATCAATTAAGACAAGACAATATTTGCACCCATTTAGACTTTTAGACTTGGTTGGTCCGAAAAGATCTAAGTGGATCAACTCAAGTGGCTTGGAAGTACTGACCATCTTTTAGGTTTGAAAGAAGTTTTATGTAGTTCTCCTAGTTCACAGGATGAATAGAGATTTTTCTTTCTAAAGGAAATCTTAGGCAACCCTCGTACTAATTCATGTTCACAAGCTTGTTTATATTTTGCATATGAACATTACTGAGTTGATGATGCCACAATATTGACTCATCATTTGATGCAACCAAGCAATTAAGATCGTTGCATCTGTCAAAGTCAATAGTGTAGAAGTATTTTGATCTGTCTCAAATCAAAAGGATTTCCTTTGAATTTTTATCTCTAATTTTATAACCTTCTGAAGTGAAAGTAATTTTATAGCCTTTATCACATATTTGACTTACATTAAGCAAGTTATGTTTTAGGTCACTAACATGATGAACATTATCAAGGGAAGTTTTGGAGTTACCAATTTGGCCAATACCAGTAATATGACCCTTGTGGTTGTTGCCAAAGCTGACTAAACCACCTTCCTTGCAGTTGAGGTTGAAGAATAGGTCTTCTTCTCTTGTCATGTGATTCAAACAACCGCTGTTCATAACCCATCTTTTTTTTCCTTGGACCTGTCATTGGTTTGCGTGTACGAGGTCCAATGTTTCTCCTTACAATTACAAGGTGTCCATCTTTTTTATGATAGATCCAGTCTAAGTAATTTATTAATCTTTGAGAGTTTCCTACAAAACAAGATTGCAAATCTCTTTTTGGTACCTATTTTTGTTTGGGTCTAGATTTGTTAGTAGGTGCCCATTTAGGCGTGGACCTATTTAGCCTTAGGACTAGAGGGAATTTGTGTGTCAGATTGTGAACTTGATGCTTCATGATCATTATTAGGAATATATCCTAACCCAAATTTTGTAGTGGTCTGGGTTGGTGTATCTAATAGCCTTTCTAGATTTGCTCTTCCTTTGGTGAACTTAGCTAGGTCATTTACAAGAGCAATAGACTTTTGTTTTAAGTTTCTTAATTCTATCTGAAGTGAGTCAATATGAGCCTTAAGAGAGGTGACCTCTTGAGACAATTGTTGATTTAGAGATTCAACACTATTCCTTAAGTTAATTTCTTCATCTAGGTCTTTAGTTAATTTCTTATTAGCTACTTTAAGTGCTTTAGCTAAATCATGAACCTCATAAAATGCTTATAATAATTCATCAAAAGTAAAAGAAGATACCTCATCTTCGATTGCTATAAGATTGTAGAGTGCATCTTCACTTGAAGTGTCTTCGCTCTCTTCTTCTGAGCTTGTATCGCTATCATCCAAAGTTACTTGTAGAGCCTTCTTGTTTGTGTTGTGCTTGAAAGGTTTCTTGACCTTTCCCTTTTCAACTTCTTTCCTAAGTTGAGGGCATTCTTTTCTCATGTGCCCTTTCTTCTTGCAATTGTAGCAGATAACCTGGTTTTCTTGTGGTTCTTCCTTTTTCTTCTTCCAGGTCTTCTTACTCTTTAAGAATCTTTTGAACTTTCTGGAGAGCAAGGCTATGTCTTCCTCATCTTCATTTTCTGATTCTTCGGAGTCAGTATCAGCTTTCAGAGCGAGGTCTTTCTTCTTCTTGCCTTCTCCTTCATGTTCTTTCGTGTGCTCAAGCTAAACCTTATAGGCCATTAAGCTACCTATAAGATCATCCAACTTTAGCACAGAAAGATCCTTGGATTCCTAAATAGTTGTTGTCTTGGTTTTCCAATCACTAGTTAGAGATCGGAGAATCTTTTGAACTAATGCCTCATTTGTGATCTTTTGATCTAGATTTCTTAAGGAGTTGAAGATATCGGTGAATCTAGTGTACATCTCCTTCATGGTTCTCATTTCTTCATACGAAAGAGCTCATATTTCTGGGTAAGGAGGTTGATTCGAGTTTCCTTGACTTTTGAAGTTCCTTCATGAGTAAATTCAAGAATATTCCAGATTTCGTATGCTATTTTTCATGCTGAGACTCGATTGAACTCATCCTTGGATAGACCACAGAAGATAGCATTCATAGCTTTGGCGTTGTGTGCGGTAATCTTCTTCTGATCTGTAGTAATCTCAACACCTTCCTTCTTTTCTGGGCACATGTATTTTGAAGCTATCATGTCTCAGACTTCATAATCCATTGAATCAAAAAATATCTACATTTTGGTCTTCCAGAATCCATAGCTGGTGCCATTGAATAAAGGTGGTCTGATAGCATATTGACCCTTGCCATATATTTCGGAGGACTTTAACATCTTGACTGGAGTAAAACTCAGCTCTTATACCAAATGTGAGTGCGAGCGAAGCCTAAAGGATCAAGTATACAGTAGAAGGGGGTGAATAATGTAATATCTATTTAAAAAGAACTTAAAAAATCATTCACCACAGATAAAAAATAAATAAGCACAAACTAGAAAAATAACACTTGATTTTAAGATGGAAACCCTTCAAGGTGAAAACCACTAGCTAAGGCTTCAAGCTTAGGATTTTCTCAACTAGTCGACACTAGTCAAATCCACTATCATGTACCACTTGAACGAGGGTGACACAATCTTTTACAAACATTTTCTCTTACACTTGACCAAGAGAAGAACAACAGGGCATCTAATACAACTTAGATTCCTAGATAAGAATAAAGGAATAAAAGAATATAATAATATTTCCTATGGAATCTTGATAATATTTAAAAATAAATCGATCTTTCTTGAATCATAGTAGTTGTAAGAGTAGAGGCATGAAAGCATTAGAGAGAGTAGGAGTATTTTTTTCTTTGAAAGCTCTTGAGGTGCATTTTTGAAGAGGGGGTCGAAGGTCCTATATATAGGAGTTTTTCGACAATTCTAAAAACATAATTTTGATCGATCAAAATAAATGTTTGGTAGATCAAAACTATATTTGGTCGATTAAAATAAAGTATTGATCGATTCAATGTTGATCGATTAAAAAGGTAATTTGATCGACTCTAAGATTTCAAAAGAAATTCTACCGTTGCAATATATTTGATTCATTAAATCAAATGGGTTGATCGGTCAAAAGGAAATATGACCATTAGAGGTATTTGATAGATTAAGACAGTAAGTTGGTCGATGAAGGTCTGATCAATCAAAAAGAAAGTTTGGTCAATCAATAGTAGAATTGACAAAGGTTTGAAAGAGAATGATTTTTGTGAAAAATGAAAACTTACGTTTGTTTTCTTATTGAGGTTCCGTACATAATTTTAAACTCAATAAAATTAAAAAGTCCTCTTCGTCCTTGATGTATTTGATAAATGTTGATAAGGACACATCCATGCTATAATTTGACTTAACCTGTAATGGTTAGTCCACAATAAGAACATAATTTGTTATATCAAAAAAAGGGAATTTACAATTTGCAGATATTGCTTATAATTTAGGTAATCAGGATAAAGTTGAGGATGGAGATGCTTTGTAGATGGAACTCAAGGCAAGGTGTTATAGTGGGAGCCATCAGGAGATACAAAGCTTATATCTAAAAATTGTATTTAGAGTCACAAAAATTGTCTTCGTAATCTTGCATCAATAGAAATTATTTCTATTTCCAAAATGTTTGGAATTGACATATTCATATGATGAATGACTTATTGTAAGTTTTGCCATGAGATGCTTGATGTGATTCAAAATCGATTGCAAATACTTAGCCTTCGATAATGATATGATCATTAATAAGAATTCTAAATAGTGCAAAGAGGATTCTCCACCTCGAATGAGATGATTCATGTTTGGACATGAATGTCTAAGAGAAAGATTAAAATGATAAGTTGAGAATAGTTGCTTATAACCCAATAATCAAGAACTCTAAGACAATTGATGTCCAATGTGAACAGGACCTTGGATAGAGGAGGTATATCTCAAGGGTGACACATAGCGATGTGTGCACTATGGAAGAGATTTTTGTGGATGGTGGCATTCACTAATGATCATTCCTACATATGATGATGCTTAAATGTAGAAAGGTCATATACCTTTTGGAAAGTTTGATGACTCCCACATGTTGTTATCGAGTTAGCGAATTCTATTAGCCACGAACACATCATATAAGATTCGATTTGTCTTAGATAGTAGATCTTAGTTTGATGATAAAAAGGAGTATTTTGATGAGTAAGAAATTATTTCTAACTCATGCCTCTTGTACACCTCAACCTGGTCCTACCTTATTAAGATAAGATCAAACTTAGGGATGTCCAAATTAATGATGAATGTCGGATTCATTGAATCTAATTTGAATTCATATTAGGGAATGCATATCCTCTATGGGTTTGAATCAAGAGGTCTTATTTACAAGAGGATTTGGAAATTTGGATTTGGTATTAATTGCCTATGTTGGAGTTCAAATTAGTTGAACTCTAAGACAATCCTTGGATATCACAAGCATGATAATGGCTATCGACGTTGTGACATGGACTAGTCAAGCATTCTTGATTTGTGGGATACTAGATTCCCAAAGAATGAATGCTTAATCCAATCCAAGAAAAGATTCTTTTGGAGTTACTTGAACTCAACCAAGATGAGGAGCCAAGATTGAATCTACTTGGCTAATGTTCTATCCAAATGAGTTGGATCTCAAGACACATTAAAATATTCAAGGACTTCGCACATGACAATAGTTGTCATTTGTGTGATGAGAATTCCAAAGGGGAAATTGATGGTAGCACCATCATTTGTCATAATTGACTCATATTAGTTGGAATCAAGAGATAAATACTCTTAAATGAATGCCTGAGGATCATAATTCCAATCTAATCCGATTTGAGAAGACAAGAAAATATGGTTAATTCAATTGTTTTAATAGCACATCACAAATGTAGATTAACCACGAGGTTACTTAGGGGTTAATTAAAGGTCAATTGAGCATAAAAGACTAGAAAGTGGGTTCACACTAATAGAATTAGGGTTTCATGCATTTTGAGAACTAAAATAGGATTGAAAATCATAATTACGGTGCTACTTAAACTGGAAAGGTTCTGGTTAGGATAAAATCAATCTAAACCTTCTCTAATTTATATAAAAATATTCTAAGAGGTTTGATACCTTTGATTTGACCATTTGAACCCATTTTGACCTAGAATAGAGATTCATATGGGAATTTACCCTGATTTGGGCTCCGATGAAATTTACCAAGGTAAACGTGATCAAAACTCAAATCCAAGTTCACCATTAGATTCTTTGGGTCCAAATTAGGTTAACATCAAAATTTGGGCCCAATCAAAGTCCATCTTGACTTAGTTTGCAATATAGTCCTCAGATCTCTGTTCTTTGCACTTAACCCCTCAATTTTTATGTTTTCCTTTCAAACAAGCCCTTAACTTCATCTTCTTTGTAGAAATACCCCTGCTGCCTGCAACTCCTAAACAGAGTCAAACCCAACCTCTACGAACATTGACCGAACATATCTCCTTCAATCCAAGCCTAAATCCCTCCAAATTTGGAGGGATTGCTCATTAGGGGATTCCCTTCCATATGCACCTGATGATTGGCTTAACTTGGAGCTTGAGAAGCTCCACCGACCATGGGAAATTCAAATAGGAAACACCCTGATTTCTACTTGAATTGAGCAAATTCTTCTCAATTTAAGCTCAAACCATCCTCTATATAAGCTCTATGAACTTCCCACGTCAATTTGAGCTAGGTTTCAGGTCAAAACAAGTCTTCTCTCTCTCCTCCGAACGTCTTTGACCTCAGCTCCAGCGACCTCCTCAACTCCTTCCTCAAGCCGGCCAGCGACCAAATTGACCCCCCTCTTCTTCCTCACTTCCTTTACTCCTCGTCGGCCAAAGTAGGAGTCTCCAACCCCGTCTTCCTCACTGCTAGACCCTACTGGAGAATTCATCTTCCCTGTGTCTGGCAAACCACGTCGGCACAGAGTCCTATCCCTTTTCGTCCCTTATTTAGGTCTACCTATCCCTCTTACTCCCTAGAATAGGTTTAGGACTTTAGGATTTAGATTTGATCGCCACACTCCCAGTTCTCCCTTTTTCTCTACCTCCGATCACTCCTCCGATGTGGTTGCACGGCTGCTACACACTACCAAACTCTCCACCATCATCGCCAAAATCTTCCCCATAGCTTAGAGATCAAAAGCCCTCAATTTATTGAGAACTTTGATCTCTGAAATCTTCAGCCTGACAACCCATCAAATCACCGACCACCCTCCATCGTCTGGCCACCCTAGGTCACAAATTACCAAACCAAAACTGCCATCATCTTCACCATAACATGATGACACCTCCTGTGTATTTGATTGGGCACTAGGGTCGTGTTTTCTTTGCAGGTGATCTACCGCTGCCGGTCATCTTCTTCGTCATCGACCACGGACCTCCAACCATCAATCAGCCTTGTTACAACCTCCAGGAGATGTGGTCTCACATCAGGAAGGGTTTCAGGCCCTCAATTGAGCGAAACAACAGCAGCATCTGCCTCAATTAGTCAAAGCTCGAAGTCATTGTACACGATTGAGGCATGCAAGGAAAAGGAGATGTTTAGTGCCACATCGTATGTGTGAAAATCGGGAAGCCATATAAATTGATTTGGTGCCGACGGCTATTCACCTCAGACACCGGGGGTGAGGTCCCCTCACTCTCTCTCTCACTCCACTCCCACCACTGTACGCCGGTGGGCCTGGTTCCTATGATTGGATCTGATTACCCATTAATGTATACCTGGTTTAGGAAGAAAGAGAAAGGGAAGAGAAAAGTCTACGGAGGGAGGGGGGAGGTTTTTTGCATTGTTGCTCCTCGGGATGTGTGCAAGCGTGCCTCTACACTTAGCGAATTTCTGAGTTGGTTTGAGGGCTTCTGTGCTTTGAACACTTAAGCTGTCTACCCTCTGCCTTTGACATTTGCTGTGACTTTGGTTAAGGGTACTGTAGAGATATTTGATGTTTGGTTGACATGCTTAAGTAGTTCAAGACCACTATTGAAACATTTGATTGTGGATTACTATTGACATTGGGATATGTGCTTAATTATAGGAATTAATTGGTGATTCAAATTACCATTTTTAGCTTCTAATTATCTTTTTATCCCATTGATTTTTGAGATACAATTTGGCTTATTATTGAATATATTTTTGATTGGTATTTATTGCATATTTTTATTGTGAATTATTGTGCTCATTATTTCTTAATTTGACTTATATTTGAATTCCATATTTGCTTCCTGTCGGAACTCACGATTTTTTGAGCACTATAAATTTAAATATTGTTGCGATTTTCATCACTATACTATGACGCGTTCTACTAAATACGATGATTTTCGATAGCAACAGAAATTGACTTATGGAATGTCGTATTTTGTAATAATAAATGACTTATTGGAATTCAATTAAAGAAAAATGTATGATGGGGGAGTTGCAGAACTTGTCCTAATCCAACCATGCAAATCAAATGATTGGATTCACAATATATGCAAATTTTTTGGATATAAAGGCGATTATAAGTTTCATTGGTCAGAAGAATATGAAAGTGTTCCTATTCCTATATGGGAATTGTAGTGCCCCAGGACCCAAACCCTTAAAGGAGGGTTGGAGCCCCGAGGGATAGCAATGGAAGAGGTATTGGTTTATTTAATTTGGATTGTATCTAACTAAGCCAAGCTATAAAAGAGTTCCATTTACAACATAAAATGGAAGAAAATATGGAAAGAATGGCACGTAATTGATATAGAAAAGCAGTAACAAAAACACAATTTGCTATAAACTAAAGTATAAAAATTTACTTGTCAACAGAGCATGCATAAACTTGTGCAGCGACAAATTTCCACATGTCAACAACTTGCGACGACAACTTGAAAGTAGGTCACAAGGCAAGGATAAGCCAATCAGCTCAGTATGGAATAATCATCTATTGCATCTCAACCAAACAGGGTCGTGTATAGTTTCATTTATTGGCTAGTTCTTGGCCTAAAGCAAAACTTTAGGTTCTAATTCCCAAACTTTATTTAACGACCAATCACCGTGGTCGTACAACCCATTAACAAGTTGCTCAAATTCTTCCCACGATTTGGTATTATTTGTTTGTTCTCTCACTCACCTCAATGATCAGATTCTGGGGATCATCCCTCTCTACTAGAGAAGATTGAGACGCATCATGTCCTTTAAATTCTAGCCTAATAGTCTTGCCCTGGCGAGGGGAGAGGCTAGCAATTTGTTAATCCTCTAGAAAGGCATGCCCGTTCTTGATGTATCGAGTACGTTGCTGACTTTAGTCAGAAGAGTCGAGCCTTTTGGGTGCTACCCAGGCCTATGGCTTGCAATCACGAAGCACAAGCCCAATCTGTGTCTAACAAGGATCAGTCACAAATAAAACTAGATTATCATCGTAGGATTGACTAGAATTGCCAAGCCACACCAATGCTCCCACCTGGAGTAGCTCCTCGTAGGAGCACAGCCTCAGGTGTGCCCTCCCAATTTGTTGTCGAATGGGATCTCAACCAATTCATCACAGTACCTCAGCACTCTCGTATCCACGGGTATCAATTAAGCCTCTAGTAAAGTACTAAGTACCCTCTGCGTCGTTGGTTGCTTGCGCCTATGGGCACATACAGAGTCTAGAGTCACGAGTACCTCCGCATCGAGTCGGATTCGAGTACATTCAAGTACCAAATGCCAGTGACAGCCCAAGGCCTGTCACCGAACCTAGGAACCTTTCCTATTTTGGGGTAGATCTCCTTGGTAGCCTCTTGCTACTGCAACAGCTCAGACTCTACCTAGTAGTGAACCCGTGGTTTACCAAGTCTAAGGGTGCAGCCTTACGAGGTCACCTAGTTGACTTACCACCATTTGATTTCATTTGGGTTCCGTGCCCGGAACGAAGTCTTAAGGACCTAGTAGATCTCCTGGGATCTTACTCAAGACCTTGGGATACAAGCATTTCCTTTTATTAGACTCTGATCGAGTCACAGATGTTATCTTGTGAGGTTCAAATCATTACTTAGCCGATTCAAAATTTCTTTTAATGCATTTAGGGAGCTTCATGCTTAAATTATAGGTGCATGTACACACCCACCCACATACACATGCTCACACATACTTTACCCATCTAGGGTCTAACTGCAATTTCCTCATTTATCCCAGCCCACTGGGGTACCTACTGGAAACCTAATTAGGTTATAACATTACACGTGATTTCTAGTATCAGAATCGCACAATTTTACATTCAACAAACTATCAAATGTTAGGGACCTATTCCCTATCAATAGTAAACCCAAACAGTATACACCTGTTATTAGGTCATCCTGATCTATTACTAGGCCAAGACGCCTGTCTAATTCAGGATTGAAAACCTGTCTTTCGTGTCCGAAATTTGGGTTTTGTGTCTTCAAACCCTCTGTAATCTAGACCACCAATACACGCACATGTTTAAAATTCGAACCCAAGAGATTCTTGATCTCAATGTTTTGAATTCACCCTTAACCTGATTTGTTCAATTAATCTCTTCTTAGAGTTCAACGATACAGGACGAGTACACTAGTGCCGATCCTAGTCTTATGTACCGGTGCTAGGCACCCTCTTCCCCAACCAAGCTATAGTGTACCAATACAGACACCAAGATTTTGCCTCGGTACCGTGCACCCACAGCATAGCTTCTAATAGGTCAACCAGTACCGATACTAAGCCTTACTGTCGGTACTGGACAACCCCAGCACCAATCCCAACACCCACTAGTACCAGTACCGAACGCCAATGCCGATACCAGGCACCAACCACACCTTTCCAAGTATTCCAACCAGTACTGGTACTAAACACCAGTACTGGTACCAAGCACCCACTATCATGGCTACTGAACCTGTCCAGTATCGGTACGAGACACTAATACCGGTACTAGCAGCCTTCAGTATTAGACTTAAGTTCCCCCACTGGTTCATGCTAAGCCAACTAGTACCCGACACTGGTTACTAGTGTCAATACTAGGTGTCTCTAGCACCCAGTTCCACACCTTAACCTTTCCATTCAATCTCTCAGGTTATCATTTAACCTTACAAATTTAGAATACCAATCTAAGTACTTATAGGCATGAAAAGAATATGAGTAATCCTAGACATCAAAGGAAACATCCCTTCATTGTATACCCAATCATACAATTAACGAAGACGTGGGTACGTCCCTCATAATATATTCTAACAACTTCGATATATAGTTACGGATTCATAAAAACTCACTTTAGCAAGCTGGTACCTGACTTGGGCCACCTCCCACATCATATAGTTTGGGACCCATATTCTTGTTATAATTAAGATTCTTGATAGAACTTCTGCTCTATCATTCCAGAGTTATACTCACTTAACCAATTAGGGTTTCTATGCCCTTATTAATACCCATTTACTTAGTTTGAATCACATATCTAGCCTCGCGGGTATCCTGGCGACATGACTTCATGTATTCACTTTAGAATCTTCTCTTTTTAAGGTTCTTATATAAGATTTATGCCCCTAGAGGATCCGTAGTCCATCAGACATTTGATAACCCACTCAAAATCGTATTTGAGTTCTAAACGAATTCTATCAAGCAAACAACACCTACAAACCACCCTAACCCATACAAAACATCATAGACCAAATTTTGATAAACCTACAATTCATTAAGATTTCATGGATTTCTTTATCCACCCTAAAATCGCAAGGAAATCTTCTACACTCTTAAGATCAAATTAGAAAGTATTCACCATAAAGCCCACACACCAATATGATCCAAGAGTGTATCCACACGGTTCTAATACTCCAAGCACACATGCAACAAGATAAGCTTAAGGAACCCCTTCCAATTTTCTTTTCCACAACAGGGTATCGAAAGAAACAAAATCTCACATTCAATCTATGATTTTAACCTAAATCATGCCGCTTATACTTCCTAATCATAGGAAAACAAGAGAGTGAAATTCAAGAGGAAAAATCCCTCCCTCAAGAGATGGAGCGTGTTCTTCTTTCCACGCCAGCCGCCAGCAGCTTCAGCTCCTCTTCTCCTCGTTTCCTCAACAACAACATCGGCAACAACATCCGCAACATCAGCAACAACAACGGCAACAACACCAACAACAACATCAGCAACATCAACGGCAGCAATGGCAGCAGCATCAACCGCAGCAACAACTCCTCTCCTTCTTCTCACGAACAGCAGCAGTAGCAGCCCTCCTTCCCTTCTCCTTCTCCTTCCTTCTGGCGGCAGCAGCAGCAACATCAGCAGCCGGCAGCAGCAACAACACCAACTCCAGCAGCAGAATCAACGATGGCAGCCCCTCCTATTCCCCCCTCCCTTCCCCTCGCGGCGGCTACAGCAACGCAGCAGCAACAACGGCCACGGTAGCAGCGGCTACAGCAGCAGAGCAGTCGCAGTAAGCTCTTCGGCGGCGATGGTGGCGGTGACCACGTGGACGGCTGACCGACGATGTGGAGGTCTGGCAGATCGGCGATGGAGAGGGGGAAGGGAGGCCCTCTCTCTCTCGTTCTCTCTTCCTTTCTTTCTCTCGTTGGGAAAGAAGGAGATAGGAGGAGGGTGGCTTCCTCAGGAAGCCACGAGACAAAAAAAAAATGAAAGGAAAAATTTTGAAGCAAACCCCTCCACTCGTTTACTTGAGGGGTAAGAAGGTCCTCAAACATGTTTCCTTAACATATAGCTCCTCAACTTATATTATTTAACATTTTTGTTAACTAAACAACGGTTATACATTTAACGATGCCTCTTAACCAATTATTAGACAATCAATTATGATTTTAATTAGCCCGTTAAGGGTATTACGAATTCAAACCCTTACAGGAATTCTAGAGAAATATTCAACTTGTGAAATATTAGATTCCACAAGATTGTTACTTAGAATGATAATTAGACTAACAGAAACAAGGTATCTTGTGATGTTACTGAACCTGCTCAAGATCCTAAGCCAAATCTAAAAGGGAAGCAATTCTAGCAAATATGCTATACTACTCGAAAAAGTTTCTAGATAGTTAAAAATCCAATCATGATCCGAACAGGAACCTAGAATTGAATAATTCATAAAGCATTATGGATGTATTCAATAATGCCTTGACTTATGAAAGAAAGTGGGAGCATATTCGTAGTACCATATGTAGATAATTGTTGTACTCATATGATGAATACAATGATATCCAGAATATGAAATCTGAAAGTTTGTTTGGAAAAATATTTTCCAAGATAAACTTAAAGATTTCTGGAACATGAAACGATTGGATGATTTTCATCTATTAAAAGTCAATGCACGTGTTCTTCTGATGTCTCCTTATGAAGAAAATATCGCCTCAAAGGGTAAAGAGAGAAAACATGATGTGTGTATGTGATACACACATGCTGAGCACAGTTTGAAATAGAGTTATGAGAGATAGTGGGAGGATAATATGTTATCAACCCAAAAGACAATCTGGATAAATTGTGAAGTTGTCCCTGATGTTCCTTAAAAAAGGAATGCGAAGATGAAGAAGTGATCTCAAAGAGTTGAGATGCACTGATTCAGTCAATCTCAATGAGTTGAGAGGTGATGTCTGTAGTCTAATGTGGATGGTCCACATAGGAGTCACTTACATCTGGTATGGTACAGTATTTACTTTGGAAGCATATACATAAGGCCTTTGGAAGGACTTGATTTAGTTTCCTCTACTGAAATTCCCATCGTTGTGATGACAATAAGAACATTGCTTTGGTTGAGAAATGGTTTCTCTGAACAAAAGTGTCTGTAGAGAGAAAAGTCCTCATCTTAAAATTGATGCCATGTATGATAAAGTAGTTATCATATGTAATGCTTCACCTTATGGCTTGACACTTTTGTCGATGAAGACTTTATTGTAAACCTCTTAAGTGTTAAGTTGGCATCATGGGTCAAAGAGATAGTTCAAGATTGGCTTTTAGGGTAAGTGAGAGTCTGTTGGAGTTATGTGCCTTGAGTAAACCAACTTGAGTCGAATCATTCCATTGGTAATTCAAATCTAAGTGTCAGATAATGTGGGCACACTAATATGGTTAGATGGGTCCCTCAGTACAATTGAGAGAATGTATTGTGTCATGTTGGATATATTGATGACAGTTATTGAAGAATCCAAATTGTTTGGTTTGAGGATTTCGATAAGTTATCAAGAACCATCGTGATATCCAACTATTGACTCTAGTCAGAGAAGAGTGGTAATCTTCTCTAGAGACTGTTGCTTGAATGATGCCCATGATGCACATCCTCTACATGGGAATAAAAAATTTGGGGCTGTCACATAAGTTCATTCAAGGAGTTGACTCGACGAGATGGAGATGCGAAAATCCTCTTATCACTATCACAAAGAAGGCATATCCTTTGACCTGAGATAGATATGTGTCTCTGTATGTGAATATGCACATTTGGTGGATCGTTAGTTTGTACACCCACCTTGGTGTTGAGACTAGAAAGCTGGTGTGCATATCAGGGCATAGGAAACACATGATCCCTCGAAGGGATCACAAATCCGTTGTCGCAAGTGTGTGCAGTAAATCAGGAGACTTGGGCTTCCTTTACATATATTGGGAAGTATAAAATTCCATACATGATCTTACAGGTCCTGACCAGACCAATAGATGAAAGAGAATAGGACAGCCCTTTGGGAAAGGATCTGGTCTTTGTTCTCGTCCCAATGATACAAGGAGAACATGGAAAATATGTAACCTGTAATAGGATGGACAATAATTTGGGATTAAATCCTTAGGGTTACATATGTCTTCCAATGTAAAAGATTCATGGGTATTTGGAATACCTGAGGGAGGTGTAGCACCATAGTTCCACTAAACCTAAACTCTTCGTTATTGGTGTGATGAAACCAATGATGATTTTGGTGGGTTCTTACTTGTGAGATTGATTAATGTGATTTAAAGAGTTAAATCACATTTAATTTGGTGATTAATTGCACTTAATTTGATTAGATGCAAAATCCAAGGGTTGGATTGCAGTTAATCAATGTTTAGATACTAGATCTAACATCTCATAAGTTGTTATGGGCCAATCTTATAAAAATTAGGATTAGATCCTAATGCTTGAATGGAGATCCAAGGGTTCCCACCATATCAGGATAAGTTTTTGGAACCCTATAAATATCTCCCTAAACCTAGATTGGAACCCTAATTAATTGATTGTATTCTTATGTGCAATCCTTTCCACCCAACAAGAGTCGTTGCCCTTCTTTCTTCCCCATAAAGCCTTCATGTCTAGGAAGGCATCCACAAAGAAGCGCATCGACTAGGAAGGAGAAAGGCTATCAAAACCCTTTTGGTTGGACATCCAACTCTGAAGGAGGACATCCAACCAAAGAAAGGGGGTGCCTTTAGGCTGTCTCTACCATTGTGGTTGGACGTTTAGTAAGGGTACTGGATGTTCAACTACATCTTGTTGTGGCTTGTTGAAGTCATGGCAAGGCTTCTTTTGGTGGATTCGAGGTGAGGGTGTCTCTCGAATCGTGAAGGGGTTCTTCAGATGTGAAAGGTTCATTTTGCACATATCAAAATCAAGTGTTCTTGGTGCAAAGGGCTTCATCTACTTGTCAAGAAAAAGGGAGTCTCTCTAGGTAGGACTTATTTGAGGAGGCACAACATGTGAGATCCTGTGCTATGCCACCCATAGGTATACTTCGTTATTTATGGGGATCCCAAAATGGGACAAAGCTAGTTCTTCCCATGTAGTTTTGATTACATAGGTTGTTGTTTCTCAATTTCTGTTATTTAGGTTTTCAGGCATCGACTTGAGTATTTAATTTGAAGAAAATTTTAAATGCCTATGTTTTATGCTTGCGCGATGTCACAGGGAATCGAGGATCAAATCTTTTGAGTTGCCAACCCCCTTCAATTGTTGAGCAGGATCAGAGGTTTTACCTAACACTATTGACTAGATGAACTTTGTTGGGAACAACCAGCAACACATGCTCATCCATGGTTGCCCCAACACCATTATGTGTTGGGTGTTTCCCTCCTTCTTGACTAGAAATGCTTATGAGTGGTTTAGTGATCTACCCGTAGGATAGATCTGCAAGTTCTAGGAGTTGGTGAAGAAGTTCTACCAATACTTCTTTGGGTAGCAGTAGATCTGGGAGAATCCAGAGAGCTAGCGGAGGTTCACTAGAAAAGGGGGAGACTTTTTTGGGATTACCTTACCTAGTTTAAGAATTAATACTTCCGTTGTTGGAGGCTCCACTACCAAATAGTTATTCAGTTCAAATAAGGCCTCCTAGATTGGGACCTCTAGAATAGCATGGAGGATCTCTTGCCATGCAACATGGTAGAGCTGTGAGATTAAGTGATCGAATCCCCACCCATCTTGGTGTCCCCTACCCAGGAGAACCCTTCTTCCTCTACCTCATTGCCTTTGACTTAGTCGTAAGTGTGGTCCTAGTAAAGGGCAAAGGAGGAATACAAAAGGTGGTATACTTTATGAGCAAGACCCAATAAGGAGTGGGGGCCCAATAACCCATATTCTTGCGAAAACTACTTAAGTAAATAAATGTTCGTTGTAGCATGATTTTTCGAGATAAAAACTAATAACTGGAACTCTGGTGAATCCCAGGTCGAACTTAGGGAGGCAAGGATCGTATCTAACCTAATGTGAAAACACGAACTAAATGGGATTGGCTTTTTTTTTGTATTTTTCATATAATCCGAAGGTGATGTGAAAATGGAAAACTAATTACAAGAGATATTCAGGAGGGGGATGAGATGCATGAATTGCAAATAATATAATTGAAAATAAAACTTTATTGGTAATAGAAATGTCTAACTATTACAAGTAGAAATGAAAATTACAAGAAAACAAGAAATAGAGTAGAAGAAGCAGAAATTAGGAATATAGTTCATGAATGTAGCCGTCGTGAAGTAGAACCAGAGGTGAGGAAGATTGCCTGGAGAGGTGAGGAAGATGACCACAAATACGGTGAAGGTGAGGGTGGCGTGCAAAAGAAGGAGGTGATAACCTATGTTAATTGAGGAAGGTGGTGGGATTTTAGAGGAAGGCTTCTTGAAGGTGGCAAGAGGTTTATTCTAAGGAGCATACAACATAAGGAAGCATGAAGAGGAGCGGGTGGGGGTGGGCGGTCCTTATATAGAGGTTTTAGGTCATTGGATGGAGGGCTAGGATTTATAGGTTAAGAATCAAAGGCTAGGATCAAAGATTGGTGGATTGGATAAGTTGTTTTTGTTGGTACCTAAGGAAGGGTTGGGATTAATTTGGAAGGATGATGGAGGGCTAGGATTGATGATAGGGGGGACAACACTTAGATGATTTATTGGTCCCTTCGGGCCATCCAAAAGGTAGTGGGTTTTGGGTCCTTAGATGCGGTTTGTATAGTAGGAGAAGATGTAGTTAGGTAGGGATTAGGATAGGGTTTTGTTGGGATTAATCTAGGCCTTAGGATCATTATCTAAGGGTGGAGATAAGGGTATCTAAAGTGGACGGCTAAGGATTGATTTACAAATGCTAGGTGGAGGCACTTAATAGATAGGGTTAGGGTTGTTTAGGGTTTTTAGGGAAGGGACTAGGTAGGTTAATTAGGTCAACTATTTAAGATGCTAGGATGTGATCTAATGGTGGCTATTTGGGTTGGTTTTGGATGTCCAAAGAAGGGTCTAGAAAGGCATAGACGCATCTAAAAAGTGGATAGGGAAGGAAGGGCTAAGTTGGGTTGTTGGGAGGATTTAGGACTAGGTTGGCTAAGGGTTTTTATTGGATTAAATAGGTGGGACAGGCTGGTTAGCGACATAAGTGGATTAATTATACTCTTGGCTAGCCACCTAAGGTGAAAAATTAAGCTAGGTAATTTGTTCTTGGGTTAGGAAAACTTGGGTTCCTAATTGGGCTATATCTAAGGTTAATTAGGCTAGGGTTTTAGGAAGTGGCTCAGCCTCTTCGGCATAAATGAGCTAACTTAGTTTCTCCTTTCTGCATAACTCCAATTAGCTCCACACAAGAACAACAAAGCATCGGATATAGATAAGGAAAATATTATAGAAAAAGCCATTAGAATGCATTATTTACAAAATGATGCTAAATGGCTAATCTAACCTAATCTAATGCAATATGACCTAATATACCTTTAAACTAACAATAGTTAGGCATAAATTATGTCAATAAATATGGAAATATCGCACCCCTATGCCTATCTTTTACCAGGCCTCAAGCAAAACATTAAGTGAAAACTATGCGGGAAAATAGGAAAGCAAGTTTTGAGCGAAAATAGATTAGAAATCCCAACACTAACTTTTTATCGAATCAAAAGAAATTGCATCCCAAAACCTTATCTACAAAGACTCAACAATTTTCAAATATCGACCCAAATAAAGACCCCTTAAACCCAATTAGAGATTTTAATAACTTTGGGTTTGGGTCTTAAGAGCAACTTTTTATGGCTCTGTCAACCCACCTAAGGTTTGAATTGAACTTGAATTCCAAGCATTTTGTGCGTGAAGAAGGATTTGACTCATCAATTGGGCAACCTTTTTGAATTCTAAGTTTCAAACAACACTAAGACCATCTTTTCACTCTATTGACCTCTGTCTTTGGATTTGCCTTACTAAGGACTGGTAGCTTTCTTCCTACCCTTTTCTATTCTGAGGTCAACCTCGAAGGTGTATCTCCTTGGCTGAACCATTTGGTTTCTTATTGGAACATCTTACTTTTTTTGGGTTTTTGAGATATTTGGATGCACACTTTTTTTTTTCCTTTTTTTTTTCTTCATCCTACTTTAGTTTCTTTTTCTGCATTCACTCATTTTCTAGGTAGGTGACTCCTAATTCCATTTAAGAACATTTCCTAAACAAAGGCATGAAAAGCTAAAGAAGCAAGGTTGAGATCTGGACATCCTACATCTGGGGAGCATACCTAATGCAACATGCCCACCATACCTCAATCTAAGTTCTACTGACTACTTAGATTTCAATGGTAGGTCACCCAAAAGATGAGTCAGTGTGTACTTGCTAGTGTAGATTGCTTAATTTTCTCAATTTTTTCAAAGGGTGGGAAAATAAGTTACATACTTATCACTTCTTTGACTTAATACTTTGACTTTTTAAATCCTATTCAAGGATTCATGAAATAGATCCTTATTTACATAAATACTTGAAATAATTAAGTCGAATATGACCTGAAGAGTCTAAGCAAAAAGATTTTGAAAATACTTTTCTTAAGATTGGTAAATTGTCAATACCATAAACTTTCGTTCTTTCTTCACACAAAACACCAATTTTATTTTCTTTTTTGTAATTTTTTCATTTTTCAAAACTAAAAATAATGTAATTTGAGAATCTGAATAAAATGACTGAATACAAAATTATCTACCCCCAATGCCTATTTCATGCATAGTCCTCAATGCATGCAATAATCATAAGAAAATGATAGAATATACTTGCAAACCATGAGCCAACTCAAGGTGGCTCGATTAGTTCCCAACCTAAATTATATACAAATGACTAAAAACAATCAGACACATTGGGTTGCCTCCCAATAAGCACTAAGTTTAACACCTTCAACTAGACACAATCAAGCGCAATAGTGGTTCAAAAGGTAAATTAGGTCAGCCATATATCTAGGTGGATAGTGGTCAATTGCTGGATGTTTCTCTACTATGTGAATGGCCCTAAACTCCTCAAATTTTCTCAATTCCTCAATTAAACCACAACTCAAATTGCTCCTCTTAGATGCCCCAAAAAGATTAAATTGGATTCTTTGTTCTCTTGAGGCAATCTCTAATTTCCTCGAGTCACAATTAATTTTGGCCTTAGCAGTGGCTAGGAAAGGTCATCCTAAGATGATCGGGGTATGGTTAAGGTTTTTGGGTGCTTCCATGTCAAGGACCATAAAATCAACAAGGTAATGAAAGTCTCTGACCTTGACAATCACATTTTCCAGAAGACTCCTAGGTGTTGTCATAGGTTGCTCAGCCAACTGAAGGGTTATATCAACAGGTTTCGTGTTTCCTAGACCAAGTTTCTCAGCAAGTGTAGTAGGGATTACATTGATGGAAGCACCTAGGTCAAGGAGGCCTTGATCAAAAGTGATATTGCTTATAGTGCAAGTAATCAGTGGGGCTCTAGGGTCTTCTTTCTTAGGAGGTAGTTTGCATGGAATCATAGAATTGATGTAGCTAGGTAATACTACCTTCCTAATATAATCATATCCTATCTTACTCTTTGTCATACATGAACTTATCAAAGATCTTACATAGGTGGGAATTGATTCGATAGTCGTGAGAATTAGAATTATTGTCAATTTGAACTTTTCTAATTTGGATATCTTTTCCTCAAATTTCTCGTTTGGCTTTTTATTATACTCACCATATATTCACATCTTAATCCTGAATTAGATTTCATTTTCGAAGGAGATTTTTATCTCACAACATTGCTATTCAAGATCTATGATCTCTGCAAATGGGTCCTGTGTTGAGTGATTTTAGGTTGGATGGGAACCATGTATCTAATGTTACTCCCTATGTTAATAGCATTGGCAGTAGTAGGATTGTGGGGAGGATTAGGCAAAACAAGTGCCCCCTGGTTGGTCATACTATAGGAACTAGGTTAAATCCAGGAGGAATAGAGGGAGTGGAGTTAATTACTTATGCATGGGCTTTTGGATCCCTGGTTTGATTTAGATTCCTAGGAGAATTTCTAGGATTAAGGATGGGTTGGGAGGGTAACATCCTGTGTTGTCTAAAATCAATAATTTGGTCCATTCTTCCTATTAAGTCAGATCTTAGTTGATCCATCTCCTCCTTATGTCTTTGATTCATCTCTTTAATTTCCTTAAGGATATAGACAAATCATCCTGTTGTGTAGGTGTCTGATAGGTTGGATTTGGATTTTGCCTATTAGTTTGTGTCTACCCAAAGGAGGGTGGATTATAAGCTTGCTTGGTTGAATCAAGATTCTGAGTTGGTTTCTGGTTTGACCAAGAAAAATTTGGGTGATTTCGGCATCCAGGATTATATGTGTTGGAATATGGGTTGTTCTTATCATAACCTTGGGTGGCATTGACATCCTCATAGGCTGAGAATGCAAGTGATAGATCACCAAATTAGAGGTTGTGGGAGTCAAGGTCCCTCCTTGGAATCCAGATTGGGTCTGGTCCAAGTACAGAGGGCTCATGGACTGAGCCAGAGTCAGATTGTGCACCTGATTTACTACTCCTTTGCTTGGTAAGGATTGTGAGTGAGTAAGAAGTGTAGAGGTCCCCTGCTTCATTGGATTAGTATAAGATGTAGATCCTAAAGAGTTTCCACCTTGGATAATAGTGTCCAACTTGTCCAGATTCTCCACACTTTTTCCAACAAGTTCCACCTTATCTAGTCTCTTAGCTATAATCTCAAAATCAACCGCACTATAATTATGCTGAACCTCATAAACTCCACTCTTGGGTTGATTTGATCTATTGAAGGTGGCCATTGAGGTGTTGTTCAAGGAGTTCTTACTTATATTCTCAAATAATTCAAATGCCTTATCCTCATCTTTACTTAGAAAATTTTCTCCACATGCAGCATCGACAAAGTTCCTAAGATTATCATTCAGTCCATGATAAAAATCTGGGCTAAGTGTCACTTTGGTATCTCATGATGGGGACATTTTCTTGTAAGATCAATAAATCTCTCCCATGACTCTTGGAGCTGATCGCCTAGGTTTTGGGTAAGGTGGTGAAGGCTCGTCTTGAGGCATTGGTCATACCTATGGGAAAAAACTTTTTTAGGAAAGCACTTCTAAGCTCCTCCCACGTGTGGATAGGTTTCCCTATAGTCCTAACTCATTGTGTCAGCTTATCCTTTAGTGAAAAGGATCATATTTATCATCATTGTATCCTCATCCATGTTCCTGGGTCCAAAGGTCCTTTCTATGTTTAAGAGCTCTTCTAAGTGCTGGAAAGGATCATTGGTGTTATTCCTATGGAAGTGAGGGATAAGGTTGATGATATTCGATTTAAGCTTAGAATCATCCTCCATGTAAGGAACCCTAAAGTAGCCTTCAGGTTGAGTCTCAGAGGGATTATAGAAGTTCTTAAGTGGTTTAGGCCTAGTAAGGTTTTGAAATCTCTAGAAAGCCTTGAGGATAGTGCTAATTTGTTTCTCATGGTGTTCCCCATGCTTCTTGATCTATGATTGCAGTGCAGCTATAGGATTATCCCCAAGTGGTTATCCTCACCTTGCTTATCCTCTTTATGGCTAGATTTGGCCATAGAAGTGGAGTCTGTGGTGGACTGAGATAAGACTCTCTTAGGATTTCTATCCAAAGGTGGGACTAAATCCAAGTTCAGTCATCTTATACCTTTCATACAAGAGGATATATGTTCTACTTGTGAAATAGATATGCAAGAAATGCGTTCGTCATAGTGAATGCATGAAGAAACTCTTAAAACATTTATTCAAATCGAATTTGAGAATAATGAAATTGAAGTTTTTAAAACAGAGTCTAAGTCATTCGTAGGGAGGAAATAGACTAGATTGCTTTCTTAAGATCTACGGAATAGGCAGATAGATGAAGGATATAGAATCAAGTTGAACTAGAAAGATAGTAACTAGAACTAGAATACTAGCAAATACTAACTAGCAACTAGAACAAATATTAGAAATAAACTAAATACTTGAAGATAAGTAGAAGATGAATCAAAATAACTAGCACTTTCATTGCAATCAATAGTTTGAATATAAATAGAGAACAGAGATGACAACTAGAACTAAAGACAAGATTCTACTAAAATAAAAATAAAACTAAAACAAGAAATTCTAAAATTAGAAATCCTCGAAGGCGAGGTGTAGATGGCAGTGTAGAAGCGAATATGAAGTCCAAGAATCTCCAAAGGGAGGGCGTGACGTAGAGGAGGGCTCTGAGTTCTAGTTGGTGATTTTTGGATGTTGAAGAATGAATTCAAAGGGGGTGTGTACTGGGGGTTTTATAGGAGGGATAAAGGCATCCTATTGGTCAATCTAAGGAGCCCAGGATTGCTGAGGTGGACGGCCTAGATTAAATCTAAGGAGGTAGCTATGATATAGTGTAAGGAGGGCTCTTGGATTTGGAATGAAGGGAGGAGATGTGGCTAGCCAACTAAGGTGTTTCTTATGGTGATATGGCCAGTCATTGAGGTTGGTTTTGGAGGGATAAGGTTAGGGTTTCCTGTGTGGGTTTAGGGCTGAAAGTTAAGAGATGGAGGGTGAGGATTGGTTGCCTCAAATGGCTGGCCAATTAAAATATTTTACAAAAATATGTGGTTAGCTATTTGATTGTTGTTGGAGGGATTAGATCCTAGGATTTGCTAGGTTTTGTTAAGGCTGTTAGGATTAATTTAGGTGGTAGGGATTGGTGCTTACCTTGGCCAGCCAAAAGAGGATAAGGAGAGGCATGTGGCTGAGTTAAAAATCAAGGTTCATAGCCGACCGTGAAGGTGATTTAATTGGACTATGTAGGTGGTGACTAGGTTAGGGAGATTAGGCTCTTAATTAGGCTAGGGTTTGAGGTTAATTGGATTAGGAAATAGGTTCACCAGCTTGGCTCAGTCTTCTCCTCTAAGTGAGCTCAATTATAGATCTCCCTCTAGCCATGATCTAGTAGGTTTGATACTTAGCACCTACACACATATGAGCGAAAGCATCAGGGCACCAAATATAGCTAAGGTAAATATTGTAGAAAAATCCAAAATTATGCATTATTTACAAAATGCACTAAAATTGACTAATCTAACCTATACAAATGCATTTTGACCTAATTTATCCTTGAACTAACATTAGTTAGGCATAAATTATGTCGATAAATATGAAATTATCATACCCTTATGCTTATTTTTTGTTAGTCCTCGAGCAAAATGCTAAGCGAAAACATACAAGAAAATAATATTTACACAAAAAATCGAATTGCTAGTTTTAAGCTAAGTCAAATCAAAATTATCAATCTTGATTTTTCACCAAAATAAAGGAATCATATAGAAATCCTTTATGTCGGAGACTCAATAGTCCTAGAGTACCAACTCAAATACAAACCGCCTAAGTCAAATTAAAAACTCTATTAGCCTAGGACTTGGGTCTCAAGAGAAATGTTTTATGGCTCTGTCAACCCACTTAAGGTTTGAATTGAACTCGAATTTTAAGTTTTTATGTGTGCAAACAGATAATTGAATCATTAGATGGGAAACCTTATTGAACTCTGAGTTTTCAACTAGACTAAGATTGCCTCTCAACTTTATTGGCCCAAGTCTTCGGATTTGCCTTACTAAGTATCCCGAGGTCTACACTCTAGGCATATATTTCCTTGGCTGGACCCTAGGTCTCTTTTCCTAATTTTTTTTCTCTGATTATTTTTTTCTAAAAGGGGAACACCCATATGTAACAAGGTATTTTATTTAGATACGATACACATTTGTAGTGAGGTGCAAATTTATTTGTAATTGACCCACTACTACTCTCTTTTTTTTATTCCAACTCATTTTTCTAGTTGAGTGGCTCTCCTTTATCTATTCAAGAACATTTCCTAAATAAAGGCATGGAAAGCTATGGATGTAAGGCTGGGATCTGGACATCCGACAATGGGGAGGCTCTCCCACTACAACATACCTGCCATACCTCAATCTAGGTCCTATTGGCTACTTGGATTTCAATGGTAGGTCGACCAAATGACAAGTCAGTGTGTACGTATAAGTGTAGAAAGCTTAATCTTCTCAAACTTTTCAGACCAAAGGGTGAGAAGATAAGTCACATACTTGTCACCCCTTTGACTTAATACTTTGGCTTTTTCAAATCTCGTCAGTGACTTAGAAAACAAATCTATATTTTAGTAAATACTCAAGATAGTTAAGTTGGAAAAACAACTTGAAGAGTATAAGCAAAATGACTTTGTACTTTTCCTAAGATTAGTAAATTCTCAAAATCAAAATTTTTAAATTTTTTTCGTAGTTCAAACTCTAAAAACACCGACTTTTTTTTTTGAAACAAAATAACTATTTGAGAAAACAAACTAATATCTAGGAATCTGGAGATAAATAAAAGTGACTCTAAAAATATTATCTACCCTCCCCCACCATGCCTATTTCATGTAGTGTTATTAATACATGTAATAAACATCAGTGAAAAATAGACAACACCTGAAAACTTAAGAGTTCTGAGAAAGAATAAGGCTCGATCATCTCCAAACTTGAATCAAAATTTCAAAGCAAATAACAAGGTAACCTAAATCCATTGGGTTGCCTCCCAACAAGCACTGAATTTACGTCTATAGCTATAGGCAATCCAGCTTAAGATGATTCTAGAAGTGATGTGCTTTCAATTAGAGGCTCCTGAGCAACATTCTCAAAATAGATCTTCAATCTTTGTCCATTGACTACAAATTGTTGCCCAGTCTTTGATCACAAATCTCAACATCTCCATTCTGATATGGTTGAACCACAGTGTAAGGTCCAATCCACTTATATTTGAGCTTGCTAGGAAATAGTCTAAGTCTGGCATCAAAGAGCCAGATTTTCTGATTAGGCTTAAAAGTCTTCCTATTGATGTGCTTGTCATGAAAGGCCTTAGTCTTTTCTTTATAGATCTTAGCACTCTCATAGGCCTCTCTTCTGATCTTGTCTAGCTCATTGAGTTGGAGTTTCCTTTGTTGTCCTGTCTTATCTAAATCAAGATTACATCTTCTTATAGCCCAATAGGCTTTATGTTTCAACTCAACCAGAAAATGATAGGGTTTTCCATAGATTAATCTACAGGGAGACATGCCAATTGGGTTTTTGTAAGTGGTCCTATAAGCCCAAAGAGTATCATCCAATCTCAAGGACCAATCCTTTTTGTTAGGTTTGACAGTTTTCTGTAATATGTTCTTTATGTCCTGATTAGATGCCTCAGCTTGGCCATTAGTTTGCGGGGGATAAAGTGTAGCAATCTTGTGTTGTACCCCATATTTATTCAATAATCATTGAAATTGGGCATTTGTAAAATGAGTCCTGCTATTACTAATTAGAGCTTGAGGCATCCCAAATCTAGAGAAAAATTTTTCTTCAAAAAATCAACCACAATCTTTTGATCATTAAAGCTGGTAGGGATTGCCTCAATCTAGTTTTAAACATAATCCACAGCAAGAAGTATGTATTGAAATCCATGTGATGCTTTGAAGGAAACCATAAAGTCTATACCCCATGCCTAAAAAATTTCAATAATCAAAATTGGTTGAAGGGGCATCATGTCTCTTTTTGTCATACTTCTTAAAGACTGACATCGAGTGTAAGCTTTATAAAAATCATGTCAGTCTCTAAATAAAGTTGGCCAATAAAATCCACATTGCAAAACTTTTGCAACAGTTTTCTTTCTAGAGAAATGTCCTCCAAAGGCCATAGTATGATAAAAAGTTAAGATACTCAAAAATTCAAATTCAAGCATGCATCTTCTGATAACCTGATTAGCATAAAGCCTAAATAGCAAAGGATCTTCCCATAAATAGTATTTAGCTTCAAAGATAAATCTGAGTTTTTGTTGTTTAGTCCAATCATTTGGTATCTTCCTTGTAGCTAAATAATTATCCAAATTAGCATACCAGGGGAGTCCTCTGTGACCTATGGCTAGGATTTGTTCATCTAGAAATTGATCTGGGATTGGAGGTGCAGGGCCAAGATTATCTAGATTTAGTCTAGATAGATGGTCAGCCACCACATTCTAAGCACCGACCTTGTCTTTGATTTCTAGGTCAAATTCTTGTAGTAATAAAATCCAACTGATTAACCTAGGTTTAGCATCTTTCTTCAATAACAAGTGTTGTAGAGCTGTATGATCCGTATAGACAACCACGTGGGAATCAATTATATAAGATCTAAATGTTTATAGTCCAAATACTATAGCTAGCAATTCCTTCTCTGTAGTAGTGTATTTCCTTTGAGTATCATCAAGTGGTTTGCTAGTGTAGTATTTTACCACAGGTTTTTTTTTGATTTTCTATCCAAGGACAGTACCTACTGTAAAGTTTGATGCATCACACATGATCTTAAAAATAGACCAGTCAGGTGGTTGCAAGATAGGGGCCTTGGTCACCGATTCCTTCAGAGTCTAATAAGATTGGATGCAGTCATGATTGAAATAAAAAACATTATCCTTGGTCAAAAGATTAGTTAGGGGCCTTGAGATCTTTGAGAAATCCTATATAAATCTTCTATAAAAGCCAACATGCCCTAGAGAAGATCTAACTTGTCGAATCAAACTAGGAGGTGATAAATTCGAGATCTAATCAACTTTGGCGTGGTCAACTTCCAAGCCTCTTTTAGAAATAAGGTGTTCCAGCACTATCCCTTCATGAACCATGAAGTGACCCTTCTTCCAATTCAAAACAAGGTTCCCTTCAATACACTTCCTCAAAATCTTCTCTAGGTTGCCTAAACATTCCTCAAAAGAATTCCAAAGATAGAAAATCATCCATAAAGACTTCCAAATAATCACCAACCATGTTAGAGAAAATTTCCATTATACACCTTTGAAAAGTCACAGGTGCATTGCATAATCTGAATGACATCCTACGTAATGCAAAGTTTCCGTAGGGACATGTGAAGGTTGTTTTCTCTTGGTCTTCAAGACTTATAGCAACATGGTTCTAGCTTGGATATCCATCCAAGATACAGAAAAATTACCTTCCTACTAATTTCTCCAGGATCTAATTAATAAAAGGTTATGGGAAGTGATCTTTCTATGTAGCAGAGTTGAGCCTTTTATAATTAATGTAGACTCGCCATGCAGTCGTGAAGCGAGTTGGGATGGATTCACCTTTATCATTGGTTACCATTGTTAGTCATGCTTTTTTAGGTACAACTTGAATTGGGCTTACCCAAGGATTGTCAGAGATAGGGTAAATAATGCCTGCATCAAGACACTTAATAATCTCCTTTTTAATGACCTCTTGCATATTTGGGTTGAGTCGCCTCTACAATTCGTGAGAAGGTCGTGCACTCTCTTCTATATAGATCTTATGGGTGCAATAAGCGGGACTAATTCCCTTTAAATCATATATGGTCCATCCAATAGTTTGTTTATTATTGCTTAAGACCTTAATCAATTTAAGCTCTTGATCCTAGTCAGATGAGAGTTGATAATTGCAGGGAGGGTTTGATTGGGTCCCAAGAAGACATATTTCAGATTACTTGGGAGGAGCTTTAATTCCAATTAAGGTGGGACCATGAGTGAGGGTAGTTGAGTAGGTGAAGATGGCACAGGTAGCCTTTCCATAGGAGGATTCCAAGTTAGTCTAGAGTCAGATCATGGATTCAGATATTTGCAGATTTCCTTGCACTTAGGTTCCAGATCAATCTCTTTTCTTGGTTGAGTCTGATAAGATAGCAAAGGATTTTCAATTGGATTAATAACTATGCCCTCCTCAATAACATTATCTTTTTCTAAATCCTTAATAGCTCCATAATCATCAAAATTTTTCATTGCCTTAAAAACATTCAATTGTATTTTTCTATCTCCAAAGGCAATTTCCATCTTTCCAGATTCGCAATCAATGTGGGCTTTTGCAATTGCAAGGAAGAGTCTGTCCAGGATGATTGGGGTATTACAGAGCCATTTAGGCACTTACATGTCAATGACTAAGAAATCAACAGGGAAATAGAAGTCCTTGACACAAACAATCACATCTTCTAAAATCCACACAGCTTGGTGATAGTTCAGGCAATTAGCTGAAGTATCACATTAGTGAGCTTTAGGTCATCGATATCGAATTTCTCGTATAATATAGTTGGGATCAAGTTAATGGAAGCTCCCAGATCTAGTGGAGCCCTATCCAAAGTGATATCCCTAATCGAAGAAGAAATCAGTGGGTGACGAGTTGATTTTCTCTTTGAAATAATTTTTGCATAAGAAAATAAGTCGTCAAAGTAGAAATTGAGCGATGGAAATCGATCGTCAACAATTAAAATAAAATCGCTCACAGGAGAGCAGGTCGTATCCATGAGGACAAATAGAAACAATAAGATCACATATATGTAATAGTCATGTTCCTAGAGGTGAAATATGGTTGCAGAGAAATCTTTGTCAAATCAATCAATGGATATGCTGCTCTGAATGTAAATCCCAAATTTACATAGAAGTCAAGGGCTATTTACGTAAATTTCACTTAATAAGTCAAATTTCCAAATATGTGAATAGTGCATGTGCAGTGACATCTCATATAATTTTCATTTGCATGTGTATTAGAGTGCAAATCTGAATCCCAATTTGGTGCAATCAAAGGTGATCAGCAAGAGTTGAATAATAATGTAATTCTACAAGGTTACCTAGCAAATTCACCATAATAAAACAACTCATTAAATGTGAATAGTATTGAGGTAAATACTAATTGAGGTTCTCCTATAGCAAAATAACGGATTACTTTCATGGAGGTCACACCCCCAGGAGGAGTGGCTAGTCGTGCGAAGCTTAGAGAAGGTCGAGGATGCGGAGACCTTCACAATGGCGATGGTCCCTCGACGAGAGGCGGCCGAAGCTTGCCAGATGGTGGCTTGAAGGTTGCTTGCGGTGGGTTCCTCTGCGTGTGTGCGGGGGCTGCCATCGACGATTCTGATGGCCTGGTGGGGTTCGTGGAGTCGAGGCGAGCGCGAGGGAGTTGATGGTGTGAAGGATCTTGCTCGACGGTGACATTTGTGTGTAGAGGAGATTGGTGGTCATTTGGGTTCTATTTGGGAAAGACGATGAATAGTGAGCAAGGAGGAGGCACCTGTGGATGTCGCGTGTGGCTGGTGGCGTCGATGGCTGCATGCAAGGGTGCGCGCGAAGGTCTCGCGACTGCGGCCCACGGAGGAGAGGGTGGCGCTGGAGGATATTGCGTAGCTGGTATGAAAAATTACCTGATTTTTAAGATTAGGGTTTTAAGTCGCTGCAACGCGTAAATCCATTCACTTTTAAAATTTGTAACCTAGATAGGGGAGTATCTAGGGTCATCCAAGGATGCAATATTTTGTGAAATTTAGGTCTCTTGCTCGGAAATGAAACTCAACTTTCTTTTTGTTCTTTTTAAATATGTATTTTTTATGGATTTTTGAAATAACAACAATACAAATTTTGGAGAGATTTGGAAATAGGTAACACCTAATCCACTATACTACTACTAAGGTGACAAGTAGAGCCTCTCCCTAAGCTCACTCTAGGCATGTGGAGGCCTAGAGTAATTAGGGAGAGGGAGTGAAAAGTGCTAGAACGAAAGCAATCAAATAAGATAAAAATTGCAAAGAAGGCAACTTTAATAAGAACGAGGAATTGCTTTACACAAAAACCTAGTAGAGGAATGCTTCAACTACTAGAATTAAAAGTGCAAAAATAGACTAAAAATAGTTATCCTCTATAATGATGGTGAAGATGGCAAGGCTTTTGCTCCAATTGTGGCTACTCCCGCAATCAAAAAGAGCTCCTTCTTCTTGCAAAGCTTCTCCAAGTTGATGAACTCCTCCTAGCAAGCCCAAGGGGGGAGTGCTTGACTCCTCCAAGGTGGATGGAATTCCACCTTCAAAGGCTTCTCCTAAGGTTGCATGGATCACCTTTGATTCCTCCTCCAAGGGTGGTAGTGTACCACCCTCAAATCCTCCACTTCCTAGGGTAGGCGTGTACCCTAGGTTGTCCTCCAATGCCTGGCTTCCTTCCTCAGCTGGCATGGGCACAAGAGAGAAGAGAAGAGGGGAAGGCACTAAGGGGATAGAGTATCCCCTTAATCTTCTTCTTCTTCTTCTTCTTCTTCTCTTGACCTTCTATGTAGGTGGAAATATGGGTAGAAAAATTGTAGCCAAGGGTGAAGACTTAATGGTGGTGGTAGGGGGTTTATATAGGAATGGTAGGGGGTTAAGGGTGGTTATAGGATGGATGGCTATGATGGGGTGTTGAGATGCGTAGATCGCATTTTTGATAGGAAAACATCGTAGTATAGTTGCGAAATACGATCAACAAAAATAATTTCTAAAGAGATAATGAGACTTGAGTCCCGGTCGTTCGTCTCTGGGAGGCATTTGTTATACTTTAGAGTTCGATCTTTTGTCGCTCTACTTTGTTTAAAATTGCACGTCGGTTTCCAATCTCCCGATTAAGATTTCACCACTTCTATTATGAACTCTGATTACATGCGCGTGCGTTAAATAAATCACAAAGGTGAACGTGTGAGTTTCTATGCGCACGATTCTAGTGAGGTGGTGACTGTTTAAGGAGAATGCGTCTATCGTTAGATTTTCTATATTCTCAAGAAATGACATGCTTGTTGCGGAATAATTAAACAATTGAAAAATAGGCAACTTGAATCACGCAAATATGATAGCAATCAATAAGCTCATGGTGATTTCACAACATGAAGATATATATATATATATATATATATATATAAGCATTTTTCATTGATTCAATGGGAGAGTTGTTTGCAACACGAACGATAGAGGAAAGCTTGTACAGAAATGCTTAGAATGTAAATCTAGCTACTAGAAAACGATTGCATACAGGAATCTATGGGGGGATTTTGCATGCATCATTGGGGGAGAATAAAGACTACGCTACTAAGCAGTAATAAAAAGCAGTAGAACTATGAAGAGCATAAACTACTAATCTAAATCAAGCAGAACAAAAGGGCATTCGGGGGTGGTCCTCGATGGCCTTGGAGTGGTCGGGAGGAGAATGAGGGGTGGCCAATGGAGCTTAGGCTAGCCCTTGGAGAGAGAGAGAGGAGTGATCCAACATCCCAGCATGGTGTCCTTCAAGGTGGTGGTGAGCTCGTGGAGATGGAGTGGCTAGCCTAAGTGGAGGTAGAGGTGAATGGAGCTAATGGAGTGAATGGGTGCCAAGAATGTGAATGGTGCAATTGGCCGCCCATTGGGTCTTTTTATAGATTCAAGGGCTTCTCTCTAGAGAGGTGTGGAACTCTCTAGAGAGAGTCCAAGAGTGGTCGGTCATATGGTTATGAGATCCAAAAATTGTGGATCTCATTTTGAATGCCTCTTGGTTGCTAAATTTGGCAACCAAGAGGTGGCGCACTTCAAGAGAGTTGTAGAGAACTCTAGAGAAGTGTGTGTGGTCGTGGTCTATGTGGCTAGGTGGCTTAGGTTAGGTCCTAAGGGGTTTAGGTAGGTGTATGTCTTGAATTAGGGTTACAAACCCTAATTGCTAAGGTGAAAAGGTGAGTGTGGACCTAATTGAGAGTGAAATAACTCAATTAGGTTGAGTTTAGGTCAATTGGACTCTCACTAAGCCCAATTGAACTTGTGTGGGTTGAGATCTAAGCTCAATTTGACTCAATGAGTTTGACTTAGGTGAAGGTAATTGACTTTGATCTAAGATAATTGGATTTGGTGAGGACCTAATTAGGTCCTTAGGTAAATCTAGAGGTGATGTACTAAGGTTAGGACACCTTAATTTAGGTTCCTATGGGATTGGGATTAGGTCTAGGGAGCTAGAGATCCAAGATCAAGGCCTGAATCTCAAAACAGGGACCGGAGACCAGTACCAGACGTCCAAAAATGTGATCAGATGACTTATACTCAAAAATCAGAAGTCCAGACTTCAGTTCTGGACGTCCAATCTGAGTTAGGGGGAAATCAGGGTTCTATTTTGGGTATTCTGCAGAAATTGGACATCTGACAAAGTGTCTGGACATCCAATAACACTGCAGAGGTGGGTTTGAGGTGTGCGGGAGATGGCTAAGGGTCCTGGATGTCCTATAACTTATCTGGACGTCCAGATAAGGGTTGGAACTAGGGTTTTATGGCTTCCTAGGGTGTTGTGACCTAATCTAAGGGTGTCTAAGGCTTAGGGAAGTCTCTAGGCTATCCTGGGGCTAGGATGGACCTAAGATCTTCACATTTTACTGCTTTATTCCTACTTATTAGAATAGAAAACCTTTAACTCCCTTACATTATTATTCCTACATCTAAGCTAAGTCTTCTGCTCCAGCTCTGCTGCAACTCCCGTTATTCCTGATCCAACTTCAGATCCTGCTCTAGATCCAGCTCCTGATCAGCTCATTGCTCGCAATTGACATAATGCACTTAATCAGCACATTATAACATTATTTCATGCATAGCTAAAGGAAAGCAGTAAAGATGTAGACAATGCTTATGCATGCATGAATTACCCTAACTTATGCTAAGTCTTAGCTTAATCTAGGTCAATTAAGACCTATGATTGCTGCGCAATCATACCCCCATGCCTAAATCTTGCTAATCCTTAGCAAATGCATGACTGAATTATTCACATAAGAGTCCCTAAGGGACTGATTATTTTATCAAGTGTATGCCTAGAGATTTTTCTCCTTTTTGTTTTCATCCTACGCTATAGAAATTCAGACAATCGTGAAGGTGCGGCTATGTAGCTTTTGCAACGGATTCGAGTGAAAAACTGATTCACCTCTAAATTCTGTACTTGACCCCTAGTAAAAATTCTAGCGGGATAGGTGGACTTCTTCCCTCGGGGTATTCAAGATATTCTATGAATTTCACCCCGACTTTAGGCCTAGGTAGAGCATCTCTAAGGGAAAAGATTATATATTTGGTGGCTCACTCTCACTTGGTGCTATACCGAGATTAGTACTACAGAATCTAGATTTTCGGATTACTAAGTAACTCAACTCAGAGAAAGACGAGAAAAACTATGCTCTCTTTTGATTCCTTTGTATCCATTCTCTCTTTCTCTTTTTCTTTTTCTTTTCTTTTCTTAGAGCTCACAACCTCACCAGATTCACATATACGTTCTGTATTTAGTGGTCTCACTAGGCATTAACACTTTAATTGAGTTCTCATAACCCTAACACTAAGTCAGAATTCCTCGGCCAGTATTTGGGTGGTCAGAAATACAAGAAAGGTGGGTTAAGGTCATATTTGGTAGATCTCAAATTTATTTGGTGGTATTGCCTCAATGCAACTGAACTAAATATTCACTCTTTTCTCTTTGCTTTTTCTTTGTTTTCTAATTTTTTTCAATTTTTCTTTCTTTTCATCATTTTTTTTTTCATTTCATCTCCTTTCTTTCTTTGTTTTTTTTTTCAACATAACACATCCATGAACTTTATTGAGGAGGCATTATTAGGGATTGGTGGTACTCAAGAGACATTGGGTGGCTTATTTGGTGGAAGTGCCTACTCACGGCATCGGGAGAGATGGATAGGATGGTGTATTTCTAACCTTGGCATGAATACCCTCTTTCAGCTGAGGATTCCGTAAAGAATGGTCGTAACCATCCACCTTAGCCCTACTTTTATGAGAACTCGCTTTCCATGTATTTGCCTTATTTGGTGGCTCTCACAATTCGCACAAAAATGTATACATAGGAACCGAGAGCGAAAACTATGCCTAATCTCAGAGTATCGTCACCTAATTATCTAGGACTTCGGATTCCTTGCACTAATTTTAGAGCACCAGTACACTCTACTCTCATCTCACACTATTTGGTGGATTTTTGGAAGAAAATCTACCTGACTCCCAAAACACTATCCAGGGGTTCAGGAAAAGAAGCACTGCTTCTTCTTGATAGACTGAAGACGTTTATCAGTCTTCACCGTGAATCCATTGCAAATTCTACGTGTGTGTGAAAAGTTATACTGGATTCCAGATTACAAGAATCAATTAGAGGATAAAATCCCTAATGCATTCTCTTAGTAAAATAATCTTATTCATGAATGCAATATGTATATATGCTATAAACAATTAACCTCATATAATTTGTACATAGTGAAATTCCCGTATCGGGTTGCATTTAGCTTGACCCTAAATTTAGAACAAAAGGTGAGCGGGTGAGTTGGAAATGGCTGTTGCAGATAATTTTTAGCTCCAATGCGAGCATTGGAGGTGGGGTCGGTTGTTCTTTTATTTAGGGTCTTAAAGTACATTTTACATGCAACTCCGAGGTTTTCCTAAATGTTGGCATAAATTTTTTTTTTTCAGTTTTACTGTATCTACCCCCCCATGCCTAAGTTCTTGCATGTCCTCATGCATGAATATAAAAGAAAATAAATTGACAGAGGATGAGTGGGTAGAAGTCACCTGGAATTGCTCTTGAAAATATACATTCAGCACCGGCCAACCTGACAGTATGTAATATGCAGAAAGAAAATATGCTAAAAGAAGAATATGCTATGTATAAAAATGAATATGTATAGGGTGATGGTGGAATGTAGGATATGCTATCTATACGTGCTGAGTTTAACGCCTCCAGCTGGGCGAGAACTCAATCACACGTCCTCAATAAGATGGACAATCTCGTCAGGTTGAGGAGGTTCCTAGCCCAAAAATGGCTTGAGGCACTGGCCAAATATCGTGGATATATGCCTAGATTTTGGGTCCTTGATCTAGACTGCCCCATTAGGATATGGATGAATCACAATATACGGGCCAGTCCATTTGGACTTGAGCTTCCTTGCAAAGAGCTTTAATCGAGAATCAAACAACCAGACTTGCTGGTTGGGCATGAATGCTTTCCTCCGGATGTGGCGGTCATGAAAGGCCCTGGTCTTGTCCTTGTATATTAATGCGTTCTCATAGGCCTCCCGCCGGATCTCTTCTAATTCGTTGAGATGGAGTTTCCGTTCTTGACCTCTTGCATCAAGGTCAAGGTTACATTTTCGCACCGCCCAAAAGGCACGGTGTTCCAGCTCTACAGGAAGGTGACAGGCCTTGCCATATACCATGCGATATGGTGACATTCTGAGTGGGGCCTTGTATGCGGTCCGATATGCCCAGAGTGCATGAACTAATTGTCGGACCAGTCCTTCCTATCTAATCTAACTGTCTTCTAGAGAATCAGCTTGATCTGACGGTTAGACACTTCAGCCTGCCCATTGGTATGCGGGTGATACGGGGTGGCTATACGGTGATGTACCCCGTATTTCTTTAATAACAACCTGAAATGGGCGTGAATGAAGTGGCTTTCCCCGTCGCTAATCAGAGCGTGGGGTATTCTGAATCTCGCGCAGATGTTCTGCCATACGAAGGAAATGACGGTCTTATGGTCAGCTTGTCTCACTAGGATGGCCTCAACCCACTTCGAGACATAGTCAACGGCTATCAATATGTACTCGAAGCCATGCGAGTTTGGAAAGCCCATGAAATCGATGTCCCAGACGTCGAACACTTCTACGACCATGATGGGTTTGAGTGGCATCATGTCTCTCCTGGTCATAGAACCTACCGACTGGCATAGTTTGCAGTGTTGGGCATATTCGTGTGTATCTCTGAAGATGGTTGGCCAGAAAAATCCCGACTGCAAAATTTTTGCAGTGGTTGTCCATCCTGAGAAATGGCCACCACAAGCATCGTTGTGGCAAAAAGATAACACACTGGGGATCTCAGAATCTGGGATGCATCTTCGAATAATCTGGTCTGCTCCAATGCAGAAGAGTAGTGGGTCATCCCAGAGGTAGTATTTGGCCTCTGCAGTGAATTTGAGTTTTTGGTCCTTGGATAGGTTCGCGAGAATCTTACTTGCAGCAAGTTAGTTCGCGATATCCGTGTACCGAGGAAACTCAACGGAATGAACTGCCAAAAGAGATTCATTCGGAAATTGCTCGTGGATAGGCAGGGAATAAGGAATGTGGTCTGGGTCCAATTTGGATAGCTGATCTGCCACAACATTCTGCTTTCCGACTTTGTCGCGGATTTTGATGTCAAATTCCTGCAATAGAAGGATCCATTGAATGAGTTGTGGTTTGGCATCCTTCTTTGCCAACAAATGCCAGAGGGCGAAGTGGTTAGTGAAAATGATGACCTTGGACCCTAATAAGTATGATATGAATTTCTCCAACCCGAATACTATTACTAGTAGTTCTTTTTCGGTGACAGTGTAATTGCGCTGAGCCTCATTCAGTGTCTTGCTAGCATTGTATATGACGAAGGGTTGTTTCTCTCGATGCTGGCCTAAGACAGCACCGATGGCAAAATCAGAAGCGTCGCACATCATTTCGAAATCAAGCGACCAGTCGGGTGGTTGGAGAATCGGGGAGTTGGAGATAGCGCCTCGTAAAGTCTCGAAGGCGCTGAGACACGAGGTGTCAAATTCAAATGGGACATCAGCAACTAGGAGATTCGTCAAAGGCCGTGCAATTTTTGAGAAATCGCGTATAAATCTCCGCTAGAAGCCAACGTGACCCAAGAATGATCTAATCTGCTTGGCCAAGCTGGGTGGCGGTAAGTGGGAAATAATCTCGAATTTTGCTCGATCGACCCCGAGTCCATTTTTAGAGATCCTGTGCCCTAGTACTATGCCATCCCTCACCATGAAATGGCTTTCTCCCAAGATAGTAATAGGTTTACCTCAATACACCGTTTCAGGATCTTGGTGAGGTTATCAAGACAAGATGCGAAATCATCTCCGAAAATAGAGAAGTCATCCATGAATACCTCCACATGGTCCCCAATCATGTCAGAGAAGATGGCCATCATACAATGCTGAAATGTCGCTGGTGCGTTGCAGAGGCCAAAGGGCATTCGCTTGAAAGTGAATGTTCCGAAGGGGCATGTGAATGTGGTCTTGTCTTGATCTTCCGGGCTAATCGCTACTTGATTATACTCGGAGTATCCATCTAGAAAGCAGAAGAAACTACGTCCGGCTAACTGTTCCAAGATCTGATCAATGAACGGCAAAGGAAAGTGATCCTTCTGGGTAACCGTGTTCAGTTTCCTGTAGTCGATGTAGAACTACCAAGATGTCGCAGTGCGGGTCGGGATGGATTCTCCCTTATCATTCCTCATGACGGTGAGTCCTACTTTCTTGGGCACTATCTGGATCGGACTCACCCATTGGCTTTCTGAGATTAGATATACAATACTTGCATCCAGCCATTTGATGATCTCCTTCTTAACAACCTCTAGCATATTCGGGTTAAGCCATCTTTGAGGTTGTCTCGAAGGTTTCACCCCCTCATCGGTGTAAATGTGGTGAGTGCAATACGAGGGGCGAATACTGTGGAGATCAGCAATACTCCACCCGATAGCAGCCCTATGGTCTTGCAGCATAGAAATCAATTGATGCTCCTGTTCTTGGGTCAAGTGGGCATTGATAATGACTGGGTATGTCTCACTTTCGCCCAAGAACACATACTTGAGTGAGTCAGGTAAGGGCTTCAATTCGATTACAGGTGGGTCAGAGTCAGAAATGAGAGTGGGAGGAGTAGATTCGAGGGTGGGAATTTGCTGATCCATGTGCACGTGAATTCCCGCTGAGTCGCTCCCTGTGGAATAATCGGTTGTGACTGCGTTAACGGGAAACCCGTTAGCTGTGGTCACGTCTTCCTGCAACAACAGGGGCAATTCAGTAATGTATGGATCAGGATAGCTGGATTCAGGGGTGCTGTGGTCAGAAGCACACCCTAAACAGTCAGATCCTCGGGGAGATATGTGTAGTGTAGTGGTTTCAGTCCCGTGTGGATCGAGGTCCAAGAACCTTGATAGTGTAGACGAATGAGACATTGGGTCGTCACAAAGGAGCCCAATGTTGCCACAGTATGCCGAATCTTCGTCTTCACCATCCTCCGCTATTTGATCATAGTCGAAGTTCTTTGCTGCCTTGAATATGTCCAATCGAAGTCACTCGTTGCCTAGGGCTATCTCCATACACCCGGATGCACAATCAATGTTCGCTCGGGCTGTCGCCAGAAATGGGCGACCCAAAATAATTGGTGCATCTCAGAGATTAGGAGGAACTTCTATATCGAGAATGAAAAAATATGTGGGAAAGCAGAACCTGTAGACTTTCACCATCATGTTCTCAACCACTCCCCTCGGTGTTTTGATTGTTTTGTCAGCCAGCTAAATCATGACCGAGGTGGGCTTCAACTCCCCAAATCGAAATCGTTCAAATACAACAGTGGGAGTTAGGTTGATGGATGAACCCAAATCTAGAAGGGCCCGATCAAATGGAGATCCTACAAGAAGCAGGATATGAGTGGGGTACCAGAATCTTTCTTCTTTTGCGGTAGGTCAGCTAGAATCACGGCTCTAGCCTCTTTCGACAGTACTACTTGTCATCCAATTCTCGGCTATCGCTTCGGGGTACAATAGTCCTTGAAGAACCTAGCGACAGCGGGAATGTGAATGATTGCCTCGAGGAGGGGGACCTGGATATGTACTTCCTTGAACATTGATTTCAGGTCCTCAAAATTCCACGTGTCCTTTTTCCGTACTGCATTTCGTGTCAGAGCCTCAGGAAAAGGGATGGGAATCTCAGGGTTGAGTGGCCTCTTACCCTTATCTATAGCAGGTGGCTCCTGAGATGATGAAGGAGTCGATCCTGCCTGCGGCGAAGGGTGGGAAAAATCAGGACCCACCTGCCTAAGTGGTGGGTCGAATGTATTCCTTCTACTCCTCAAAGAGACAACATGTGCATTGGCTTCCTGTCCATGAGGTGGTGGGGGAGCAGAAGGGGCAGAATACGTAGGGTTCTGCAAAGGCGGCTGGCCTTGCACATAACTGGGTGGTGCAGGAGGCACCTGTAGTATGGCGTGTGCTTGTCCCTGCGGTGCCTGAAACCTGGCGGGGCACCCTGGTTCTACACATATCGAGGATTCGGGACGGGTTGGGAGGGCAAGGCTCCCTGAGTCCTATGCTCCTGCAACAGCTAGTTCTGCGTGTTCTGTATGGTCTCTATCTGATCAGCCATTGCCTTCATAATCTGCAAGCTATCTTGTGTTGATTTCCTCATCGATTCTTGCAGCTCCTCTTTCAATGCCTCCAAAGGGTCGCCCACTTTGGAGGGTGGTTGGCAGCTTGGTGCAGCGGCTGGTATAAAGAGCGGGGTTGCTGCTGCCTAGGGTACGTGTTTTGCGGCTGGTATAAAGATCTTGATGTGGTCTCTGTGAATTACCAGACCAGGAGAAGTTTGGATGCTGGTGCCAACCAGGGTTATACGTCTCTGAATACGGGTTATTATGCTCGTATCCTTGGATAGCACTGATGTCCTTGTAGGTCGAAGATGTCTGAGACGTATATTCGTCAAGGGGATACGCATTATAATCTGTGGGTGGTGTGTAACCCTGGTCGTAGGGTGCCAGATCTGGATTATTTACGGGATCCTGATATGTGGGATCTCGTAAATATGGAGAAGATGCATCCCGAGTGAGTAGATTAACTCAAGCAGGGGGCTTGGGGTGCATAGGAGGGTCTTGAGGCTGGAGAGCTCGAGTCAGATTGACCCTGACTGATCTGGTCAATCTTTTTCTCGATTAGGTTTATTCTATCCAGTTGCTTGACGATGATATCGATGTCGGCTCAAATAGACTCGGTGCGAGCCTCGTGGACACCAACCCGCTATTGACTAGGCCGCTGGAATTGGTTCATGGATGCGGCATTCATTGAGTTCTCCGCTAATGATTCAAACAGCTTAAATGCGTTGTTCTCGTCTTTTGCGAGGAAATTCCCGCCACTAGATGCATTGGCTAGATACCGATGTGTGTCATCCAGTCCATGGTAGAAAATTTGAGCTAAGTGCCTTCTGGGTATACCATGGTGCGGGCATTTCCAGAGAAGGTCATGAAATCTGTCCCATGCTTCGTGTAACTTCTCCCCAGCTCCCTGGGAGAAAGTCGTGATTGCACGTCGCATTGCGTTTATTCGAGTGATTGGGAAGAACTTTTACAGGAATTCAAGTCATAATTCCGGCCAGGTTCTAATTGGCTTCCCAATAGTCTTAAACCAGTATGAAGCTTTGTCCCTCAGAGAGAATGGGAAAAGCTTCATTAGAACAATCCTGAGATTGATATTCTTAGGTCAAATCGTTTCAACGAGTCGACTCAGGTCCTCAAGGTGTTGGAACGGATCTTCACTTGAGTTCCTGTAGAAATGAGTGCTGATCAACCCAATCACATTGTGCTTGAGCTCAAACGCGTCTCTGCCTGTAGGAATTCTGACTAAAGGTGCGACAATTTGTGCAGCTGGGTCGTAGAAATCCTGTAGTTCTCCCCGCGGTGGGTGCTACATCCTGTTAAGTGCCGTCAAGATGCCATCCATGCTCTGCTGATGCCACTCCTCGGATTCGGCTACCCGGGCTTCCAGACGAGCATCAGGTCCAGATTCTCGATATCCTGACCCGGTCTAGGTCCAGGTCTAGGATTTGCCATGGTGGCTCTGGGAGTAGAAGAAGTGGGGGGAGAAGATGGTTCGGGCGAGGTGACTCGCCTCCTTGGGAGTGGCTCCCAAGGTCCAACCAGGTGAGGTCTAAGTGACCTCCTTCCTTGCATACACCACCCAACCCCTGGGTTGGTGTAGCCAAGCAGGACAAGGCTAAGGCACTGTCAATCAAATGGTCTTTATGGATCAGGTGACCATATTTTTCGTTAGAAGTTCGAATTCCTAAAGAAACTTTGTCGTTCAACCGACTGAAAGTGATTCCCGCCTCTTAAGCTAACCCAGCCAGTTTGGTTACGAGGGGAGTAAGGGGAAGGTTCTTCCTTTGGCTTACGCTTCCGGTTCTGTTAACCCCCGAGCCGCGGTCGTTTGACATTGCCTCGCAGACTTAGTCATCAGGTTTGGCAAGAGAGGTTAAAAACACCCAGTAGTATGACAACAAATTCGGGTTGATTTTGTGTTTTACAATTGATTTTAACCCACTTTCTTCAGTGGGGCTTTCTCTTGGTGAGTGGCCTACAAGGTGACCAAGCTCATCGGCTAAGTACTAGACTTGATTAAGTTTAGGTTAGCTCAAAATGTGGTCTCTAAGTTGTAACCCTAAAGATTCAACCTAAGGTTCATGCAATTCTAGGGCTTTTTTTTCTGTTTCAGCAGACCACAAAAGTAATGTTCATTCTCTGACAGTAATTGGAATCCGATTAACTTGAAATTTTGTGAGTAGATTCCTTTTTCAATTAGATTTTCAAAGAATATTTTTTTGGAATTTTTACTATTTCAACTGAATTTTCAGGGATTTTTGAATGTCAGAGGGTCAGATATGGAATTTTGACCCCTGGTCGATTTTTCATTTTGAAACAGTATCAATTGACTTCAAAAATTTAGAAAAAATATGGAAAATAAAGCCAATTAGATCAGATTTCAAACCCCACCATTTTTAGTAAAAAAATTTATGGATTGCTCGGAATTGCTTTTTTAAATTTAAAAAATCTTGAATCTGGGTCAATCTGACCCCTGTGCACTTCGAGAATTTTTAAAAATTGTATACTTGGAATTTTTTTAAAACAACGATGGAGTTTGAAAGATGGTTTGAAAATAAAGATTTGGCCTGAATTTCAGAATTTTTCGCTTACTAATGTTTTGGCAATCGACTTTTTAAATCAAACTAAAATCTGGCCAAAAATCAGAAGATGGTGGAAAAGCTCTTTAAAGAGGTTTGAATTTGAAATCTAAGCTTTCCACCAAAAAAAATATGTTTTTTTTTTCAAAACTTTTGCACATTTTTTTTTTCAAAAAGAAATTTTCAAAGGATTCAAAGAAAATATCTTTTTTTTTTCTTTTTCAAACTAACCTAGATTCGAAAGGAAACCTAATCTAGATTTTTTTCATAATTTTTTTTTTGATTTGTTTTTTTCACGAAAATGAGTAAAATCTCTATTTTTTTTTCACAAAGAATTTTTCAAAGAAAATTGCAGAAAGTAAATCTACTCCTAGGGTTCAGAAAAAAAAACCTAATCTAAGGGGAGATGATGTGCACCTAACTTTTTCTTTACCACGCTCGATGTGTGCGCAGATCCTGTTTTTCTTTCGTGTTGTCCTGCACATTAAAAATAAAGTAGAGAGAGATTTGTTAGCGATAGTTTAAAAGATCGAAATCAAAGAAAATGACGTTGCCTCCCCAACAATGGTGCCATTTATTAAGATGCGTAGATCGCATTTTTGATAGGAAAACATCGTAGTATAGTTGCAAAATACGATAAAAAAAAATAATTTCTAAAGAGATAAGGAGACTTGAGTCCCGGTCGTTCGTCTCTGGGAGGCATTTGTTATACTTTAGAGTTCGATCTTTTGTCGCTCTACTTTGTTTAAAATTGCACGTCGGTTTCCAATCTCCCGATTAAGATTTCACCACTTCTATTATGAACTCTGATTACATGCGCGTGCGTTAAATAAATCACAAAGGTGAACGTGTGAGTTTCTATGCGCACGATTCTAGTGAGGTGGTGACTGTTTACGGAGAATGCGTCTATCGTTAGATTTTCTATATTATCAAGAAATGACATGCTTATTGTGGAATAGTTAAACAATTGAAAAATAGGCAACTTGAATCACGCAAATATGATAGCAATCAATAAGCTCATGGTGATTTCACAACATATATATATATATATATATATATATATATATATATATATATATATATAAGCATTTTTCATTGATTCAATGGGAGAGTTGTTTGCAACACGGATGATCGAGGAAAGCTTGTACAGAAATGCTTAGAATGTAAATCTAGCTACCATAAAATGATTGCATATAGGAATCTATGGGGGGATTTTACATGCATCATTGGGAGAGAATAAAGACTACGTTACTAAGCAATAATAAAAAGCAGTAGAACTATGAAGAGCATAAACTACTAATCTAAATCTAGCAGAACAAAAGGGCATTTGGGGGTGGTCCTCGATGGCCTTGGAGTGGTCGGGAGGAGAATGAGGGGCGGCCAATGGAGCTTAGGCCGACCCTTGGAGAGAAAGAGGAGTGATCCAGCATCCCGGCATGGTGTCCTTCATGGTGGTGGTGAGCTCGTGGAGATGGAGTGGCTAGCCTAAGTGGAGGTGGAGGTGAATGGAGCTAATGGAGTGAATGGGTGCCAAGAATGTGAATGGTGAAATTGGCCGCCATTGGGTCTTTTTATAGATTCAAGGGCTTCTCTCTAGAGAGGTGTGGAACTCTCTAGAGAGATTCCAAGAGTTATGAGAACCAAAAATTGTGGATCTCATTTTGAATGCCTCTTGGTTGCTAAATTTGTCAACCAAGAGGTGGCGCCACTTCAAGAGAGTTCTAGAGAAATCTAGAGAAGTGTGTGTGCGTGAACGGGTGCATGTGTGGTCATGCTCTATGTGGCTAGGTGGCTTAGGTTAGGTCCTAAGGGGTTTAGGTAGGTGTATGTCTTGAATTTGGGTTACAAACCCTAATTGCTAAGGGGAATTTGCAATTAAACTTAACCTAAGTTTAATTGGGTGAGTGTGAACCTAATTGAGAGTGAAATAACTCAATTAGGTTAGGTTTAGGTCAATTGGACTCTCACTAAGCCCAATTGAACTTGTGTGGGTTGAAATCTAAGCTCAATTTGACTTAATGAGTCCAATTGACTTAGGTGAAGGTAAGTGACTTTGATTTAAGTTAATTGGATTTGGTGAGGACCTAATTAGGTCCTTAGGTAGGTCTAAAGGTGATGTACTAGGGTTAGGATACTTTAATTTAGGTTCCTATGTGGTTGGGATTAGGTCTAGGGAGTTAGAGATCCAAGATCAAGGCTTGAATCTCAAAACAAGGATTGGAGACCAGTACCGGATGTCCAAAAATGTGATTAGATGACTTATACTCAAAAATTAGAAGTCCAGACTTCAGTTCTGGATGTCCAATCTGAGTCAGGGGGAAATCAGGGTTCTGTTTTGGGTATTTTGCAGAAATTGGACGTCTGACAAAGTGTCTGGATGTCAAATAACACTACAGAAGTGGGTTTGAGGTGTGCGGGAGATGGCTAAGGGTCCTGGATGTCCTATAACTTATCTGGACGTCTAGATAAGGGTTGGAACTAGGGTTTCAGGGCTTCCTAGGGTGTTGTGACCTAATCTAAGGGTGGCTAAGGCTTAGGGAAGTCTCTAGGCTATCCTATGGCTAAGATGGACATAAGCTCTTCACATTTTACTACTTTATTCCTACTTATTAGAATAGCAAACCTTTAACTCCCTTACATTATTATTCCTACATCTAAACTAAGCCTTCTGCTCTAGCTCTACTGCAACTCCCGTTATTCCTGATCCAACTTCAGATCCTGCTCCAGATCCAGCTCCTGATCAGCTTATTGCCTGCAATTGACATAATGCACTTAATCAGCACATTATAACATTATTTCATGCATAACTTAAGGAAAGCAGTAAAGATGCAGACAATGCTTATGCATGCATGGATTACCCTAACTTATGATAAGTCCTAGCTTAATCTAGGTCAATTAAGACCTATGATTGCTGTGCAATCGTGGGGGTTAGATGGTGGTTATAGGATCCTAGGGCTAGGGTTGTTGGCACCAAAATGGAGGGGTACTTGGTGGTTGGCGCCAACCCTAAGTGGTAGCTAGGGTTAAGGGTTTGGTTAGGTGTGTTGTAGGGTGGAGATGGAGTTATATGGTGGCGGTTATGTGATGGAGGGTAGATATAGGGTGGCTTCAAAGAGGAGGGATGCTTGAGGTGGTAGTTGTGGTGGAGTTAAGGGAGTTGGTGCCACTTTAGGTGGGTTAAGGGGGGGTTAGGTGGCGTCACTAGATGGAGGGTTAGGATAGGTTGGGGGGTAATATGTAGGGTGTAGATGGGAGGAGGTGTTGGTGCCAAATGAAGGGATGTAGGGGGTGATTTTTGCCACAAACTAGGGTAGGGTTTAGGGTAGTTATGGGGGGTTAGGTTTGGTGCCAATGGAGGGCTTCTAGAAGGGGTTAGGTGTAGGGTTTAGATGGCCTTGGTTGATGAGGTGTAAGGCTAGGAATTAAGGGGAAGTTGGCCCCAAAATGAAGGGGTGGCTAGGGCATTTTGGTGCCAACTTGAAGGGGCGTTTAAGGTTGGTAGTTATGGTGGGTTGGCGCCAAAAGGGGTTAGGTTAGGTTAGGGTTGGTTAGGGTTAAGGTGAAGTGGATGACAATGGAGGTTTTTGGTGGAGGAAAGTTTAGCTAAGCTAGCTAAGCTAGCTTAGCTAGTAGAGTAGAGCTGGTGGAGCTAAGGTTTCATGGAGGGGAACTGAGGAATAGTATTCTGGAGCTGGGGTTGCTAAGGTAGCTTCAAGGGGAGCTCAACTACTGAGCTTAGCTACTTAGTTCTTATGTAAGTAGCCAAGCTTGGTAGTTGAGCTTAGTTGAGCTGGCCTTAACCTAGCTGGGGCTAGGTTGAGCTGGAACTACCTCTGATGAGAACTCTAGAGCTAGCTAAGCTACTAGTTGACAAGCAGTAGCTCAGCTAGCTTAGAGATTAGCTATTGTAAGCTGGCTGGAGCTGAGGTGGACTAAGCTTGAGCTGAGGTTGACTCATGTGAACCTAGTTGAGCTAGCTGGAGCTCCCAGAGAGCTGGTGGGAGCGGAGAAGAGCTAGACTCAGATAGGTTGAGTTGAGGTGAACTCCAATCAACTCAGCTGAGCTAGCTAGAGCTCCCTGTAAACTAAAGGGAGCTGAGATGAGATAGACTTATCTAAGTTGAGTTGGATCTGAGCTGACCTGAGCTAGGGTGAGATAAGATAAGCTCTTTTGAGCTATCATTCAGCTGAGAGGAGTTACATGGAGTGAGATGAGCTAATCCTAGTCCAAGTGAGATAGATTCCAGCTATGGTGAGTTGGAACAAGCTGAGTTTCAGCTAGTTAGAACTTCTTCTTCACCTGTTGCCTTCTTGAGTGCTAGGGTTTTGGATATCTGACAATTTGTCTATCCCTATCACTCAAAGAAACACATCAAAAAACAACATAACAAATGCAATGCATGCCTAACCTATTTTATGCCTAAATGCAACCCAAAAACCCATTCGCTGATCAAAATCCTAAGAGCTAGGTTTGTTTTAATGCATAAGAATGATGATAACCTGGCATTTATTAGCGGCGAGGGGAGGTGGCGGTGCTGCAGTCACACATGAGTGCTACTGGAGTGTGCGAGGGGTTGGTTGTGCGCATGGGGTGGCTGCACTTACGGTAAGGGGGTACGTGGCAGGTGGGGTGGCATGAGGGTCGTCGCCAGTGAGGAGAAGTACCCAGTGGGGGAAGGTTGCTCTGTTGCTGCTGGAGAAGCACTTGGAGAGGGGCTGCGGGCATTGCGATGGTCGCTACACACTGTCACCGCGTGGCTATCATGGTAGTTTGCAGGAAGGAGATGAAGGTCGGCTCGCGGTGGCTTGTGGGAAGGAGGCTCGCAATGGTGGCTTGTGGTTGTGGCGGTGAGTGGTCGTTGCAGTGGGTGGCTGTTGTGGTGGTGGAACATGGTGGTGGAAGGAGATGATGGTGGAGTGGTACTGTTAGGTGAGCTGGAGGTGGATGATGATGGTGGAGAGGGTGCTATTGGTTTTAAAAGGGCATAAGAGAGGGTGGCGGTGGTTCTTTCCATCGTGAGAGGGAGGCAGAGCAATTTAGGGAGTTAGCTAGTAGCTCCTAAAAATGTGAGATTCCAGGAATGTCGAGGATCTTTAAAGATTCCTTTCTACTTGCTTTATATTTTTGATGTTAATCCTTAAGATGGCATCTAAAATCAAAGCTTGATATGTTTCCCAAAATGCCCCTGCATACAAAATATGTAAGCAATTAAATTATATCAAAATTGATGGAATGCAAAGAATAATAATTCTAAGACTTAATTAATTTTATGAATATAATGCATGCTTCAAATTATATTTTTATTTGAATAATGATGTACTTAAACTCTAATTTAGTCCATTGAAGCGGATTTATTAGTGGGGCTCTTGGATCCTTCTTCTTAGAATGAAGGTTATTCAAAATGATTGAGCTAGCTTGTTCAGTTAGGATAACTTTCCTTGGATTATTAGATTTTGACTTGTGCTTAGTAACGGTTAATTCTTTTAAGAATTCAGTGCAAGTTGGGATGTGTACAATAGCTTCCAAAAGTGCAATATTAATGAGCACTTGCTTGAACACATCCAACCAAGTCTCATTATTAGATTCTGGCTTCTTCTTCCTAGTCCTAGTTAGGGCCTCAGGAAGAGGGATCTAGATTTCTTGGTCCTCAGAATCGTGAACTTGGACTTCCTCCTCCGCTACAAGATCATTAGCCAAGTTAGGTGCACCAGGACCCTTTGGATGTATAGTAGGAGTCACAATAGGGTCCTGGGTACTCTTTCCACTTCTTCGAGTAAATGAGTTGGCTGATGCAAGTGGATACTGATTCATATCTTGAGATGAACAAGGCACAGAGTACAGATCTGATTGTAATTAAATCCAAGATTAATAAGATGTGAAGGAAGGTTGAAATCTGGTGGAATCAAGGGAGCCTGTTGAATCAAATGAGCTTGGTTTTGCAGCTCCTGATTTTGATTAAACACCAGAGGGAAAGTTCCTCTAATAGGTGCATTTCTAGGGTTTGGAATAGGTTGGGAAGGTAGGGCACCAGTGGGTTTATTGTTAGGTTTAGGCCCTAATTGGTTCTTCAGGTCCCTGATGGACTGAGTCAATTGTTGCATAGCTTGCAACATCAAGGTATTCGTGTCCATCAGTTGCTGGTTTTGGTTTAGAATAACCAATTCAGTTTGGCTAGGCTAATTAGGGGGCAAAGGTTGGTAGGTCCGACCGTGGTTGAAAGTGTTTTGCAAAATAGGGTTCATCTGGTAGGGTCTAGGTTGGAAAATCGGCTGATTTTCTCTTGCCCCTAGCTTTTCCAAGAGAAATTTGAGTGGTTTCTCCAACCGAGATTATAAGTGTTAGAGAAAGTGTTGCTTCTACTGTTCCCTTGGATAGTTGACACATCCTCATATCCAGATGATGATGAGGATATCTGTGTGGAATCAGGATAACATGGATCAAAGGTCCCTGTTTGGGCCACATTAGAAGGGTCTTGGGTCAACTGGCTCGCACCTTGAGCCATGTACAATTTATTCACAAAGTCCCTCCTGGAGGGAGTTTGGATAGTAGGTGATGGGAGGGTTGCTCCCTTTCTACTTTGGTTCATTAGTTCATCTAGTTTCTTTGAGACAACCTCAACTTTATCTAATTTCACACAGATCAAATTCATATCCACATTATTTGAATTCTCCTGCACCTCATAAATTTCACTCCTTGATTTCATGGATCTCCCATAAGTTTCCATGGAGGCATTATTCAAGGAATTTTTGCTCATGGCTCCTAAGCTTCATGTAATGGTTCTCTTGGATGTTGGGAGAAGGTGGTAATAGCTCTCCTAAGAGCATTGGTTTTCCCAATTGGGAAAAACTTCTTTAGGTAGGTGCTTCTTAGCTCCACCATGTAGTGATGGGCCTCCCTATAGTTTGGAACCAATGATCAGCTTTTTCCTTCAGGGAAAATGGGAAAAGTTTCATTTTCAACACATCATCATCCAGATTTGGGATTCTAATAGTCTCATTAATGGCTATGAACTCTTCTAAAAATTGAAAAGGATCCCCAACATTGTTGCTGTTAAAGTGAGGTAGGAGTTGTATAGTGGAGTGGTTGATTTCAAAATGTGCATCAATAGGTGGGACCCTAACATAAGGCTCATGTCTATATAGGGAAGGGTTATAAAATTCCCTCAAGGGTCTAGCCTATGGATTTTGGATTTGGAGAATCTTAAGTAGCTCTTGCATTTGGGTTTGATGATTCTATTGAAATTGATACAATTGAAGTTGGAGATGGATTTGAGCTTGCTAATTTGTCTGATTCGAGGATCGATTTTGGTTGTCTTGGTTAGCTCTCAAATCAATGTTAGACTGAACTCACTAATAATTAGTCTCCTCCTTGGCTCTCTTTGCAGAGGTGGTACCAAGTGTGGCTTTTGTGATCTACTTTCATGCATGCACTTGGAAGAACTTCAAAGATGTGAAGTGAATAGGAGAGAGAAGTGTGTTCAAAGCAATCAAGTTTAACCCTAGCATGTTGCACCTATTGGACCTAGTCCAAATTTCATTAGCCTTAACCAACTTATCTGACCCTTGAATTACTTGGATGGCCATAAGGGTGGGACCCCCTAGGACAACTCTCATGGAGGGACACCACTAGGGGTTAATGTAGTTACTACACTAACCTTTCTTTTCACCAGTTGGTCCAAACAGACAAGGTCTCAGATTAAATCAACCAAGTCTAGTTCAATTTAGAGATAAAATCCAACCTAGTTAGCACGTCTATTAATTTAATTAGGGCTTGGGATCTAGAGTGCATAGGATTAAGTGATGGGCGTTAGAAGGGTGGGTGCCCAATTAAATCAATTTTAATGTTTGTGCGTGACAATACAAGGGTCCACAAGAAATATTTATTTTATGATGTGGCTTTTATGGTTCAAGTAGATATAGGTCCAATTTTAGGGTTGCACTTATAAGGTCTTTTCAAACAAGTTTCGAGTGGAAAGATAATGATTTTGTAAGCATGAGACCTTGATCTTTTTCCTTTAGGCATAGAAAGTGAATCTGGCAACCCTAGTGTGGCAACCTAAGTAGGAAACTTCTAGATGACTCAATTTTAAATTGGATCAAGTGGTTGTGGCCCAAACAACACATCTATGTCTTCACAAACACCACTTGATTAGGCACACATAATATAATTTTTTATAATTTTTAGGGGCCTAAGAATATTTTATAAAGATTTTTCAAATTAGGATAACAAATCAGGTAGAATAGATCTCTATCTAGTGTTCTTCAGAAAAAGTTATGGTGCAAGTTTCAAAAGATTTTGCCAAATTTTTTCACTGAAATGAGACTTAAACAGAAAACAAATGCAACAAATTTCATTCAATTTGAAGTCGTATAAAAATCATGAAAAATCTAGGAAGTTGGATCATTAGCAGATTACTTTTAGAAAAACCCATCGGTACTAAATGATTTTTCTAGAAAAATAGAGAACAATTTTTTGTGTGAAAATTGGTGGGTTGGTTGATGATTTTAAGAGGATCAAACAATAAAACTTTCAGAATTTTTGGATGCACCAATTATTTGAAATGAAATTTTTAAATGTGAACTGAAATCAAATCCGAATTTAGTTTTGTAAAGAAAAGATCTTTAACCCTAAGTCCCAAAGGATAAGAGATATTTTTTTTAAATAAATACAACTATTATAAATGAAAATAATCCTAAGATTCAAAATCAAACCTAATGCTAAGATGTAGGGAACCTGCCTAATGATCTTCACTAGAATTTTTTCTTGAAATTGCTTTGCGAACCGAATCCGTGCAACTATGAGTTTCCTGCACACAATGCAACCAACAAAGAAAGGTGACTTAGATCAAATGCAATAGAAAAGAAAAGAAGAAAGCGAAAATAGTTGTTGTGCCTCCCCGATAACGGCACCAAAAAGTGTTCTACTCATGAATAGATACGCAAGAAATGTGTTCATCACAAACCGAATCCATGCGATTGCGCGCTTCCTGCACATAAAGAAATCAATAGAAAAAGGCGAGTCAGACCTAATGCAATAGAAAAGAAAAGATGAAAGCGAAAGTAGTAGCCGTCCCTGGTAACGGCACCAAAAAGTGTTCTACTCGCAAATAGATACGCAAGAAATGCGTTTGTCATAGTAAATGTATGTAGAAACTCTTAAAATTTTTATTCAAATCGAACATGAGAATAATGAAATTGAGGTTTTCAAAATGGAGTCCGTGTCATTCACATGGAGGAAAATAGACTAGATTGCTTTCCTAAGATCTACGGAATAGGCAGATAGATGAAGGATATAGAATCAAGTTGAACTAGAAAGATTGTAACTCGAACCACTAGAAAGTACTAACTAGCAACTAGAACAAATATTAGAAATAAACTAAATACTCGAAGAGAAGTAGAGGATGAATCAAAATAACTAGAAATTTTATTGCTATCAATAGTTTGAATACAAATAGAGACTAGAGATTACAATTAGAACTAAAGACATGATTCTACTAGAATAAAAGTAGAACTAAAACAAGAAATTCTAAAACTAGAAATCCTCAAAGGTGAGGCATAGATGGCAGCGTAGAAGAGAATGTGAAGTGCAAGAGTCTCCAAAGGGAGGCTATGAGGTAGAGGAGGGCTCTAAGTTCTAGTTGGTGATTTTTGGAAGTTGAAGAATGAATTCAAAGGGGGTGTGTACTAGGGGTTTCATAGGAGGGATGGAGGCTTCCTATTGGTCAATCTAAGGAGCCTAGGATTGTTGAGGTGGACGACCTAGATTAAATCTAAGGGGGCAGCTATGATATAGTGTAAGGAGGGCTCTTGGATTTGGAATGAAGGAGATGTGGCTAGCCAACTAAGGTGTTTCTTATGGTGATATGGCCAGCCACTAAGGTTGGTTTTGGAGGGATATGGTTAAGGTTTCTGAAGTGAAAAATCATGATTTTGAAATTAACGTGAAATACGTTGTTGCAACGTGTTTATCCGTTCGTCATTTAATATTTATAATCCTAGATAGTAGAGTATCTAGGGTCGTCCACGAAGGCAAAGATGGTGTTTAAGAGATTGCAAATGAAGCTTGCTTTATGTTTTTTGAGAATATATCAAGTTTTTTGGCTTTTTATATATCGAAAATAAAATTCAACTGGAGGTGATATGGATCCAAGTTGCTTAAACTACCTAGGTTAACTAGCATGCAAATCCTTCCACTTAAACTCTCCAAAGCACGAAAGTGCTAAGGAAAGCAAGAGGGAGGATGTATAAGAAATTGGAAAAGAAAGGGTGAAGTAATGAAAGCAAATCTACTAAATTTCAATTAAAAAGATGTTTACTTACAACCAAACTAAGAATACAAATGAAATACTAAAAGTAAAAATAAGAAATGCTTATGCTAGCATGCTCCAGTGGGGTGATGATGGCTTGCTCCTCCTCCTTGAGATTAGTGTGAAACTTGAAGCAAAGGAAGAGCTCCAAGAGGTGGTGTGATGAGTCCATTAAAATGGACTAATATTAAGCCTAAGTATCTTTAATCGTACCGTTTAGGTGTGTTAATAATTGCAATTAAGTTATAGAATATTTGTACGCATCATGATTTAAGTTTATAACATTCTATGACTTAATATGTAATGATTTTTGTTGATTTATGTGCAGGTAATAATATTCAGAAAGAACAAGGGTGGAGGGATAAATTCCCCAACACATAACAGCCGCGACTCTTTTCCCCCTCCCCCGCCGGACATTGGGGTAATCTTCCGCCGCCTTTCTCAACAAATATAACCAAAAATAGTTAAGGGATTTGGGAAAATCCCTTAACTCACGCGCAAAGGAGAGAAGTTAAAAAGAAGAGGCAGGGAGAGAGGAAATCCATCGAGGAAGAGAAGTGTGCTCTGTGGCCTTCTTCCCACTTGCGGGGAAAAACCTCACGCCTCCTGCTCACAGCATCTCCCTCCAGCCACCGCAGCTGCACACCAGTGCGCCTTACCGCTCATCTGCCTTCAGTGCCATCTACCTTCACCGCGTGCCCCACTGCTCGCCAGCGCGCCCCACTGCCTGCTAGTGCGCCCCACCGCCCTGCTGCAGACGCCGCACCGCATCACCTCCCTTTAGCGCCATCTGCAGGCGCACCCTCCTTGCGCGCCTCCTCCTTCCTGCAATTCAGAGAGCCCTCATCACCGCATCGTAGGCACCCGCACCACTCCTGCAGGCCGCCTCCTGCTCACAGCGCCATCTCCAGCCGGCCTTGCAGTCACCAGCCGTAGGTGCTCGCCAGCGCGTCCGCGTGCCCTACCTCACGCTCGCGTGCCCCACTGCCCACTAGCGCGCCCCACCGCCCTGCTGCAGATGCCGCACCGCATCACCTTCTGCCCGCACACCTGCCACTCCAGCGGTCCCTGCATCCGCGCTACCCTGCAGGCGCGCCCGCATGCTCCAGCCTCTGCCTCATCGCCTGCACAGGCGCGCACCAGCGCGCGCACGCTCGCACGCCACCACGCCACAAGCAGGCGCTACGTGCACCTCTGCCTTCTTGTTCAACAGGCTGGAGCTCCGGCCACCTCCGTCACCCCGCTGCCACCACCGGAGAGCCCTCGTCCTCGCCGTCCTCCTGAGCCTCGCAACAGCCCCGCGGTGCTCTCTCTCTCGCGAGGAGAGAGGAAAAAAGCTCTGTTTTCCCACCAATTAAAATTTACATTCAATGCCATTGCCACCTAATTTGATTTTATTTATTATTATTATATTGTGGCAAAATTGCATTTGAACACTTATAGTTCCTTATAATTGCATGGTATTGATATTAACTAGTTTAAAGATTGAGTTTTGGGCTTAACTTAAGTATTAATTGTCTTTAGTGCACATCATGTGAAAATTGCATAAATCATCATAAATTTATTGAAGATTTTTGTGAGGAAAAATTGCACATATACCCTTATCTTTTTAAGTTATTGCAAATCTACTTTCCTTCACATTTTAAGTTAGATTTGAATAGGGATTTCGCACTATCCGAAATAACATTAAATAATTAAGTATTGATTGCATAATTGCCTCTCTGTGGACACGACTCGCTCTTGTGCGAGTGGTTATTTTCATTATTTTTGATTAGTCGATTTTTCCACCACTTAAATATTATAACGCAAAGTGAAAAGTCATCTATCATGGTGGTGTGCTCCTCTTGAATCTCCTTCTCCAAGGTCTTCTTGGCGTGAAATGGTGGTGGTATTTCTAAGGTGGACTTCTAGCCAACAAAGGCTGCCCCCCCTCTTGATGGAATGGGAAGCCTTTAAATAGAAATGGAAGGCTTAGGTTTTTTTTTTGGAGGGAAATGGGAGACCCCCTTGTTGGGTGTGAACAAGCATGGGGAAGGGAGAATGTGGGCCATTAAATGATGATGCAGTTCTCTAGGTGTTGTAAATGGTGGAGGATTTAATGGTTGGGTGCTAACCTAGCTTTTGAGGAGATAAAATATGTTTCGTTGTAGCAAAATCTCCCAAATAGCTCAATCAACAAACAAAATTTATAACTCGAAACTTAAAAGAAAATTTCGAGGTCGAACACAGGGAGTAAATGTGGAATTCAAGCGCTAATCTTAATCAAAATGTAAATGAGCACAGGAAATTAAGTACAATAATGATATTCAATGCATAATAATTACTCAAATCTGATATTCAATGGAAAACATGAGTACTCCAAGAGTTTAAGAGGATAAAAAGAATTCTAAGACAAAATAATGGTGATTTGAATCACCAATTATTAGCCTAAACACATATATATCAATTACTCAAACATATGAAATAAATGAATAGTGGCCTGAACCACTTAAGCATTAATTCCATGTATCAAATATACCCACAGTTCTATGCTCAGAGGCTCATTAGACGTCGGGCTCTCAAGTCAGACGACTTAAACATCGCCTGCTACAGTGCAAGCACAAGGCTCTTCAAAGCCTTCAACTTCTTCTTCATAGAGCCTTCTTCTTTTCTTCTTTCTTTCTTCAAAGCTTCCCTTCCCTCACAGAACACAAGGGCTCCAAATCTTTGCAGTGACTAAGTGTCGCACAATGACTGTAGGAGCAAACCCCCCTTTCACCCATTCTCTCTCTCTTTCCTGCATCTCCTCTTCTCTTCTCTCAAACCCAGAGCATAGTTGGATTCGGTTATGGGTTATCGGGTCATGGGTCTAGGTCCGCATGCATGTGGGCACAGACGTGGGTGCGCGAGTGAAGGGGACCTCACCCTAGGTGTTTGAGGCAATAAGCCTTTGGCACAAATTCCATTTACGTGCAGCTACATGCTTTTCTCCCACTGATGTGGGACTAAACCCACACTCCTTTGCGTGTAGCTGCCGGATGAAGATGTCTCCAATTAGCATAGCAGGAGTGGATGGGGTCTTCAATTAAGGACCTGGGAAGGGTCCTAAGGATTAGCCGCAGTGCCTGGAGTGAGTTGCGACGAAGAACACGGCCGTAGGAGCTTGAACATGGTTGGAGATGGAGGCGGCGATGGGTGACTGCCGGTGAACCCTAAAACAAGAATATGGTATCAAAGGCCCCAATTAAGCAGCTCCTGAGCTTCACTGTATCATGGTGAAGGTGACGGTGATGGTCTCGTGGTGTGAGAGGGCATGAGGTGGTCGAACGGAGGCGAAGATGGAGTGCAGAGGTGGATTTGTTCAATGGAGAGTTTCAGTGGCCAATAGGGCTGGAAAGGTTAGGGCTTTTGTTGGTGGAGAGACGGCAGAGCTTTTGGTAGTGGTGGCGAGGTGTTTGGACATATGTGGTGAGCAAAAGACCTCACTGGAGGTATGGCCGGAGTGGAGGAAGATGGAGGTGAACAGCAGCATTGGGGGCTAAATCTCAGGATAAGGAGTCCTAAACTAACCTATGGAGCTAATGGAAGATAACTAACCTAAATATAAGGGATGAAAGGGGAGGAAGTCCTTGCCAGTGATATGCCAGACTTGGAGAATGCGAAGCCTCTGGTGGGAGAAGTGGTGATGACGAGGGGGCATAGGCGGCGACTACTAGTATTGCGACGCACGGAAGAAGCTGAGGATGAAGAATCCACCTGCTATAGTCTGTGAGGGTGGACGAAGAAGGTGGTAGGAGGAGGTCACCAGAGTTGGTGGAGATGGAGGTCGGGGAGAAGGGAAGAAGGGGAATCCAGTCTCCAAACCAAGCTAAGGAGGTGAGGAAATGCATGAGGGATCTTTTTATAGGCCTTAGGGGGTGTTTCCAAGCTTGGAAAGAAGCTTTCAAACTTGAGAGCTTTGCACAAAAAAGGATACCTGAGTCTTTCATGCGTTCGCATGAGAGATTGGGAAAGACTTAGGGTCCAAGGCTAGATTCACTTGGAAGAAAATTCCTCAAGGAATCTCTGGTTCAAATTTGGGATTGATTGATTGAGAATCGAGCGAGAAATCCTCGCTCGAATCTCAATGGTGAGCTACAGCTACTCCTAATGGCGGTAGGGACCTAGATGTGAAGGTGATGACAAAGTAGGGGGTCTTTGCAATATATTTCGAAAGCTGAGGGGCCATTTGAGTGAAGAATAATCAAACTGGACCAAAATGCAAACTAGGTTAAGATGATCTCTGATTGGGTCAAAATTTTGGTACAAAGCTAATTTGGACCCAACGAATTTGATGGTGAAGACGGATTTTGGTTTTGATCAAGTTTGGCTAGGTAATTTACTTAGAAACTTAAATTAGAGCAACTATCCTTCTGAGACTCTATTTTAGGTCAGAATGGGTTCTAATGGTCAAATTAAAGATACTAAACCTTATGGAATATTTTTATATGATTTTTAGAAGGTTTAGGTGAATTTATTCTGACTAGAACCTCAGCTAATTAAGTGAGTCTGAAATTAGGTTTCGGATGTCTATTAATTTTTGAGATGCCTGAAAACCCATTTCTTTTTACATGGACCCTCTTATTAGACATTAATGACCATTTGACCTTTATTTAACCCCTGGAAAAACCTGTGATTGTTCTGTATTTAAGTTATACTGTTAAAACTATAGATTTAACCCTAGTTTTATGTTAATCTCTTAGAAAGGATATGCAGTGAATTATGATCTTCTGGCGATTATGTAGGAGCATTTATCTATTGATTGTGACTAATTAAAGTTAGTTATGGCTGATGATGATATTATCATTACGGTTCCTATGTTTTGTGAAGTGTGATGTAATAATGGAGTGGAGGCTACATAGGTTGGTGTGTGTATGTAATAATGGAGGGCTTTGGAAATAGAGTTAAGGCTTTTATTTGGTGTTGGAATTGGGAGAGAACCATTAAGGGAGAAAGGGAGAATGCGAGGGAACTTAGGATGAGAACTGGAGCCTATTAAATGAACTGGAGGAGCTTCATGAATGAAGTGCTCTAGATCATTGCTTGGTGAGTTGATCTTGGATGTCCACAAGGAATCTTGAGTTCCATCTCTTACGTTAATGTTTGCACAAGCTAAGAAAAAGAATTACGACATCATTTTATTACAAAAATATATGCAAAGATAGCTAGATGCAAAATGAGTTAACTGCATGCATGAATGCAATTCTAACCAACAAGACTACTTGGGATGCTTGGCAAAAGAAGGTAATGCGTCATCAAAATTGGTGTTTATCACATCCCCATGATTTCCTTTTGCTAGTCCCTAGCAAAATAGATGGTTTTTATATCACAAATTTTTGTTGGGGGAATATTTCATGAATTTGGGGTTTTGACATCTTTTTGAATCGGGAACACGATACATCTCGTTGAGAACATAAAAGATTCAACTTCATGAGCTAGACTTACAGCACCAAGGTACTCGCCCAAAATGGAACAACTTCCCCTCCTTAGTCTCCTCATGAGCCTAGTTTTGGGATCCTTTCACCATTTTCTTTAGCCCAAATCTAACCTTGCTCTTGCTCCTTCCTTGGAACATCGGTGTCGATGAAAAAAGTGCTGGTGAGAGATTCCAAGCTTGCTTTAGGGTGATTGCGAATGAAAGGTTTCCTTGGGTTTCTCTTTGTGTTTAGCTTTGAATTGGTCCACACGAAGTGTATTGGAATCCTTGCTTCCGTTGACTCGATCCTCGAAGGGTCCCTGGAAATCAATGCTTTGAAATAACACCTCCCATGGTAGCTCCGCAGAACCTTGGCAATTGACACTTCTAGATAGTGTTTCCCATGGCATTTTGAAGCGAATCCAAGACCTGGAGTTTGATGCTTCGGGATAGCACTGCCCATGGAACTTAGATCGCATAATGCGTTTTATTGTCCCTTAGGATATTTGGAATAAATGCTAAGGAGAGGACATGTTATTGCACATCATTGAGGGTTAGGCCTCTCAGCTTCAGGAACTCATCCAACTAAGATTGGACCTCCTCTAAGCTGACATGGTGGGTTTTGGATAAATTTTGGTGAACAGGTAAGGGGAACCTAAAGCTTGCAAAGTGATGAGAGCCTCATCATGAGCCATAACTAGCTCATTTTGACTTAATAAAGAGAATAAAAGCTCCTGCATAACTTAGAAGAGGGCTTAATTGAAGGAATAAGTGTTCTGAGAAGAAAATATGAAATAAAGGTTAAAACTGTAATTTTACCATTGCAGTATATAAACGGGATTTCTCAGAGACAAAACATAGGTCAAATGGTATGAATAAGATGAAAAGTGGGTTGATTCAATCAAAAATGGGTTCACGTGCAATCCAGGAATTAAATGACATCTGGTAACCCTAAAACAGACTCGCTTAATTCAACAAGGTTTTGGTCAGGATAAAAATCAAGTAAACCCTCTAGAAATCATGGCAAAATATCCCCTAGGGTTTAGAACATTCAATTTGGCCTTTGGAACCTAGTTTGACCTAGATTAGGGTCCTAGCTCATCAATTGACCTAATTTGGGTTTTTATGCAAAATATCTAGTCAAAGGTGGTCAAACCTAAAATCCAACTTCACCATTGGATTCCTTAGGTCCAAATTAGGTTTATACCAAAATTTAGACCTAAGGGGAGGTCATCTTGACCTACTTTGCAAATTAGTACACCTAATTACATTTTGACCCTTATCTTTTGAAAACCATCACATAAACCCCCTAGCTTCCTCGCCAATCTTACAATCAGGTCCCTCCGCCATTAATGGGGAGGAATCCTTCTCCAACGAGGAAGGCAGGGGAGATACTCTCTGATCCCTCAGAGATCTCCTCCCAGAATTGGAAGGGAGATTCTCTGAGGAATCCCCTTCCATCTGAGCCCGATCACAATCTTTGATTCTTGTCCAATCTCTCGTGCGAATGCATGAAAGATTTGGGATCCCAACCACCTTCCTTCTCTGACGAGATGACGGTGGCTAAAGGCTTGCCCTCCATGCACCAGAAGCTCGGCCAGCACTTATAAAAGGACCTCTGACCCTCTGCGAATCTCTCAGACTTGTTTTGGCCGTAGAACCCTCCAAACTTCATCTCTCCTCTCTCCGGCCAAGAAACCCGCAAGCTCCGGTGATTACCCCTCCTCCTTCTCATCGCTTTGCTGCCATACTAGTAGCAGAGTCCACTCCGCCTCATCCTCCCGCATCGCGCCGCACCAAGCGCACGCCTCCCTGACCTCCTCCTCGTCGCCGTTATCTCCCTCAGGGTTGTCTTCTCTGACGACAGCACAAACGAGCCGTCTGACTTCGCTGCCCCCTTTCACTCCCAACAATCCAGATAAGTTCCCCATCTTCCACTCTTTCATTTCCCTCACTTTATTTCACACAACCGCCCTTCGACCGTCACTGTCCACCGCCACCTTCCTCATCTCTGGCCACCCTCCGGCGAGACACTCCCGTCACTCCGCAGCCCCACATGTCTCGCCGACCATCGCATAACCTTCGCCTCACCTCACTGAATACCCTCCACTCATCCACAGACCCTCTACACTACCACAACAGCCCCCTGATCACACCCATCCATCCGGCCACAGAGCGACCTAGGCATGCACGCCTAGGCCGCCCCCGACCTGCCACCTAGCGCCTCATCTTCGCTGTGACACGGTGAAGGTCCCCCTGTGATCTGATTGAGCCGCAAGGCCCTTTTTGTGTCAGGCAGGTTTTGAGCTCCGGCCGCCATTAGTGGTGATTCGAGGAAGCTGCTTACTTGCTCCAGGTTGCGAGACTTCAGGGTTCCAGGTGCAGCAAACTTGGGAGGGTCTTGCGAATCCAGTCGTCCCAGCAAGTGATGCTGCAAAGCCTGCAGTTGTGGCAATTGGAAGCACAGTCTGCTGCAGGCGCGCGAGAAAGAGCGATGGGCATTAGTCCCACCTCGGTAAGCTGTAAAGTGCATGAGTCCTTTAAATTGAATTTGTGTTATTGCCCTGTTGCCTCCAATCACACTTGGGGTGAGATCCCTCACCTAAACACTGTGCCTCGTTCGTGAGCTCATCACACAGATCTGGCGTGACCCGACCCGACACTATCCTGAGGACTCCTCACACACCACACCCACGTTGGTGCGCCTGGACCCGGGCACGCGACTCGACCCGTTTACCTGGCTTTGGGCGAGCGTGCTGAAGAGTGATATATAGAGAGAGAGATGCACGGGAAGGGTAGGGGAGTAGGTTTTGCTGTGTGTGCTTGTGTGCAGGAAGCAAGGACTTAGCCGCTGCAAGCAAAGGAAAAGAAGAAGGAAGGAGGCTCCGCAGAGGAAAAAGAAAGGCAAGGCAGAAAAGAAGAAGCGAGGCCAAAGGGAAGCAGAACTAAGGAGAAGAAGACCCACAAAGAAATAAAGAAAGGTAAAGACAAGCTGAAGAAGAAGAGAAGCTGAAGTCAGAGGGAAGAAGCGAAGGAAGAAAAAGAAGAGGAACTGAAGAAGGAAGAAGAAAAGAGATCAAAGGGCAGACAAAGAAGCAAGAAAACAGAGGCAGCAAGGGAAGAGAAGAAAAGGAGCTGAAGCAGAGCAAAGTCTGGGAAATACTTTAAAACGTCTAATATTGCATCAGACGTCCATTTTTTCTTGAGTAATTTATTTCTATATCACTCTAATTGAGCTAGTCATTTCTTCTTATTTAAAAAGTTGTGTTCTCAAGTTTTGGAATACTTAGATTGCTCCCTGTGTTCAACCTCGAATACTCTGATTTTCAAGTTATAAATCTTTATTTGTTTTCACAAAAAGTTCATCTATATTACAATGCAATATTTGTTAAGACACGATCTAGCCGCGTCAACATTTTGACGCCATTGCCGGGGAGCAACGGACACTTCTAAAGCTTTTGATCACAACTTCTGACCCAATATTGACTTAATTCCTCTCTTTTATTGTGCTTGTCTCAGGGAAAGCAGAGAAAAGAAAAGCAGCTACATAACAGACACACCAAGGAATAGGTAATTTTCATTAGCCCTCTCTCTTAACCCCCTCAAAGTCTGAAAAGGAACAAAAGAAGAATCAACTTAGGGCTACCTATTTCATACTTAGTAATTCATCAAAGTTGCTCGATTTTCATTTCAACATATCTTTAATTGCTCATCCAACTAAGGTAACTAGGGCTAAAACTTTCTTGATTGAGCCCTAGATACCAAATTTTGAGGCAACTAAATTGGACCAACTAGAGCCAACATAAGGATTGCAAAGCTAGGGTTTTTAGAGACACATCTTCTCTTAAACAAAGAAAAAAATTTTGCCAAATAGAGGTGTGCCTAAACCTTGTTTGAAAAGATCTATACAAGAGAAACCCTAAGCAAATCAGGCTTTTAAATCCATTTGAACCCTAAAAGAAAGGACCCAAAAGCTCTTAAAGGAACAAGAGGTGAAGTTGATCCCTTGGGTCAACCAACCTTAAAATTAGGTCACTTTTTCACTCAAAAGACCTAAAAGTTCAAGTGGAACCTTAAGCACCTTGATCTTAAAGTAAAAAAAGGTAGACTTAAGAGGTCAAGGTCCCCATTCTGGTCTACCTGGAACCACAGTGACAAGAGAGGTCGGGTGGGGGAAACCCTGTAACTCGTGGGGACGCTCTACCATGTAGGGGTCTTTGCGGGACTCTCCCTCTCTGGCTACCCAGGTACTTCTCAAGTGGACGACCTTTCTGACTAAGGGGTATCATCCGCCCCGAACCACTATAGTCACCTGACAATTTTTGGGTGTCTCGATTGGGTCTAGCACCTTCTAATCTCATCACATCCTTCGGTGCATGTTCGGTAGGAGGTCCTTAAGACCATCTTTATGACCTCCTTTAGAAATTCATTCTCATCAAGGCCAAGCCTCGACGCCCTTGTTTGTGCAGCAACCCCACCACATAAATCTTTCATCTGATTCAGAACCAAGTTCTCCTTCTTCTCCCATCATGGTACAACCCATTGAAGAGGAGAACAACCTTGAGCACCAACTTCAACGCCTGAATGATCTCTTTCAAAACTTTGTAAACCCACTGCAGTGACTAATGATGAGAGATCACTATAATCCCGCTGCGGTGGCGATCGAACCTCGAGTCCGAATCCCAATTGGAGGTCCTGATTTTGAACTGAAGCCCAATACGATTCATGCCATACCAAAGTTTCATGGGCTTAACTCTGAGGATCCATTCCAACACATTAAACAACTCAAGCATCTGGCCTAGACCTTCGGGTCACATCCACAAAACTGGGATATTCTACTCATGAAAATGTTTTCTTTCTCCCTCCTGGACAAGGCCGCCCATTGGTATCAAACTCAGACCCGTCCGATCAACACATGGGAGGAACTTCAGTCCGAATTCTTGAAAAAGTTCTTCCCTGTTGGCCGGACGAATGCCTTGCGCCACCAGATTACCCATTTCACTCAACAACCGGGCGAACCTCTTCACAAAGCATGGGATCTATTCTTAGACCTCATGCGAAAGTGCCCCCATCACGAAGTTCCTAAATGGGAACAAGTCCAGTCTTTTTACTAGGGACTCCGTGAAGACTTTCGATTATTCGTCAATGAAACGTGCGGAGGAAACATCATAGGTCAACATGAGGACACAGTGTGGGAGATTCTCGAAAACATGTGCGAGAACTCCATAAATAATGACTCCATGGGCTTATTCGACAGGATGAATGCCCGCGCATCGACGAATCTGAGAGGGGCACATGAGACACAGGACCTGTCCACATCCGTCGACTTGGAACTGATGGCCAGTCGGTTGGACAAGGATTCTATCATAGAAAAGAAAGTGGAAAAGCTAACTCGGCATTTGCAGCAAGCTACCTCTGTGCAGAACTCTTTTGCACGACCACCTCTGGAGGGGAAACTGTGCAAAACGTCTACCACCAATCTGCTAAGGGGATGGACCCATATCCACCCCCGTCTATCTCTCGGACCGGAGTGACCTCCGATCCATTCTACTCGAGTTGGGGGAACTTTGAACCCTCATATTCTGACTTTCCTGAGGTTCCTCAGAACTGCGAGGACCTCAATGCCATCCAGAATGACCCATTCTCCAATACCTACAACCCTGGATGGAGAAATCATCCTAACTTTCAGTGGACGGGAAATTCTCAGACTCAAATACCACCATATCAGCCCCATCCACAAGCCCCTCGTCCATATCAGTCGCCTCAGCCTCGGCCCAATCACACCTACCAATCCGGGCTAAACCAGGATCAAATGACTCTTATCCTTTAAGCACCGGCTGACATTCAAAAGACGAATGCGGCAATGCAAAAACAGCACAAGGACGAGATCACAGAGGTTCGCAACCAACTAGCCCAGATGGCAAATTCCTGCCAACTTGGCACCCTTCCTTCGCAACCTCTGCTAAATCCAAATAACGTGCCGACCCAGAGGCGTGTTATGAATCCAAATTCAGGCCACACACATTTGATTTATCAGGCCCCTGCTGCTCCACCACCAGATGGGATGGAAGCATTGACATCTTATGCGGGATTTCAGTAGCAACCACCCCTCTTACCAAACCCAAACCAAAATCAGGCAGGATTAAACTCTGTAACAACACGTAGTGGTAAAACAACCCAAGACCCACATTATCCGAACCACTCCAAGCCTGGTAGTAGCCATGACCCTAGGATAGTTATCCAGGACACCACTGTCCCAAATCAAGAACCTGGACCTATTCTAGAGGAACCAACTAGGATTCCATTTCCTGAGGCCTTGACCAAAGGAAAAAGGATAACCAAACCCATGGCCCCCGAGGAGGATCTGGTCAAGCTCTTTGAACAGGTCCAGATAAACATCCCCTTAATGGATGCAATTCGCCACGTACCGGCTTATGCAAGATTCTTGAAAGACGTATGTACACCTAAACATAAGCCGCGAACCAAGGATGGGAATCCGATCATACTATCAGAGCAAGCCAGCTCTGTCATCTTGAGTAAACTCTCACCCAAGGCTAAAGACCGAGGAACTCCCCTGATTTCTTGTAAAATTGGTGAAACCCAATTTGACAGAGCCTTACTAGATCTAGGTGCCTCCGTAAATCTAATACCCACATCCGTCCTTGACCACCTTGAAGAGTCCGAACTTAAACCAACTGAGGTGATGTTGTAGTTAGCCGATCGATCCATCAAGTCACCTAAAGGAATACTCGAGGATGTCATTGTTAGGGTACGGGATTTCTACTTCCCGGTGGACTTCATAGTTCTGGACATGGATGCACCTGAGAACCCAAGGGACACACCAATCATATTAGGGAGACCCTTTTTGGCCACTGCTAGGGCCAACATAAACTGCGAAGAGGGCCAGATAGAATTAAAATTTGGGAATCAAACTCTGAAGATTGACATTTTTAAGGCCCAACAAGGGATTAATTGCGGGGTTATAGAGCAAATATGTGATATCAGAGCCATGACATGCCAATGGTCGCACTGATTAGAGCAACATTGCCAATGGGAGTCTTAGAGGTTGTGCGGTCAGCCCATAATGAATCGTTCAACTTGCTGGACCAATCCTTGTAATCAGGCTTGACCGTCTTTTGTAAATTGTTCTTGACCTCCCAGTTTAAGACCTTTGCCTAGCCATTAGTTTGAGGATGGTATGGGGTGGAAATTTTGTGGGTGACCCCATACTTGGTCAAGAGGCTTCAAAATTGTGCATTCATAAAATGTGTGCCTCTGTCACTGATTATTGCCCTTGGCACACCAAACCTTGAAAAGATATTATCCTTAATAAACTTGACAACTACCCGATGGTCATTCATTCGAGTAGGAATTGCTTCAACCCACTTGGATAGGTAATCTACAGCCAAAAGGATAAATTGGTACCCATTTGAGATAGGGATAGGTCCCATGAGGTCTATTCCCCAAACGTCAAAAATCTCGATTTCTAGTATAGGTTTGAGGGGCATCATATCCTTCCTAGTCATATTTTGTGTAGTTTGGCATTTGGTGCAAGTTTGGGCAAAATTGTGTGCATCTTTGTAGAGGGTTGGCTAGAAAAATCCACTTTGTAAAACTTCGGTCGCCGTTTTCTTCCCCAAAAAATGCCCCCCACAAGCAGAGGCATGACAATACCTTAGGATATCGTGGAACTCCTCTTCAGAAATGCATCGTCGAATGACTTGATCTAGACAAATCTTGAGCAGGTCTAGCTCTTCTTAGAAGAAGTGTTTAGCTTCCGAGAGAAGTTTGTTGTGCTTGAACTTGGGCTAATCTTCAGGGATCTTCTTGGAAACTAGATAGTTTACTATATCAGCAAACCAAGGAAGAGAGTCGTGCGAGACCATCGACAGAGTCTTGTCAGGAATGTGTAATTGGGAACAATAGTTTCATCTGAAGGTATCTAGGATAAGTGACTGGCCACCACATTTTGGGTTCCCGCCTTATCTTTTATGTCCAAGTCAAATTCTTGTAAAAGTAAAATACAACGAATGAGGTGGGGTTTTGCATCCTTTTTCTCAAGTAAATACTTGAGAACTGAATGGTCAGTAAACACAGTAACATGTGATCCTAGCAGATAAGGTTTGAATTTTTCAAGTGCAAAATTGACTGCAAGAAGTTCTTTTTCTATGACAGTATAATTTCACTGGGCCTCGTCAAGAATTTTGCTAGCATAGTAAATCACATGAGGCCTGTGGTCAATTCATTACCCCAGAATCACCCCAATTGTGTAATCAGAAGCATTAGTTATGAGCTCAAAGGGCTCATTCCAGTCGGGGGCTATAAAATCAGAGCTTAAGTGACAACCTCTGCTTTAGGGTTTCACAAGCACGTATACAGGAGTCATCAAACTCAAAAGCCTGGTCTTTCCTAAGGAGATTATTTAGAGGCTTTGAGGTGTGGGGGAAATCCTTTATAAATCGATGGTAGAACCCCACATGCCCAACAAAACATTGGATTTGCTTGACGCTGGTGGGCAGGGGCAATTTTGATATAGCCTTAATCTAGGCTTAGTCTACCTCTATTCCATGTTGAGAGACAATATGACCTAGGACAATTCCCTTCTGGACCATGAAATGAGATTTCTCTCACCTGAGGACCAAATTAACCTCTCTGCATATTTGTGAATCCTGTCAAGATGGTTGAGACATGATTCAAAGGAGTCTCCGAAAACTAAGAAGTTGTCCATAAAAACTTCTAGGAAGTCACCTACCATGTTCAAAAATATAGCGAGCATACACCTTTGAAAAGTCATAGGTACAATGCATGATCCAAAAGGCATTCTACGAAATGCAAATGTTTCATAGGAACAAGTAAAGGTGGTCTTCTCCTTGTCTTCAGGATGAATGGCCATTTAATTATAATTGGAATATTCATCCAGAAAGTAGAAATATCATTGTTTGGCTAACAACTCAAGAATTTGTTTGATAAAAGGACGTGGGAAGTGGTTCTTCTTGGTGGCAGTGTTCAGCTTCTTGTAGTCCATGTAGACTCACCAGGAGGAAGCTATGCACGTTGGTATTTATTCCCCTATTTCTGAGGTGACAATGGTTTGCCCAGCCTTCTTAAGTATAATGTGCATGGGACTAACCCAAGGGCTATCTGAAATCGGGTAAACTATAACAATGTTGAGCCATTTGATTAGCTCCTTTTTAATGACCTTCTTCATCATAGGGTTAAGTCTCCTTTAAAATTCATGGGAAGCTCGTGACTCGTCATCAGTGAAAATTCAATGTATGCAAAAGGATGGGTCAATACCTCTCAAATCCTCCAAAGTCCATCCAATGGCATCCCTATTTTTCCTTAAGGTAGTCAGTAATTGTTCTTCTTGGCCATTGAATAGATGGGCACTGATGATAACAGGATAAGTTTGGTTGGGCCTAAGGAAAGCATATTTGAGGGTCTCTGGCAAGGGTTTTAACTCAAGGTATGGGCCAGAGTCAAGGGTAGGGTTCACAGATGCGGAATCAAATGTCATGTACACCTCAAAAGTCAGAGGTTACGAGATGGTCGCATCAAATGTAGAGGAATCCAGGTTGATTGTCTTAGTTCCTTCCACCGTAGAGATCATCATAACATCTTCAAAGAAATCATCCTCAGCTATTTCCCCAACTGTGTTGCAGTCCTGTGTTGTTTAGAAGCTTGAAAGATTCTAAGGCTCACTTTCTGGTCTCCAAAGGCAATTTCCATAGTGTTGGATGCACAGTTAATGTTTGCCTTAGCGGTTGCCAGGGTCTCCCAAAGATAATAGGGGCATCACGTACGACTTTGGGTACATCCATATCCAGAATGAGGAAATCCACAGGGACATAGAATTCCTTGACTTTGATGATCACGCCCTCAACTATCCCTCATGGTTTGGCTAGTGTTCAGTTTTCCAATTGCAGAGTTAGGTCAATTGGCATTAGGTCACTGAATGCAAATTCCTTGTATAAGATAGAGGGAATCAAATTACTAAAGGCTTCTAAATCGAGGAGTGCACAATCAAAAGTTATGTCGTTAATGACACAAGATATCAAAGGTACGCCCAAGTCCTTTTTCTTAGTGGGAACCTTGCCTAAAATGATTGAGCTTGCTTCTTCAGAAAGGACCATCCTCAGATTTTTCTTTTGACACTTAGGAGTACAAAGTTCCTTGAGGAACTTTGCATAAGTGTGAACGTGTCGTGCGACATCAAGGGGGGACATTTGATGTGTACCTACCCAAATAATTCCATTAGCTCTTCAGAAGAAGGTTCAATTTTCTTCCTAGGCTTTTTGGTATGAGTTAAGGCCCTTGTTTAGGGTATTTGGGTTTTTCCTTTGTCAGCTATACTCAGAGGTAGCGTCATTTCCTGGTCAATCTCTGGTTCCTTAAGTTCGAGATCAGTTGAGGCGTGGGAAGTTGAGGGTCCAAGGTGTCAAGTCATGCAGCTACTTCTTAATGTCATAGCATGAGCTAAAGCATTATATCCATTTGGTTGTTGGTTTTGGGTATTTTGGCCTTGATTGTTCTAGAAACTAGGTGGGTAAGGAGGTGTAGCTTGTGGAGGTTGCCTCTAATGTCTCGGGTTAGGCACAGATTGAAGCAAGAGTGAACCAAGTTGTCTTTGGTTAACTACAGGTCCACCTTGTGCTCGTAAGCCTTGGATAGCTTGAGACAGCTGGTTCATCCCTTGCTGCATGGTCTGAAGCATTAGATTTTGGGTATTCAACATTTGTTGCATCATGTCATTTTGTGGATTGGGTTGAGTGTAATTGGTTGATGGTAACACCATCATTAGCTATAACTAGTTTGAATTAGTCATAACCAAGAGATAAATGCTCCTAAATGATCTCTTGAAGATAGTAATTCCACTCAAATCCATTTTGAGAGAATAATAAAAAAGGGCTAATTATATTGTTTTAACATCACATCATGAATGCAGAGAACCACGGGGCCACCTAGGGGTTAATCGAAGGTCAAATGAACATTAAAGTCCAAAAAGTGGGTCAACTCAGACAGAAACAGGGTTTCGCACATTTCAAAAACTGCAACAGTACATAAAACATTAATTTTAGACCTGCTTAAATTAAAGAGGTTTTTTTTAGGATAAAATTCATCTAAACCTCCTAAAATTCATATAAAAATATTCAAAGAGGTTTTGTACCCTTAGCTTGATCATCTAAACCTATTTTGACCTTGAATAGAGTTTCAGACGAGATTTTGCCCTAAGTTGGGCTTCTGTGCAAATTGCCCAGTCAAATGTGGTCAAAACTCAAATCCAACTTCACCATTAGATTTCTTGGGTCCAAATTAAGTTGAGGCCAAAATTTAGGCTCAATCGGAGTCCATCTTGACCTAGTTTGCAATTTAATCCCTAAAATCTCTGTTTCCTATATCTAAACCCGTAAGTTTCAAAATTCCTTGCAATTCAGTCCCTAACTTTGTCATCCCCTTCGCAAAACAGCCCCTGCAGCCATGGTCAGTGGGAACAAAACTCAACGTAATGGCATTGACTTCCAAAGCTGGAAAGCAGCTTGATTTCTCCGCCAAATCCCACCAAAATTGGTGGGATTGATGTTCAGATGGTGGAGAATCAATTCCCCCACATCTTGGATCCTGATTTGAACCACCAAAATCAAAAGAGCTCATGATTTGTAACGTTAAAAGATCCCTATATCCACGAACATATTCTCGATTCCTTGCTAATTGAGCTCGAGAATTAGCTCTATTTAAGCTCCATGATGTTCGGCGGTCAGAACTAGCTAGGTTTTAGGCCATAAGCTCTTCTCCTCCTTCCCCGGCTTGCTCCGACCAAGCTCCGGTGAGCTGCTCAAATCTCTGTCGTCACCCTCTTCCATGTACAATAGGCAGAGGGAACATCTTCCCCAACTTCATCTGCACTTGGTGGGCCAAAGCTAGGGTTGCTTCGACCCCTTCCTCCTCACCGTCTCTCCCTCCAGAGTGTTCACCTTCTCCAACACTGGCCAATCACAGCGGGTGCCAAATCCTCTCTCCCTTCATTCGTAGATAAGTTATTCCACTCCCTCTCCTTCTTTAGGTTAGATTCAACCCCTTCTTAATCCAATTCAACCATCGAACCACTGCCTTCCCCCATCATCTTCTCCGCCTCTGGCGTAGCTCCGACAAACTCGCCACACTACTACAACCCACCAAACTTTATGCCACCACTCCCATTACCTTCGCCCCATCACCCTCATTAAAAGCCCTTAATAAATTTCATCTTCCATCCACTCTTCCGCCCTATTGAACAACCCACCTTACAGTCATCTTCTTCGACCTCGGCCATCCACCACATGCAGCCATTCACTCAATCAACCCCACCGTCGTACTCCATGTGCCAAGGTGAAGCTCCTGAGCGCTTCTAACTGGGCTGAGAGGCCATTTTCATGCTTTAGGTACCTTCGCCGGACATCTCGTCTCCATCGTTCATCACCTCCGTCGACCACTATACTCTTTGCACATACGACTTTGAGATAGCTACCAGCAGTTGTGGCTTCGTCTAGAGAACACCACTGTAGCTTCAATTAAGGGAAGAGCCCATACCAATAGCTGAAATCAGAGGAGCCTTCACTTGCAGTAGATACTTGAAAAAGACAAGAGGAAGAGGGGGATGTTTAGTCCCACCTTGTTTGCTGCAAGACGCACGTAGCAAGATAAAGGGAAATCGTGAAGAAGGCTATTTGCCTTAGACACTGGGGGTGAGGTCTCTGCTCACCCGAACTTCTCACTCCTCGCTCACCACCACGCTCGGTGAGCCTGGACCCATGACCCGGTACTGTGTAATACCCGATTACTCTCTTAAATAACCAGCTTAGGAAGAAAGAGAGATATTTGAGGAGGGTAGGGTAGGTTTTGCATTGGGATTCATGCCCTGTTTCTCGAGATGAGTGCTGATACGCTTAACACTTAGTGTCTTGAAAGGCTTTGTGCTGCTTAGGCTCTTGTGCTGTGCTGGTGCCTTGTGTTGTGATCATTTAAGTCGTCTAGAGGTTATGCCCGACGTCTTATATTGGTTGAGGCATTGTGGAGTTATTTGATATCTCATTTGACGTGAAATTGAGACATAAGTGGTTGATACCACTGTAGCAAAATTTGATTGACTGATTTCTTGAGATATGTGCTTAATTGTGGGATCTAAGTGGTGATCTAAATCACCATTTTTAGAGCTTTTATTCTTCTTTTTTATCCCACTGATTTCTTGAGCTACTATTGTTATTATTGAATATATTTTTGAGTAGATTATTCCTTGAATATCTTTAATTGTGATTCATTATTGTGCTCATCTATTTGTAATTGTGATTAGTGCGTGAATTCCGCATTTGCTCCCTATGAACGACCTCGGATTCAGTTCTTGTTTTTGAGAACTTTATAAATTTTAAATGCTGTATCATTTTTGTTGACTATACTACAACATGCATTTCTTAAAACTCAATGAAAGAACTGCAACATTGGTCCTTTATTATCCAAAATTCCCTTGGAAACCCCCTGACTGGTTCTTTGGTTGTGGGGTTTCTTGGGTGGTTTGGTTAGCCATCTAGGAGTGTAAGCATTGGAGTAATTTAGGTCTTCAGTTACTGGACAGATGGGATGAGCATCGTACTCTACATAGGCTGAGTCAGGAGGGTTGTAAATGGGAAAATCATTTACTAGAATGCAATTATAGACACGACACACCCTTTAGTGTACATAGATAGTATTATTGAAAAATTCAAAAGAATTGAAAAATTTTGAAAAATTTGAAAAAAAATTACAAAACAAAAACACAAAAAAATGTGAAAAACAAAAATTCCAAAAATTAAATAAGGGACCTTATCTATATTCATTGATTGAGGGAGAAACTCCAAATTATTCTGAAAGGGAGAAGCAAGGAACAAAAGTTTTATAAGTGTTTAATTATGATCTTAAAGCTGAACCAAAAATAGAATAAGTGTTTATGAACATTCAACCTTTGCTGGTTAGACTTTTTGGGCACATAAGCTTTATTCACTCAGTCTTAGGCTTAATACACTTAAGCTTTGACAAGATAGACCAAGATCTCTCCTAACATAGGACATATTCTTGTACCTGAGTCACTAGTACATGATTCGTTGGTTTGCCTTTGTTTAAGAATCTAAGTAACTTTGGTTTACACTACACTGAGTCAGGAAAGATCAGATGAACTTAAGTCTCAACCTTAGTGTTCATTAGGGAAGGTGGAGTCCTTACCTGTGCGTGCAGGTAGACTCTTTGTCTTAGTCTTTAGCCTTGTGTCTAGGAGAAGCTCTTTCTACCAAAGCACTCACCCACCAAATAAGTGTGCTCCACCAAATAAAGTTGAAGGAGACATATTGACATTTGCTTTTAGAAAAAGAAGAAAAATCAGGAAATAATAGAAAAATGAGAAAAAAGCAGGAAAAAATAGAAAAAGTCAAAAAGAAAAGAAAAAGACATTCTTTTGAATAAGTCAATATGTTCTCCAATCCCAATTGTAAATATTTGTAATTCCACCAAAAAGGTTGTTTCAGGGTGCATTACATATACCCTGAGTTTCCACCAAATATTCTTTAAGCTACAAATACAATAAGTGTTGGGTTTGAGTCTTCAGTTATTTTTAGAGTCAATCTTAAAACATGAGCTGAAGCTGAGATCAACCTGGACTTAAAAAGAAGTGAAACCCTGGATTTTAGTCTTAGTGTAGCGTTCATCTGGTTGGTCTTGAGTATACACTGAGCACAACCATAACCTCTTAGCTATTGAGCTTGGTAAAACCTTCTGAGTCCTGGAAATCGCACTTAAGGTTTAAATATCAAGAGTCCTTGTTTGTCGAGAGATGGTCTAGGTCATATAAGACTTGAGTTCTGGTAATCTTCCTAAGCAACTGGTTCTCACAATGTCCACTACATAAACATAGTTGGTTTGCTACAGAAAATTTTGCTTAAAGATCATCTCTAAACACTTAACATTTAAAATGAGTTAAATAGAAATCTCTTCACACTTACCCAGTTGATGCTATATTGCCTTGCATTTAATGAGTTGTTTAATAAGGGACTAGCAAAACTTAAGCATGGGGGTATGATGAGGTATGGCTCATCATAGCTAAAATGCCAAAGTTAAGTTAGAAACTTGGTTAAACACTATCAAATTAACACAAGAAATGGGTTAAGTGTGGGAATTATGGAAAAAAGTCTAAAACACTCAATTTATACTAAAAACGCATAATTAGGTCAATTTTGAGAGATTTTTATTTAAATATGTAAATGGATGACCTGAATGCCAATTGAACACAATTTGAGCTTTAAAGAACAAATCAATGGTTGGATTATATTATGATATGTTCAATTAATATGCCATAAAAATTACATTGCATTTGGACCTTGAAATACATGCATTACACTTAGGTCCTTCAACATTTTACATTTTCTACACTTAAAAACCTTTAGGGATCTATTTGCATGTAGTTAGGGAGCTCCCTGTCATGATCTTTATCACATATGGGTTCTTTAGCAATTTTTATACTGATTCATGTCTTTTAGGCTTTAGTGCAAATTTCCCAACATGCTTGGGCGAGCATTCTCCTGACACTGTTCACCACGAAGAACACGAAGAGCATCCACCGTCCATCCTTCTTATTTTGATCCTACGGTGGATCTGCTTCCAACTTGCTACTACCAGTGATCATATGACCTCACCTCGATCTAGATCACATCCAGAGGCTTGCATTCATTATGAGTCTTTCCTGCATCTCCAAGAATCCATCCCCACCGCTCATTCTCAACAGACGTCATAGCCTAATCCGGTGCACACATCCCTCTCATGACTATATAAGGAGTTCTACTCCTTCACTTGAGTTTTTTATCGACCCCTCTACTATTCCCTTGGGTCGTTCATTCTTCCCTCTCCAGCTTCTCCTTTTTCCTCACTCCTCGCCACCTGTGATAGAGGTGTTGAACTCTCGAATTGCTATGCTAACGTGTTTAGTTTTAAAACCTTGTCGTTGTAGCTTGAAAGCGAAGAATTCGTGTTCAACAAATAAAATTTATACCGAAATTTGAATTTCGGGTCGAACACAGGGAGGCTACGTCGATCTATATTCGCAATTATATATTTTTTTAGAATTTTTGAAAAGCGAGACGATATAATTACAATGAAACTATCAGACTAAAAGGAAGAGAGAGAGAGAAAGAGAAAAAGAGAGAGAGAGAAAGAGAACATGCATTCAATATTTCAAACTGTTTATACAATCAAACCAAATAAAAGTTACACTAGAAAGCGGGAAATTAGCTACACTATAAAGCAGGAAAATTCCACACTAGAAAAGCTATAAAGAAGAATAGGAGAGAGAAGTTGTCCTCCTCGACTATCGCTTGGAGGACGAGCCAGACGGAACGACGCCTGGACGAAGGAGGACGGAGCAAGACGAAGTAGAAGAACGGGAACGGAGCAGCACGCCGTCGTCATTGCGGGATCCACTTCCGAAGGGGGACGAAAATTTGGACTTTATCTCGCGAGGAGCATCCCAGGTGTGGGACAAGCATCTCTTGAGCTTTGGAGAGGTAGAGAAGTGAAGGAAGGGATGAGAATTTCGTGTGAAGGGGGTCTCCTTTTATAGTTGCAAGGAGTGGGGGCAAATTAGTCATTACATCTTTAAAACATTAAATAAGGGATCTTTAGTGACGGATAAAACCGTCGCTAAAGCCCCAACGTGGGTGTAGTGGGCGCTCCCCATGCGCACCCGCTCAACTGCTCTCTCTCTCAACACATCCGCACGTTCAACAAATCTTAGCCGTCCGATCGTGAGATCGGATGGCATAGGATGCGCCTTCGCCCACTGTTGTGCGCCCGCCTCAACGCGTACGATGGCGCGTCCTCGCCTCGCATGAAATAGTGCGTGGCCGCTATTGGGAGATCTGAGCCGCCAGATGATGATCCAACGCATGCCCGGGCCCTTCTCCCCTTCGCTGCGGCTCGAACCCGCGGCCACTACTTGCGATAGCACCTTCGACCGCTACGCTACGCGGCACGGATGGTCGAGCGGATGCTTTTAGGCGTAGCTGTCCATAGCCGTTGGATAGAGATCCAACGGCAGAGAGAGGGCGGGTGCGAAGGCTTCAATGGTTGCATGTGGGCGTTTGGGCAGCCGAGATGACGCCACGTGGCTCCATCTTGGCCGTTCATCTTCTGGATGTTGTAGATGGTGCCACGGATGTCGGATTGACTTGATTTTTGCGTCGTTAGGTTGCGATCGTCGATCCGAATTTATCCGTGTGGTCGGATTTGTCATTTGAAGTGTGGATATTACACCATCTTGGACCTTGATCTTCTAGGGTTCCTTGGTCACTATCTGATGCTACAGATGCCTGATTAGGGCGATCTTGGAGTCGTTGAACTCCAGTTGTCACCTTGATCACATCCGTACGGTTGGATCTTTGATCACAGGCCCCGATAAAAAGTTTACCCTGTCCAAGCACATAAAAGGAGACAATTAACCTCCATTTTATTCAAACTACTCTAAATGCAAGATGATGCATGTTATGCAATATTTATATCATGAAATGCAATCCTATGCTTAAGAACATGCATAAATAGACATCTTAAGTAGTGTAAATGTGTTTACATCAAGAGGCGACATCATCTCCCTCCTTCATCCATGTCAAGCTAGATCACATAACTCCAGGGGACGTCCTAGGAGTCCCACTAGTGGATTCTTCTTCACTAGAGATCTTCTTCCTCAATTCGTCACCACTGACCGCCAATTATGGTCCTGGAGATCCCATTCATCCAATTAGAGTAGATTTTAATGCTTTCTAGAATAGATTTAAATGCTTTCTAGATTAGATTAGATTAGTTTAGATAGTTTAGATCACAATTTCACTACTTGATTGCTTTTGTTTAGGAGTAGATTAATGTTAGTGTTGTCATACCCTTGATTAGTCTTCTCTGATCAATCCTGATCAGGGAGGGAAATTCGTAGTTCCATTTTGTTCATCTAATCTTCCTCCACATCTCAAGACCACTGTCATACTATTTCGTCGAGTTTTTAATCCGTTGATCACACCATCCACTTGAGCATCAACTAGATCTGAAGCTCAGTAGCTCTTAGATCTAATGGAGCACTAAATCCATTTTTGGGTCTCCTCATTCACTTCACCTGATCACAAGGGCCCACCTCCTGGTCTGAATTGAGTACAATTCACTCAATTCATTTGGATTTGATTTTTATGCTTGATCATTAGATTAAGGATCCAATTTGGTTTTAATGGGTTTTAATTGAGTGAATTGGGTTTTTATTTGTTTGATTGGAATAATGGTGATGTGCTTGAGCTGTTGTAATTGGATTTTTATTGTTTATTGAGCTTACGCCCAATTTGAATGTTAGATACTGTTTGTCTTCTTCGCCTGGTAGCCATGGCCAAGAAAAATCCAATACATGGATTGGAGGCCATGGTGATTACCAAATGGCTTTTAAGGATTGCCCAAACACCTTGAACACTAATTAATAGTGTGCAGGATGTTTGCATGATTAGATCATTATGACGACCATAGATCAAATGCCCACCTAGGCGACATTTGAATTTTAATCCAAAGTGTTTCCATGTGTTATTCAGGAGTTGATTGAAGTTTGATGTATCTAAATGAATGCGTGGGATTCGATTTTAGTTGGTTCTAATGCCTATTTTAATCTCTTCCCTTCATGCTGTCTATGGCAAAGGAGGGAGATCAGATTAGGGTTTGTAGGACTTGTTGGGCTTTGATCAATGTTTTCTTATGTTTTAAATCATTTTAGGAGTGAGTGTGATAATTGAAGTTGGTCTTAAAATGATTCAAGTGAAATCTGTAGATTTGAGTTTCATTGATTAGGTTTCAGGTCGATCTTGATGACCTGATAATCCAACCAAGTCTCTAATGCTGGGAACAAGATTCTCAAAGGATTTTTGGTGAATATGCAATTTGTGTGAGTGATTGGGTTAATGTTTTAAGTTTTGATTTAGAATAGATCGGTGTATGTCAATATGGTAGAAATCGCTCCTAAATGAACTTCGAATGGCTTTAATCAGGGATTTATGATGAGTCATGATGATGTTAGCTCACATGAATTTTTTTGGAGGAGATTTTCCCTAATTTTATATCTTGGATTCATTGAGATGGATTTTTGAGCACAATAGCACATGAAAGGAGGACCGATCTTCCTTTTGATAGCAGCAGCAACTTCTCTTTCTGTCAGGTCTGCTAGAGGCTAAATCTAACTTGGTTTTAAGTTTTGATGAGTTGTCTGATAGATTTTAATGTGAAAATTACTTGCAAGAAACATTCATGTATAATCATTTTGCATAGATTTGATTTGAATAGGTTGTAAAATTTGGTTACAACTTCTGTCAGCAACTAATTTTGCTGAAATCTGTTAAGGGTCGCTACTGATGAATCCTGGCATTATTTAGAGGCTTACCTTGGTTTTCTAAGTTAATCTGGTGCAGAACAAGAACATTGAAGCATTTGTCTATCTTTGATTTGCTTTGAATGGAAAAGTGTAGTAAGAATTTCATGCTAGAAATTGTTGTTAGCAAAAACAACTTCTGAAATTTGTACAAACTGAGCTTTGATGTAATTCTAATGCTTACTTCATGTGTTTTGAGTGTAAATCTAATCTCACTTGATGTATGGAAATGTTCTAAGATCATATCTTCTTTTCCAGTCTATGTAGATGAGTTTTTAAGGCTTTAGTTTTATGTCTTGCATTCATTAAAGCCTTGTTTTGCTTAACTTGTAAGTATACTTATAACTGTAGATATAACTTAAAGTAATTATTATGTACAATAATATATCCCTATATTTATTTATTTATCTATATATTGTACATATTTATCTTTATAAGTTAATTAGGTATATTATTAAGTTAATATAATTTAAATTAGTAAATTATTAAATTAATGAAATAAATTATGTTGTATAGTTGTATATTATAATTTAAAGTATTTTTAGCATATTTATAACCTATTTATTTTGTAAAAAATACTTATAATGTATATATTTGTATATATATGTGTAAACATGCATTTAAATGTATATAAATTGAAATAAATCAATAAAAATAAATTGAAAATTTGTAATAATAAGTTAATAATGTAAACTAATTTATAAATCATTTGTACCATTAATTTATTAATTTATACTTTAATTAAGGAATTAAATATAAAATCAATGTGCATTTTTCACTAACTTTAATGAATTTTTAAATATATATTTAATTATTGTAAATAAACTATACTAATAAGAAGTCCTATGTATAGGCTACATGTATACATAATTTAATTATAAAATAATTATTTATTTAGCATCTTAATCGAGGTAAGAAATTGGCTAAAAATCACGGTTTGCATGTCAATTTGGGCACTTTCATTAATGCCACATCGGTAGATGACGGGTGCTTACAACTGTATTTAAGTAATTATGTTGGTAGGCGAGACGTCTAGTATGGGGGTTTGATCCCTACAAGCACCTTTGACCATGCATTGACCATGAGAGAGAGAGAGAGAGAAAGGGGGGGCTGCGAGCTCGTAGGCCTGTGTTGGGTCGAGCGTGTGCTTTGTGGGTCGGTATTGGCTTGAAACTATGCAAAAACACTCATTAACAAACTATGGGCCCAAGATTAGTAGTGGTCGATCCGACCCCTAGTGGGCTTGATACCTGGCACCTACAAATATATGAACATGAACATTAAGGCACTAGATATAGCTAAGATAAATATTACAGAAAAATCTAAAATAATGCCTTATTTACAAAATGCACTAAATGACTAATGTAACCTATACAAATGCATTCTTACCTAATTTATCTTTGAACTAACATTAGTTAGGCATAAATTATGTCAATAAATATGAAATTATCAATATCCCAGTAGATGAATAGAAATAGGAGAGAGAAATCCACCCACACAATAGAAGAAACTAAGCTAGCCTTAATGTGTACCCCTAATAGACCTAAGCCTTGATTAAATAGGCGCACCACTAAATAAATCCATCATTGTGTCTGATAGATAACCTAGTTAGATTAAGTCAAGTGGGATAGAGGAGGCACTTCCCAGACCACTATTCAGGTGCCAAGAGTAACCCATGCTCAGCTTAAGTTGTTTGATAATCAAACCCCTCAGCTTGACACTAGGTTATGTACTGACAGAGACACGGGTAATCTATTTAATGGAATGACTATATAAGCAAGACTAGTTTGTCCTGCCTAGGGCATGTCTACTCTTTTTTGCAGGGCTAGGATAGTGGTGCACTAGATATGATGGTTGTTACGGGGGTAGTTGTCCTTAATTACCAATTCAGAAGTATATGTGAACAATCTGAGAGTTCACAAACAAGACTTTTTGATAAATAACTTTTATGATTAAGCCTTGTTTGGTGAGTTTTAGGATTTGATCCTTAGTAGACTCAAACAAATTTTGGTTGGTACATAAGGTTTTGCAAGCATGTGTATAGATATATTTCCTTTAAGGCTAGAGAATGTGGGTGCCTAGCCAACCTTAGAATCAAAACCCTAGCATATGCAACTTCTACTTTGGTGAATCGGTTTCAAATCGACGAGTGGTGTAGCCCAATCAAAGCAATCAATGTCCTCTGAGCACCACTTAATTAGGCACACAAAAATATGTTTTTTTTCATAATTTTTCAGGCCTATTTAATAATGTTCCCCCAATTTATAGTGCATTGGGGTCTCAGAGTCAGAAAAGACCCCCAATCAGTGTTGTTTGTGAATCAGATAGTGTAGAGTGCTAAAAAATTTCCATTTTTTTTTAGAGTTCGACAACTTGATCAAGAATCAAATGAAATTACTTTAAATCAATTTGGATAAGTAAAAAAATAATAAAAATTCGAACAGTGAATGAAATTAGTAGTAGATGAGAATCAAGATAGGGGTTTGTTCCATAAATTTTTAAAATTTTTCTACAAATAGTTAGGGCACGAAATATTAGGATATGATTTCCAACTTCAAAACACACGTTCGATAGAAATTTTATTATTTTAAGAGTTGAGAAATTCATGAAATTAATTTTTAAAAAGAGATGGGTAGATCGGTCTAAAAATCAAAAAGTGATTTTGATGGATAGAACTTGACTATCAAACCATAAGAGAGGATAAGATTTTTTTTTTCAAATAGCTAATGCAAGTAACAAACAAATCTGAAACCTAGGGTTCAACATGAAACCTAAATGGATAAGAGATGTTTTGTTTTTTTTCCTAATGAAACTTAATCCTAAGATGTAGAAATACTCGAATCTTTAATTGCAATCTTTTCTCACTCCCACTTTGTGATTTGATCTCGTGCTCCCATGTAAATTCTTACACAAAACAACAAAGGAAAAAGAGCAAGTTAGAAAACAAAATGCAACTAAGATGCAACAAAAAGAAAACAGATCTGTTGCCTCCTTGGTAACAGTGCCAAAATTTGTTATCATGAAAATTGCTTAAGTAAATAAACGTTCATTGCAACACAATTTTTCGAGATAAAAAATAATAATTAGAACTTTAGTGAATTCCAGGTCAAACTCAAGGAGGCAAGGATCATATCTAACCTAATGAGAAAACACAAACTAAATGTGACTAACTTTTTTTTTTTTGTATTTTAAATCGAAGGTGTTGAGAAAATGGAAAATCAATCACAATAAATATTCATGAGGGGGATGAGAAGCATGGATTGAAAATAATATAATTGAAAATAAAAATTTATTGCTAATAGAAATTCCTAACTATTACAACTAGAAATAAAAACTACAAGAAAATAGGAAATAGAATAGAAGTATAAGCGGAAATCCGGAGCATAGTTTGTGAATGTAGTGATGAGTGGCTACTCATCATAGCTAAAAAGCTAAAGTTAAGCTAGAAACTAGGTTAAGCAATGTCAAATTAACAAATAAAAAGGGTTAAGTGTGGGAATCAAAGAAAAAGGCCTAAAACCTTAATTCTGTGTTAAAATTGCATAATTAGGTCATAAAACGAGATATTCTGAAGATAAAGGTCAAATGGTGATCCAAGTGTTAATTGAACACACAAACAAGTTTAAAAATTCAAATAAAAAGTATAATTAATTTCTCAAATGTTCAATTAAGCACATATAAAAACTTGAAGGCATTTGGACATCATTAAGGCCTTTAAACTTAGAGTTTACATTTAGGTCCTTTATGTATCACATTTTCTTCTTTAGAAAACTTTCCCGGACCTATTTGTAACCCGCAGGGACCTCTTTGAAAGTCCTTAGGGTCCATTCAGTTATTATTTCTTACCACTTATGGACCTATTCATAATTTTTCTACCCCTTCGTAAAGGGCCTCTCCCTGCAAATTACCCCAAAGACCTGAGCCACCTGCTACCCCTCGCACGCACTGTAGTGCGCGAAGAACTCGACAAATCTCAGCCATCCAATCTCCCTTGATTTTGATCTACGTCCCAATCTAAATTGAAGCTTCGCACGAAGTGACGTGTATGCTCACCCAAATCCCTAGATCCCATCCTACGGTCAGTTTTCAATTTGGCAGCCCGCGTGCTCCTCTCCTCTCATCCTTGCCACCTGTTCCATCAACGAATATCTTTACGCACGTGGTGATCTGAGCCACTGAGATTGCTACTTAAGCACCTCAGTGGTCGCACGCGCAAAGGATCGCTCTCTCCTACCTTCTTAGCGGTCGTTCTTCCACTCCAGCTACCCCTCCCCACCAAATCCCTGATTTCACAGCCACCGGTTGTGAAATCCTTGGCTTCTCTCCTACCCTCCTCGTTGCTAAGGACCTCATAGCACCTGAGGACGACCTTGAAGCTTCACTAGAAGGCTTTTCCCTCCACTGGAGCTCACCTCCCTCCTTTCTTCCTCCTTAGCCACCGGCTAAAGACCCATAGGTCCCATTCTTCCTGTTAGAATAGTTTTATTACTTTGTAGTTTAGCTGTAGCAGTAGTTAAGTAGATTACCAATAGAATTAGAGTAAATTTTAGTAATTAATTTTGTTGCTCTATTCGTTTAGCAGTAGGAGTAGAATTAGAGTAAATTCCCCCCCTCACCTCCTCTGATCATTCCGGATCAGAGGGGATGGTTTCACACAGCCATTGATCATGAATTTTCTCCCTTTTCATGTTTTCCATTTTGCTTTTGATTCCCACGATTTATTTATCGCAATTTCACCCACTCATTAGACCTAATTTTAGATTTGATTGTCTTCTGATATCAGATCTGAAATTAGCATCAAAGATCATGTTAGGGCCTTCTCACTCATTCCATTTTGCTCACAAAAGCCCCTGATTTGAGCTTTAAAGAGAATTGGTTTGCTGGATTGATATTGAATTTGGATTGTAATGAATTTGAATCATTTGAGCTTTGAACGTTTGATCTAGCAAACTGAGGATTTTGATTGTGATTCACTGCTTGGCAAGGAGCCCGAGGTGATTTTAAAGTCAAAATTCACCTCAGAAGAGCCATGATCTTAACTGGATTCTCGTGAGGTTTTAAATGTCCTGAATGCATGTTGAGTCAATGAAAAATCACTTAGTTGATTTGAGACTCTACCTTGCATCCTCTAGTTGATTTTGAGGAGTAAATCTATTTTCCTGACCTAAGGAATTCTCCATATTCGTTAAGGTTCCAGAATTCTGGGATGGAGTGTTTGGTTTAAATTGACTGATTTGATTCTTTCTACATGCTGTCTATAGCATTAGAAAGAATTAGATCAGCTGCTCTTTAACTCTAATTTGATCAGATGTTACTGACAAGGGATTTTGGTTTTGATTTGTATTCCTGAGTGGTTTTTCTATGAATTGAAACCCTTGTCAGATTGTGTTGAGTAAATTTCTGATTTGTGTGTTCTATATGTACAAATCCTAGATTTAGAGCAAAGTGCTGCAATTGCAGCTACATTTCCCCTCAAACCCAGCTATGTAATTCCTAAAACAATCACTTAAAATTCCTGATCAGGTTATCTATAGCCTGATCTGGAATTTGATTGGTTGATTCAAGTTATTAAGTAGCTGGTTTTGAGTTCTCTCTGTTGCAGATCTGGTTCTATGGAAGATGTCTTAACTGTAGCAGCAGTTAAGACATCTAAAGTAGAACCCAATCTGTTGCAGTGAGAGGAGTTTCAATAGTTGCTTACTATTGATTACCCTTCTGCTTAGCTGCTGCAGTTGCTAGCTTCTTCCTGTTGTTCTAGCAGAAATCCCAAGTCTGAATAACCCTGTGGACAGTAGCTTAGGTTTAATTTTGTTAGGATAGTTGACTGATGTACAATGTTGTGTTATTTGTATACAAGCTTTCCTATTTTGTAATTGACTTTTAATATCCTTTGAATGCTTGTAGTGAAATTTTTTAATCCTTTGTCAACTAACTAGTAAGTCCAACTGTCCACTAAGTGAAATTAATTGAAATTTATCTTGATTTGCATGCTTAACTGCTTATATCCTTTCCATAGCCTATACTAAACATGTTTAAGGCAGTTCCCTGCCTTTTAGACTTTTAAGTTTCATCCTAAGCCTTTAGGACACTTTAGACAACCCTTTAAAGGATTAGGATGAGTGAACTTGGGATTTAAATAAAAATTATATAAAATATAAAAAAAATAAAATAAACCTGTCTGATTGAAGATCAGATATTTCCCTAAATGCATACTATGTTTCATGGTATTCTGAACCCCCGACTTGGTATAATTTACCAGTCGACGGTTCTGTATACCATGGAATTTAATAAAAGAAATTACCCTTAAAAACATCAAAAACATCTCCTTCTTCTCATCCATTTCTTTCATTCTCCTCTCCTACCTCCATAACATAGATAAAAACCATAAAAAGTGAAAAAACTCTAAAAATAGTAAAAATCCCTTGTATAATATGTATATAAGTACATATTTAAGCTATATAGTAAGCCTACTTATCTGCAATGTAAAGTATACATATTTATAAGTTAAATAACTTATGTTTGTATTGTATTATGTAAAGTAAATATTTAAGTTAGATTATACTATATATATCTTAATTATACAACTAATTATTAATTAAACTAATGTATATGTACAATAAAGCTATATAAGTAATAAATACTATAAATAACCTTATTAAGTTATAAGACTGTATATATGTATTTATATGTATATAATAAACATACTAAACCCTGTACCTTAATTTAATTATACATATAGAATAAATAATTAATTTATTAAGTTAATAGTTAAGTTATTAGATTAAATTAAAATAAATTAGTAGATTAAGTTAAAACTAAGTTAATTCATACTATACATGTATACTACTGTATTTTAAGTAAGTTAACCTAATTTAAGTATATTTATAATGTATACACTATTTAAATTTAGTGTACAAATAAAATAGTCCAAAAAGTTGCTATTTAAATGTAAATAAAATAGAAATTAAACCTGTAAAATACAATAAAAATGTTTATAAAATATTTAGATATGTATACTAACTCTGTATAAGGTCAATTAGACCATATAATAACTAATTTATATGTAATTAAGAAGCAAAACTTAAAAATAAGTATGTATAAACCGCATAGTTTAGCTAATTTATTTATATAGTAAATATAGTTAAAATTTTAAATTAATTGTACAATTGTATAGTACTATATAAATACTTTATTTTCACATAATTTATTTTTAATAACTAATAAATTATGGCCCTCGAATTGAGGGCCAAAATCACAAATGTGTGCATAGCCGCTGGAATTCTAGCGCTGGACAGGCACCAGAAAGCGCCACATCGTGTGTTGAGGAGCATGCAGAGTGCTTTTTATTATTTTTGTTCCTTACGATGTTCAGTTGTCACGGGCGCTGGTGCCCGAACAATCGAACATCTCTGAGCATATTGAGAATATATTCTGAGCATCTGTGTTGGGCCAGGGGCCTGGGTGTGTGCGGGCTTGTTAAGCCCAAATGTTTGAGCATGAACATGTAATTAAGTGGCCTAATTAAGAAATTAGGGTGCACTTAGTACAGGTCTAGTCCCACCCTCAGGGTGTTGTGTATCCCTCGAAAGGCGTGCCCGCAAATTAAACAAATTTTTGATTAAGTTAGAACCCTAATGACACTGTAAGCACTGCGAAGAGAGAAAGCTTAAGATGCCTAAGTGTTAAGACGATAAGCGAAATTAAGAGAAGAAGAAGCAGTGCTGAGAAGAAAAGAAGAATCAAAGAGAGAAGTATGTATTTGTATGGTATGTACAGAGACTCGTATAAGTAGTATTTGTAAATAAATATGTATAAGATAACTAAAGTATATATATATACGTAGTATAGCTACTTTCATTTATATATAACTTCATACCTTTACTAACAAAATAAAATGTTACTGTAGGTGAAATAACTGTCGCTATAGACCCTGGTTTCCTTCTTACAGTTTGTATATAGTTTTTTAGGGTCCAGCGACCTTTATATCTGTTGCTGTAGCTATTATATGTGTTACTGTATATGTCAATATAGTAAGTTAAGTTAGTATGCTATGTAATATTAGTTAGTAGTGTATATTTATGTAAGTATTAGTAATATAACTTATAAATAAATAGCATAGAATATACCTATGTATTATTTGATGCTTGTTTGTAAGTAGATTCTTGCAAGCACTTTCATTGATTTTTTTTGTACATCATGGAACCTTTAATTCATTCTTCATAGATTCATTCATTCATTCATTATTGATTGTATATAAAATTAATCATTTTTGGAATTAAAGAATAATTTTGGACCTAGAGAGTGATATAAATCAATAATTGCCTCCCAGTGAACGACATGGAATAAACTAGTAAAAATTAGGTAATTAAATAAAAATGGTCGTAATAATGGTTTGTATTTCCTACATTTACTACAACAACATCAATTCACAATCATCATGAACCATTATTCACCATCATTATTTTTTGGCACTGTTGCCGGGGAGGCAACTCTCTTTATGCCAAAATTACTTTTTAATTCTTTATTTGTATATAATTCTTGATTTCATTTCATTCAAACCCATTGATTGTACATAATTATTTTCTTCCATTGATTAATTCATTGTTGTGTATACATTCTTTTATTTTTTTACTAATCATTTATTGTTTTTCCACAGCACTTGAGGAGTAGGAGGAGAAGCATCACCTTCCAGGTGGAGGTCGTCTTCCTGGTGGAACCGCTACGCTTCTGACCCGACGTCCAGGCAGAGTGTTCCCTCAGAGTAGTTGTAGGAGTAGTATTATAGTAATAGTATAGTATAGTTTAGTTAGACTTAGGTATATTGCTTAGGACCATTTGTTAGTCATAAGTTGTGAGAGCCTGTTTTCACACATTAATTGTAATAACTGTGGACTTTCTGGACTCTATTTTTCTATTTCTCAGACTCATCTCTCATCGATACGATTTTCCGTTCGCGATTTTCTGAATCGATTTCTTTCTTTGTTTTTGTTTGTTGCATTATTCAAAATCCAAAAAAAATTAAAAATTCAAAAAAAATAAAAAATCTCATCCTTATCTAGCAGCAGCATACCCTTAGGCATCCATCTTTGGTTGCATATTTTTCCTACTAGATTTTAATTCCAAGTTAAATTTGCATATTGTAGATTGCTGGAGTCAGGTACGCATTCCTTGCCTTTCTCAAACTCCTATCATAAGTGCATTTGACTTAAAATCTAAGAAGACCATCTCTTGTATTGAATTGATTAAAAAGCGAGACGAGCAGCATAGAAGTCATTTCATAATCATTTGAATTAAATCAAAAGGAGACATTTAATATGACTGAGATTTTACCGCATTATTTTGATTGTTATCATGCACACAGCACGATCACTTAAGATCACAACACATGGGTTTCTACCTCATCTCCTTCTGCAACCACAGGATCTGGATTCGCATGCCAGTCTTGTCTAGACTCCCAGTGGATTTTAGAGGTCTGCACATTGCTAGGTTTATTTTAGGACACGTACAATTGTTTGAAACAATTGTTTGCGTACTATATAATTTTGCGTAGTAGCCTCTAGGTAAAAATTCGATTCATCTCGCTTGCTTGATTGAGATTTGATTGGGATTTTCCACTTTCTGTGAATTAAGCTAAAACGATTCCATTGAGTTGTGACTGATTGTTTTCGTTTTCAAAAAAAAAAAAAAACCCAACTCAATGGAAGGTAGGAGATCCCAGAACCCAGAGCTAGTACTCCCCTTGGGTGCTGATACCCAAGTAATTGCATCCACTTCTTTGCCTTCCATTTCCAATCCCTTGCCTCCCGAGTCTCAAACTCCTATTCACTATTCCACTTACCAAGAGGATGATCATGAGTCATCACAATTTGAGGATTTTGAAGAACTTCCTCCACATCTGATTGCACATCCTCCACCACCCCCACCACCTATCCATAGGTTCCAACCTCCACCATATCCTAATCTTCCTAACCCACCCCCGGAGAGAGGACCTATGCCTCATCTTCAACACCTGTTTGAAACATAATTACAAATGAATACCTTAACACAACAGGTGCAAAAACTTGCTCAAGCTGTTAATCTCTTAGCTAACCCCCAACCACAACCACCCCAACCTCGCAGACCTCAACTATGGGATTACTATAATCCCGTAGTTGCTCAACCGATGCCTGTGGTATGTTATCCCGATGGGGGTCGTGCTACTGAACTAAAGTCGAACATTATAGCACTCATTCCTGACTTCCATGGACTTGCTTCTGAGGACCCTTTTTAGCATTTAGAGGAGCTGAAAAATCTTGCTCAAACTTTGGGTCTGCAAGATCATAATCAGCACACGCTTTTAATGAAAATGTTCTCCTTTTCATTAAAAGATAAGGCTGCCTTTTGGTTTAGAACACTTGCATGGACTACACCTATAGATTCTTGGGCTTCTTTAGAACATGAGTTCCTAAAGAAGTACTTTCCTGTAGGCTGCACTAACGCCTTAAGGTGTGCTAGCACCACATTCACTTAGAATCCAGGAGAACAAATGCACAAGGCTTGGGAGAGATTCCATGGGCTTCTGAGAAAATGTCCCCACCATGGTGTCCCACGCTGGCAACAGGTCTAGATCTTCTATCATGGGCTCCATGATGACACACGGAATTTTGTAGATGCTGCTTGTGGAGGCAATTTCCTATGTCGGGACGAGGACTCAGCCTTTGAGCTCTTCGAAGGTATGGCCAAGAATTCTATTAATAATGCTTCGATGAGCATGTTTAATAGAAATTCCTCACATTCCCACTCACACACGGGGGTACATGAAGCCCAATCCAGTAGCAGAGACTTAGAGATAGTGGCTAGTCAACTGGATAAGGTGGGCTTAACCGAGAAGAAAGTAGATGAAGTATGGAAATTTCTCTCAAAACCTTCATCATCTCCTTCTCAGTCACCGGCACAAAACACTTCTTCTCAGTTTCCCACAGGGAGGGAAACTGTGAATAAGCTTTCTGTGACACAATCTGCACTACCAGATTTTCCATTTCCATATCCTTCACCGGTTGAAGGAACCTTTGTTCCTCCCTACACTGACTTACCTGCACCTTCTGGAGCTTCAGAGGAGCTCCATGCCATTCAGAATGGCCCCTTTTCACAGACATACAACCTTGGATGGCGCAATCATCCAAATTTCTCATGGTCGGGAAATTCACAGAGACCTCCTTTTCAACAACCTTCTACACCGCCACAGTACAACTCGATTCGAGCACCACCTCCACAATCACATGGATATCCACCGTGTGCCTACCAGCAACCCCAACCCAGGCCCGCCCAATACTCTCAACCTGGGCCTACACGAGATGACCTGTTGGGGTCTATCATGAAAGCTCTTGCTGATATGCAACATCAGAATATTGCTATGCAGCAGAGACAGGACGCGACCTTAGCTGAGATGAGAGCCCAGCTATCACACTTGACGGAGTCCCGTCAACCACATTCACTTCCATCTCAAGCACAACCCAACCCTAGGAACATAACTTCCCAGAGGTATGTTCAACCTAGACCGGCAATGCAAGGACAAGCACATGTCATTTCACAACCCTTGCATGACACTGAATTTTACACTGACCCAAATTCTTCATATACACAAACCCAACCACCTCTGCTACCTAATTCCGAATTACCATCTACATCTAGGGCTGAACTAAATGCCATAGTCACTAGGAGTGGTAAAAGCACCATAGATCCACCTTTTCCTGCTTCTACTTCTTATCCCAAGTCTTCTACTTCCACTCCTCCATCTAATTCACCATTTCTTGCTTCTCCTTTACCTAGGACTGAACCTCTTGTCACCACTTTTGTACCATTTCCTGAGGCTTTAAAGAAGAAGGAGAAAGGAAAGAAAATGACCTGTGTGGCACCTGAGGAGGATTTGCTTAAGCTCTTTGAGCAAGTCCACATAAAGGATGCGATTTGCCACATACCTCTTTACGCTAAGTTTTTAAAAGACCTATGTACACCTAAGCGTAAAGCAAGGATTCAAAAAGGGAGTAGTCCAATCATCCTCTTGGAACAAGCTAGTTCCATTATTTCCAGTACCCTCCCTACTAAGATGAAAGACCCAGGCACCCCTCTCCTATCCTGCATGATAGGTAACACCACCTTCAACAGAGCACTACTTGACTTAGGTGCTTCCATCAATCCTATCCCAACCTCTCTACTGACACATTTCGAGGTTGGCAATTTGAAGCCAACCGAGGTGTCCCTGCAATTAGCTGATAGGTCAGTTAAGACACCTCAGGGAGTGTTGGAAGATGTTATAGTGCGGGTCAAGGATTTTTACTTTCCTGTAGACTTTATAGTCCTTGACATGGAAGTACCTGAGGATATCCAGAACACACCTATCATTTTAGGAAGACCTTTCTTGGCTACGGTCAAGGCAAACATTAATTGTGAGGAGGGCCTTATAGAATTGAAGTTCGGAGATTAGAAAATAAAAATTGATATTTTTCAGGCCAAAAGAGGATTGACTTGTAGTTTAATTGAGGAAATCTGTTCCTTGATTCTTTGGATCGATTGGTTGAGGATACCTTAATTGATCCACTAAATTTAGAACCTCGACACTCTTTGGACTCTAACTTGACTTTCACTGAGATACCCACTTTAGAGACTGAGGACTTACCTCTTATTCCATTAGTGTCTCTAGGATCTCCTGAAACTTCCACACCTGCACCTTCTGATCCTGTACCTGTTGAGCTCAAACCTTTCCCTGATTCTCTTAAGTATGTTTTCTTAGGACCTGATCAGACCTATCCTGTGATTATTAACTCTTTCTTATCATCTGATCAAGAATCACGACTCTTATCTGTCCTGAGAGCACATAGACAGGCTATAGGATGGAGCCTCTCTGACCTGACTGGCTTTAGTCCTTCTTACTGCACACATAGGATTTTCACTGAAGAAGGATCTTGACCTACTAGATAGCTTCAGCGTAGATTGAACCCTACACTTCAAGAGGTGGTGAAAAATGAAATGATTAAGTGGTTAGACAACAGAATTATCTTCCCCATTTCTGACAGCAGATGGGTAAGTCCTGTTCAAGTTGTACCAAAGAAGGCCGGACTTACCGTCATCACCACTTATTTTGGAGAAGTCATCCTTACACACATTGCTAGTTTGTGGTGAGTTTGTATTGATTACCGGAAACTCAACCAGGCCACGAAGAAAGATCATTTCCCATTTCCCTTCATTGACCAGATACTGGAAAGACTGGCGGGGAATAGATTTTTCTGCTTTTTGGATGGCTATTCAGGATATAATCAGGTGGCCATTCACCCAGATGATCAGGAAAAAATGACGTTCACCTGCCCCTATGGAACCTTTGCATTTCGTAGGTTGCCTTTTGGATTGTGCAATGCACCTGCTACATTTCAGCGGTGTATGTTTGCAATCTTTTCTGACTTGGTAGGTGATTGCTTAAAAGTCTTCATGGATGACTTCTCGATCTTCAGGAGCACATTTGATGCATGCTTAGACCACCTGACTAAGGTCCTGCAAAGATGCATAAATGTGAATTTGGTACTTTCCTAGGAGAAATCACATTTCATGGTACCAGAAGGACTAGTATTAGGTCACCTTATCTCTGAGAGAGGAATAGAGGTTGACCGTGTGAAGGTAAAGTTGATTTTTGAATTATCTCTACCTTCATCGGTTAAACAAATTAGATCTTTTCTCGGGCATGTTGTTTTTTATCGCCGCTTTATAGCGGATTTCTCGAAAATAGCCTAACCTCTCACTAATCTCCTCTCTAAAGATGTAAACTTCCAGATCTCTAACGATTGTGTTCGTGCCTATACGACACTTCATGATCTGGTCACCAAGGCACCAGTACTGCAACCTCCAGATTGGTCTTACCCTTTTGATATCATGTGTGATGCCTTTGATTATGCAGTAGGGGCTGTCCTTGGTCAAAAATTGAACGGGAAACCTGCAATCATCTATTACGCTAGCAAGACCTTAGATGAAGCTCAGAGGAATTACACCATCACAGAAAAGGAATTGCTAGCTATAGTATTTGCACTGGAAAAATTCATACCTTATCTTTTAGGTTCCCACATTATAGTCTACACTGACCACACTGCAGTTTGACATCTTCTCGCCAAGAAGGACCCGAAATCTCATCTGATTAGATGGATCCTACTTTTATAGGAATTTGATTTAGAGATTAATGATAAGGCTGGAAAGCAGAATGTGGTAGCTGACCACTTATCCCGCCTTCCTTTTGAAGAGATTTCTCCTTCTTTGCCTATTTCTGACCACTTCCCTGATGAGCAATTGCTGGTCATTCATTATGATCTTCCCTGGTATGCTGACATTGTCAACTACCTGGCTTCTGGAATCCTCCCCACTGATTGGGTTCGACATCAAAAAGACAGACTTAGATCCGAGGCCAAGCACTATTACTGGGAAGAACCATGGCTTTTCAAACACCACAAAGACCAGATCCTTAGGAAGTGTGTCCCTGATAAGGAGATAGAAAGCATCTTGTCGTTCTGTCACAACCAGGCATGCGGCAGTCATTTCTCTGGCAAAAAGACTGCTGCAAAGATTTTGCAGAGTGGTTTTATTGGCCCACAATCTTTAAAGATGCACACGAATATAGCAGGGCATGTTCACACTGTCAGTCTCTTGGCAGTATTGGCCGCCGGGACATGATGCCCTTGAATCCGATCATAGTGTGCGAAATCTTTGACATTTGGGGCATTGACTTCATGGGACCTTTTCCTAAATCATATGGCTTCGAGTATATCTTGTTGGCTGTTGAGTATGTTTCTAAATGGATAGAAGCCATCCCCTTGAGGACTAATGATCATAGAGTTGTGACACAATTTGTTCAAGATTTCATCTTCTCTAGATTTGGGGTACCAAAAGCCATCATTAGTGACGGAGGGTCTCATTTTAGAAACACACATTTTCAGTCCCTACTTCAAAAGTATGGGGTGTCACATAGGATTGCTACACCATATCACCCTCAAACCAATGGACTTGCTAAATTGTCCAATTGGGAGATCAAGAAGATTTTACAAACTACCATCCGACCAGATAGAAAGGATTGGTCTTCTAGCCTTTCTAATGCGTTGTGGGCATATAGGACAGCTCACAAAACCCCATTAGGCATGTCTCCTTTTAGACTTGTGTACGGGAAACACTGCCATCTTCCCGTAGAACTTGAGCACAAAGTCTATTGGGCCATCAGAAAATGTAACTTGGACCTAGAGAAGGCCAGTGATCATAGAAAATTACAAATTTCTGATCTAGATGAGTTAAGGAATGAATCTTATGAAAGCTCAAGGATTTATAAGGATAAACTTAAGGCCTTTATGATCGTCACATTCATAGGAAATCATTTCACCCTGGTCAAAAAGTCCTCTTCGACTCTAGACTAAAACTCTTTCCAGGGAAACTAAGATCAAAATGCACTGGACCTTTCAAAATCATGAGAATCTTTGACAATGGAGCCATTGAGATAACTGAAATTGACAAATCTGAACCTTTCACCATAAATGGACAAAGACTAAAACCTTTCATTGAGCCACATGATCTCCGACTTGTCAATTCCACCATTTCGCTCCTACATTTTGAAATACTGACTAGGTTTACGCTTAGCTAAATGCGTTAAACTTAGCAAGACCTATCCTTGTAAATAGTTGTTTTTCACCTTTCTCACTTCTACCTTTATTTGCATTAGGTGTCTACCTTTGCATTTTTAGCATACTTTCATTGACACACATGTCATGAATTTCACTTCCTAGCCCGATTGTCCACTCTGATCTTATATCAGACTTGAAATCGTCCACACAGAGATTTTATTTCCTCATTCCTACTTTCTTCCATCACCTAGTTTAGGATAGTGAAAAGTAGAGCATGCATTTGCATCCACCCTATTCATTCAATGAGGACATTGCAACATTTAAGCATGGGGGGGTGTAAATGGTGAAAGCATTCAATTGAAATGCAATTGTAGACACACCTAGAGTTTAGTATTATAAAAAATGCTTAAGAAAAAAATTCAAAGGCCAAAAATACAAAAAAATGACAAAACACAAAAACTCCAAAAATACAATAAGGGACATGCACTCTATTGTCAAAGGAGAACTCCAAAGAAATTTCTAAAGAGAGAAAAAAAAAGTTGTAAAAGAAGAAAAATAAGTGTTTAACTATGATCTTCTAGCTGAAAACAAAAATAGAATAAGTGTTTATGGACATTCAACCTTTGCTGGTTTGACTTACCGGGCTACTGTAGCTTGATTCAAGCTTTGGCTTAATACACTTTGAGCTTTGACAAGAAAGACCACAGTCTCTCCTAACTTTAGGACACATTCTTATACCTGAGTCACCAGTACAGGATTCGCTGGCTTGCTTTGACTTAGGAGTCTAAGTAACCTTGGCTTACACTACACAATGTTAGGAGAAACCATTTGAACCTGAAATTCAACCCTAGTGTTCATTAGGGAAGGTGGAGTCCTTACCTGTGCATGCAGGTAGACTCTTTGTCCTAACCTTTAGTCTTGTGTCTAGGATAAGCTCTTTCCACAAAAAAACTCACCCACCAAATAAGGTGAGCTCTACTAAATAAAGTTGTCGGAGACATATTGACAAAAAAAAAAAAAATCAGAAAAGTCTAAAAAGAAAGTTCTTGAGAATAAGTCAAGTATGTTCTCCAAAGTCTGTAAATACAAAAGTTTCACCAAAAATGTTTTCAGGGTTCAATACAAATACCTTGTTCTTCCACCAAAAATTCTTTGAGCCACAAACACAATAAGAGTTGGGTTTGAGTACTTGTCATTTCTTGAGAGTCATCCGAAAACATGAGCTGAAGTTAGGATCAACCTGGACTTAAAAAGAGGTGAAACCCCGGGATTGGGTTTTAGAATTCACTTGGTTAGTCTTGACTTATCACAAAGCATAGCCATAACCTCATAGCATTCTGAGTCTGTGTAAAACCCCCTGAGCCCTGGAATTCGACTGAAGGTTTAAATATCAAGAGTCCTTGTTAATTGAGAGATGGTCTATGTCATTTAAGTCTTGAGTTCTGGTGAATCTTCCTCAGTAATAAGGTTCTCACAATGTCTAAACATAAACACAGCTGGTTTATAGGAAAAATCTTTCAGCTTAAAAATCATCTTTAAACACTTAAAACTTTGAGAAAAATGAAAAGAAGAAAAGATATCTCTTCACACTTACCTTGCTGATACTTAAATTGCTCTGCACTTTAATGAATTGTTTGCTAAGGGATTAGCAAAACCTAAGCATGGGGTTATGATGAGTGGCTATTCATCATAGCTAAAAAGCTAAAGTTAAGCTAGAAACTGGGTTAAACAATGTCAAATTAACAAATAAAAAGGGTTAAGTGTGGGAATCAAAGAAAAAGGCCTACAACCTTAATTCTGTGTTAAAATTGCATAATTAGGTCATAAAACGAGATATTCTGAAGATAAAGGTCAAATGGTGATCCAAGTGTTAATTGAACACACAAACAAGTTTAAAAATTCAAATAAAAATTACAATTAATTTCTCAAATGTTCAATTAAGCACATATAAAAACTTAAAGGCATTTGGACATCATTAAGGCCTTGAAACTTAGAGTTTACATTTAGGTCCTTTTTGCATCACATTTTCTTCTTTAGAAAACTTTCCCGGACCTATTTGTAACCTGCAGGGATCTCTTTGAAAGTCCTTAGGGTCCATTCAGTTATTATTTCTTACCACTTATGGACCTATTCATAATTTTTCTACCCCTTCGTAAGGGGCCTCTCCCTGCAAATTACCCAAAAGATCCGAGCCACCTGCTGCCCCTCGCACACACTGTAGCACGCGAAGAACTCGACGAATCTCGACCGTCTAATCTCCCTTGATTTTTATCTGTGGCCTGATCTGAATTGAAGCTTGACGCGAAGCGGCATGTATGCTCACCCAAATCCCCAGATCCCATCCTACGGTCAGTTTTCAATTTGGCAGCCCACGCGTTCCTCTCCTCTCATCCTTGCCACCGGTTCCATCGATGACTTTCTTCACCCACGCGGTGATATGAGACAGTGAGATTGTTACTTAAGCACCTCAGTGGTCGTGCGTGCAAAGGATCGCTCTCTCCTACCTTCTTAGCGGTCGTTCTTCCACTCCAGCTACCCCTCCCCACCAAATCCCTGATTTCACAGCCATCGGCTGTGAAATCCTCGACTTCTGTCCTACCCTCCTCGTCGCTAAGGACCTCATAGCACTTGAGGACGACCTTGAAGCTTCACTAGAAGGATTTTCCCTTCGCTAGAGCTCACCTCCCTCCTTTCTTCCTCCTTAGCCACCGGCTAAGGACCCATAGGTCCCATTCTTTCTGTTAGAATAGTTTTATTACTTTGTAGTTTAGCTGTAGCAGTAGTTAAGTAGATTAGCAGTAGAATTAGAGTAAATTTTAGTGATTAATTATGTTGCTCTATTAGTTTAGCAGTAGGAGTAGAATTAGAGTAAATGGCCCCCCTCACCTCCTCTGATCATTCCAGATCAGAGGGGACGGTTTCACACAGCCATTGATTATGAATTTTCTCCCTCTTCATGTTTTCCATTTCGCTTCTGATTCTCGCGATTTATTCTAAGGAGCATAAAACATAATGAAGCATGAAGGGGAGAGGGGGGGTAAGTGTTCCTTATATAGAGGTTCTAGGTCTTTGGAAGGAGGGCTAGGATTTAAAGGTTAAGAATCAAAGGCTAGGATCAAAGATGGGTAGATAGGATAGGTTGTTTTTGTTGGAACCTAAGGAAGGGTTAGGATTGATTTAGGAGGATGATGGAGGGCTAGGATTGATGATTGGGGGGCAACACTTAGGTGATTTATTGGTCCCTTAGGGTGGTCCAAAGGGCAGTGGGTTTCGGATCCCTAGATGTGGTTTGTATGGTGGCAATTTGAAGTGGTGATGTGATAGGATAAGATGTACTTAGGTAGGGATTAGGATAGAGTTTTGTTGGGATTAATCTAGGCCTTAGGATCATTATCTAAGGGTGGAGATAAGGGTACCTAAGGTGGATGGCTAAAGGTTGATTTACAAATGCTAGGTGGAGGCATTTGATGCGGAAAATCATCGCAAAAAGATTGAGTTTGGAAAACCCATAGTTGTAGCAGAATTTGCAAGAAAATCTGTCAACAAATAAATTTACTGAAACTCAAAAGGAATTCTGGGTCGAACATATGGAGGCTACGTTGATTCATAATCCACAATTATATATATTTTTTGTAATTTTAGTTTTAAGGTGGATTAATCACAATGAATTGGTACTATACTAAGGAGAGAGAGAGAAAGAGAAAGAACAAAACACTTTATAATAGAGATATTATTTTTACAACTAGAAAGCTAAAAATATTACAACTAGAAAGTGGTAAATCTACTCTAGAAAGCAGTAAACAGAAGGGAGGTGAGAAATTATCTTCCTCGTCAGCTGCTTGGAGGACGAGCCGGAACGGGCGACGCCTAGAAGACGGAGAGCGGAGATGGAAGACAGAGAATGAAGTGAGAAGAACTGAGGGCGAGGTAGGATGTCATCGTCATGGGATCCACTTCCAAAATGGGGGTGAGAAGACGACCATGGGAGCTCCACGAATGGGGTGAGAAGTGGACAAAATTTTTATTTTAACTCTAGAGGAGCATCCCAGGTTTGGGACAAGCTTCTTTAGAGCCTTGGAGAGGAAGAGAAGTGAAGGAAGGGATGATTGACATGTGGGGGTCGTAGGGCCTTTTATAAGTGAGGATTGGAGGGGGTAAATGGGTCATTTCATCTTAAAACATTAATGTCAAGGTCTTTAGTGATGGATTTATTCGTCACTAAAGACCCTGAACGTGGGCTTATGTGCATGCGCCTACCGCACCTCCTCTTCTTCCTTTGATCCAACACAGACGCACGTCCTTGAATCCTTAGTCGTTCGATCGTGAGATTGGATGACTTAGGATGCATCTGCCTCATTGTGCGCCTACGTTTGATCATGCGTGCAGGGTGCATCTGATCACGCATGCAGTGCTCCTCGCATCTGGGCACGCCACGTGGCCGCTCCATCACTGTCCATCGCACATTGCACGACCCAATTTCATCCACAGCTCCTTCTTGTAGATTGGATTTGCCCGTTGTGGCTCGATCGTGCGTTGCACGATTTGTGAGGGGTGCCAATAAGATATTGCCCTATTTCCTAACCATAAAAAGAGAAAATTAACCTAAAATTTATACAACCTAATATAAATGCATGATGATGCATGTTATGTAATATTTATAATGTATGATGCAGCTATATGCCTAAGAACGCACATAAATAGACAATTTATGTGATATAAATGTGTCTACATCACACCCCCATGCCTATCTTTTGCTAGTCCTTATCAAAACTACATGCTATTTATAAGATAATTAGAATCAGATTTCTTGGGCAATAGTTATTTTTCAACAGTTAGGGATTTCAACTAAGATATGAACTACAGAGACACAACAGCGCCTGAGTGTCTGCCAAAATGCAGACCGCCTCAAGCCCTCGCCTTATTCAAAGAAGGATCTTTTTCTTTTCTTCTTTTCTAATTTTTTTGGATTTTTGAGTTTAGGGTTTCGGAGCAACTTTCTACGGTCACTCAACCCACTTAAGACTCAATGAGAACTCTAAGTTCTAAGCATCTTTATGTGTGAAATGTGATAGACTCACTGATCCACGATTAGAACAGACTTCAGGTTTCTATGCCCCTAGGTGACCTGAAAAAGGAATTCTGCCTAAAGGTGTATCTATTCAACCGGTAGCTTTCTCCCTACTTTTATTTTTATGGGGTCAACACATGGGTGAACCCAATGTATATCTCCCCGGCTTATTCTACTTCTTTGCTTCTTCCTAAGTGTTTAGGAATTATATGTGCATTTCTTAAGCTGGGTTTTGGACAACCTACCAATGGGTTGTTACCCATGATAACTTGCCAGCTATACTCGTGCGGTGAAGTGTGGCTTATTTCTTCTTTTTCTTTTTTTTTTATCCTTTTCTATTTCTTTTTCGTTTCTTTTTGGATATTTTTCTTTTACTTTTCTTTCTTTTCCTTTTTTTTTTAAGTAGGTGGCTTCCCTAATCTAAGATTTACCTAAAGGCAATAAGATGAGAATGGTCATGTGATTGGGCTCCGAACAACCTTCCAATGGGTTGTTACCCAAGATAACTTTCCAGCCATACCACCCTAGAAGGTTCATTAGTTACCCAATTTTCGTTAAAACTGCCGAAAAGCGAGTTAGTGGAAATAGTGTGTAGATGCTTAGATTTAAAGTCCCCTCAAATCAGAGGGCGGGTTGATAAGTCGTGTACTTATCACCCCAACTGATTTAACCAATTTGAAATAAATTCAGCATGGCGAGGACTCGATAAACAAATCCACATTTAGTGGACAGCAAGGTTGTTTAAGCCCAAAAACCTGAAGGGTCTAAGTGTTCAGATTTTACCGTATTATTTCCTAAGGTTGAAAATTTTCTAAAGCCCAAGCTTTCTTTTCCTAGTTTAATTTTTTTTAATAATAAAAAGGAAAAATAAGGAACATTTACAAGAAATCCACAGAGTTGACAATATGATTTAGAAAATGAATCCACCCCCCATGCCTAACTCATGCAATGTCCTGATTGAAAATAAAATGCATGAGAAGAAGGGTAGAATAAAGAAAATCACCTGTATTCCATGACGTTCAGGTCAGCTCTGAGTCAGACTGTTCAAGTGCTGAGTTTAATGGCATAAGCTAGGCGAAGTCCAGCCAAAGAAGTCACATTAAGGTTAAAGCAACCTTGTCTGAGACGGGTTCTGGAATAACACAGTCAACATAAGGTTTTAGATGTTCTCTGTTGACCTTAAAAGAATTGCCCATCTTTGGGTCAGAAATCTCAACGGCTTCATTTGGGAATATCCGATCAATGATGAACAGGCCACTCCACTTTGACCTAAGCTTGTCAGGAAAGAGCTTAAGTTAAGAATCAAAGAGTCAAACCTTCTGGTTCGGCTTAAAGCTCTTGCGAGAAATCAGTTGGTTATGAAGAGCTTTGGTCAAAGACTTATAGATCTTGGCATTCTCGAATGCATCATTTCTAATCTCCTCCAACTCAGATAGTTGAAGCTTCCTGGTCTTTCTGCCTAAACTTAAATCAAAGTTGCATTTCTTGATTGCCCAGAATGCTCGATGTTCAATCTCTACGAGTAAATGACATGCCTTTCCCTACACCATACAAAACGGTGACATGTCGATAGGAGTCTTGTATGCCGTACGGTAGGCCCAAAGAACATCCTCAAGTTTTTGAGTCCAATCTTTTCGATCAGGCCTAACCATCCTTTGTAGGATGTTCTTATCTCCCGATTGGAGATCTCGACTTGTTTGTTCGTCTGAGGGTGATAAGGTATGGAGATTCTGTGATTTACCCCATATTTTGCTCATAAATTACGAAACTGGGCATTTGTGAAATGAGTACCACCATCGCTGATGATAGCCCTCAAAATCCCGAACCGACTGAATATATTCTTCTTGACAAAATCAATGACCACCTTGTTGTCATTGGTTCGGGTGGGAATAGCCTCAATCTACTTGGACATGTAATCAACAGCAACGAGAATATACTGGTGTCCAAATGGAGGGAGGAAGGGTCCCATGAAATCGATGCCCCAAACGTTAAAGATTTCGATGGGAAGGATTGAGTTTAGAGGCATCATATCTCTCTTGGTTATGCTCTCGAGTGCCTGGCATCGGGAACACGACCTCGAGAATTCCTAGGCATCCTTGAATAAAGATGACCAATAGAATCCAGATTGAAGTATTTTTGTAGCGGTCTTTTTCCCGGAGAAATGTCCACCACACGAAGATGCATGGCAGAACTCAATTATGCTTTGAAACTCATTCTCAGGAACACCACACGAATAATCTGATTAGAGCTGATGCGATACAGTTCAGGGTCATCCTAGAAGTAATATTTGGCTTTAGATTTGAGTCTATCATATTGTTGCTTGGTCTAATCCTGGGGGATTTGACCAACAGCCAAATAATTTACCATGTTTGCAAACTAAGGGGTTTGGACACCTGAAACTGCCAGAATAGTCTCATCCGGAAAAGTATTAGTAATCAGAATATCTGGACGAGAAGAATCACTTAGAAGTCTCGAAAGATGATCTGCCACCACATTTTGTCCCTCGGATTTATCTTTGATTTCAAGATCAAATTCTTGAACAAGAATCCACCAAATAAGCCAGGGTTTGGCATCCTTTTTGGCCAAGAGATATCTTAAGGCCAAGTGGTCGATGAAAATTATGACTGAGACCCTAAGAGATAAGCCCTGAATTTTTCTAAAGAAAATACTATAGCTAGCCATTCCTTCTCAATAACGGTGTAATTCCTCTGGGCCTTGTCTAGAGTTTTGCTAGCGTAGTAGATGACAGAGGGATTTTTGTCAATCTTTTGACCCAAAACAGCCTTGATCGCATAATCAGAAGCGTTGGTCATAATCTCAAATGGGGCTGTCCAGGTCGGTGGTTGCAACACCGGAGCACAAGTGACTGCCGTTTTAAGAAAATCAAATGCTTTGTGGCATGATTCGTTGAAATCAAACAGCGTCTCTTTGGCGAGAAGGTTGCTCAAAGGGCGGGCAACCTTAGAGAAGTCCTTGATGAACCTTCAATAGAATCCCACATGATCGAGAAATGATCGAATTTGTTTAACAGATGTGGGAGGAGGAAGTTTGGAAATAGCATTGAACTTAGCTTTGTCGACCTCAATTCCTCGTTCAGAGATTGCATGACCCAAGATGATACCTTCTTGTGTCATGAAATGACTCTTTTCCCAACTAAGGACCAATCTTGTTTTGATGCATCTTTTAAGGATCAATTCGAGATAGCTAGGCAAGATTCAAACGAATCTCCAAAAATGGAGAAATCGTCTATGAAAACTTCCATAAATTCTCCCACCATGTCTGAAAAAATGTCTAGCATACACCTTTGAAAAGTCGTAGGTGCATTGCAAAGGTTCCGTAGGGACAGGTGAAAGTCGTCTTTTCTTAATCCTCGGGATGGATAGGGACTTGATTGTATCTCGAGTAACCATATAGGAAACAGAAGTACTTTTGCCGGGTTAATCTTTCAAGGATCTGATTGATGAAGGGCAAAGGGAAATGATCCTTTTTGGTGGCTATGTTTACCTTCCTGTAATCGATACAGACTCTTCAGGAGGAAGCTGAACGAGTTGTGATAGATTCTCCTCTCTCGTTAGTCACAATGGTAATCCCGACTTTCTTGGGAACAATTTGAACGGGACTTATCCATGGACTATCTGAGATTGGATAGATGATTCCTACGTCAAGCCAATTAATAATTTCCTTCTTGACCACTTCTCGCATATTAGGGTTCAATCTCCTCTGTATCTGGCGAGAAGGGTGGGATCTATCTTCCATGAAAATTCTGTGATTGCAGTAAGATGGCTCAATCCCCCTAAGGTCATGGATGGTCCAACCAATTGCCTCTTATGTTCTTTTAAGACCTTGATCAGTTTTATCTCCTGCTCCTTAGTCAATCTAAAATTGATAATCATAGGGAGTGTCTTCTTAGGTCCTAAAAATTGATATTTCAAACTCTCAGGCAATGGTTTCAGTTTGAGCTGGGGCTGGTCTAAGATAGAAGGTAAGGAGGATGTTGATGAAGATTCATTAGAACGATCGAGAGGAAGAGGTTGAAAGTGAACAAAATCAGCAACCTCTTCAAAATGTGGCAGGTTTGGCACGAAGGTTTGTGGGTTGGGTTCATCATTGTAGGAGGAACTCTTAATAGCAGATACAACCATACATGTCTCAATATTCAAATATCTTCCTCGAGTTCCTCTATAAATCCAATTTCCTCAAATTTATTAATCACCTTGAAAATATCTAGTTTCAGTTTCTGAGCCCTAAAGGCGATTTGCATGCTACCACTCTTACAGTTGATATTGGCCTTAGCAGTAGTCAGGAACGGATACCCCAGAATGATGGGCGTGTTCCTTAAATTCTCAGGTACATCCATGTCAAGGATAAGGAAATCTACAGGAAAATAGAAGTCCTTAACCTTGACAATAACATCCTCAATAACACCTCTCAGATTTGTAATCGAACGGTCTGCTAATTGCAACGTTACTGAGGTCAGCCGAAGTTCACCTAATCTGAACTTCTCGTAAAGAGAAGTCGGAATTAGATTAATGGATGCACCTGGATCCAAGAGTGCTTGATCAAAAGTGTAATCTCTGATAACACATGAAATCAAAGGGGCACCTGGATCTCTCTTTTTCAAAGGAAGGTGATGTAGGATAACAGAACTAGCCTACTCGGAGAGTATCACCTTCCTCGAAATAGATTATCTCGGCTTATGCTTCTGGGTGCATAAATCCTTTAAGAATTTAGCATAAGTCGGTATGCTTTTGATAGCATCGAGGGGCGGGATATTGATTTCAACATTCTTGAGTATATTCAAGAGCTCCTCGTCACTATCAACAGGCTTCTTCTTCCTAGGTTTAATCAAGGCCTCAGGAAAAGGTACATGAGTCAGATCCTCGGAATCAGGTTCCTGAGCCTTGATTTCTTCTTCAGAGTTCTCCTTTCTTTCCTCAAGCTCACCAGGGTTTTCTTGACTAGAGCAAGGTAGGTGTGGGTCCTGGGTTTGCCTTCAACTCAAAGCAATGGAGTTGGCAGATGCATACAGGTTTGGGTCTTGGGGAGGGTTAGGAAAGATCGGAGGGGCTTGATTAGCCAGAAACCCTAGATTTGATGAAGAAGCAGAAGAGGAAGGACCCTACTCAACCACCTGAGCATGTGCATGTGGGTCCCTCTGATTCCTATACCCTTGGGCTTGATTGCCCGGATTCTGTATGTTGTGTGAGTTGGGTACAGGTTGAGATGGCAGCGATCTGGGCTGATGGGTATTAGCAATGAGCCTGGTTTACAAGTTGTCTAGTGAGGTTTTCATTTATTACATGAGATGGAGCATAGATCCTTGCATCTCTACCATCTGACGGTTCAAATCAGCCTGTCCTACAGGTTGACGGGCATTACAAACTGGCTGATTGACCTGATTCGGGGGCAGCTGAGTATAAACATGACCCTAACCCATTGGTCTTTGTGGAGCATAGTTGCTGGGTCGGAATTGGGTCTGCTGCCCAGATTTTTCCAGGAGAAGTTAGGGTGGTTCCTCCAACCCGGATTATAAGCATTGGAATATGGGTTGGATCTAACGTTTTCTTGTACAGCATAGACATCCTCATAGGGTGAGGATAGGGAGAAAGAAAGGGAGGGATCAGAGAAACTGGGATCAAAGGCCTCAGTTTAGAACCCATGGGGTTCCTAGTAATGCTGGCTCACAAGTTGAGCTGCATCTAGTTGATTCATGAACTCCTGTCTAGAAGGAGCTCGTGAAGAATGGAATCTCGAATTTTGGGATTGAGTGGATTGAGAGTTGTTCACAGAGTTTCTAGACATTGACTCCTCCGTTCTTTTGGCAACCAGGTCCACCTTATCTAGTTTATTACAAATTAGCTCCATATCAAATGAATGAGAATCATGGACCTCATTAACAATTGATCTGGGTTGTTGAGACCGGTTAACGTATCCATGGAGGCATGATTGATTGAATTTTCACTCATTTCCTCAAACAAATCATGCCCACTATCTACGTCTTTGTTGAGAAAATTACCTCCTCAAGAAGCATCCATGTGATTTCTGAGTTGCTCAGTCAACCCGTGGTAAAAGATTTGCATGAGTTGCCATTTCGGCTCCTCATGGTGTGGACACTTTTGCAATAGATCCTGGAATTGCTCTCAGGCACCATGAAACTACTCCATCGGCCGTTGGACGAAAATAGTAATCGCCCACCTCAGAGCATTGGTATGCCCGACTGGGAAGAATTTCTTTAGGAAAGCCGATTTCAGATTGTTCCAGGTTGCTATTGGCCTTCCTATGGTCCCGCACCAATGAGCAGCCTTATCCCTAAGAGAGTGGGGAAAGAGCCTCATGATTATTTGCTCTTTGTCCACATTTTGCACTTTGGTGGTTTGGACCAAAGTGGTCAAGTCCTCTAGATGCTGAAACGGGTCTTTAGAGCCAAGCCCATGAAAATGTTTGATCAGGCTTAACACTAGGGGCTTGATTTCTACGTCTTCGGCAGGAATCTAGACACTGGGACGTCCCCCGTAATTTCAAGGATCATAAAAATCCTTCAAGGGCTGAGTGCCTGCATTCTCTGGAACCATTTTTGCATTCTCTGCATTTGTTCTAACTACCTGTGAAACATCTCTTGTTGATTCTGAGGTAGAGGAGGTTGTTGATCGGCCATGGGATCAAATTGGCTTAAATTCAATCTACGTCTCCTAGAATGATCTAATGGTCCTTCCAATCGGGGATTCAATGACCTCCTTCCAAGCATAAACTAGGAAGAGCTCGGAAGGACTAGGGATAAGAACCCCGCAGCACAACAAAACAAGCCTGTCCTTAAGTTGGGTAGCCTAAAAACCTAAGCTTCAGGATAGATTCAAACCACAATACGAATTTTGTGTTGTCCTTAATCCAAAAGCTGGTTAAGTTGGGATGGCTAGACAGGGGGAGCATTTCCCGAAGGCCGCTAATTATGCCAAACCCGTGCCTACTTAAGTCGTTTGACAATCCGGCTACCCAACTTAGCACCTTCTGGAGAAAGCATACATCACAAATTCGCACCATAGTTCAAGAAATACCCTGAAACTGACGAATGAGTCCTAAGGCCAACGTCTACTTGATTTTAACTTAGGCTTAGGATTGTTGTGCTTATGGAATGTGGTGGGCCCTTAAAATGGGTTGTGCCCTTAATGATTGATTGAATATGTATGAGTGCATGCACAATTAGGATTTTCAAGCAAGATTATTTGGATGAGTGGATTTTAAGGTTCAAATCTTGCTTAAGTAACTTTTAGGGTTTAGAATTAGGTAAATTCAATCAAGTTCAAGAGGCAAACCAGATATTCAAAACACGATGGTGCCATGTGGCGCCATTGTGGCTGTCCATCTTCTTCTCCTTGTATCTGATGACGTAGGCCTCCGATTAAGTTGATTTCTGCATCGTTGGACTACGAACGTCGATTCGGATCCATCCGTGCAGTTGGATTTGTCATCTGAGTTCCGGATATTCTCTAATTTCCCCTTGGCTCCTGCTTCTTCTTTGGACTCCCTAGGGTGCTACGGGGGGCTGATTGATGCGCTCTTGGAAGGTTGGACTCCCATCGTTATTCCAAACAGATCCATAAGGTTGGATCGATCATTCGTAGCCATGGATTACCTGCAATTAATAATACCTCTCAAATAACATATTATTATGTATAAAACATATAAATCATCTAAGATGCAAAGTGTGATGTGTATGCATGCAGAATGCCTGTGCTAAGCTAGGTTCTACCTTAATTTAGGTGAATTGGAGTTTATGATTGCTGCGCAATCATACCCCCATGCCTAAATCTTGCTAGTTCCTAGCAAGTGCAAGACTAAATGCTTTGTATCAAGAGTTTACTAAAGGTTTATTTCTTTTTGTTTCATCCAAGAATTCAAAATCCAAATAACCATGAATATATAATGTTGTAGCTTCTGCAACAGATCCAAGCGAAGAGTCGATACACATTTAAAGCTTGTACTTGACCCCTAGTAAAATTCTTTTAGGATAGGAAAACCTCTTCTCTCGGGGATATAAACTATTATCTGATTTTAGCCTTGGCTTTTGGCTTAGGTAGCAGATGTTTAAGTTAACTGGATTTGTATTTGGTGGCTTACTCTCTTTTAGTGCTACATGGAGACTAGTATTTCAGAATCTAGATTATTAGATTATTGAATGCCTTAACTTAGAGAAGGGCTGGAAAACTATGCTCTCTTTAATCTTTTGTACCTTTTCTTCTCTCTCTCTCTCTCTCTCTTTCTTTTTCTTCCTAAGCTCACATCTTACCAGATTTGCAACTGTATTTGGTGATCTTACATGGCATTACACTTTAATTAGGTTCTAATAATCTTACGACTAAGTTAGACTCCTTAGCCCTTATTCAGGTGGTCAGAAATACAGAAAAATAGGTTAAGGCTGTATTTGATGGTTTGTTGGGGATGGTAGGTGTTTTTTCCTCAAAACATTTTAACTTACATAATTTAAACTTCTTAACATTGCACTTTTTTTTTCAAACAAATATCTCGTTTGTATGCTTTTTTTTTTTATCAATATATATATCTACTGGTACAATGCCGTTACCAACATAACATAACGCAACAATTCAACACGACATACATACTTTTATTCATGAGGCATTATTTGGGATTTTTTTTTGGGGATGACCAAGAGGATCTCGAGTGGCTTATTTGGTGGAAGTTCCTACTCTCGGCACCAGGTAGGGAATGGATAAGACGTATTTTTGACCTTGACGTCAATACCCTCCTTCAGCCGAGGATTCCGTAGAGGACGGTCATGACCATCCACCTCAATCCTAGTTTTATCAGAACCCTCTCTCTATGTTTTTGCCTTATTTGGTGGCTCTCGTATGGAATTTCTCATAGATTTAGTATGAAAGAACTGAGAGCTAAAACTATGACCATCTTCGAGTATCATTATTCAATTATTAAAGATTAAAGATTCCTTACACTAGCCTTAGAGCACCAGTAGACTCTCTACTCTCATCTCACGTATGTTTTGGTGGATCTACTAGAAGATAGTTCACCTGACTCCCTGATTGCTATCCAAGGGTTTAGGAGAAGAAGCGATGCTTCTTCTCGAGAAACTAGAGATGTCTATCAATTTTCACAGAGGATCCATTGCAAAATCTCCATGCAAGTATGTAAATATACTGGATTCTAAGTCTAGGAATCTACTAAAGAATAATTATCTAATAAAACCTCTTGATAAAATGATCTAATCCCCCAATTGTTGGTAGAAAATTTTTAGTTTTTTATGGACTACCCCCATGCCTAAGTGTTTGCATGTCCTCATGAATGAATAAAAGACATAAGGCCGGGTGTATGTGGATAAAAATCACCTGAACTGCTTCTGCCATTCAGCTCATGCCATCACTGCGATGCCATACACAATATGAAAAACAATATGCGAGACAATATGAGAAAATGAAATATGCTATGTATATGTGCTGAATTTAACGCTTCCAGCTGGGCAACTCATCAGTCATACGTCCTCAAGAAGATGTATCATTTCGTTAGCAGGAGGAGGTTCCTAGGCAAAGAATGGTTTGAGGCATTGGCCATTAACCATAAAAGCGTGCCAAGATTTTGGGTCTCTAATTTTGATCGCCCCGTTAGGATATGAGTGGACCACTAGAAATGGCCCAGTCCACTTGGACTTAAGCTTTCCCGCAAAGAATTTGAGTCGAGAGTCAAACAACCAAACCTGCTAGTTAGGTGCGAACTCCTTCCTCCGAATGTGTCAATCATGGAAAGCTTTTGTCTTGTCCTTGTATATTTTTGCATTCTCATATGCTTCTCGCCTAATCTCCTCTAACTCACTGAGCTGGAGCTTTCTTTCATAACCTTCCGCCTCGAGGTTAAAATTACACTTTTGCCCCGCCCAAAAGGCACGATGCTCCATCTCCATAGGAAGGTGACAGGCCTTTCCATACACCATGTGGTATGGCGACATTCCGAGAGGGGCCTTGTATGTGGTCCGATATGCCCATAGTGCATCAATCAACTGATCGGACCAATCCTTCCTATCAGGTCTAACCATCTTTTAAAGGATAAGCTTGATTTGACGGTTTGATACTTCAGCCTACCCATTGGTCTGTGGGTGATACGGGGTAGCAATGCGATGCTACACCTCGTATTTCTTCAATAATGACCTGAAATGGGCATGGATGAAGTGGCTTCCCCCATCGCTTATCAGGGCACGGGGAACTTCGAATCTTGCAAAAATAAATTCCTGGACGAAGGATATAATAGTCTTATGATCAGCTCGTCTTGTCGGGATAGCTTCTACCCACTTTGACACATAGTCTACTGCGAGGAGTATGTACTCAAAGCCATGAGAGTTTGGGAAGGGGCCCATAAAGTCGATGCCCTAGACGTCGAACACTTCTACAACCAGAATGGATTGGAGAGGCATCATATCTCTCCAGGTCATAGAATCGACTGCCTAGCATCGCTTACAGCACTTGGCAAACTTTTGTGTATCTCTAAAAATGGTCAGCCAGAAAAATCTCGACTGCAAAATCTTTGCAATGGTCTTTCGGCCTGAGAAATGACACCCACAAGCATCGCTGTGGTAGAAGGATAGCACGCTAGAGATTTTCGAATCAGGGACACATCTATGGATGATCTGATCAGCCCCAATGCGAAAGAGCAATGGGTCATCCCAAAAATAGAATTTAGCCTCTGATATGAATTTGAGCTTTTGATCCTTGGATAATCCAGCAGGTAGCCTACCCGCGACAAGATAGTTTGCTATATCAGCATACCAAGGAAACTCAATAGAGTTGATAGATAACAGAGACTCATCTAGAAATCGATCTAATATCGGCAGGGAGCACGGAATGTAGTATGGGTCTAGTTGAGACAAGTGATCTATCACAACATTATGTGCTCCAACTTTGTCGTGGATTTCGACATTAAACTCCTGCAAAAGAAGGATCCATCTAATAAGGTAGGGTTTGGCGTCCTTCTTTGCCAACAAAAGCCGGAGGGCGGAATGGTCAGTGTAGATGATAAATTTGGACCTGAGTAAGTATGACCTAAATTTCTCCAACCCAAATGCCACAGCTAGCAATTCTTTCTCAGTGACTGTATAGTTACGTTGAGCCTCGTTCAACGTTTTGCTAGCGTAGTATATTACGAATCGATGGTGCTCCCGACGCTGGCCAAGAATGGCTCCGACAGTGAAGTCGGAGGCATCACACATCATCTCAAAGTCGAGAGATCAGCCGGGAGGTTAGAGAATAGGTGCACTTGAGATAGCACTTCGTAAGGTCTTGAAAGTGCTAAGGCACAAGGAGTCGAAATCAAAGGGTGTGTCGGTTACTAGAAGATTCATTAATGGATGAGCAATTTTCGAGAAATCTCGAATGAATCTTCGATAAAATCTGACATGCCCTAAGAATGATCTGATTTGCCTAACCAACAGAGCTAGGAGGAGGTAATCGTGAAATGATTTTAGACTTAGCTTGGTCGTCCTTGAGTCCATTAGAGGAGATCCTGTGACCTAGTACGATGCCATCCCTTACCATAAAATGGCTTTTATCCCATGAAAGTACTAGGTTAACCACTATACATCTCCTCAAAATCTTTGTGAGGTTATCAAGACAAGACGAGAAATCATCTCCAAACACAGAGAAGTCGTCCATGAACACTTCTTCGTAGTCCCCGATCATGTCTGAAAAGATGGCCATCATGCATCGCTGAAAAGTAGCTGGTGCGTTGCAGAGGCCGAAAGGCATCCGCTTAAAAGTGAATGTTCCAAAGGGACACACAAAAGTCATCTTGTCTTGATCTTTCGGGTTGATTGCAACTTGATTGTACCCAGAGTATCCATCCAGAAAGCAAAGGAAACTACGCCCAGCTAGCCATTCTAGAATTTGATCAATAAAGGGTAAAGGAAAATGATCTTTTTTGGTAGCCGAGTTTAGCATCTTGTAATCAATGCAGACCCGCCAAGAGGTCGTGGTGTGGGTCGGGATGGATTCGCCCAATTCATTTTTGATTACGGTGAGTCCCACCTTTTTGGGCACTATCTGAATTGGACTCACCCACTAGCTGTCGAAAATGGGATAGATAATGCTCGCTTCTAGCCTTTTAATGATCTCCTTCTTGACAACCTCTAACATATTTGGATTTAGGCACCTTTGAGGTTGTCTCGCTGGTCTAACCCCTTTATCAGTGTAGATATGGTGAGTGCAATATGTGGGGTGAATTCCGTGGAGATCAGCAATGCCCCACCCGATAGTAGCCTTATGTGCTTGTAGAATGGAGATCAATTGGTGTTCCTGATCCGAAGTCAAGTGAGCATTAATAATCATAGGATATGTCTCACTTTCTCCCAAAAACACTTACTTGAGTGAATCAGGTAAGGGTTGTAACTCTAGTAGCGAAGGGTGGGGTGGGGGTTTATGCAGGGGAGGAGAGGAAGCAACAACGGAAATATGTTGATCCTGATTACTGGAGAATCAGCCTACAGTGGTCATGTAACCCTGCCTTAAGATATCAGTGTTGGATAGGACAGGATAGTCAGGATCAGGGGTGTTAAGAGCAGATGAATACCCATGACAACCAGATCCATGGGATGAAATGTGTATGTCATTAGTCTCAGTCTCATGTGGATCACGATTTAAAATCCTTGATAGTGAAGATGAATGTGCCATTGGGTCGCTGCAGAGGAGCCGAATGTTCCTACAGAAAGCTAAATCTTTGTCTTCACTATCCTTCTCAATCAAATCGCAATCAAAGTTCTTTGATGCCCTAAAACTTTTCATTCCCCAGGGCAATCTCCATGCACCCTGATGCATAATCGATGTTTGCGCGGGCGGTTTCCAAAAATGGGAGACCTAGAATAATCGGTGCATCACGGAGATTAGGAGGAACCTCCATATCAGGAACAAAAAAGTTCGCTGGAAAGCAAAATCCTTGGACTTTTACGATCACATTTTCAACCACCCCCCTCGGTGTTTTTACCGATCGGTCAACCAACTATATGGTGACCGAGGTGGGCTTTAACTCCCCAATTCAAAATCGATCAAATATTGCGGTGGGAGTTAGGTTGATGGATGACCGTAAATCAAGAAGGGCCCTATCAAAAGGGGAATCTTGCAAAAAGCAGGAAATCAGTGGTGTGCCCAGGTCCTTCTTCTTGGGCGGTAAGTCAACTAAAATAACTGCGCTAGCTTCCTCAGATAATACCACTTGTCGTCCAATTCTCTGCTATCTCTTCGACGTACACTAGTCCTTAAAGAACCTAGCAACAGCAGGGATGTGATTTATTGCTTCGAGGAGAGGGACCTGAATATGAACTTCCTTGAACATAGATTTCAGGTCCTCAAAATTTTGCGTGTCCTTCTTTCGTGCTAAATCTCATGTTAGGGTCGTGGGAAAAGGGATAGGAATTTTAGGGTTTAGGGGCTTCTTTCCTTTATCCATTGAAGATGGCTTGTGAGAGGAAGAGGGTTGTGAGCCATCTCGTGGTAGAGCGTAGGAAAAATCATTACCCGCTTGCCTAGGTAGTGGGTCCTGTGTAGTCTTTCCACTCTGTAAGGTGATAGCTTTTGCATCGGTGTGCTGTCCATGCAGGGACAGAGGAGCGGGTTGGTCTGGATACACAGGGTTTGGCAACAAAGGTGGCTGACCGAGCCCATAACCAGGAGGTGAGGGAGGTGCTTGCATAATAGTGTGTGCCTGACCTTGTGGTGCTTGGAATCTAGGCAGGGTGCCCTGATTCTTCACATATCTCGTGTTTGGAATAGGTTGGGAGGGCAAAGCTCCCTGTGATCTATGCTCCTGCATCATCTGGTTTTGTGTGTTCTGTATGCTCTGTATTTGGTCAGCCATTGCCTTCATTATTTGTAGGTTGTCATGAGTAGATTTTCGAATTAATGTCTGCAATTCCTCCTTTAGTGACTCCAAAGGGTAGGCCCACTTTGGAGGGTAGTTGGCAACTTGGTGCAGCGGCTGATAGATAGAGCGTGTCTATTGCTACTGAGACAGGAATGGTTGCTGCCTAGGATACGTGTTCTGTGCATTCCCGTATTGTCTGGTCTGGTAGTGTGGGGCTTGACTCGGTCTTTGTGGGTTACCAGACCAGGAGAAATTGGGATGCTGGTGCCAACCAGGGTTATATGTTTCAGAATGCAGGTTGTTACGCCCATATCCCTGAATGGTATTGACATCTTCATAAGCCGAAGATGTCTTAGATGCGAATTCATCAAAAGAATAAGCACTTGCATCGTCATGTGGTGCATAACCCTAATTGTACGACCCAAGATCCATATTATTCACAGGTTCCTGGTATGCAGAATCCCAGGAAGATGGAGAGAAAGCATCTCGAGTAAACGGATATGTACGAGCAGAGGGGACTCAGGATGCTTGAGAGGAGTACGATGGAGCAGTGTTCCCAGAAGATCTAGATCTCGCTTGCATTAATTCATTGAGCTTCTTATCAAGCAGACCCACCTTATCCAGCTTTCTGGTGATAATGACCATGTCGGCTTGGGTAGACTTGGCTTGAGCTTCATGGACATTAACTCATTGCTGTCCAAGTCGCTAGAACTGGTTAGTTGAGGGGGCGTTCATCAAGTTCTCTGCTATGGACTTGAATAGTTCAAATGCACTATTCTCGTCCTTCCCGAGAAAATTCCCACTGCTAGATGCATTGGCTAGGTACCGATGTGTGTCATCCAGCCCATGGTAAAATACTTGAGTGAGGTGCCATTTGGGTACACCATGGTGTGGGCACTTTCTGAGAAGATCGTGGAATCTGTACCAGGCATCATGTAGCTTCTCTCCAGGGCCTTGAGTGAAGGTTGTGATTGCGCACCTCATAGCATTTGTTTGACTGATCGGGAAGAACTTTTGGAGGAATTCACGACATAATTCCTCCTAGGTTCCAATTGGCCTCTCGATGGTCTTGAACTAATAAGCAGCTTTATCCTTGAGAGAAAAAGGAAAAAAGCTTCATTAGAACAATCCCAATATCTATATTCCTGGGTCAAATGACTTTGCAATTCGTCTCAAGTCTTCGAGGTGCTGGAAGGGATCCTCATTCGAGTTTACATGGAAATGAGTCTAAATTAGACTTATGATATTTGGTTTTAACTCGAATGCATCTCCTCCTGCAGGAATCCAGACCTGAGGTGCTATGATTGTTGCCGTCGGATCGTAGAAGTCCTGCAGTTGTTCTCTGCATAGTGGATGCTACATCCTATCGAGTGTTGTGAGAATCCGGTCGATGCTCTGCTCATATTTTTGTTCCATTTTCTCAACCTTGTCTTCCAGACGAGCCATTGGGTCCTGATTCTTAGGGTCTTGATGAACTCGAGGATCGAGATTAGCCATCTCAGCTAATTGGGTGGAAGAAGGTTGAGAAGAGAGGTCGAGCAAAAATTGCCTTTGCCGCCTTGGGTTTGGCTCCCAAGGTCCCGCAAGTTCAGGTCTTAACGACCTTCTTCCTTGCATACACCAACTCAAAGGGTTGGTACAGTGAAGCAGAACAAGGCTAAGACCTTCTTAATCAGAGTGGTCCTTTAGATCAGATGATTGGATTTTTCGTTTAAGTTTGTGTTATTAAAAATTCAGCGAGAGACCACTGTAAGGAATTCCCACCTCTCAAGCTAACCTGGCCAGTATGGTTACGAGGGGACTATGAGGAAGGTTCATCCTTCGAGCTTCACCTCCGGTTCCGTTACCCTACAGCCGCAGTCGTTTGACACTACCCTGCAGGCTTAGTCACCAGGTTTTGCAGGAGAGGTTGGAACTACCTAGTAGTTTCAAGCCAAATGCAAGTTATTTGATGTTTTCTCGTGAATTCTTAACCTGCTTTTTCAATGTAGTAGATGGTGGGCGGTCCACAAGGTGACTCGCCTCACCGATTAACTTTTAGGCTCATCGGAGTCCAAGTTAGTTTTTGTGGTCCTATTGGCTCATGCACTTCTAAGTTCTTTTTCAAATTGAAGACCACAATTCAAATCTATACTCTAAGGCAAGATGGAATCCAAATAATTTGAAACTTGGCAAGAAGATTCCTTTTTTAATAAGTTTTTCAGAGAGTATTTTTTCAAATTCTTTTTCTATTTCCAACAATTAGTTATGAATTTTTAACTAACTAGGGGTCAAATTTGGGATTTTGACCCCGTGTTGGTTTTTCTATTGGAAACTATATCAAATATGCTCCAAAAATTTTGTAAAAATATGATATTGAAATATAATTTATCTTTCACACCCCACAAATTTTGAATAAATCTGATTTGTATGTTAGTCAGAATTGATTTCTAAAATTCATAGAAGTTTTATTTTCAAGAAATCTGACCAGTATGTACTCCATGAATTTCTAAAAATTCCACAAAAGGAATTTCCTTTTGGAAAATGTGGTGTTGGAAAGATAATTTGAAGATCTAGTTCCAGTCCAAATTTTAGGATTTTTAAAGCATTATAAACATGGCTATTGAATTTTAAAGATGACACTTACTTTCTGGCCGAATTTCTAATAAGAATGTGTGCACCTGATTTTTGCAGCGCCTGCTTTTCCTCGTTCGCTGCTTCGTGTCATTGTTCTTGCACAAAAAAATGTTGTATTAGAGATAAAATCAAAAGTCACCTTGCCTCCCCGGCAATGGCACCAATTTGTTTGTGGCGTAGATCACGTAGAGAATTAACACATTGTAGTATAGCGTGAAATACGTCTCGAGCAAATAAATTAACAGAACTTGGTAAGTCCCAATCGATCACAGGGAGGCCGAAAGCACTTTTGATTTCATACGTTATTCCAAATATAAATGCTAAATATTATAGGCATAATATATATAACAATCAAAAGAGTTTAAACATGAATTGTATATGATGGGAACACCATCATGAGCCCTAACTAGCTCATTTTGACCTAGAAAAGAGAACAAAAGCTCCTACATAACCTAGAGAAGGGCCTAATTCAAGAAATAACTGTTCTGAGAAGAAAATAAGAAACAAAGGGTAAAACTGTAATTTTACCATTGCAGTACATGAATGGGATTTCTCAGGGACTAAACATAGGTCAAATGATCTTAACAAGATAAAAAGTGAGTTGGTTCAATAAGAAATGGGTTCATGTGCAATCTAAGAATTAAATGACTTCTTGTAACCCTAAAACAGACTCACTTAATTCAAAAAGGTTCTGGTCAGGATAAAAATCAACTAAATCCTCTAAAATTCATGGAAAAATATCTCCTAAGGTTTAAAACCTTCAAATTGGCCTTTGGAACCTATTTTGACCTAAGTAGGGGTCCTAGCTAATTATTTGCCTTAATTTGGGTTTTTGTGTAAAATATCTAGTCAAACGTGGTCAAACCTAAAATCCAACTTTACCATTGGATTTCTTAGGTCTAAATTAGGTTTGTACCAAAATTTGGACCTAAGGGGAGGTCACCTTGACCTACTTTGCAAAACAGTCCACACAATTACATTTTGACCCCTAGCTTTTGAAAACCATTACGCAGACCCCCCTGTCTTCCTCTCCACTTTCGCAATTAGGTCCCTCTGCCATTACAACGGAGGAGTCATACTCCGGCAATGATTCGCGGAGGATTTCTCCTTGATTCCTCAGAGATCCCCTCTTAGATTTGAAAGGGAGATTCTCTGAGGAATTCCCTATCATTTGAATGCAATCCCAAGCCCTAATTATCACCCAATCACTCGTGCGAATGCTCGAGAGATTTGGGTCTCTCGCACAGTCCTACTCCAACGAGAATTCTTGCGCTTGGAAGCATGCCTTCCAAGCACAAGATCCTCGGCCAGAAGCTACAAAAGCCCCCCTGTCCCTATCGCTCAGATTCAGCTTGGTTTGACCGGAGAAAACCCTCCAATTTCTTCTCTTCTCCTCCGGCCAAGCGTCCAGCGAGCTCTGGTGATATCTCCTCCTTCTTGTCGCTCTGCCACAATACCAGTGGCAGAGCTGTCTTCACCTCCTTCCTCCACGTTGTGCCGTACCAGCGTTGGCATCAACTACCCCTTTGTCATTGCCATCCCCTCTCCACTAGAATCTTCTTCTCCGGCGGCGGTAGGTACACGCCAACCGCCCTCCTGCCTCCTTTTGTCCCTTAATTAGGCTAAAAATCTTCCCCTCAACACCACAGACCACCACCATCTTCCTCATCTCCGGCAGACCATCGGCGAGGTGTCTCCGTCACCTCCACTGATCCATCCACCTCGCCAGACCCCTCAGAACCTCCGCTATCATCCATTAACCACTTTCCCCATCTCCATCGACTGCCATACCCTCCACAAGCACCCCCCGACCACACCCATCACAACGGCCATAGATCGACCTAGGCACGCACGCCTAGGCCGCCCAGCGGCTAGCCACCCACCTAGACACCTTCGCTGTGCCACGGTGAAGCTGCTTGTGTGTTCTAATGAGGTCGCAAGGCCGTATTGCTTGAAATGCAGGTCCAACCTCCATCGCCATTAGTGCCAGCTCGAAGAAGCTTGCAAGCTCGCTCCAGGCTGCTACGCTTCAGGGGAACAGGTCTAGGTGACACGGAATGAGTTCGCGCACACATCCATCCAGCAAGGGGCTTTGAGAGGCATCACAGCCAAATTGAGCGAAGCAATCTCCTGCTAGCATGAGACCTTGGAGAGTTTAAAGTGCAGTGAGTACCATAAGTTGAATTTATGTTTTCTCTTGGTTGCCTCGGAACATGGGGTAACGTTCCCTTGCCTGCTCACCCGCCTCATCGGTGACCCATGCTCCGCGGACCTGGCTTGCCTGACCCGTTTACCGTGCACTCCTCGCACACCACCCACGCCGGTGCGCTTGGACCTGGGTGCGCGTAACTCGACCCGAATACCCAATTGGCTCTGGGAGAGCGAACCTAAGAGAGAAAAGAGAGAGTACACGCGGGGGAGGGTAGGGGTAGGTTTTGCACTTATGTGCAGGGAAAGAAGGAAGGAAGAGGAAGCTGAAGCTGAAGAAGCTAAGGGTAGGAGGAGGAGCTGCAAAGGAAGTTGAGGATCTGAAAGCAAAAGAAGAAGGAAGCTGAGGAAACTAAAGGAAGAAGAAGGAAGCAGAAGGTGCACTATAGCAGAAAGAGAAAGAAGAAGATTAGAAGCCAAGGAAGAAAGGCAGAGAAGGTAGAAGAAAGGAAGGAAGGAGAAGGCACTGTAGGAGAGAAGGAGAAGGCATGGGCAAAGACAAAGGCAAAGCAGAAGGAAGAAGAAGGACACACAAGAAGCTAAGGGTAGAGAAAAATAAAAGGAAGGAAAAATCAGAAAAGAAGAAGGCCAAAGCCAGAGAGGAAAAGAAAGAGAAGCTAAGGCAAGCACATAGAGAAAAGGAAGAAAAAGAAGAAAGAGGAAAGCTAAGGAAAGAAAAGAAGCCAAGAAGGAAAGAAGAACCAAAGAAGAAAAGAAGAGGAAGCTGAAGAACAAGTCAAGGAGAAGAAGAATCAAACACTTTTTATCCTATTCCTCTCAATTTCTCTTTTATTGCTATATTTTAGTATTCATAAACTCATGCATTATATTTTGAATTAGATTTTGAATAACTTTGAGTGTTCAAATTACATTTATTGAGAGTGAATAAATTTCATTTGCTGCCTGTGTTCGACCTCGGACTTAACATTCAAGTAATAAAAATTCTTATTTGTTTACAAGGCGATTTCAACTATACTACGATGCAGTATTTATTCTTTATAAACTGATCTCGCCTTTTGTTGTAAACAGTATACATAGAACTAGGTAAATTCTAACATAAATGTAACTACTTTGTAACAGAATGAGGGCACCATGGGTGGTTCGTGGTGGCCTTTTGGAGAGGTTGGGAAGAGCAGCAACAATTCGTCAGGGTGGCCCAATGGATGCTTCAGACAGAGGTGCAAAGACTAATGCATAGAAGGCGGGAAGAAGAAGAAGAAGAGAGAGGTTGAAGAAGGAGCAAGAAGAAAATGAGAAATGCCTTCAAAGGGGGGCCCTTTGGCCTCTTTTTATAGCTTTAGTGGAGGGCAAAGAAGGTATTTGTCCCCTTAAATCCGTGCAAATGCTTTAGATTAATAAGATCTGTTGATCGGGAGATCAACGACCCTGATTAATCCTTCCAAATCCTTCTTTTATCCCCAGTTGAATCTGGTGCTGCCACGTGGCAGTCTGTGCACCGTTGATCCTCCATCGCACGGCTGCAGATCGCCCGCGCACGCACCTTCGTTTCCTTTCCTTCGCCACTTGCCTCTTCTGAGTGCTCAATCATTACAAGAACAGCTTAAATGCGCTCTCAATCGCGCCTTTAAATCCTAAAGCGTGCGCACGCGTTTCTCCGCACACATCATCACACGTGTTCTTGATCTAGTGCCTCCACACTTGCCATGCATCCGCGCCTCCTTCGCCCGATGTTGATTTGACAGTTGAATTTCATCTACGAGCATGCTCCTCCTGATTTTACGCACGGTGCTGCTCAAACGTGCGCCCAATGTCTCTTGGAGAGAGCGCTAACCAATGTGCTACTCCCATGCTTTTGTTGCATTTGGGTTTTGTTGGCACGTGTTCTCGATCGTTGGATGAGAATCCAACGGTCGAGATCTCCTCCTCATTTGATGATATGGCTGAGGGTGGGTGGCGTGACTGCATCGCGGCCATTGGATGACGATCCAATGGCCCATGGTTCTTCTTTCCAAATTGTAGCGCAATGGTGGGTAGCTATGATGGTGCCACTGTAGGATCTGCAAATCACAAGCACACTAGAAGGGGGGATGAATAGTGTGGGAAATAAAAATTGCAAGACAAAACAAACCACAAAAACAAAGGCACAAGATATATAGTGGTTCCCCTCACTTGGGTACTCTACTACCTAAGTCTCCTGACTTAGGATTTTTAACCCGATTCCCTCAACTCAGAGGGAATCAATTTACTAATATCAGAGGTAATTAACGGGTTACCTCAACCCAATTACAAGATATGAAAAGTGATAAAGATACAGGTGTAAGCAAAATGTAAGTAGTAGCTTACAACTATTTCCTAAGTCTCCAACAAGAATATTTCTTACAACAAGTATAAACAAATCTAACAAGAAAACTAAGGCGTAAAACAAACGATTGAATATAGAAAAACACGATTGCCTTTGATGATTTGTTGCAAATGGTGAGAGGCCTTGAAAGGTATGCAACAAACGAAGCTCTTTTTTCAGCTTGAAAATTGAGGATTGAAGGTGTAGCCAAGAGTATGATTTTTTATTTTTGAGATGACAAAAAAAAACACTCAAAGAGTGCTTATATAAGTCACTAATCACCTCTCCCACGAATTCTAGCTGTTAGGGGTATTTTAGGAACATTAGAAATAGGATTAATTGCAAAATAGCCATTTAGATTGGTCACAACGGTTAGTTGATATCGGTACTGAACTTTTGGTACCGGTACTGACTGCATACAGTCAATACAACCAAATTATTGGGTACCGGTACTCATTGTGAGTACCGGTACTTATGACACAGACTTGGGTCCTGTGACCTACATGTACCGGTACTTGTGATGAGTATCGGTACTTGTAAGGTCCAAGCAAAAACCCAGTGCACAAACTGTGACCACTTGATACTGGTACTCATCACTTGATGTTCATAGTTTGGAACTTAGGTTCAAACCTGTGCCTAGCATGTACCGAAGATCGTTAGTGTAAATCAATTTTTAGAGGAATCCAATCTACTCTAGGCGACTTTGTTTTGAAAGGGTCGATTTTGAGTTAAGAATCGAGTAAATGAATGATATTCTGAATCCTAGTTATCTCTACTTTGATTTTAACACCTAGATTATGTTTTACTTGTTTGGAGACATACTTTGGAAGTGTTGGACACTCGTTGTTATTCCGAATAGATCCATAAGGTTGGATTGATCATTAGTAGCCTTGGATTACCTGCAATTGATAATACCTCTCAAATAGTATATTATTATGTATAAAACATATAAATCATCTAAGATGCAAAGTACGATGTGTATGCATGCAGAATGACTGTGTTAAGCTAGGTTCTACCTTAAGTCAGGTGAATTAGGGTTTATGATTGCTGCACAATCAGGGAGGCGCGAGTAGGGATGCAAATAGGTTGGGTTCAGGTCGGGTTTGGCTAAACCCATATCCATATTCCTTTACAAGATCCATACCCATACCTTATCCATTTACCCATTGGGTATAAAAATCTAAACCCATACCCATACCTATTTACCCATCGGGTAGCCATTTACTCATCGGGTATCCATTTACAAATTGATTTTACAATCAAATTGTGACAAATTAGAGTCAAAGAAGAAGAAAACTCTATAACACAATTCATTAATTGTTTATTTTTAACAAGCTCTAAACATAAGAGCTGGAACTACTCTAATTTTATTGATATCCACTAAAATTATTATAAAAAGAACCCTTCTAGGGGAATACATCAAAAATAAACATACAAAAAACACAAAATTAGTGGCTTCTAAACAAAAAATCCCCATCTCCAAAATAAATGTTCAATGAAGCTTCAGAAGCATTCCCAACCTTCAAAATCATAGAGGGAATCATGAGGAAGATTAGGATTGAGGGAATAAGGGACTTAGGTTGGGACTTATATATCTCAGGTAAATGAGGATTTTATTTGGTATTTGGGTAGGGTAACCAGGTATAGATTCATGCCCATACCTATACCCAAACTCGATCAGGTTTCTTAGACAAAACCCATATACCTAAACCCAATCGGGTTTGGGTCTAGTTTTACCCATTCTTTTCAGGTTAGGTTGGGTTGGGTTTATGAAACTTGCATCCCTAGGCACGAGACAACACATCATGGGATAATGCGTCCCAATGCAGAACCAAAAGGGAAGGGATAGCGCGACAGGGGAGGCCATCATGCACAGGTGCAAGGGTTTGCACGAATCACTCTCCTCTCTCTGATTCTTCTCATCCTCCATCGCCCTTCCCTCATCCTCAGTGCACTTGCTCCATCGTTGCTACCATCATAGCTATGTTGCTCCTAGTGCCCCAAGCGAGGCGCTTGGATGCACGTAGCCCTCCTCCTCTCCATGGACAACCTTTCTACCTATCCACTGCAATTTTGTTCATCTCCCTAAGCTAGGAGATTCAAGAAGGCGCCATCCTCACCTTTGTGCTCTAAGCGCAGCATACCATGCCATGCCATCGACCTCACCACGACCGCATGAGCAGCAAGTACCTGCGCCTCTAGCACCCTTGCAGCGGAATCCATTGCTCAGCATTGCTACTCGCGTGATCCGACCCCTCGTGGTCACAGTGCAAGGGGTATGTGTGTAGCCACTGAAAATCGTTCGTTGTAGTGCATTTTACGACGACAATTTTACTTAGAAAAATAATTGAATGTGAGTCCGAGTGTCGAACACAGGGAGGCAAAGTATTGAATCTACTAATTGCTTTCGTGTCACAAAAATATCGCTTTTGATTCGCTTGAAAAAAGGAGAGAATGAGAAAGAGAGAGATAGGGGGAGAGAGAGAGAGGGGGGAGGATAGGGTTAGAGAATCATGATGCTAATAATATATCAAAGATGTATTTTATTAATTATCAAATGTTATGATGAACAAAATATAGATGAATGCTTCAAATGAAAAACATGTACTACACTATCACATAAAATAAAACTAAGACAAGGGAGAAGACAGCGTTGAGGCAACCACGATGGTGGAGGAGCTTTCGTCGGCGGCTCGATGGCTTCAAGACCTTGCTCAGAGCTCTAGAAGGTGGTGGTAGCTCTTGGGTGTAAGCTTTTTTGCAATTGGGAGGGGTAGGACCCTTTTTATAGTTGAAGAAAGGGCTCAAATTTGTCAATGGGTCAATGGCGACATTCAAAATGTCGCTAAAGACTCGCCGCATCCGTCGCCCTTGCCCCCATCCTCGCGCCTTCATGCATACAGCTGCCCTCCATGAGCACAATGCAAGGATCATTGAAGTCGTTCGATAGAAGATTGAGTGGCTGGATTCAAACCTTGCCCGTGACTCAAGTCGTGACCCGCATGCGTTAGATGGGGCGTGCTCAAGTGCGTGATTGCACGAGTGAGAATAGAGCGGCTGGATGGCACTCATCGCGCTCGATTGAACGGTCCAATTTCAATTGGCGCGCGATGGGGGTGAAGTGGGATTCGATCCCTCAACGAGTGCATGTGGGTTGGAGGCACGACCAATGAGCTATCTACGTGGATGGTTGTGAAGATGTTGAGGTGCTGGAGCGGTGGCGACTGTTGGATGCTGATCCAATGGTGGATCTTGCACGGAGAAGGGGTCGTAGTTGCCTTAAGCGTGCGATGGAGGTAGCTTCTCAGTCGTTGGATCAAGATCCAACGATTGAGAGTAGAGGGCGCGGATGATGCGGTGATGAAGGGCTAGTGTTGGGTAGCCTAGATGGCACCATGTGGCACCATCTGGGCCATTCATCATCTTTTCTATTGTAGAGGATGCCACGGTGCTCGGATCGAGATGATTCCCATGTTGTCGGACTACGATCATTGCTCTAAATCCATCCATACAGTCAGATTTTTCATCCGAAGTCTGTAAGGATGTTGCATTGCACCCTGGTCATTGATCTTCCTCGGGCTTGTTGTGGGAGCTACAAAGGTCGGATTGGGATGATTTTGAGTCCGTTGTACTCCGTTCATCGATCCGAATCCATCCGCTTGGTCTGATCGCTCATCTAAGACCTATTTCAATATGGACTTGTGCACATGGTCATTAAACATAGATTTTAAGCAATTAAAATGTAAAGATCAAGCAATATGCATGCAATGCTCCCAAGCGCATTATAATATGTCATTATCGCACAAGTATACCTCAAATTGACTCTAATTAATAATATTAACACTGAACATTGTAGAGTCATTAGCCACACACCATGCCCATTCGCCAGTAGCCCATGTTTGTGCACGACCAAGTGACTCAGTGCGTGAGTAGACCATTGTCTTCGATTTCGTTGCACGCATAGCAGCTTTGTATAGTTCACCTTTCACGTTGAACACCACCACAGCCTCTGCCATCGCATTCAGCCACGTGCATCTCGCGTGCAAGGGAAGTTCTCCACCTTTGTTTCCCATTTGTTAATTCCCTATTTTTTGCATTTTATTGCATTTCTTATCAAGAACATGCGAACAATGTTGGTGGTTGATGTTGTGATTAAATAAAAATTGAGATGTGTGTTTTGATTAGCCTCCTTATGGTTCAACCAATCCACTATATTATGGTTTGATTTTTAATAATTTCTGATTTGCTCTATTTGCTGCCACTTGCAATGACTCGATTTAAGTTTATATCTTTCTTCAATGGTGAACGATTGATTGATCATGTGAGTGGAGCAAACAACTGCAAGGCATTGTTCATTGAGAAAATCGCGAGGATAAAAATATGAACTTATCGTTGCAGCCATGAAATCTCGAAACAAGTAAATTTATTTTTATTTAATCGGACGGTGAGTCCGAGTTGAACACAGAGAGGCAACTGTCGATCTTGTTAGCTCACTTATTTTATTTTTGGGATTTTATACTTTTTTTGGCAACATTGCCTATACCATCAACTACGATGTAGACAAAAGTTCGGGTCAATGTTCTAGCAGTAGCAGTTTGGGTCCATCCCAAATCCACCATTGGGAAGAAAGATGGGGTAAACGGAGAGCTTGAAGGAGATTCAGAGATAGGTTGGAGATGAAGACTGGGATGCCCGAAGAAGAAGCCACAATAGGGAGAGGGTGGCGTGGAGGTGGAGGACGTGAGGTAGGGGGTGAACTAAAGGTTGTGGGAGAGACTTAAGAGGTGCACATAACTATAGGAAGGTAGAGGAAGGTGGTAGGACAAGGTGGAGGAAATATGGTAGGAGATATGGAGGAACAAGGGAAGGGGGTCTACTTATGGCTAAGGGAAGAGGAGAAATGCATGGAGGAGAAGGGGTCCTACACCATGTGAGAAATGGAGGGAGGGAGAGCATATTCTATGTGCATGGGAGTGAGGAAGATGGAAAGAAGGTGGCTAGAGAAGGTGGAAGCGAGAAGAAGAGGTGGAGGAAAAGAGAAATGGAGGAGAGGTGGGAGGTGTAGATGTGTCTAAGGAATGGCTGTGGGGGTCTTTAAATAGGTGGATGGCATTACAAGTTGATGGGCCTCAGTGGCCGCCGTCAAGGACATCGATGGTTATCAAAAGATTTATAGATGTAGGGAACATGACGTATCCACAAAATATTTCATCATGAAGGGGATGTGGTCAAACCTCCTACATAATCGGAGGGTTCGACCTAACAAATCATAAGCAATCGCAAAAGGGGTGAAAGGAATTTGATGACCTAGTTCCACTGCAAGGGGTGTATGTCTTTTGGGAGGATGATACTTCCAACTCTACATTGGTATTAGTGAGATTACAGGACCTCTCCCCCTCTCTTGGGGGTTTCTCCTCACAATTTATAGCATGGGAAGATTCTTAGCCTAGTAATTTTTGGTACATTTTCTGTCAGACTACTTGTCTGCTGTCAGTTTGTAGGTTGTCACTTTCATCTTATCATGATTTTGGCCTTGGCTGCATTGAATCTTTCAGCAGGTTGAACGAATCCAAGTTCGGGTCCGACTGGTCGCAAGCTAGTCGGGTGGTACCGGATCCACCTACTTACCCTGTAATTAGGTAGCCGGATGCTCTACTGGGTCATGCATGGAGTTTTGGATTCGAGGGTAGTTTTTGCCCCTCATCATATGCCCCCACTTTCAAGCTAGCGTAAGCTGCTGAGAAAGTAAAAGTGCTTAAAACTCCGCAGTAGATGATGCTCCCAAATGTACTGCTGACTGAGATGAAGCAGGTAGAACATTTGTGATGAAGGAGTTGGGTGGTTTGCCCTTGTTTCCTACTACTCGTAAGAGGTCTATGTTTGTTTATGGTAGGGGGTCTGGCGCCTTCTTTGTGCCTAACCCGAGTTTGTGCTAGCCTTAGGAGGCAACACTTTATCAAAGTGGAACGTGGGGTGTATAAGGCCTAGCTTGTGCCATTCGTAGGAGGCGGCAATTTGTCAAATTTGAATGTGGGCCGTATGAGCCCGAGTTCGTGCCAGCCTTAGGAGGTGGCACTTTGTCAAATTTGAACGTGGGGCATACGAGCCCGAGTTCGTGCCGGCCCTTCGGTGGTGGTACTTTGTCAAATTTGAACGTGGGGCATATGAGCTCGAGTTCGTGCCGACCATAGGAGCCGATGTATCGGAAATTATTTTGTTGTGTAGTTCGTTAAGACGAGTATTAATTGTTGTTGACATGAGAGATCATGGCCTCAAATGTCATGCCTGTTTAGTGAAGCGACTGATGCTTTTGTAGCGTTGGTCCATATGCATAAGGTGTTGTAACGTGTGGAGCCTTGACCGATGGTTTTGTCAGTGTGGCCATGCTGCTATGGAATCTTCATCGTATCCTGGGGTATTTTGTTCCTTGGAAACATGCCACCCGTGGGGGGAGGTGGAACGACGACACCGCCCTCAAAAAATGGAGGGGGTTATAAATAAGGGTCCATGGTGGGTGTTAGTTCATGACCCTCCACCCTCTTTATCGTGTTCAAAGGACTTGTTAGATGTGTCGAGGAACGTTTGTTTCGATCGCTATTTTGATCGAATGTCGCTGATGAACCTCCGCATTTGGCGTAGTGGCCGAAGAGCGATTATGTGTGGTCCTTCAGACGGGGGTAAGCCCCTCTTGGTGCCCCTGCTCAATGCATGGGCTAAGGTGAGGGCCTCTAGTATTTTTTGTAGTTGATAGGCTTGTTGTAGCGTTGGTGGGTCTGAGGTTTGGTCGTTCTTTGTGGTAAAGAGTACTTTTAGAGATGCCTTCCTCCTTCTTGCCTATTTATTGTGTTTTGTTTCTTAGTGCAGACTCTTGATGGTTTTTCCCACCGGATGATGTTGCATGTCGTGGCTGCTTCTCCCAGTATAGGACTCATCTCGTGTAGGGGAGAAGCATGGGGCAAGGTAAGAAGAAGGTCTCCTCTTGCGTTCAGAGAGCTCAAGAGGAGGGAGACTAGCAGTAAAGAGGAGGTGGAGTAGGTTCCCTCAAAGCATCGATCGGGGGAGCTTGGTAGGACGTTTGTTGAGATAGAGCCAGCTATGTCCACCCTTTTATACCCAAGTGGGGGTGAGGTAGAGGATGTCCCATTAGGGTTATTTCCCCCTTTAGGTTTGCCGATTGCTCAGCAATCATAGGACCTAATCTACCTGAATTAAGTTATATCCTGGATTAACTTAGGAATAATGCATGCATGAGCAGCATATTTTGTATCATAGTTGATTTGTTAGCTTTGTAAATAATAATGCTATTTTATGTTCTAATTGAGAGGCGATATTAATTGCAGATGATTCAGGGCTACGAATGATAAATCCGACTGTAATCTGATTAGGATGACGATTGGAGTCTAACGCTTCCAAAATTGTCTTGATCGAACTTCCATAGCATCACATGCAGCCTGCGAAAGATCAAATGCCAAGGGGCAAGGTGGCACAAATCTAAGCATCATATGCCAAATTCGATTGCACAGATGGATCCGAATCAACGATTGTAGTCCAACAGTGCAAAAATCAACTTAGTGAGAGCCTTATAGCTCCAACTACAAAGGTAGGAAGATGGATGGTTAGGATGGCACCACGTGGCGCCATCCCAACAGCCCTTATTGCACCCGCAGCCATTGAAGAGTGAAGTAGGGTTGTTGCATTGTCATCCAACGGCCATAGTTGAGCCACGTTGCCCGCCTCTCCTAGCTTCATCAAGGGAGAAGCAATCTCAGCCGTTGGATCGTCATCCAACAGCTGAGGATGACCATGCACAAAACAAAATCGTGACACATTCATGCGTGTAGCACAATGGTCAGTACCTTTAAACGCAAAGCGTGGGTGGGAGTTCGAGGTGCGATCAGCGCAAAATTGAGGAGGTGGTGAGAGTGGGTGAAATTGCACCGTCTGATCGTGATCGAGTAGAGAGTGGCGAGACACGTGGTGCGTGGTGGTACGTCAGATCAGGTGGTGCAGTCGGCACGTGAGATGACGTGCAGTCTCACACATCGTTGTATGCGCACATCAGAGGCGGTGCGGTGCATGTTTTAAGCCATCGATCTTAATGATCGGGTGGGTAAATTCGAATGTGTGCACACACACGAGGAGCGCGAAGGTGGCAAATCAGACTGTTGTGCATGCAACACGTGGTGCGTTCTGATGCAGTGCACACGATGAAGGCATGATGGAGGTTGTTTTGAGGCACGATTTGATCTGTCAAAAGAACCTAAAAACCTTATACTTGCTTTGCATGGTTTGGGGGCTCTAGAGTTGCATGGTTTGGGGACCCAAAATACCTGCTTTGCCTCTCATTTTAGCTATAAAAAGGACCCTTGATCCCCCATTTAAGAGCAGTCACTTCCTCCAGACATCTCCTGCTCCCCTCTGCTCCGAAGAACCCTGTTCCTCTGAGACTTCCACCAAGGCCACCCTTGGTGCATTGCTGCTGCTACTCCATGCCTCTCCAATGGCCACCAAGGACCAACCTTGGTGCCCTTGTTCTAGTAGACTAGATAGTTGTTTTTATTTATTCTAGTAGTTCTAGTTCTAGTAATTGCTATTCTAGTTAATTTTATTTAGATCCAATTAGTTTTAGTTATTATTCTTGTCAAGCATTCAAGTAATTGGAACACTTGCCTAATTATTATCTAAATGAAGTTGATTTGCTTTATATCATATTGCTTAGTGTTTTAGTTCTAGTTATATTAAATCAATATTAGATCAAGTCATTTTTTTGCCTCCTTGAGTTCGACCGGGACTTACCAATCTCGTTATATTTGTTTGTGAACGTGTTTTCACACTATACTACAGCGAAATAACTTAAAAAAATGCAATTCCACATACTCGACAAAATGGCGTCATTACTGGGGAGGCACAACGATTCTCGATTTGATATTTGATTCATTATATTGTCTTTGGTGTGCAAGTGCAAAACGTGGGTTCTGTGCATGCATCAAGTGCAATTAAAGAAACTCAGGTACACACCATCACTTAGGCTAGGATTTGTTTTTGAAAAGAAAAAAATTTTGAAAGAAAAAAAAAATTGCGAAAAGGCTTAGTTGGGATTGAAAACTCTTTTAAAAGCCTTATTGCTATTTTTAGAAATTTGGCCAGAATTTTGACATGGATATGAAAAATCATTTGCCCCATTTCTAGTTGTCCAAAAATTTTGAAATTCGAGCAGATGCTAGATTTTCAAATTTTATTTCCAACTCCATTGTTCCTACAAAAGATACAAGTTGTAGAATTTTAAAAAATTCATGGAGTACACATGGGTCAAACGGACTGAAATCTGGATTTTTCTGATCTTCAAAAATCAATTACGAACAGTACATGAATCTAATTGAATAAAAAATGGTGGGGTTTGAAATATAATTGATGTGTATGCATCTGAATAGCTTAAAATGTCTATTTTGCATGTTCTTAGTGTCGTAAAAACATCATACATTGTAAATATTGCATAACATGCATCATCATGCATTTAGGTCAAAATGTATAAATTATATAGGAATTTACTCTTTTTGGTGGTCAGGGATAGGCAATATTTAATCGAGGCCTCGGATTGAAGATCCAACTATATGGATTTGATTAGGGCGACAATCGGAGTTCAACAACACCAAGATCGCCTCGATCGAACTTCCGTAGCATCAGACGCAGTCCGAGAAAGATCTGAGGTCAAGGGGCCAAGCTGGTGTAAATCCATAAATTAGATGACAAATTCGACTGCATGAATGGGTTTGGATCGACGATCGCAGCCCAATAGTGTGAAAATTGATCCAATCCAACATCCGTGGCACCATCTACAAGACATAGAAGATGGACAGCTAAGATGGTGCCATGTGGCACCATCCTAGATGCCTAACTAGCCCAAGGACCCACCGCTGCTATCTCTCTCCTTAACCTCACGGATGACTCAGCCGTTGGAGAGGGCTTGTGCCCAAATCCACAAATGCACCTCAAGTGACCACGTTGCTCAATGGTCGCGCAACTTTACGTGAAGAGGGAGGCGCGAGTTCGAGCCTCGCCTTGCCTCAAATCGAGCGCAAGTGCGGGCGTAGCCAAATTCCTCCATCGGATTTGGATCGTGTGGCAGCGGGGGTGCCACGTGGCACGATGGATGAACGTCAAGCACGAACGCGCGCGATGACACGCTATCCAATGCACCATCACACATGGAGTAGGCTTTATGAAGGTGTGGTGCGATGCATTCTCAGCTGTTGATCTCGCGACTAGACGATGAGATCTTTTGAATGTGCACGGGAGTTTTTGAGCACAGGGAGAGGAGAAGGTGTGCGCACGCATCACTAAGCCAAGGTTCAGGCCTTTAGTGATGCTTAAATCCATCACTAAAGGCCCATGTATTAATGTTTTTAACTTGAAATGACCTATTTGCCCCCAACCTCTACACCTATAAAAGGCCTACGCCCCCCACATTTCATTCATCCCTTCCTTCACCTCTCTCCCTCTCCAAAGCTCTAAAGAAGCTTGTCCCAAACCTGAGATGCTCCTCTAGAGTTAGAAGCAAAAAATTTGTTCACTTCTCATCCCGTTCATGGAGCTCTCGTGGTGGTCCTCTCACTGCCATTCGAGAAGCGGATCTCGTTGCGATGTCGCCCTACCCCATTCTCCGTCGTCCGTCATCGTTCTCCTTCGTCTCGCTTCTCACCACCTTCGTTCAGGTGCTCCGTCAACGCGGCTCGTCCTCCAAGCAACCGTCGAGGAGGACAACTTCTCTCCACCTTTTTTTTACTGCTTTATAGAGTAGATTTACCACTTTCTAGTTGTAAGATTTCCTACTTTCTACTATAGTGGTTGTTGTAATAGACATCATCTATGATTATGAAACCCATGTTTATTCTATCTCTATTTTGTCTTTATTTTTAATATTCTCTCTCTCTCTTTTATTCATTATTATTTAAGTAGATAGCTAGTTTAGATTGAATTAGACTAGTTAATTTGCTTCGTGACAATAAAATAAACGCTGTTTTTAATCAAACGTCTGCCTCCTTGTGTTCAACCTGGAATTCCTTTTGAGTTTCAGTAAAATTTATCTGTTGACGATTTTTCTCGCAAATCGCACTATAACGACGAGTTTACCAAACTCAAATGTTTTTGCGACTATTCTCCGCTTCGACATTTTGGCACCCTTGCCGGGGAGGCAAGGAATCTCTATTTCCTTTTTTCATTTCCACGCACTTATCTATTTTCCAACTTGCTTTTATTTATTTTCTATTGTTTTGCAGGTACCTCAAAAAGGAATCTTCAAGTGGTAGAAAAGAGTAAAGTGCAGTTGAAGACAACTGTAAGTGCTCCCCATTCTTCCCCCCCTCCATAGAGTTCATTTCATAACCCTAATTCAAACCCTAATTAACCTAGGTGTTCTCATAAACCCTAGGATTAGTTTTGATTATTTGATTTCCACCTCCATCCATCTCACCCTCTGTATATAAACTAAAAAAAATTTATAAAAATCTCACAAAGGTACACTACCTCTTCAGATTTTCAAACTCAACCAGTCAACAGATCTTTGGAACTAGTACACACACCCAAACACATAATTGAGTAGAAATCAGATTAGGTAACCACTTGTGTGCCTAACTTAGGGGTGCATTAAGGCCAATTGTTTGAGTTGTTTGGGCCGCACCACTTCATTTAAAATCAACTCATCAAGTAGCATCCCCTTATGGTTTGCAATTTTGGACAATACCAGGCACTCCACTTTACTTTTGATTTCAAAAGGAAAAGATCTTCACTCGTGTTTTGAAAATCTAGTTTGCCTCTTGAACTTGATTGAATTTACTTAATTCTAAACCTTAAAAGCTACTGAAGCAAGATTTGAATCTTAAAATCCACTCATCTAAATAATCTTGCTTGAAAACCCTGGTTGTGCATGCACTCACACATATTCAATCAATCATTAAGGGAACAACCCATTTTAAGGGCCCATCACATTTCATAAGCACTACAATCCTAAGCCTAAGTTAAAATTGATTAGACGTTGGCCTTAAGGACTGATTTACTCTTTGGGACCCAGATTGAGATTGTTCATGATTAACCTGCTTGTAATAGTCAATCTAATGTCTAGCTAGGGGAGTAGCGTCAAACGACCGTGGTTGGGGGTACATTAGGAACTGGAGGCGTAAGCCGAAGGAAGAACCTTCTCCCTAGCCCCTTCTTCTAACTGGTTGGATTGATCAAATACAAGTATAGTAAATCGTCTATAATCTTAAGATGGATTCTGAGAGTTGTAGATCCTTAGGCTCCCAACTTAAGGATAGGCTTATTTTGTTGTGCTGGAGGAAGAACCTTCTCCCTAGCCCCTCCTTCTAACTGGTTGGATTGATCAAATACAAGTATAGTAAATCATCTATAATCTTAAGATGGATTCTGAGAGTTTGTAGATCCTTAGGCTCCCAACTTAAGGATAGGCTTGTTTTGTTGTGCTGCAGGGTTCTTATCCCCAGTCCTTCCAACCTTTTCCTAGTTTATGCTTGGAAGGAGGTCATTGAATCGCCGATTGGAAGAACCATTAGATCATTCTAGGAGGCGTAGATTGAATTTTGGCCAAATTGATCCCATGGCCGATCAACAACCTCCTCTACCTCAGAATCAACAAGAGATGTTTCAAAGGCAGCTAGAATAAATGCAGAGAATGCAAGAATGGTTCCAGAGAATGTAGGGCGCTTAGCCGTTGAAGGATTTTTATGATCCTTTAAATTATGGGGAATGTCTCGGTGTTCAGATTCCTGCCGGAGACATAGAAATCAAGGCCAAGGTGTTAAGCTTAATCAAACATTTTCATAGGCTTGGCTCTGAAGACCCGTTTTGGCATTTAGAGAACTTGACCACTTTGGTCTAAACCACCAAAGCACGAAACGTGAATGAAGAGCAAATGATCATGAGGCTCTTTCCTCACTCTCTTAGGGATAAGGCTGCTCATTGGTACAAAACCATAGGAAGGACAATAGCAACTTGGAATGATCTTAAATCGGCTTTCTTAAAGAAATTCTTTCCAGTCTGGCATACCAATGCACTGAGCGGGCGATTACTACTTTTGCCAAGCGGCCAGGGGAGCAGTTTCATTTTGCCTAGGAGCAATTCTAGGACTTATTGCGGAAGCATCCACATCACGAGGTGCCAAAATGGCAACTCATGTGGATATTTTACCACGGGTTGACTGAGCAACTCAGAAATCACGTGGACACTTTTTTCGAAGGCAATTTCCTCAACAAAGATGCAGATAGTGCACATGATTTGTTTGAGAAAATGAATGAAAATTCAATCAGTCATGCCTTCATGGATACATTTAATCAGTCCAACAACCCAGATCAAATGTTAATGAGGTCCATGACTCTCATTCATTTGATATGGAGCTGATTTGTAATAAACTAGATAAGGTGGACCTGGTTACCAAAAGGATGGAGGAGTGGATGGTGGGAAACTATGCAAACAATTCTCGATCCACTCAATCCCAGAATTCAGGATTCCATTCTTCACGAGCTCCTTCTGGACAGGAGTTCGTGAATCTATTGGATGCGGCTCAACCTGTGAGCTAGCATTGCTCGGAACTCCACGGATTCCAAATTGGGGCCTTTGATCCCAGTTTCTTTGATCCCTCCCTTTCTTTCTCTCCATCCTCACCCTATGAGGATGTCTCTGCTGTACAGGAGAATGTTAGGTCCAACCCATATTCCAATGCTTATAATCCAGGTTGGAAGAACCACCCTAACTTCTCCTGGAAAGTTCTGGGGTAGTAGACTCAATTCTGACCCAACAACTATGCTCCACAAAGACCAATGGGTCAGGGTCATGTTTATACTTAGTTTCCCCTGAATCAGGTCAATTAGCCAGTTTGGAATGCTCGTCAACCTGTAGGGTAGACTGATTTGAACCGTTAGATGATAGAGATGCAAGGATCTATGCTCTATCTCTTGCAACAAATGAAAACCTTGCTGGACAACTTGCAAACCGGGCTCATTGCTAACACCCGTTAGCCCGGATCTTTGCCATCTCAACCCATACCCAACCCGCGCAACATACAGAATCCGGGCAATCAAGCCCAAGGGTATGGGAATCAAAGGGACCCGCACGCACATGCTCAGGTGGTTAGCAGGGTCCTTCCTCTTCTGCTTCTTCATCAAATATGAGTTTTTAGCTAATCAAGCCCCTTCGATCTTTCCTAACCCTCCCCAAGACCCAAACCTGTATGCATCTGCCAACTCCATTACTTTGAGGAGTGGAAGGCAAACCCAGGACCCACACCTACCCTACTCTAATCAAGAAAATCCTAGTGAGCCTGAGGAAAGAAAGAAGAATTTTGAAGAAGAAATCAAGGCTCAGGAACCTGATTCCGAAGATCTGACTTATGTTCCTTTTCTTGAGGCCTTGATTGAACTTATGAAGAAGAAGCCTGTTGATAGTAATGAGAAGCTCTTGAATATATTCAAGAATGTTGAAATCAATAACCCCCTCCTCGATGCTATCAAGCACATACCGGCCTATGCTAAATTCTTAAAGGATTTATGCACCCAGAAGCGTAAGTCGAGGGAATCTGTTTCAAGGAAGGTGATACTCTCTGAGCAGGCTAGTTCTGTTATCCTACATCACCTTCCTCTGAATAAGAGAGATCCAGGTGCCCCTTTGATTTCATGTGTTATCAGAGATTACACTTTTGATCAAGCACTCTTGGATCTAGGTGCATCCATTAAACTAATTCTAACTTCTCTTTAAGAGAAGTTTGTATTAGGTGAACTTCGGCCGACCTCAGTAACGCTGCAGTTAGTGGATTGTTCAGTCACAAATTCGAGAGGTGTTATTGAGGATTTTATTGTCAAGGTTAAGGACTTCTATTTTCCTGTAGATTTCCTTATCCTCGACATGGATGTACTTGAGAATTTAAGGAACACGCCCATCATTCTAGGGCATCTGTTCCTGGCTACCGCTAAGGCCAATATCAACTGTGAGAGCGGTAGCATGGAAATCGTCTTTGGGGATCAAAAACTGAAATTGGATATTTTCAAGGCGATTAATAAATTTGAGGATTGTGGATTTATAGAGGAACTCGATGAAGATAATTTGAATATTGAGACATGTATGGCTGTATCTGCTATTGAGAGTTCCTCTGGCACCGATGAACCCAACCCACAACCCTCCATGGCAAACCCGCCACATTATGAAGAGGTTGTTGATTTTGTTCACTTTTAACCTCTTCCTCTTGATCGTCCTGATGAATCTTCATCGGCATCCTCCTTACCTTCCATCTTAGACCCACCCTAGCTTGAACTGAAACCATTGCCTGAGAGTTTGAAATATCAGTTTTTAGGACCTAAAAAGATGCTTCCTATGATTATCAGTGCTAGATTGACTAAGGAGTAGGAGATTAAACTGATCAAGGTCCTAAAAGAATACAAAGAGGCAACTGGTTGGACCATCCATGACCTTAGGGGGATTGAGCCATCTTACTGCAATCATAGAATTTTCATGGAAGACGGATCCCGTCCTTCTTGCCAAATGCAGAGGAGACTAAACCCTAATACGAGAAAAGTGGTCAAGAAAGAAATAATTAAGTGACTCGATGCAGGAATCATCTATCCGATCTTAGATAGTTCATGGGTAAGCCCTCTGCAAATTGTTCCCAAGAAAGTTGGGATTACCATTGTGATTAATGAGAAAGGAGATTCTGTCAATACTCGTTTAGCTTCCTCCTGGAGAGCCTGTATCGATTACAGGAAGCTAAAGACAGCCACCAAAAAGGATAATTTCCTTTTGCCCTTCATCAATCAGATCCTTGAAAGATTAGCCAGGTAAAAGTACTTCTGCTTTCTGGATGGTTACTCAGGATACAATCAAGTCCCTATCCATCTTGAGGATTAGGAAAAGACAACTTTCACTTGTCCCTATGGAACCTTTGCTTTCCGTAGAATGTCATTTGTGTTTGAAATGCACCTGCGACTTTTCAATGGTGTATGCTGGCCATATTTTCTGACATGATGGGAGAGTTTATGGAAGTTTTCATGGACGATTTCTCCATTTTCGAAGACTCATTTGAATCTTGCTTGGCTAATCTCGAATTGATCCTTAAAAGATGCAACAAAACAAGATTGGTCCTTAACTGGGAAAAGAGCCATTTCATGACACAAGAAGGTATCGTCTTGGGTCATATAATCTCTGAACAGGGAATTGAAGTTGACAAAGCTAAGGTTGATTCTATTTCTAAACTTCTTCCTCCCACATCTGTCAAACAAATCCGCTCATTTCTTGGTCTTGTGGGATCCTATCGGAGGTTCATCAAGGACTTCTTTAAGGTTGCTCACCCTCTGAGCAGCCTTCTTGCCAAAGATATGCCTTGAGGGATCATTTAATTTTTCCCCTGCACTAAATATGCATTAAAGTTTAATAAGAGGGTCCGTGCAGACAGAAATGGGTTTGCACGCGTTGAGAATTAAATGACATTTGAAACCCTAAAAACAGACCTGCTTAATTCACCGAGGTTTTGGTCAAGGTAAAATTCATCTAAACCCTCTAAAAATAATATAAAAATATTCTCTAGGGTTTGTCATCCTTGATTTGACCATTAAAGCCCATTTTGACCTAAAATAGATTCTCAGATAGATAGTTGACCTAATTTAGGTTTCTACACAATTTACCTAGTCAAACTTGGTCAAAACATAAATCCAACTTTACCATCAGATTTCTTGGGTCAAAATTAGGTTTGTATCAAAATTTAGACCCAATCGGAGATCATCTTGACCTAGTTTACATTTAGGTCCTGTCTTACTCTTTTCTCTCACACATATGCCCTAACTTTTGAATTAATTGCAATTAGGTCTATAACTTTATCATCTCTCTTTGCAAAAAGGTCCTTGTTCCATTTTTGGAATGTTAGACCTTCACCGTCGAGTTTCAAGCGAGGATTTCTCGCTTGATTCTCAATCAAACACTCCTAAAATTGAAAGGGAGATTTCTTGAGAAATTTCCTTCCAAATGAGACCTTCCATGAATCCTAACTCGGCCCCAAATCCTCATGTGAACCTTTTGAAGGTTCACATGTCCTATTTGTGTGAAAAAACATGAGGTTACAAGCTTGGTTTCCAAGCTTGAAACCCCTCCCCATGGCTTATAAATGGACCTACAACGTAAACCTCACCTCTTTAGCTAGGTTTTGGGCCAAAAACCTTTTCAAATCCCTATCTCCGGCATCCTTCGGCCTACGCTCCAGTAGACCTTCTTGAGCTCCCTCCTCCGCACCTCCAACGACCAAATTGTAAGTGCAGTGACCTTGCCCATCTTCCTCCACACCTCGTCGGTCACAGCGAGTGCCATCTTCCCCTCTCCTCACCGCCGTTCACCTCACCGGAGAGTTCGTCCCCTCCAACACCAGCCAATCAAAGCCAATGCGGATCTCCTTTTTCTTTGTCCCTTAGTTAGGTCTAATTCTCCCTCTTCTCCTCTACTCCCTTTTCTGCTCCTTAAACACCTCAATTTGGCTGCCATTCACTCTCCCCCTCCATCTTCTCCAACTCCAGCAAGGGCTCTGGCAAGCCCGCGCCGCCACCACAGACCACCAAACCACTCCACTCCACTTTCAAAACCTCCACCATCACCTCAAGACCAAAATCCCAATAGTCGCAGCTTCACTCCAGGATCCTCTCTAGGTCCTTAATCAAGGACTTTAACCATAGATGATACGTCAATTGAGAGGTCCACCACAGTTGCACGCACGTGAAGGAAGAGGGATCTTTAGTCCCACATCGGGAGTGGAGAGGTGCGTGGCAACCCATAAGATGGTTTTGTAATATCGGCTTACTACCTCAGCATGCACATAGGGTGAGGTCCCGCTCACGCACGCACATACGCATGCCCTCGCTCGTGCTCACACCTCGCGGGTCTGGGCCTTGGTCCAATTACCCAGATATCTGGGTCAAATCTGGTTCCCCTGATTCTGAGAGAGAGGGAAGAGAAAGAGAGAGGAGGGGGGTTTTTTGCCCTCTACTGCTCTCTACACAGCGAATTTGAGAGGCCTTCGCTTCTGTTAGTGTTGTGTTGTGCTTGTGCCTCTCCCATGAGTCTTAAAGGCGAAGAGAGGCCTTTGCCTCTTCTGTGAAGCTGTGTTCTATGGGTGCTGGTTCTATTGTTGGATCATTTAACATGGTTGACGTGGAATATTTGGTTAGATTCACTGTTCATTTATTTGAGATACTTGAGCTTAATTAAAAATGGTTAATTGGTGATTCAAATCACCATTTTAACCCATCATTTTTTTCACATTGTTATTTGAAATCTTGATATATCATTCTTGAATCAATTCTGGTAGTAATTGCTTATATCTTTTACTTAGAATTGCGATCTTTTGATTGAATTACTAATTGCTCCCTGCATTCGACCTCAGACTTTTCTGAGTTATAAATTTAAGTGTTTTAATGCGATTTTGTCCTATACTATAATGCATTTCTTAAACGTCGACGATTTCGCGTTAACATTTTGGTGCTGTTGCCGGGGAGCAACACACAATTTGATCTCTTGACTACGATTCCTGACTTGATACTATCTTGATTTATCTCTTTTGATTGTGATTGTGCATGAATTTAGCCAAGGAGCAAGATCAACCACACAATAGCCACTCCAGGGGCAGGTAATCTCATTTTCTATTTTTATTAAGCCCCTGATTATGAAAAGCTAAAAAAGGAAAAAATCAATTTGGACCAACTTGCATTCTATATTTAGATTCAATCACAACAAGTTGCTTGATTTGATTCATTTTTAGAAATATCCCAAACCTAATTTATGCACCTATTAAGGGATTTAAGACACCTAGGGCTACCACATTCTTAATTGAGCCCTAGGTGCTAGATTTGGAATTAATTGATTAACCAATTAGAGCCAATTAGGGTTTCCATTCTAGGGTTTTAGAGGCACACTTGCTTAAAAAAAGATTCAATCTTCCCAAACTGTGTGTCCTAAGCCTTGATTGAACTTACCTAAGAAGCAAACCCTAAGAATCAAGCTCTAAATCTCACTTGAATCCTAAAAGCGGGACCTAATAATCAAGGACAAATCAGGTGAAGTTGACCCACCTTGCAGGGTCAACCAATCTTCAAATTAGGTCACCACTCACAAAAACATCTTAAAGTTCAAGTGAAATCCTAAGCACCCACGCTCTAAACTTAAAATTTGTAGACTTAAGAGGTTAAGTTATCCATTCTGGTCTACTTGGATCCTCAGTGACAAGGAAGGTCAGGTGGGGGAAACCTTGTAACCCATGGCGACTCTCTACCGTGTAGGAGCTTTGCGGGACTCTCCCTTCCTGACTGGCTAGGTAATTCTCACATGGACGACTTTTTGATCCAGGGGTATCATCCGCCCTGAACCATTCTAGTCATCCAAAAATCTTTGGGTGCCTTGATTAGGTCCATATAACATTCAAGTCCCTCATCTTTTCACTAGAGCACACATAGGAAGGTCCTTAGGTTTTTAACCTAAGAGACCACATTAAATCTTCTTGGGAATCTCTTTTCAGATCGGATCCATTTCAATCTAAATCCTGAGTTTGATTCTACATCTTGATTCCACCACCTGATTTGAAAATGCAGCCTGGCAATTTAGGAAGACCATTTAGGAAACCTGAATCCCAAATGTCCATGAGAGATAGAATGATTCAAGATGCCTTGAAATTTTATGGAGTTGATGACAAAACCTCAAATCCAGTCAGTATGATTTAGGTTAATATCCCAGAAACAACATCCTTTATTGCAAATTGTACTCACTTAATATTGACACAAATAACAAATGGATCAACTCGGGATATTCTCATGACAGGATATATTGAATTGGAACAATTGCATAACTTTGAATATCTCCAATGTCTGACAAATCTTGTACTTTGGGAAAGACACCAAGATGACCTTGAGAAAAGGGAAGAGATGTTAAAATTGTTGAAACAGATTATCAATCAAAAATACCCGTATACTCCCCAAGCATTTAGTGAAACATCTTGGAATAAGACTGAGGATCGATTTGATTTCCCAAATCCCAGATTCGAGAATCAAGGTTGTTGTGGATCCCCAACCCAAATGGAATATGATCTAACTTATATGTAGACTGATACGCCTGATCTTGAGATAGGTTGGGAGGATCCAATTGTAGGTGTTCCCAATTTTGAGCTAGCCTTAGAGATATGAGAACCTGGTTTGCCTAGCTTTGAATTCTCAGACACCTGTAATGATGAGCTTAAAATAGAACTCCTCGAGAATGTAAATCCCGAGCCTTATCCTATTAAGGTAATTTTCGAGGATGATTCTAACATCCCAATAGAGCCCAGCCTAGATTTTAGTAATCCAATCCCTACCCTTAACCTAGAATCTAGATTCGAGCCTATTTGGGATAATTATGAGGCCCCATATGATGAGACTCAGATTTTCAAGTTGAAATACAATTCTGGACCTATGTTTGATAACGACACCTCTCTAGACTCCTCCGAGATACAGATCGATTAGTCAAAAATCATGCCAATTTACGAGATAGAAATCGAGGAGTTGGAAGAGTTGGGATTCAATTGGGTCTCTCCTAGAAGCCAAGAACTCAAGCCCATGCCTAATAGGGATACCTTTTTAAGTTCAAATTCTAAGTTTAGGTTAGATCCAAGTCAGATTGCTGCTTCTCCACATCTCGATTCACTCTGTGGTGGACCATCCGATCTGGAATCAAGTTCAGAACATGATCTTCGCAAGTTCTCCGATGATTTCAAATCTTACTTTGATTTCGGAGAACCTTTGTTTCCTGACAACTACGAGCCAATCTACGACCTCAGTATCTACGACCCATTCTTCAACTTTGACTCTGAGGTCCCTATTCCCGAGATCATCAATTCAAAATCGAGTTCCATTGACTTGGAATCATTCCTTTATGATCTACAGGATTCAGAAACTACAAGTGCTAAGAGTGTATGCAATCCAGAGTTTGAATCTTTTCTTGACTTCGATTTTCGTGATCCTATAAGCACTCTCTAGGCATTTACATTTCATTTTGATGGGCTCTATGAGGACTCTCTAGATACACCTACGTTTGAACCTTTTCTAGAAGATTCCTCACATACAGTTCTCTTTAAAGCTACCTCTTCTATAGCACATACAGAACCTTCTCGAATCTGATCCCAACCTCGACCCACAATCGGAATCAACTTCTACTCTGATTCTCCTCTCGATGATCCGATCGCACATGATTCTTATCCATTTTTTGATTAGGATTCAGACTTTGATCAGACTACTAATCACATCTCATCCTTCTCTGATCACTCTCGTAGGGATTTCACATCCTCTACTAATCCATTCTCTTTTGAGGATCCCTACTTTGACCAGGCTAATTCGATCCAGCCAAACCCATGATTCACATTGCCATATCTTTTTGAGTCACAAGGTATCTGGTGGGCACCATATCTCTTAATCCACATCCATCAACCCACCAAACTGATTGGGTTTAGGCTGCATCATCAGCCTGTCGATCTAAACAAGCACCTAGTTGGATCAACCAGGCTATTGATCAAGGTGCTTGTTCTACAAAACTCCACTGATTTGACCACTCCTTCTCTATGACCACTTTCTACTTTGCTGAAGTATTGAATTTAGCACTTAACGGGAGGCAACTCGTCATTTCAAAAACTCGAGATCCTTCTGATTATCCTTTTGAACTTAATGTCTACTGCACTCTGAGTTCAGTTTTAGAATAGCCGACTCCACCTTTGGTACCTATAACAGAGCTTGAAATCATCCGCAACAGTCATCCCGACCCGTTCGCCCACCCTTTTGACCCTGTTCTAATCCTTGAACCCAAGCTGATTCCATACCCTTCGCTTTACAATGAGGACATTGCAAAACTTAGGCATGGGGGGTGTTAAAGTGCAAACACACAAAAAACTTTAGTTTTTAAGGGGTTCTCACAAAAAATTACATATTCCAAAAAACCAAAAAAATTGAAAAAATAAGAAAAAATGGAGAAAGGGGTGGAAATTTTGAGAAAATTAATTGCGTATTATTTTTGAGGAGGAAATGAGGAGGTGATTCAAAAATAAAAAGGAGCAACAATTTGAAAAAAAAAGGTGAAAGTAATTAGTAAAAGATTATGGAATCTACTTAAGTTCTAGACCAAATCAAAAGAAAAAAATTAAGTCCTAGAATGACAGAGAGACAAATAGATTAGTATGAGTGTTGATCTTAGGCCTCTTGGGCTTGTTTTAGGGAAAAAAAATTCACGTATCCGTTAAGATCTAGATAGTCCTTAAGAGGTTGAGGAAAATGCGAAGCTTATGTATTAGGTCTAAGGCTTAGGGATTATTCAGCCTCGTTAACTGACCTTTGGTTTGCGGGACTCGGTAACCTAAGCACCCTAATCCACATAGTCTAGTTCAGAGGACTTAATATCAAAATCATGCAAAAGGATTTAATTCTATTATGAAAAAGCTACTTAGATTAGGAGCAGCTTATCAACACAAGTTGATTTAGATGAGTTCATGATGTAGAGAGGAAGGAAATTCCCCTTGAAGATGCGCAATAACATACTGTCCCCTCAGTGCTTGTCTCTTAGGATATCTAAATATCCTACTAGGGGCACATAAGCACCTTGTGCTGGTTTACGTGCCATGGATGGGATTATCCCGAAATCTCAATCTCTAGGGTCTGAATTTAGCTATAGAACGCCACGGACAGCGCTATCTCAAAGTGTCGAAAGCCAGGGTTCTGGGGGTTGCCATGAGCGATGCTATCTCGAAGCATCGATTGCTAGGGACCCTACGAGGATTGATCGTGCGGACAAGGAATCCGATACAGACCGTGTTTTTGAGCTAGTGTAAAGCTAGAAATGATTAAGAAAAGGAGATAGAAAGCTCTCCAAAAATGAAAAATATTCTTTTATCCCTCTCTCTTATAAAAATGCACTGCAAATTGAACCTGGACTAACCATGTTACAAGCACGGGTGCTTTAATCGCTGGGTCCAACGAACCTTAGGTTAGTTTTTGTTGGCCTTAGATACCTTCGCAGCAGATTGAGGCTAAAGCTGGTCAGGTCTGGATCTTGAGTTAATTCTATGAGATTTTGCTAAATAACTAGGAAAAGCTAGGCATAGGGGTATGATGATAACGTCATCATTAGCCATATCTATTTTTAATTAGTCATATTCCATTAATAAATGCTCCTGCATAACTGCCAAAGGACCATAATTCACTGCACATCCTTTCTGAGAGTTTAACATGAAACCAGGGTTAAAACTGTAATTTTACGAACATATCATGAATGAAGAACAACCACAGGTTTTCTTAGGGTTTTACTAAAGGTCAAATATGCATTAAAGTTTAACAAGAGGGTCCGTGCAGACAGAAACATGTTTTCATGCGTTACGAGACTTAAATGACATCTAAAATCCTAAAAATAGACCTGCTTAATTCATCAAGGTTTTGGTTAGGATAAAATTTACCTAAACACTCTAAAAATCATATAAAAATATTCTCTATGGTTTGGCATCATTGATTTGACCAACAGATCCCATTTTGACCTAAAATAGTCTCAGACAGATAGTTACCCTAATTTGGGTTTATACGTAAATTACCTAGTCAAAATTGGTCAAAACCTAAATTTGACTTCACCATTAAATTCCTTGGATCTAAATTAGGTTTGTACCAAAATTTGGGCCTAATCGAAGATTATGTTGACCTAGTTTACATTTCAGTCCTGTCTTACTCTTTTCTCTCAACATATGCCCCTAACTTTTGAGTTAATTGCCTTCAGGTCCATAACTTTATCATCATTCTTTACAAAAATGTCCTCGCTCCATTTTTGAAGGTCAAACCTTCACCGTCGAGTTTTGAGTAAGGATTTCTCACTTGATTCTTAATCAAACACTCCCAAACTTGAAAGGGAGATTCCTTGAGGAATTCTCTTCCAAATGAAACCTTCTATGAATCCTAACTTAGCCCCAAATCCTCATGCAAACCTTTTGAAGGTTCACATGTCCTATTTGCATGAAAAAATGTGGGGTTACAAGCTTGGTTTCCAAGCTTGAAACCCCTCCCCATGGCCTATAAATGGACCTGCAACGCAAACCTCACCTCTTTAGCTAGGTTTTGGGACAAAAACCTCTTCAAATCCCTATCTTCGTTGGACCTTCTCGACCTCCCTCCTCCACGCCTCCAATGGCCAAATTGGAAGCGCAGTGACCTCCCTTGAGCTTAATTAAAAAGGATTAATTGGTGATTCGAATCACCATTTTAACGCATCATTTTTTGCACATTGATATTTGAAATCTTGATATATCGTTCTTGAATCAATTCTGGTAGCAATTCTTATATGTTTTACTTAGAATTGTGATCTTTTGATTGATTTATTGATTGCTCCCTGCATTCGACCTCAGACTTTTCTGAGTTATAAATTTTAGTGTTTTATTGAGTTTTTGTCCTGTACTATAATGCATTTCTTAAACATCGACGATTTCACGTTAACACAAGGGAATTTTGAAATTAAACCTGTCATTCTAAACCTTATTAAACATTTCCATGGTCTTCCGAGAGAGGACCCTTTTTGCCACCTCTAGGAGCTAATTGTCCTCGCTCAAACCACCCGTTCCTGCAATGTGTAGGAAGAGGTGTGGCTTATGAGACTCTTTCCTCTCTCCTTAAAAGACAAAGCATCACATTGGTTTAGAACGGTTGGGCATCCTATCACCACCTGGCCCTAATTAAAAAGCACTTTTCCTAAAAAATTCTTTCCAATAGGTCGTACAAATGATTTACGCAGATCAATAATGACCTTTCAACAAAAATCTGTTGAACCTCTCCATTATTCTTGGGAGAGATTTCAAGAACTTCTCAGAAGTTGCCCCCACCATGAAATTTCGCGATGGCAGTTAGTGCAGATCTTGTATCATGGATTAGAAGATCAAATAAAAAGATTCATGGATGCTTAATGTGAGGGTAATTTCCTTAATAAAGATGCCAAAAGTGCCTACCTCCTTTTTGAAGAAATGAGTGAAAACTTATTTAATATGGCTTCAATGGACACTTTTGGTAGAACCAACAACCCCAGACTTGGAGCCAATGAAATTGACTCCAAATCCACATTTGTTCCAGTCACTTAAGATGATCTACACATGATAGCTCAATGACTAGATCAGATGTAAATCAACCAGAAAAAAATGGAAGAAAAGCTCACCCAAAAACTAGCTCCTTATCCTAACTCCCCTCACCTTCTCAAAAGAGAAATCTACACAATATCAATGCTACCTCTGCTGGGCAGCAATTTTCTGATTTCTCACAAGATCTGTTGACTAGGACTTTTGATTATATGAATCAAAATCTTCTTGACTCCACCACTGAAAACATCTCTACTCTCCAGGAGCAATTTAGTAATCCCTCTAATACTTACAATCAAAACTGGAGGACCAACCCGTATCCCTCCTGGAAAGCCCCAAATCAGGTTTCGTTTCCCAAACAAAATCAATTTGGGAATTATGGGCAAAACTTTTATCAACCTGGGCCATCCTAGGAAGATATCAACACCTAAGTCATGAAGGCTCTACAAGGTATGCAGAATCAAATGACAGAAGTAACCTACATGATAGCCAACTTGCAACATCAAGTTAAGGTTACTCATGATCATAGACCTGTTGGCAATCTACCGTCCCAACCCATGCCCAATCCTAACAATCAACGGAATCGGTATCAAGGTGGATATCCCAGTCAACCTATCTACCCAGCACCACAGCACCCGCCGAGTTTTAATCGAAATCATGCCCCCCATCCTCTTCCCAGAAATAACCATACTGCAAATGCAGTAACTCTAAGGAACGAGAAAACCACTCATGATCCCTTACCTACTCAAGAAACCCGCCTAAAAGAAAAGTAGATCAGCTCTTGTCCCTCTTCTTCTAACCCCATTTAGGAGCCCAAAAATGCATAATAGGTACACCCAACCCCTTTTCCACAAGCCCTTCACTCTTCACAAAATAGAAAAAAGAAATCCGAGCCCACTGATAAGGAATTGATGGATCTTTTTGGGCAAGTAGAAATCAATATCCCTCTCCTAGATGCCATAAAATGCATTCCTACCTATGCCAAATTTTTGAAAGATTTGTGTACCCCAAAAAGGCAACCAAGAAACCTAGGAAAGGTGATCCTTCCAGAGACACTAAGCTCAGTTGAGCAGAGCAAACTGCCTCTGAAAAGAAAAGATCCAAGCACCCCCTGATTCAAGTGGTCATTAATGACACTTCATTTGAATGCACCCTATTGGATCCTGGTGCCTCAATTAATCTCATCCCCACTGTTGTGTTTGAGGAATTCAAGATCGATGAATTAAAGCTTGTTGAGGTAACACTTCAACTAGCAGACCGATCGACAATTAAACCTAAGGGAATTATCGAGGATGTAATTGTCTGGGTCAAAATTTGTCTATTTGCCGTAGACTTTTTAGTCCTGGATATAGAGGTACCGGAAGCTTTAAAGAATGCCCCTATAATTCTTGGAAGATCATTTTTAGCCACTGCCAAAGCTAATATTGATTGTGACTCTGGAAAGATGAAGATCGTGTGTGGTAGTGAATCTATTACCCTAGATACTTTTCAAGCTTCTAGGTGTTTCCAAGAACCAGATTTCTTTGATGACTCAGATTCGAAGATTGAAAGTTTAGTGGAGGAAACAATGCAGATTTCACACCTAGGTTCTTGATTTCACACGATTCCTGAGCATTTTGATTTACCTCACCCTCCCACCCTAACTACACCTTCTCCATCTAACCCTTCATCTAACTCTCTCCCTCTTACTTCACTCCTTACTCCACAAGTAGAAATCATTTCGGAGCCAGGCCCTCAACTGGAATTAAAACCCTTGCCCACCTCCCTTAAATATGTTTTCCTTGGTCCAAACCAGACCATGCCCCTGATTATCAATTCTGGACTTTCTGGGGCACAAGAGGAAAAACTTCTCCAGGTTTTGAGCAAACATAGAAAAGCTATTAGCTGGATCCTTTCAGATCTTAAGGGTATTAATTAGTCCTATTGCACCCACCGAATTTATCTTGAGGAAAATTCTCACCCCTCTCACCAACCACAAAGGACTTGAACCCTAATATGCAGGAGGTGGTGAAAAAGGAGATAATAAAGTGGCTTGACGCTTATATCATCTACCCCATTTCTGACAGCTCTAGGGTTAGTCCCATGCAAGTAGTTCCTAAAAAGGTAGACTAACAGCTGTCACTAATGAACATGGAGAAAATAAAGCCACTCGGACCGCTTCTTCTTGGCGCATGTGCATTGATTACAGAAAATTGAACATCGCCACCAAGAAGGACCATTTTCTGCTCCCTTTTATTGATCAAATCTTGGAGTGGTTAGCTGGACGTGATTACTACTATTTTCTTGATGGTTATTCTGGCTATAATCAAGTTGCGGTCCATCCCGAGGATCAGGACAAAACCACATTCACTTGTCCTTTCGGAACCTTTGTTTTCTGAAGAATGCCTTTCGGTCTTTCCAACGCACCTGCGACTTTTCAAAGGTGTATGCTTGCAATTTTTTCAGACCTAGTAGGTGAATGTCTAGAAGTCTTCATGGATGACTTCTCTGTATTTGGAGATTCTTTTGATCTTTGTCTTAGAAATCTTGAATGAACTCTCCAAAAATGCATAGAAGTCAACCTTGCCCTCAGCTGGGAAGAAAGTCATTTCATGGTCTAGGAAGGTATTGTCCTGGGTCAAGTCATTTCCAAAAAAGGAATTGCGGTAGATCAAGGTAAAATCAATGCAATCTCTAAGCTCCCACTGCCCACTTCTGTAAAGCAGATAAGGTCTTTTTTGGGGCATGTGGGCTTCTACCACTGTTTCATTAAGAATTTTTCCAAAATCTCCAAGCCCTTAAGTCATTTACTTACCAATGACCAACCTTTTGACTTCAATGCCCAATGCTTGGAGAGTTTTAATCAGCTGAAGCAAACTGTCACTGAGGCACCCATTTTACAGGGACCTAACTGGAATTGTCCCTTTGAATTAATGATTGATGCCTCTGATTTTGCTGTGGGGGTCGTTCTAGGGCAAAGAATTGACAAGAAGCCCATTGTGATCTACTATACCAGCAAAACACTTGATGATGCACAACGGAATTACATAGTTATTGAAAAAGAACTTCTTGCCATTGTCTTTTCCTTAGAAAAATTTCACTCTTATCTATTGGGGTCCAATGTCACAGTATATACCGACCACTCGCACTTAAATATCTGCTAAAAAAGAAGGATGCGAAACCCCGCCTTACCTGTTGGATCCTATTTCTCCAAGAATTTGACCTAGAAATCAAGGATAAGGCGAGATCACATAATGTAGTGGCCGGTCATCTCTCTCATCTTATGACGAATGATATGTTGACCCCCCATGATAATTTCCCTGACAAGACAATCTTAGCTACCAATGCCCTCCCTTGGTTTGCACCTATTGCAAACTACCTAGCAATAGAACAAATCCTCTCTAATTGGCCAAAAACTAAAAGGGATAAGTTCTTTGCTGACATTAAATGTTATTTTTGGGAGGAGCTCGACCTTTACCACATTTGTGTTGATCAGGTCATTAGACGATGTGTCCCAAATTCTGAAATCCATCATATTCTGACACATTGTCACTCCATGGTTTGTGGCGGACATTTCTCAGGCAAGAAAACTACAGTTAAGATCCTCAATTCTGGATTCTTTTGGCCCAGCTTGCACAAAGAAGCTTATACCTTTGTTCCGTCCTGTGTGCGTTGCCAGAGCATCGGCAACATGACTCGAAAGGATATGATGCCCCTAAATCCAATCTTAAAGGTTGAAATTTTTGATGTATGGGGCATCGACTTCATGAGGCCGTTCATTAACTCTTGTGGGTATTTGTATATACTAGTCACAGTCGACTATGTATCAAAGTGGATAGAAGCAATACCCATACACACCAATGATCACAAAGTGGTTGTCGAATTTATCAAGAAAAATATCTTTTATAGATTTGACATTCGCAAGGCCATCATCAGTGATGGAGGATCACATTTCACTCACTCTCAATTCTGTCACCTTCTTTCTAAATATGGGGTTAATCATAAAATTTCTACTCCTTACCACCCCCAAAAAAATGGCCAAGCAAAAGTTTTTAACCGGGATATTAAAAATATTTTACAAAAGACGGTTAGGCTTGATCGTAAAGACTGGTCCAATAAATTGGACGATGCTTTATGGGCCTATTGTACTGCTTTCAAAACTCCATTAGGCATGTCTCCTTTTCGTCTAATTTTTGGAAAGGCATGTCATCTTCTAGTAGAACTTGAACACAAGGCTTTTTGGGCAATAAAATAATTAAATACGTATTTTTCTGAAGCCGATACCCACAGGAAATTGCAATTAACTGAATTGGAAGAATTACGTAATTTACATTATGAAAATGCGCGGACTTATAAAGACCGAACAAAGAATTTCTATGATAAATGCATTGTTAGGAAACATTTTGACGTTAATCAATGCGTTTGACTTTTTGATGAAAGATTACGTATTTTCCTGGAAAATTAAAATCCAAGTGGGCTAACCCTTTTATTGTCCTCAAAACATATCCCTATGGCACTGTTGTTTAATGCGCTGAAATGGTGTTTTAGAAGTTGTTGCATTGTAGTATGGGTCGTAATAGTGCGAAAACAGATAAATTTATATTTGAATAAAATCCAAGGTCGTCACTGGGAGCAAGTAGCAAAATAAATCTCAAAATTGCAATTCTATCACAAGATATCAATATATGATGAAATTTCCAAACTCAAATGATATGTATATAAGAGCAAATGTTGATAATGCAAAAATATTAGGGTAAAATGGTGATTTGAATCACCAATTACCCTAATTACAATAATAGCAAATATCTCAACAGTATCAATCAACCAAATGCCATGTATGATAAGTACACAGTGCACTCAGAACCAGTAACAGAGGTAATGGCCTCTCTTTCTCAAGCCTCAAGGAGAGGCACGGCAAAGCTCAGCACCAACACTAACAGAGGTGAAAGCCCCCTTAGAATTTGCTAGCCTTCTTAGAATTTGCTAAGTGTCGAGAGGTAGGCATCGGAGCAAAACCCCTCCCCCCTCTCTCTTTTCTTCCTTTTCTTTTCTTTCTTCCCTCAAAGATATGCTAATTGGATCTAGGCATACGGGTAATTGGATCAGAGCCCAGACCCGTGTGGCGTGACTGCGGGTGAGGGTGTGTGTGCACACGTGGAGAGGGATCTCACCCCGTGCTCACTGAGGCAACTAAGCGGAGGAGCAAAAACAATATATGGGCATGCGGCCGTTTGTCTATCCACGAGGTGGGACTAGGTTTGTCCCCCTCCTTCATGAAATAGCAGCAGGAGGAACTCCATTTAATTGGTGTGCTGCTGCTACTGTCTTGGCCGATTGAAGGCTTGAGAATGCACCTGGAGCTGAGCCGAGTCACCTGGAGATGATAGTGGGAACAAATGTGGCCGGTGATCTGTAGTTGGAGCCGGAGAAGGTGGTGGCGACGACGGTGCTCCTGCAAGTACCCTAAAACACAAATACGGGCGTGAAGGCCCCAATTAAAAGGTTCTGGAGTATCGTCGGACCACGTGGAGTGCGGTTGTGGTGGTGTTGTGGCGTGAGAGTGCGTGAGGTGGTGCGTCGAGGTTGGTGAAGGTGGACAGCAATGGGTTTGTTCGGTGGGGAGCTAGGGCGAGTGGAGTGAAATAGGAGAGGGCTTTTGATGGAGGGAGTACGACGGTGCTTTTGGAGGTGGAGCGGTGATGCAGACACAACTATTGAGGATAAAATGCCTATTCATGCACGTTCCTAGGCTTAGATTTGCATTTCATGTTATAAATATTGCATAGCATACATCATCCAGCATTTAGAGTAGTTGTGTATATTTTAGGTTAATTACATCCATTTTATGGCCAGGAGGGAAGGAGATTTATTTTGGGGTCTCGGATTAACGATCTGAATGTACGGACTTGATCAGGATGATGATAAGAGCCCAACACCTCCGAGATCGTCCTAATCGAAATCCTGTATCACCTTATGCGATCTGAGGAAGATCAATGGCCTGGGGACAATACGACTTTTTTACGGGTGTCAGATGAGAAATCACATCTTACGGATGGATCCAGAGCAACGATCGCAGCCCGTCAACGTGAAAATCACGCCGATCAGAGCTCCGTAGCACCCTCTACAAGAAGAAGAAGGTGGACGGCCATGATGATGTTGGAACCTTGTTCCACATCTTGTTTTGGTGTTAACAAAATTATTATGGATTAATGTTTCCGATTAAGTATTTTTCAGATTTAGGTGAAGGAGCAAGACAAACAAGAAATGATGGAAGCATGATGACGAGAGAGAGAAAATGATGACAAGGAGGAGGCAAGATGACAACGATGGATCGAGAAGAAGAAGATCATCTTCGACCCTTTTTTTTTTTTAGTTTAGGTTTTCAGAGATTGTATGCCTCTTAACAAGAGAATTTAACTTAGATCATAAAAATCAATTAGAGATAAATTATGATTTATATGGCATTCATTTTCGAAGAACGTAATTGGTTAAAATGCTTAAAACAGGTACTTGTAAGCAAGTACTAGTACTGTTCATCAGTACTGGTATTTGTAAGGCACAGGTTTGAGAATTCGTCTCAAACAGTGAACAACAAGTATCGGTACTAACCATGAGGACCGGTAGATATTGGCCACAGGTTGAAGGCTTAATTCTGGCCTGGACCTTACAAGTATCGGTACCCATGATGAGTACCAGTATAGGTAGGTTACTGTGCCTAAGGAATTCCAAACCTGGGAGTCACAAGTACCGGCACCCATGATGAGTACTGGTACCAGGGCTCATGTACTGGTGGCAGTGAGCTGCTAGTACCGGTACAGGTACTTTAGTATCGGTACCAGTTAGCCGTTGGCTCAATTCTGAACGGCTAGAAAATTAATTTAGGCTATGTGAATGTTGGGAATTAAATCCCAATGTCTAGTAGACGAGTATCCTAGGTCCTAAACTCTATAAAATGACCCTAGGACTCTTTGTTTGCACACAAGAAATATTAGAAATACAAGGAAAATTCCTAGAGCTATATTTCACATTTTTCCACCACATATTCAAGAGAAGGAATAGTTTGCTACTCTCAATCTCTCTACGAACTTGCAAGCACATCAACGTGATTTCTTCACACATTGTCAAGGCATTCACGTTCATTCTAGGCTCTCAAATTGGTATCATCTTTTAATTATTGTTGAGAGGCTTAGGTTATAGTTGTAAGATTCTTTTTGTCTTACACCTGTACTTCTTTTGTATTTGAGCTTGTTGCTCGTTGGGTTCTAACAAACCCGTTATTGTACTTGGGTTGAGGTAACCCATTAATTACCTTAATTTAGTAAATTGATTCCCTCGGGGTTGAGGGAATCGGGTTAAAAACCCTAAGCTGGGAGGCTTAGGTAGTGGAGTACCCAAGGGAGGGGAACCACTATACATATTGTGCCAATTTTCTGTGGTTTGATTATTTGTGCAAATATTTCTTGTTATTACTGATTTGTTTGTTTAAGTATTTGTGTGCATAGCCATATTCCATCGATCCTATTTTAGACTCCATCAATTGGTATCAGAGCGAGGTTGCGAGAAGACGTAGCAAATCAACTCGCAATGGCATCTACATCAAGGCGCACCGAAGCACAGTCTTCTACCCGTCCTCCCTATTTTGATGGGATGGACTATGGGTATTGGAAGAGGAGGATGCAAGTCTTTCTCAGAGCAATGGATGAGGAGGCTTGGACCCTCATTTGGGAGAAGTACTCGAATCCGGAGCCACAAGAAGGAGTAGCATGGACAACGGATCAAAAGAAGAGGATCGTGGGCAACGCAATGGCGATGAACGCACTTTATTATGCGTTGTCAAGGGAAGAGTTCAATCGAATTTCGGCATGTGAATCCACATACGAAATTTGGAACACTCTCGAGGTCACCTATGAAGGTACAAACAAGGTAAAGGAAACTCGTATCTCAATTCTAACTGAAAATTATGAGTGTTTCAGGATGACCAAAGGAGAAATGATCAAAGACATAAGCACCAGGTTTGGGGAAATAGTTAACCCCCTAAAGAACCTTGGAGTGAAGTTCATGGAAGAGAAGCTTGTAAGGAAGATCTTAAGATCTCTTACAAGTGATTGGTCTCCAATGACCATAGCCATCCAAGAGGCAAAGGACCTCTCCACTCTCCCCTTGGATGATCTAGTTGGTAGCCTTATGGCTTACGAAGTCCAACTAGAAAACATGAAGAGGAACGAGGAGGAGAAGATGTCTAACAAAAGGAAGAACATTGGTTTTAGAGCAATTAAGGAGGACTCAGACTCAACAACCTTGAAATCTGAAGATGAAGAGATGGAGACACTTACAAGGAAGTTTCAGAGATTTCTTCAAAAACAAGGTAAGCAAATCAATAAAGTTTCAACTAATGTTATTTGTTATGAGTGCAAGAGAAAGGGGCACTTGAGGAAGGATTGCCTTATGAACAAGAAGAAGGAAGATAAAAGGAAAGACACAAAAGAAGTCAAGAAGAAGAAGAGAGCTTTAAAAGCAACATGGGATGATAGCTACTTCGACATGGACGTCGACTCTAGCGAATCAGATGATGACGAGATCGCTCATCTATGTTTGGCAGCAGCTATGGAAGATACAGACAATGAGGTAAACCCTGATTTTTCTTTTGAAGAATTATTAGAAGCTTATGAAGAACTATATCATAAAGCTAGGTCATCTAAAAAGGAAAATAAGGTTTTAAAGAATAATTATCAAACATTAGAGTTAGAAAAATCATGTTTAGAAATAGAATTAGAAATGTCAAAAGAAACTAATAATCAGTTGCATGCAATGATAGTAGAATTAGAAGATATTTATGAGCACTTTGAAGGTACTTTGAATAATTTTAAAATGACAACTAGGCTAAACATTGAATTTTGTGATTCATTAAAATCAAAATTTCAAAGTAAAAAGAATATACAAAATAAATCACATGCACCTAGGCAAGCATGGATGTCTCAAACGGCTAAAAATCCCAAGAATTATAGATCTAACACTAAAAAGTTCTATAAATCTCAAGATTTGAAAGGTGCTTACTCTAAAGGACCTACAAGAAAATGGGTACCTAGAAAAGATATTTGTTTTGCAGTAGATTAAAGTAATCAATGGGTGTTCAAGGCACATAACGGAACACTTCAACCTTTCTATAGGTTGAATGAAGATCAAGAATGTTGGATGAGAGATGCCTGGTATCCACAAGCTCCATTTTACTATTGGTAAATTTTATGGTATGATATATCTTCATTTTTTTGTGATTGACAAAAAGGGGGAGAAAGATAGAGGGCAAATAATAATATTTTTAGGGGGAGCTTATATTGAGGGGGAGGATTAAAATGAAAATTTTTCCTTCATATAACATTGTTAAAAATTATTTTTTTCTTATAATTATCTATTTGCAAGATAGTTTTGTCAACACCAAAAATGGAGAGATTGTTGGAACCTTGTTCCACATCTTGTTTTGGTGTTAACAAAACTATTATGGATTAATGTTTTCCACTAAGTATTTTTCAGATTTAGGTGAAGGAGTAAGGCAAACAAGAAATGATGGAAGCATGATGACGAGAAAGAGAAAATGATGACAAGGAGGAGGCAAGATGATAAGGATGGATCGAGAAGAAGAAGATCATCTTCGACCCTTTGTTTTTTTTAGTTTAGGTTTTTAAAGATTTTATGCCTCTTAACAAGAGAATTTAACTTAGATCATAAAAATCAATTAGAGATAAATTAGGATTTATATGGCATTCATTTTCGAAGAACGTAATTGATTAAAATGCTTAAAACAGGTACTTGTAAGCAAGTACCGATACTGTTCATCAGTACTGGTATTTGCAAGACACAGGTTTGGGAATTCGTCTCAAACAGTGAACAACAAGTACCAGTACTAACCATGAGTACTGGTACATGTTGGCCATAGGTTGAAGGCTTAATTCTAGCCTGAACCTTACAAGTACCGGTACCCATGATGAGTACCGTTACTAGGACTCATGTACTGGTGGCAGTGAGCTGCTAGTATTGGTAAGGTACTTTAGTACCGGTGCCAGTTAGCCGTTAGCTCAATTCTGAACGGCTAGAAATTTAATTTAGGCTATGTGAACATTGGGAATTAAATCCCAACGTCTAGTAGACAAGTGTCCTAGGTCCTAAACTTTATAAAATGACCCTAGGACTCTTTGTTTGCACACAAGAAATATTAGAAATACAAGGAAAATTCCTAGAGCTATATTTCACATTTTTCCACCACATATTCAAGAGAAGGAATAGTTTGCTGCTCTCAATCTCTCTACGAACTTGCAAGCACATCAACGTGATTTCTTCACACATTGTCAAGGCATTCACGTTCATTCTAGGCTCTCAAATTGGTATCATCTTTTAATTATTGTTGAGAGGCTTAGGTTATAGTTGTAAGATTCTTTTTGTCTTACACCTGTACTTCTTTTGTATTTGAGCTTGTTGCTCGTTGGGTTCTAACAAACCCGTTATTGTACTTGGGTTGAGGTAACCCATTAATTACCTTAATTTAGTAAATTGATTCCCTCGGGGTTGAGGGAATCGGGTTAAAAACCCTAAGCTGGGAGGCTTAGGTAGTGGAGTACCCAAGGGAGGGGAACCACTATACATATTGTGCCAATTTTCTGTGATTTGGTTATTTGTGCAAATCTTTCTTGTTTATTTAAGTATTTGTGCGCATAGCCATATTCCATCGATCCTATTTTAGACTCCATCAGATGATGCCATGTGGCACCATCGCTGCCCTCCAGTTCGACCATAGCCCCTCCTCCCAAGCAACACATGTGAAGTCTTGACCGTTGGATTCAAATCCAATGGTCCTCAAAGTGCCACATCGCCTACTTCAAGCCAAGAAGAGAGAGGGCTTCATGCACTCGCAACCGTTGGAAGCTCAACGTGCCACGACCATTGGATCAAGATCCAACGTTCGTGGCACGCTGAGCCTTAATTCCTTAGCGAGGTACAAAACAAACCTCAACTCAGCCGTCAGTGCTTCGGCTCACAACGCACGACCACATGATCAAAGCCCCATGAGTGGATTTTATCCGCTGAGTGTGCGCGGGTAAGAAATGGAGCCGTCGATGGATGATCGGGTGGCGAAAGAAGCAGCTACGTGGTGTCACTGATGCGCACGGTTCGTACACACAACATTTGATGTGACAACGGACACACGATCAAATGCACTGGTGGGCACGAACTCAAGCGAGCGATCTGAAGCGTCCATCAAAGATCCAACGGTCGTGCTTCATCCATGTGCATGCCAACTACTGTGATTGAGCATGTGCTTGGTTGGTCCCAACCTTTAGCGACAGCCTAGTGGGCCTTTAGTGACGCTTACAGTCGTCACTAATTTCTTGTAGGCGCAAGGCCAACTGCATGCGTGAGTGGTGGGGGCGCGATCTTCAGCGATAGTTGCAGGGGTCGTTAGTGACGCTTGCAGCTGTTACTACAACCCTCTACACGAATCTCTTCTTCCCTCCACTATATAAACACCCCTACACCCCCCATTCCTCTTCATCTCTACCTACTCTACTCCCACCTACTCCTAAGCTCTAGTAGCCTACCAAAGCTCCATTAGAGCTTACTCTCAAGCTCTAAAGGCCTCTTACTAGTGTAATGATCCTTTTCCCCACCAAACATTAGTCCTTCACCACCACCTTCATAAGAAGCCTTGGAGCTATCCTCCCACCTCAATTCCTATAGAAGATCACCTCCGTCTCCTCACCTCCATTCCAGAGCCTCAGTGAAGCATTCCTCTACCCGACGTCCTTCTGCATCTCACCTCTATCGTCTTGCATCTCAACTCCATCCAAGCTTCCACTAGGCGTAGTCGTCTAGTCAAACAGCCTATTCGGGAGATTTCTTCTCACCTTTATATCTTTTATGCTTTCATAGGTCATTGTAATAAGCATTTGTGTGATATATCATAGTTGTTTCATCTCTCTTGTGAACTTATCTTGCTTGTCTTTTTATTTCAAAAATGCAAAAAAATAACAAAACCTTAAAATACCAAAAAGAAATAAAATGAAGCATAGTTCTCAACCAAAGTAAACGTCGCCTTCCTGTGTTCGACCCGGGACTCCCCTGGAGTTTCGGTTATAAATTTTATTTGATAGATGCATTTTGTGAGCTACGACATCGGGTTCCCCGAACCCTAATTTTAATTCGCGAAACACACTTCATCATTTTGGCGACATTACAGGGAGGCAACAGAATTTACTTTCTTATTTTCTGTGCTTCTTTGCATTTATATATTATTAACCCCACTTGTCTCTGATCTACTGTCTTGTAGGTACCCTAGCATGGAGACCCAAGTGCGGTAGACCGGAGTAAAGTGCGGGTAAGGTAGTTTGTAAGTGTCCCCCACATTCCCCCCACTGGTTTCATTTTGCCACATTCATAACTAAGACCTAATCTACTTAGGTGTTTGCACAAACCCTAGGATAGAATTTGTTTGTCTTGTTTTCTACCTCCACTCATCTCACCTTCGCAAATAAAAAAAAACTAAAAGATACTTTTTGTGGGACAAATCAACATACACACTTTATATACCCACATGTGAGGCACGTAACCTAACTTGATTTTTATCTACTCAACCGGGATTTCGACTTGTGGAACCGGTACACACAAATCAACACATAAAGGAGTAGAAATCAGTCTAGGTTAATCATCTCTACGTGCCTAATTGGTGGTGCATCTGGGTCACCTGATTGAATTGTTTGGATCGCACCACCTAATTTAAAACTAATTCATTTTGTAGCTACCCCATAGGATTCAATATTTAGGTCAAGCCAGGCACTCCATATTTCTTCTTGATTTATAAAGGAAAAACACTTGAACTTGTGATTTCAAATTTGGTTTACCTCTGGAAAACTTGGTTGAATATACCTAATATTTGAATCCTAAAAGCTACTAAGCAAGATTTGAACCCTAAAATTCACCTCATCCTCAATAATCTTGCTTGAAAACATTTTGGTTGTGCACATACACACATTCTCAAACAAATCATTAAGGGCACAACCCATTAAGGGTCCATCACATTTCGAAAGCACTAAATATCCCAAGCCTAACTAAAATTGATTAGACGTTGGCCATAAGGATTGATTCACTCTTTGGGGCCCAGATTGAGATTGTTCATGATTAACCTGCTTATACTAGTCAATCTGATGTCTAGCTAGGGGAGTAGCATCAAACGACCGCGACTGGGGGGTACACTAAGAATCGGAGGTGCAAGCTAAAGGAAGAACCTTCTCCCCAGTCCCTCCTCCTAACTGGTTGGATTGACTGGATACAAGTAGAGTAAATCATCTACAATCTTAAGACGGATTCTGAGAGTCTATAGACGTTTAGGCTACCCAACCTAAGGACAAGATTGTATTTTTTGTGCTGCAGGGTCCCTTCTCTTCCCCGTCCTTCTGACTTGCTTCCAGTGTATGCTTGGAAGGAGGTCATTGAACCCTCGTTTGGAAGGACCTATTGACCATTCCCAGAGGCGGAGGTTGAGTTTTAGCCAAGTAGATCCCATTGTTGATCAACAACCACCTCCCCCACCCCCGAGCCAGCAGGAGCTGATTTAGAGGTAGTTGGAAGAATTGCAACAGATGCAGCAATGGTTCCAATGAATGAATGGTCAAGGCGCTCGACCCTTGAAGGAATTTTATGATCCTTCAAATTATGAGGATCATCCCGACGTTGTGATCCCCGTCGGTGATGTTGAGATCAAGCCCTATATTTTGAGTCTAATTAAACACTTTCACGAGCTTAGCTCAGAGGACCCATTCCAACATTTGGAGGACCTGATCACTCTGGTTTAGACCACCAAATTGCGGAATGTGGATGAAGAATAGATGCTCATGAGGCTTTTTCCCCATTCACTCAGAGATAAGGCTACACATTGGTATTGTACCATTGGAAGACCGATTGCTACCTGGACAGCTTTGAAATCGGCCTTCCTGAAGAAATTCTTCCTAATTGGGCGAACTAATGCATTGCGATGGGCAATTACCACTTTTGCCCAGTGGCAGGGGGAACTGTTTCATGGGGCCTAGGAGAGATTCTAGGATCTGTTGCGGAAGTGTCCACACCACGAGGTGCCTAAATGGCAACTTGTGCAGATTTTTTATCACAAGTTGAATGATCAACTCTGTAATCATGTAGATGCTTCTTGCGGAGACAATTTCCTCAACAAAGATGTAGATAGCTCGTAGGATTTGTTTAAGGAAATGAGTGAAAACTCTTTAAACCACACCTCCATGGAAACCTTCAACCGATCCCAACAAACTAGATCAAATGCCAATGAGGTCCAAGATTCTCATACATTTGATATGGAATTGATTTGCAATAAATTAGATAAGATGGATCTGGCTGCTAAACGAATGGAAGAGTGGATGTTCGGAAACTCTATTTTTTCTGGATCCATTCAATCCTAGGGATCGGGATTCCATTCTTCGCAAGCTCCTACGGGATAGGAGTTTGTGAACCAGCTGGAGTTGACCTGACCTTCGGACCAGCTCTTCTTGGAACCTTATGGGTTCCAAACTATGGCCTTTGATTCCAGTTTTTCTGATCCTTCTTCATCCTCATCTTATGAGGATGTTCATGCTGTGCAGGAGAATGTTAGGTCCAACCCTTGAATTCCTACAATGCTGGTTGGAAAAATCACCCTAACTTCTCTTGGAAAGATTAGGGGTAGCAGACCCAATATCAACCCAACAACTATGTATCGCAAAAACCAATGGGTCAGGGTCATGTATATACTCATTTGCCGCCGAATCAAGTTAATCAGTCCATGTGGAATGCTCAACAACCCACCAGGTAGGCTAATTTAAACATGAAGATAGTAGAAATGAAAGGGTCAATGCTCCAACTCATGCAACAAATGAAAACTTCACTGGACACCTTGCAATTCGAACTTGGTGCAAACAACTGACAGCTTGGATCTCTACCATCACAACCTGTACCAAACCCAAGGAATGTACAAAATCGAGGTGCTAGGCCTCAAGGGTTTGGTAATAATGGGGAGTCGTATGCTCAAGCTCATGCTATCTATCAGGCTACCCCAGCCCATCCCAGAGCGAACCAAGTTCCTACCATAATCAACCGGGAGCCTCTTGTTTTGCCCAACCCTCCCTAAAGCACTAACCAACAGCATTTTGCCACGGCAAATACCATCACCTTGAGGAGTGGTAGTAGACACAAGGGACCTACCCAACCCCATGGCAATACCATTAGGTCCCATAGTAAGAATTCTAGACTCCCAACTAGGAATGTGATCAACAAAACATCAGAGTCTGATTTGGGAGTATGTTGTATGGGCAAACAAAAAAAGTTGGAGGAGAAATTGGAGGAAAGGATGTCCTTACATCAGGCTTTCAAATTGACAATCATTTTACTCCTTGCAGCTATCGTATCAATCCCCACCTATGACATAGGATTACTAAATTCATATAAAGCAAAGCATAGAGCGGAATCTGAAAACATTAAGAGAGTAGTCTTGTCTGATAACACAAGCACACTGATCTTAAACAAGCTACCTCCTAAGAAGTAGGACCCGGGAGCCCTGCAGATTTCCTGCACAATAGGAAACATCACTTCTGATCGGGCCCTTCTCGACTCAGGCCCTTCCATTAATGTGATCCCTACCTCACTGCACATGGAATTGGGTCTAGGCTACTTGAAACACACTGACGTAACCTTGCAGTTAGCCGATAGATCCATTACAAAACCACAGTGTATTTTGTAGGATGTTTTAGTCAAGGTTAATGATTTGCATTACCTTGCTGATTTTATGGTCCTGGATATGGAAGCACCAAAACAGCTCAACCACACCCTAATTATTTTGGGAAGTCCTTTCTTGGCTACCGCCAAGGTAAGGATTGATTGTGAATTGGGAAATATAGAAATGGCCTCTGGGAATAAAATGAATCAATTTAATATTTTTGAGATCTCAAAGGAGGATAAAATTAAGTGTTGTTTGATGGAGGAACTTGGCAGAATAGAGGAGGTAATGGCCATACATACCTTAGACAACCTTTTAAGGGCCAACTCAACCCAAACTCAAGTAGAAAATCACATGGTTGTAGGGATAATTGAGGACAATAAAGACATACAAAAAACTGTGGCAACTCAAGATGAGGAAGATATTTATGAATTTGGAAATTTGTTGGATGATTCACATGATCAAGTTAAAACCCAACAATGTCCTCATCTTGAATTTTTAGAGTTTGAGGTTCAACATTTGGGTGGGAATCATGAAGATCAGGATGGTTGGATTAAGCACCCAAATTGTAAGGTTGAAATTGAACTTTGGGGAGAAACTCTTGAAATGTTAGATATTCTAGAGTACCCACAAACTCCCAACTCATCACCAAACCCTCACCATCCTTTTTCACCCAACCATTGCACAAATCCTATATCCACCCACACCTCCTCTATACTAAATCAACAAAACTACTATTGGAGACCATTTGGGCTCTCCCTGCACCACCAACTTGCCACTTTCATTGATCATCTCTTTGGCAAGTCCATTTTTACTCTTCAAGACCCAAATCTATGGGCCCAGAAACTGTGTTATTACAGCATCAATGTTAGTTATTTTTTATTGAGGACCTCGACTAGCTGAAGGCACTAAACTCAGCATATGTAAAGATTGTTTTGAGCTGACCAAAATCTCACAGAAACCAGGTGACATGCTTCCATTTTTGCTCTCCTGCATGCTTTCATTTTAACAATGAGGACATTGCATTAGCTAAGCATGGGGGTGGGTATCTTATGAAATAATCTCTTTGTCAGTTGTAACAGTAATTTCCTATTATTTTATTAAAAGAAAAAATAGAATTAGGAGAAGAGAACTTAGGCATTACATGTTATTAACTTTAGGAAATGATACGAGAGGACCTAAACACTTAGACTCTTCAGGTCTTCGAGCTTAATTAGCCCGGGTGTCCACTCGAATGTGGATTTAGTCTCGAGTCCTCACCAAGTAATTCTATATTAAACTGGTCAATAAATTGGGGTGATAAGTATACGACTTATCAACCCGTCCTCTAATTTGAGGGGACTTTAAGCCTAAGCATCTACATACTTTTTGCACTAACTCTCTTTTTGGCAGTTTCTTCGAAAATTGGGTAGCTAATGAACCATCTAGGGTTGTATGGTTGGCAAGTTGTCAGTGGTAACAGCTCATCGGTCGGTTGGCCAGAGCCCAGCCACAAGACCATTTTCTTCGTACTATCTTTAGGTAAATGTTAAATCAAGGAAGCCACCTACTTAAAAAATAAAATAAAAGAAAAAGGAGAAAAGAAAAAAAATAAAACCGCACTTCACCGCATGAGTATGGCTGGCAAGTTGCTGTGGGTAACAACCCATTAGCTGGTTGTCCAAAGGCCAGCTCACAAAAATGCAAAATAATTCCCAAAACACTTAGGGAAGAAGTGGGGAAGCAGAATAAATCGGGGAGATATACACTGGGTTTGCCCTTGTGTTGACCCCATAAATAAAAGTAGGGAGAAAGCTACTGTTCGAAAAGATAAACCTTTAGGCAAGGTCATGTAGGGTCATAGAAACCCGAAGTGCTTTTTAACGGTCGCCTAGTGAGTCTTTCACTCTTTTCACTAGATGCTTAGCACTTAGAGTCCTTTTCGAGTCTTGGGCGGGTCGGGTAGCCGTAAAAAGTTATCCCAAAACTCTCAAACTCCAAAAGTTAAAAAAAAATTAGAAAAGAAGAAAAACAAAAAGATGCATCTTCCTTTCAAATAAGGCGAGGACTTGGGCGGTTTGCATTCTGGCAGACACTTGGGTACTGTTGAGTTTTCATAGTTTAGGACCATAGTTGAAATTTTCTATTGTTAATAAACGACTTAGGCCTAAGAGATCGAGTCCTAATTCTGTTTCTATACATAGCATGTAGTTTAATTTTGCTAGGGACTAGCAAAAGATAGGCATGGGGGTATGATGTAGACACAACTATTGAGGATAAAATTCCTATTCATGAATGTTCCTAGGCTTAGATTTGCATTTCATGTTATAAATATTGCATAGCGTGCATCATCTTGCATTTAGAGTAGTTGTGTATATTTTAGGTTAATTACATCCTTTTTATGGCTAGGAGAGAAGGACATTTATTTTGGGGTCTTCGATTGACGATCCGAATGTAGGGATCTAATCAGAATGATGATCAGAGCCCAACGCCTCTGAGATCGTCCTAATCGGAATCCCGTATCATCTTATGCGATCCGAGGAAGATCAATGGCCAGGGGCGCAATGTGACATTTTTAAGGGCATCAGATGAGAAATTAGATCGTACAGATGGATCTGGAGCTACGATCGCAGTTCATCAACATGAAAGTCACGCTGATCAGAGCTCCGTAGCACCCTCTACAAGAAGAAGAAGTTGGACGGTCACGATGGCACCACGTGGCACCATCGCAGGCCTCTAGCCCAGTTGTAGCCCCTCCTCCCAAGCAACACCTGTGAAGTCTCGACCGTTGGATTCAAATCCAATGGTCATCAAAGTGTCGCGTTGCCTACTTCAAGCCAAGAAAAGAGAGGGCTTCACACATTCACAACCGTTGGATCAAGATCCAACGGTCATGGTACGTTGAGCCTTAATTCCTTAGTGAGGCACAAAACCAACCTCAGCGCAGTGGTCAGTGCTTCGGCTCACAACGCTCGACTGCATGATTGAAGCCTCGCAAGTGGATTTTATTCGCTGAACGTGCACGGGTAAGAAATTGAGCCATTGATGGATGATCAGGCAGCGAAAGAAGCAGCTACGTGTCATCACCGATGCGCGTGGTTCGTGCATGCAAGATTTGACACAACAACGGATGGACGATCGCACATGCTGGTGGGCGCAAACTCAAGCGCGCGATCTGGAGCGTCCATCAAAGATCCAACGGTCGTGCTTCATCCATGCACGCGTCAGCAGCTATGAGCGGGCATGTGCTTGGTTGGTGCCGACCTTTAGCGACAGCCTAATGGGCCTTTAGTGACGCTTACAGCCATTACTAATTGCTTGTAGGGGCAAGGCCAACTGCGGGCGATAGCGATGGGGGTGCGATCTTCAGCGATAGTTGCAGGGGTCTTTAGTGACATTTGTAGCTGTTACTACAACCCTCTACATGAATTTCCTCTTCCTCCACTATATAAACACCCCTACACCCCCCATTCCTCTTCATCTCTACCTACTCTACTCCCACCTACACCTAAGCTCAAGTAGCCTACCAAAGTTCCATTAGAGCTTACTCTCAAGCTCAAAAGGCCATTTACTAGTGTAGTGATCCTTTGCCCCACCAAACATTCATCCTTCATCCCACCACCTTCATAAGAAGCCTTGGAGCCATCCTTCCACCTCCATTCCGGTAGAAGATCACCTCCATTCTAGAGCCTCGATGAAGCATTCCTCTACCCGACATCCTCCTACATCTCAACTCCATCCAAGCTTCCGCTAGGCGCAGTCGTCTCGCCGAACAGCCGATTCAGGAGATTTCTTCTCACCTCTATATCTTTTATGCTTTCATAGATCATTGTAATAAACATTTGTGTGATATATCATAGTTGTTTCATCTCTCTTGTGAACTTATCTTTCTTGTCTTTTTATTTCAAAAACACAAAAAAATAACAAAACCTCAAAATACCAAAAAGAAACAAAATGAAGCGTGATTTTCAACCAAAGTAAACGTCGCCTCCCTGTGATGGACCCAAGACTCCCCTGGAGTTTCGGTTATAAATTTTATTTGATAGATGTGTTTTGTGAGCTACGACGATGGGTTCCCCGAACCCTAATTTTAATTCGCCAAACATGCCTCATCAAGTGGGCATGTTTGGTGGTGTGTAGTGTGTTCGCGACCTCGTCTTATCTTGGCCAAAGAGGAAGAAGGTGACAGCGTTGAGGGAGAAACGATGGTCGTGCGTGTGTCGTAAGTGCAGGAACAAGAAATAGGGAGAGAGAAGAGGATAGAGGGACTTAGGAGAGGAGAAAGTGGATGGAAGAGGTTAGTCGTGGCAGACCGACACTGGAGAAGATGAGAAGGATGGAGAGGCGGCGATGACGAATGAGGGAGAGAAACACCCTCTCTTTGTCCGGAGAGGTGCACGATGATGAGGGGAGGAAGATAGGTCGTCCAATTTGGCTGTTGGATGGCCAGATGAGGAGAACGAAGATCGTCGCCAGAGCAAGGTGTGGAGATGGCCAGAGGAGGAGGAAGAGGGCTTTTCTTTAACCAAAAATTGCTAAGGAGCTCAGGTTCTTGCCCCTGATCCTTTCATAGGCCATGGGGAGGGGATTAAAGCTTGGAGACCAGGCTTTTAATCTTGGTAAGCTTGCCGGAGTAGGACACCCACATCTCTCATGCATTCACATGAGAGATTGGGAAAATATTAAAGCCCATGAATATGTTCAAATTGTAAAGAAATCTCTTAGGAATCTTCCTTCCAAATTTGGAAGAGATTGAGCGTGAAATCAGGGAGAAAACTCTGATTAAAGGTCGTCGGAGTTGTAGGAATAGGACATGGAGGCAGAGGGGACCTTTTTGTGAAGAATACAAAAATATAGGGTGGTATTTGCAAATAATTTTAAAAGTTGAGGGGTTGTGTGAGAGAAAAAAGTTAAACTAGACTAAATTGCAAATTAGGTCAAGACAATATCTGATTAGGCCCAAATTTTGATACAAACCTAATTTGGACCTAAGAAATTTATGGTGAAGTTGAATTTTGGTTTTGACTTACTTTGACTGAGCAATTTATGCAAAAACCCAAATTAGGACAATAATCTAAGACTCTATTTTAGGTCAAAATGAGTTCAGATGGTCAAATCAAAGATGTTAAACTCTAGAGAATATTTTTCTATAATTTTAGAGGGTTTAGATGAATTTTATCTTGACCAGAACCTCAGTTAACTAAGAGGGTCTATTTTTAGGTTTTCAAATGTCATATAATTCTTGAAATATGTAAAAACCCATTTCTATATGCATGGATACTCTTATTAGGCATTAATGATAAATGACCTTTAATAAACCCCTGGCATATCCCATTGTTATTTTGTATTTGTGATAAGATGGTAAAATTGCAGAAAAAATCTATTTTCATCTTTTCTTCTCAAAACAACTCACCCTGCTCTAGAGACCTTCTGACTGATATGTAGGAGCTTTTATTGACTTTAAAAGACCAAATTGAGCTAGTTATGGCTTATAATGGTGTTCCCATCAACTATTGATCTTCTCAATCCTAAGAAAAATAATACTTTTTAAGTCAACGGCCAGTGTTTAAAGCCTCCTTCTAACACACTTGATTTAACCGACTTACCCACTGATGATCACTAATGCACTTAATGTCGGTTGAATGTAATAAAAGATAGCACTAGATGGGAGGTAACCCATCATTTTCTCCCAATATTCGTTCTTTTTTCTTTTCGTCAGAGGTTTTGACTATCTAGATTTTGATTGCCTTCACCAAGGTAATCCCACTTCCCTTCCCATCGCATGCGAACATGCCATCTCTTAAGCATGGGGGGGTGTTTTTAAATTTTGACTATCAAATTAGGATTTTCGAAATCCAAAAACATGCAATTTTCTTGTTTTATTTTCTGCTTGCATATCCAAAAAAAAATGTTGAAAACATTTTGAGGAAATTTTGAAATCTGGATTAAGGTTGAACATTTACTTTTGGTACAATGAAATTTAATCTTTAACAAACTAGAGATAAGGATATGGATTTGATTATTAAAATTTCAGGGTCTACTTTTAGACTAGATCAAATATCCTTCTCTAAAATTCCACCAAAACTTATGATAGTTCAGGTGACTTGATCCGCCTTTGTAACATGGAAAGTATCAGCCTTAGTTTTCGATTCAAAAACTTGCATCTCGTGTAAAATTTATTGTGTCAAAATTCACACACAAGCCAAGACCTAAAAAATGAATAATTAGAAATTAGAAAAATCCTTTGTTTGGCCTTAGTAAAAGTCTGAAGCAAATCATTGGTTTGAGTTCCCACCACCGAGAAGGAGGAAAATGCCTCCTTTGAGGATGCGATGTCAACATGTTATCGCCTCGGCACTGCTCTATATCTATATTTCATATCCTTAGATAGAACATTAAGGTGCATTTTTGCAGCTCAAGCGTGTTGAACAGTGCTTTACCCATAGCGTCGGAGCAAGAGATTGAGTTTGCTTGGAGCGCCCCATTACACCTCATTGTGTTTTGGGGTTATGAGCTCTTGGGTGGTGTCATAGACAGTACTATCTTGAAGTATTGGTGCCAGAGCCCTCTCGAGCATTGGTAACGGGAATGATGATCTCGACACATCTGTTATAAGACTAAGCTAAGAATAAGCTTAAAAAAAAGTTTTAAACCAAAAACACGACCTTATAAATGTTGGCTTTCCACAAGCACAGACATAAGGTTTTAAAGGTGATTGCAAGTTGCGAATCGGATTCAAGAGCCGAAAAAAACCTAACTACAAAAATTTCGAGTCATTAGAATTAACAAGGGGTTAATTTGTGAATTTTTGGAGGATATATTGATCCCGATTCTTCTAATTTTTTGGATCTGAAAATAAATCCTAATGTTTATCTTTAATAAATCCTGTACCTCCCTTATTTTAACCAACCAAGGTCTCATGATCTCTTTCTCCTTAAAAAAGTTAAATAAATTAGTTTTCCCAAAAAGTTTGCTTTGTAAGAATTTGTTTTGCTAAGAGACTAACAAAAGATAAGCATGGGGGTGTGATAAACGCCGGTTTATTATCATTCTTATGCCTTAAAACAAACCTAGCTCTTAGGATTTTAACTTCACAAATGAGCTTCTAGGCTTCATTTAATCTTCAATTAGGTTATGCATGCAATGCATATTTTATTGTATTTTTAATACGTTTGTTTGAGTGTTAGAGATAAACAGATAGACAGATCTCTAAAGCCCTAGCACTCATGAAGGCAACTGGTGAAGAGGAGGCTCATTCCAACTGGAACTCAGCCAAATCTAGCTCATCATAGCTGGATACCAGCTCACTTGAGTTAGGGTTAGCTCCATTAAGCTCCATTCAGCTCATCTTAGCTAAATGATAGCTCAGGGCAGCTCATCTGAACTCACCCTAGCTGAAGTCAGCTTAGGCCCTACTCAACTTAGTTGAGTCTAGCTCACCTTAGCTCCATTTAGTTCACTGGGACTCTAGCTAGCTCAGCTAAGTTGACTAGAGTCCACCTTAGCTCAGGTCCAACTACTTCTAGCTCCACTCAACTCAAGTCAGCAGAAGATGACCTCATAGAGCTACTCCAGCTAGCTAGGTCCTCCTAGGGAAAATCAGACCCAGCTCACCTTAACATATTTCAGTAGAAGCTAGCTTGCTTTAGCTTTTGGCTTAGTAGCTAGCAAATAACTAGCAAGCTAAGAAAGCTAAAGTAGCTCCTTGCAACTCCCTTCAGCAACTACCAGCTCCAGTTCAGCTCCAACAATTCCTTCCTCAGCTACTCTTCCCTAAACCCTAGCTCCATTCCACCTCCTCCTCCACTCAACCACTAGCTAAGCTAGCTTAGTTAGCTTAGCTTAGCTACATCTCAGTTCCCATTAGCCATCCACCACCTACAACCTAACTCCTCCTCATCACCTAACTAGTCCACCTACTTAAGTCCACCTAGCTCCACCTACTCCTACCTATGTTGGTGCCAACCAACATGCATCCCTTGGCTCCTCAACCACCACCAAAAGCCACCTTGTTTTGGCGCCAAAACACCCTTCTATAAGCCCTTTGTTTTGGCATCAAAACATACCCACATCATGGCCGTACACTCATCACCCAAACCATCTCCACCCTCCATTAAGAGGTGCCAACCCATACCCTTCTAGAACCCCCCTTTTGGCGCCAACTGAAGAGGCACCAAGGGTGGTACTCACCACTGTTGAGTTGGTGCCAACCTATAGTAGCCCTCATCTAACTACCCTAAAAACCCATCCTAACCATCCATCCCAAAAGCCACCTACAACCCCCATCCTACTCTATAGAAAGACCCATAACCACCACTATTTCCACGATCCTTTGGCTTCATTAATTCCACCATTACTCTACCTTATAGTCAGCCAAGAGGCGAAGGAGAAGAAGAAGATTAAGGGGACACTCTGTCCCCTTGGTGCCTCCCTCTCTTCCCTTCTCTCTTGTGCCCCTACCAGCCAGAGGAGTAGCTAGGCAAGGAAGACCTTAGGAGGAGGTCTTAAGGGTGGTACATGCCACCCTAAGAGGAGATTTGTGGGTGGAGATCACCCACCTTTGGAAGATCAAAGGAATGCCCCCCTAGGGCTTGTCAAGGAAGACACCATTTTGGGGGAGCTATTCAAGGAAGGAGAAGAAGGAGAACTTCTTTTCAAGCCCAGGAGCAGCTGAGCTTGGAGCAAGAAGCCTCTCTCTCTTCTTCGCCAACATCATCACAGGAGGATTTTTGTTTTTTGTTATTTTCATTTGCTAGAGTAGAAGCATTCCTCTACTCTTCCTTTTGTAAAACAATATTCTCCTTAATTAAAGTTGCCTTCTCTTCATTTGTGTTGCATCTTTTTGTTATTTCTAGCACTTTACACACTCTCTCTAATTACTCTAGGCCTCCACATGCCTAGGGTGAGTTTAGAGAGAAAACTAGCTTGTCACTTTGCTGTTAGTATTAGCAAGTTAGGTTTAGTCTCTTTTCCCACTTCAATTGCGTAATTGTCCATTATTCAAAACAACTCAAAAAAATCTTATATTCTAAAATCTAAAAAGAAAGTTGATTTCTATTTTGTCAAGCAAGATTCTTAAAAGTGCATTCCCACCTCCTTGGATGACCCTAGATACCACCACTATCTAGGTTTACAAATTTTAAAAGCGATCATGAATTACCATGTTACAACAATTTAAAAACCCTAATTATGAATCACGCTTTTCTTCTCATCACACAGCAATCAAAGGACCTAATCTACCTGAATTAAGTTAGATCATAACTTAACTTAGGAATACTACATGCATGATTTTGCATCATAGTTGATTTGTTAGCTTTGTAAATAATAATTCTATTTTATGTTCTAATTGAGAGGCAATATTAATTGCGGATGATAAATCTGACCGTACAGATCTGATTAGGACAACAATTGGAGTTTAACGCTTCCAAAATTATCTTGATCAGACTTTCGTAGCATCACATGTAGTCCATGGAAGATCAAAGGTCAACGAGCAAGGTAGGCAAATCCAAACCTTAGATGCCAAATTCAACCGCACGAATGGATACAGATCAATGATCGTAGTCCAACGGCACAAAAATCAACTTAATCAGGACAATATAGCACCAACAACAATGGCAAGAAGATAGACGGTCAGGTTAGCACCACGTGGCACCATCCCAACGACCCCTACTGTGCCCTTAGCCACTGAAGAGTTAAGCAGGGCCATTGGATCGTCATCCAATGGCCATGGTTGAGCCACATCACCCACTTCTCTGCGCTTCATCAAGGGAGAACCAATCTCAATCGTTGGATTGTTATCCAATGATTGAGGGAGCCCACGTGCAAAAATAAAATTGCAACACATCCACGCAAGTAGCACAGTCGCCACTGCCTTCAAACGTGAAGCACGGCCGCGAGTTCGAGGCGCGATCAGTGCAAAATCAAGGTAGTGGCGAGCGTAGGCAAGATTGCACTGTGCAATCACGATCGAGCAGGCGAGTAGTGAGCCATGTGGCGTGCAGTGGTATGTCAGATCAGGTGATGTACCGTACGTGCGAGATGACGCACGGTCACATGTGCCGTTGTACGTGCATATCAGAGGCGATGAGGCACGCATTTTAAGCCCTCAATCTTCACGATTGGACAGCTAAATTCAAACATGTGCATGCGCGAGGAGCCGAAGGACGGTGAATTAGATGGCCATGCGTGGGCCACATGGATCGTTCTCGTGCAGTACATGCGATAAAGGCGTGATGGAGGTTCTTTTGAGGCAAGATTTGATCCGTCGATCTCCCAATCGACGGATCTGGTTACTCTAGAGTTGCACGGTTTGGGGACCCAAAATAGTTTCTTTTCCCCTCATTTTAGCTATAAAAAGGACCCCAAACCCCTCATTTAAGAGGCATCTCTTCCTCTAAACATCTCCTGCTCCCCTTTGCTCTGAAGAACCCTCTTCCTCCGAGATGTCCACCAAGGCTACCCTTGGTGCACCACTGCTGCTACTCCACGCCTCTCTAAAGGCCACCAAGGACCACCCTTGGTGCCCTTATTCTAGTAGACTAGATATTTGTTTTTATTTATTCTAGTAGTTCTAGTTCTAGTAATTGCTATTCTAGTTAATTTCATTTAGATCTAGCTAGTTTATTTATTATTCCTGTGAAGCATTCAACTAATTGGAACACTTTCCTTATTATTATCTGAATGAAGTTGCTTTGCTTTACATCATATTGCTTAGTGTTTTATGACGAGTCTATTGTTCGCTTTAAAGTCGTTCGTAGTTTTATGTGGTGGAAAAATCGACCAATCAATATTTAAAAAAAATAACCACTCGCAGAAGAGCAGGTCGTATCCATAGGGAGGCAATGACGTATTTAAATTCGAACCGGTTAAAAATGTTTGTTCGTAGTTAGTTTAGACGAGAATCAAGCCAAATTTACCTTTAGATTAAGGTTGAATTAAGAAATCATGCTGAAATAGCAATTCTTAATAACTAGAGGATATTTTTCGCAATGCAGATTCAATAAAATATCATTTAAAAGATGACAATGGCAGAAAATGTAATTATTAATGGGATGAGTACTGTAGCAAAATAGGGGATTTATTCCCCTTGGCTGTGCGTGAAGAGGAGTGGACGGCTGGAGGCGGGAAGCTTGGAGGAAGTTCTTTGGACCGAGGGCTTCGCAGCGGTGGTGGCAGTGAGTCACGCGGTGGTCGGAGTCGACCAGACGGAGCTCCGGCGAAGGTGGCTGCCAACGGTGGCTGCAGCTGTTGAAGGGGCGGCTGTGCGCGCACGAAGGCTGCTTGCGGGCGGTGTGCGCAGCCTGTTGTTGTGCGCTTTGATCCCGCACACACTGCTAGAGGCGCTGCAGGTGGCGGCGGGGTGCGCTGCTGTTGGCTTTGTAGGCGGAAGGTGCAGGCACGCTGGAGCGGATGCACGGGCTTGGCGCTGCTGCAGGCTGTTGACGGGTGCAGGCTTGGCGCTTTAGGTGAGCGTGCATGGGCTTGGCACTGCAGGTGAGCGCATGCATGCATTGGTGAGGCATTGCAGGTAGCGACGGGGAGGCTGCAGGCGTGCGCACTGGTGGAGGCGCTGCAGGCGGAAGGTGCGCGCACTGCAGGGTGCTGGCGGTTAGCGCTAGAGGTGTGATGCGGGCGTGGAGTGAGCGGGTGGGTGGCACTGGAATAGATGCTGCAGGAGATGGTTCAAGCATTCAACTGGAGGTGCACGGGTGTGGAGTGAGTGGCCGGTTGCTGCTAAAGTGTGGGTCGAAGCTTCAGACGTCCAGGAAACTTCTCGGACGTCTTAACTGACTAAGGATTGAAATTTCAGCGGCTGCGACGGTGGTTGTTGGTGATGATGGCGAGGGAGGTGCATGGCGAGGTGCTCACGGATGAGCTCCGGATGGCAGTGTGGCCTGTCACACCACACGCCCACGGTGGTGGAGTCTCGTCGTCGCGGTTGAGGCCGGCGATGGTGAAATGGACGAGATGGACTCTCTGCATAGTGTGGATAGTTGGGGTGGTGACCTACTCCGCTCAGCAGCCTCCCTCCTCTTTTTGTAGCTGCCTGCACGAATTTGAATGGAGAGGCAGGAGCAGATCCACCTTCTCCGCTAATCCATGAATGTGGCTTTAGTGCGACAGGAGGCGTTGCAGCAGCAGCCGAGCCGTTGCTGAAAAGAAGAAGAATAAAAGATATTGTTAAATTATTATGGTTATTTATATACAAACCCTCAACTTTTATGTTAACTTAAAATTAATGCATGCAATGTACCTAATTGGTTAACTAATTAAATGAATGCCATTCTAAGTTAATTCTAAATGCATTTAAAAGTTGAATGCAATGCATGAATTATGTAATTAAATTAGAAATATGAATTAATCTATTTACATCCTAATTTATGCTAAATAAATGTTAGAATTAACCTAATGTCTAGGAACTTAAATACTTAAATAGCCCACAAATATGGGCTAATCAAATACCCCCATGCCTAGTTTTTGCTAGTCCCTAGCAAAATTAAGCGAAACCTAGCACTCCAAGTAAACTAGTCAACTCAATTGGCCTTCCTTCAGAAGCATATTAAGTTCAGACTCTAGACCCAAGGTTCCTAAGTAGTTGCTAAGTTACAGACTAGGTCGGCTAAAGACGAGTTGCAGGCACAAGTTTCCCTGATTTCTGACTCTACCGTAAGGTTTATTGATCCCTAAGATTAAAGCATTTGTGCCTGTGCATTGGTCTGAGTTATTTGAGTTAAAGGAAAAAGTTTTTTTTTTTAATAATATATATATATTTTTTGTTTGATTCTTCTAAGTCTAACCTCAGATCAACTATCAACACGGTCTGTGTCGGATTCATTGTCCCCATTACCATACCTCGAAGGGTGCCTGGCTTTCGATGCTTCGAGATAGCACCGCCCATAACGACCCCAAGAACTCGTGGCAATCAACACTTCAAGATAGTATCGCCCATGGATTTCTTAAGTGAATTCAGGCCTATGGCAATCGGCACTTCGAGATAGGGCCGCCCATGTACCTGAACCGCACAATGCGCTTACATGCCCCTAGTAGGATGGATATCCTAAGAGACAAGCACCGAGGAGATAATATGTTATCATCGCATCCTCAAGGTGAGTATATATTCCACCTCTCCTACGGCGAGAACTCTTCCAATCAAAATGTGTTTTCAAGCCTCTCCTAAGTCAAAACTAAGAGAACCAAATCTCTTTTCAGAAAGAAAGAAATTAAGTTAATTACCAGACCAAGTGTGTGAAATTTAGATGCTTGGGTTACAAGGACCCGTAAACCAAAAGGTAGAACAAGACTCCAGGTACTACCCCACCTTTTAACTCAAACCCTAGCTTCCCTTCCTCAACCTCTTGAGGAATGGTCTGCAACTTAACTCCTACTTAAGTTTTTAAGTCCACAAAGGACCCTAAAGGTTTAAACTAGCAGCTCATTTAGCTGCTAAGGTTTGACCCTAGAATTAATTTAGTCTACCCTAGAGTTCTAATTTGCTTAAGAATGCAGGACTTAGCCAGTTAAGCTCAAAATATTTTTTTTTCTTTTTATTTTTTTATATGCATGCTATAAACAAAATGCCTCAGGTCCTCTCCCCCATGCCTGGTTCAAACAATGTCCTCATTGAAAACAAAAGTAGCTAAAGGAAGATATTACCTGAGGTGGAGAATGGTAGGAGCTAAGGCTCCTCAAGAGTGACTTCATCGACCAGATGGCCATCTAAAGTAATGTACAGTTTTAACTGTTGACCGTTGACGATAAAGGGAGTTGCTGAAGAGGAAGGATTTTTGATCTCCACAGCTCCATGCGGAAATACTTTGGTGATTATGTAAGGCCCATCCCAACGAGATTTTAACTTCCCAGGAAAAAGCTTAAGTCTGGAATTGAAAAGCCAGACTTGTTGGTTGGGCTCAAAGGTCTTTCGAAGAATAAACTTATCATGCAAGACCTTAGTTCTTTCTTTATAAGCTTGAGAGGTGTCATAAGCATCATTCCTCAGCTCCTCAAGCTCACTTAATTCTAGAAGTTGTCCCTTACCTGCCTTCTCAAATCCATGTTAACACTTCGAATAGCCCAAAGTGCCTTATGTTCCAACTCAACAGGTAAATGGCACGCTTTTCCATACACAATCCGAAAGGGAGAAGTACCCAAAGGGGTCTTATAGTCCATTCAATAAGCCCACAAAGCATCATCGAGCTTTTGGGACCAGTCTTTCCTATCAGGTCTAACGGTCTTTTCCAAAATATTTTTTATCTCCCTATTTGACACTTCAACCTAGCCACTTGTCTGAGGATGGTAAGGGGTAGCGACCTTGTGAGTAACTCCCAGACTCTTGATTAGCCGATTGAAGTGGTGGTTTCGGGAATGAGGTCCCCCATCACTTATAATAGTCTTGGGGTAGCCGAAACGGGATATGATATTGGCCTTCACAAATTTCAAAACCACAGAGTGGTCATTTGTGCACATAGGAATGGCCTCTATCCATTTAGAGACATAATCAACTGCCACCAAGATATATTCATTACCATGGGACGACGGGAAAGGGCCCATAAAGTCAATTCCCCACACATCAAAAATTTCAACAGATTGAATAGGATGTTGAGGCATTTCATTCCTCTTCCTAATCGTTCCAGTCCGTTGACATCTAATACATGCCTTAACAAAATTATGAGAATCCTTAAATAAGGAAGGCCACCAAAAATCGGATTGGAGAACCTTAAAAGCAGTTTTCTTAGCACCAAAGTGTCCTCCACAATGAAGTTCATGGCAAAAACTCAGCACACTTTGTTGTTCCTCTTCAGGCACACAACGTCTCAATACTTGGTCTTGTCCAATTCTAAATAACTCTGGCTCTTCCCAATGAAAATATCTTGCTTGAGAAATGAATCTCTTTCTTTTATGCTCATCCCAAGAGCCAGGAGTTTGTCCAGTGACCAAGTAATTTACAGTGTCTGCATACCAAGGTAAAGTTGGTATTACCGCCATCAAAGTTTCATCGGGAAATGTCTCGCGAATGTCTCCAGAAAGAGAGTCATTAAGAGGAAGGCGAGACAGGTGGTCAGCCACAACATTTTCTACTCCTTTCTTTTCACGTATTTCCAAGTCAAATTCTTGAAGGAGTAGGATCCACCTAATCAGACGTGGCTTAGAATCTTTCTTAGCAATGAGATGTTTCACTGCTGCATGATCAGTAAAAATAACCACCTTAGACCCAAGCAGATAAGACCTAAACTTCTCCAGAGCAAAAACTACAGCAAGTAATTCTTTTTCAGTGACGGTGTAGTTTTGCTAAGGTTCGATTAAAGTCTTGCTTGCATAATGCAGCACATGAGGTCTTCCCCCAACCCTTTGTCCAAGGACTGCTCCCACTGCATAATCCGAAGCATCACACATAAGCTCAATTGGGAGTGTCCAATCAGGGGCTTGGAGAATAGGTGCAGAGATCAAGGCCTCCTTTAGAGTTTGAAAGGCCTCGGCACACTTTGAATCAAAACTGAAGGAAGATTCCTTCGCCAACAACTCACAAAGTGGCCTAGAAATTTTACTAAAATTTTTAATAAAGTGCCTATAAAAGCCAGCATGGCCCAGAAAGGATCTAATCTGTTTGACATTCGTAGGCAATGGAAGTTTGGAAATAGAATCAATCTTGGCTTTATCTACTTCCAAACCTTGCTCGGATACAACATGCCCAAGTACAATTCCTTTCTGTACCATGAAGTGACTTTTCTCCCAGCTGAGACTAAACCAGTCTCCTTACATCATTTCAACACATTCTCCAGGTGCAGGAGACACTGGTCGAAAGACGAGCCATAAATGGAGAAGTCATCCATAAACACTTCAACACACTCGTCAATTATGTCCGAAAAGATAGACATCATACACCGCTGGAAAGTTGCAGGGGCATTACATAATCCAAACGGCATACGCCTGAATGCAAAAGTACCGTAAGGACTTGTGAATGTCATCTTTTCCTGGTCATCAGGAAAGACTGCCACCTGATTGTACCTAGAATATCCATCGAGAAAGCAATAGTACTTATTCCCTGCCAATTTCTTGAGAATTTGATCAATAAAAGGCAAAGGAAAGTGATCCTTCTGGGTAGCGGTGTTCAACTTACGGTAATCAATACAGACCCTCCATCCAGTTGAGGGTCTAGTGACAACTTGTTCACCTTGGTTGTTGAGTTCCATAGTAAAGCCTGCCTTCTTTGGCACCACATGAATGGGATTGACCCATTTACTATCAGCAATGGGATATATGATCCCGGCGTCCAACCACTTCAGGATTTCCTTTCTTACCACCTCCCTCGTATTAGGGTTCAGTCGTCTCTGCATGTCCCTAAAAGGCTTGATGGAATCATTAGTATAAATGTGGTGCATGCAGAGTGTAGAGTCTATACCCTTAATGTCAGCAATGCTCCAAGCAATAGCTTCCTTGTGCCTAGATAGGCATTCAGTCAAGGCTCCCTCCTGTGCCTCAGATAGCACAACCAAAATGATAACAGGGAGCGTATCATTGGCACCTAGGAAAACATGAGAGTGTCAGGGAGGGGTTTCAACTCAAGGTCGGGGGCTTGTATGGTTGAGGGTTTCATAATAGATGTCCCCATCTCAGGTAGCAGATCTACCTTCGGTGGAAGTGATGGGGGAAAAGACTCAGCAGAAACTCCTAACAATTCCTCAAGTTCTAGTATATCCCCTTCACATTCCTCCAAGAGATGAGAATGCTCATTTAGCATGGCATGCTGAAGGGGGTCATCACATAACATTGTAGGAGTTGCCTCTTCAATCAGGTCATCTATCACATTAACTTGAGAACAATCCTCAAGTTCGGCTTGTTTGTAAGCATCAAACACATTAAGCCGGATTTTCCAATTCCTAAAGCCCATTTTCAATGCCTCAGTATTGCAATTGATTGAAGCATGCGAAGTTGCAAGGAAGGGGTAGCCCAAAATGATGGAGGGTTTGGTTGGCTTGTTGGTAGGGTCAGTGTCCAAAACTAAGAAGTCAACGGGAAAGAAGAAATCCTCCACTCTTATGAGGACATCTTCCAAAATTCCCCGTGGTGTCTTAAGTGATTGATCAGCAACTTGAAGGATTACAGGGCTAGGCTTCAGATTGCCTCCCCTAAGTTGTTCATACATGTAGCTCGGAAGGATGTTCACCCCCACACCCAGATCAAGTAGAGCCTCATCAATTTGTAAGTCACCAATAACTACAGAGATGTATGGGGCTCCTGGGTCCTTAAGTTTCGGGGGTGTGCCATGTTGAACAATTGAGCTAACAGAATCAGGCAGGACAACTTTTGATTGGATCTGTTTTCTAGATTGCCGCTTTTTCGTGCATAGGTCCTTTAAAAAGCAAGCATAAGATGAAATCTGCCTGATAGCTTCAAGCAAAGGTAGGTTAATCTGCACTTGCTTGAAAGTTTCCATAATCTCATCCGTCTTATCTTTGGCTCCAGATGAGCCAGCAGAAGTCTGCCCAGACGTGGATAAGTGCTATGGAAAAGGCACTCTCCATCTCTGGGTGGAAGGGTTGTCATGTCGAGTAAGGGGTGGAACGGGGGCAACTTCTTCCGGTGAGGTGATTTCAAGCGAAGAAGATTTGGTCAAGTCTTCTCCGGTGGGGGTGAAAGTCGGGGTGGATGATTTTCTAGGGGGTGAGACTATAGGAGCATCGGGTTTGGAAATTTCTTTCCCACTCCTCAGAATAGTCACCGCCTGAGCATGCTCCCTAAAGACAATCCCTTTTCCTTTAGGATTTTCCTCAGCAGCACTGGGGAGCTTCCCAGTCTCCCTCTGTCTAACGGCCTCAACAAGGTGTCCAATTTGTGATTTCATCTCATGTATGCCTTGTCATGAGATTGGATGATGGAACTTTGACTTTCTTGCATAGTTTTCAACATCGCCTTCAATTCATCCATCTCAGAGGTTTTAGGTTGGGCAAAGGTCTGAGGTTGGTTCATTTGATGGTTTTGAAAGGATTGTGGTTTGTAATTCCCTGAATTTGAGACATTTCCTTGTCTCCATGAAAAGTTTGGGTGGTTCCTCCATCCCTCATTATAAGTGTTGGAGAAAGGGTCATTACGAGGTCTTGGACGGAACCCTTGAGCGACATTCAAATCCGCTTGTACAAGCTTAGGGAATTGAGAGGCCAAGTGGCAATCCACAGTGGCGTGTGTATTGCCTTAACAAATTAAGCATTCGGAAGCTTGGGATGTGGAGGTGTTAGGTACGAATGAACTCGGGTTCGACATAAGCCTTTCCATGTTTTGATTCAATAATTGAATCTGATAGGCTAAATTCTAGGTGTCCCTTGCCTCATTCGCCTCCAACTTTCTTTGCATGAGAGTGGGCTTTCTATCCATGTAGGCAGAATTCAAGTGAATAGAATTCTCACTCAAAGTATCAAATAAATTCCAAGCTTCATCCTCAGTCTTAGATAGAAAGGTTCCTGCACAGACACCATACACAGTTTGCCTATGCGAATCATTAAGTCCGGTGTAGAACCTTTCAACTAGTTGTCATTTAGGCACCTGGTGATGTGGGCAAAGTCTCAGCAAGTCGTTAAAGCGCTCCCACACATCATGGAATGCTTCCCCATCCTTTTGAATAAAACTCATAATTTCCCTCCTAAAGTGATTTGTTTTGCTCATGGGGAAGTACTTCTTCAAAAACTCCTTCTTCAGGGCATCCCAAGTTTTTATATTATCAAGGGTGTGATACCAATACTTGGCTTTGTCCTTAGGGGAGAAGGGAAAGAGGGTCCGCATTTGAGCGTCATCAGTAATGCCCTGTAGCTTCACCGTGGAATAGAACTCGGTGAATTCCTCTATATGCCTGTAAGGGTCTTCCCTAGTAGTACCATAAAAGGAGGGTAGCAAGGATATGGTACTACTTTTGATCTCATACGGATTGTCCCTTCCAGGTCTACGTAGTGCAGGGCCAGTTTGATTGGTTGGGATGAAATATTCCTTAAGGCTCCTTTGACCGACCATTTCTACCCTTGGAAGGTTTCTTCTTAGGATTCTTTTAGTTTTCAGGATCAAACACAAGTTCTCTCCTAAGAGAATGCCTACCAAGCATGCACTACAAACACACTTCAAAAGGACTTGTTCGATCTTTACAAATTTAGTCTTTTGACTTTAGTTTAAATTGTAGGTGACAAAACAAGTTGCCCAATCAATTATGCGCCTATTGTCAACCTTCGAAATGCCTAAAAAGACCTAGTTGGAGCTTAGGTATTCTTCCCTAAATCTCAAATGGTCAAGTAAATCCAAAGACGGAAGATCGAGGGATGCAAGTAGGCCTAAGCCTTCCTTTGAAGCTGTGCTTTCGCTGTGCTTCTCAACTACCCCCAAAAATCCGTGACAAGGTATCCCCCTCTTTGGATTTACAAAACCTTTGATCTCAAGTTCCGAACACTTTAGAATCCAATGGTAGGAGGGCTCTTGTCCTAATTGTTTCAAGACTTAGGAGTGTCTAAATGAGTGTTGTGGTGCAAAAGGTATAAGTGTGCATTCACCGCAAAAGGATTTTGAATTTTGAATTGCACACCACGTTTTACAATCAAGTCCTTGATTTTTAGATGTCCCTCCTTTAATTAGACCTTTTTCACGAATATATGTGACCACTTGTTAGATCGCTTCAAGACAAATTTTGTGGTCTTTGAATTAAATCCAAATGCAATGAGTGATCAAGAATAGGATGCAAAGTAAGAGAATGCGTACCTTGCTTCCAGCAATCAACGATGCAAGAATGCACGCAATGTAGAGAAGTAAACCTAGAGGCTGCTCATACAGACCTAAATGGTTCGTCCTAAGGGCAGGCTGCTCATTTATTATTATTATTATTATTATTATTATTTTAACTACTTATGCACAAGAAAATAAAAGTAATCAATAAACTAAAAACCTAAATCTAAAGAAAAGGGAACAGACTCCCAAAAATTACTCAACACGGGCCTAAAACAAAATCGGGGAACAAACCCCTCAAAATATACCCCAGAACAAGGGTTTCAAACTAAATGTAAAGAAAAATTAAATCTAAAGTCTTAATTCTATTCTAATCAGATTAACGACTAAATGTATAATGATGACCGTCGCGTCCTCGTCCTTCTCCTCCTTTTCAAAGTAGCTCGACCAATTCTCCTCTGGCGACGTCAAGGGTTGCCTCTCACAATGGCTGATTCTTGCAAAAATTTCTCACACAGAAAAATAATAAATGGTCAAATCACTATGCAATTGAGAAATAATCAAAATAAAATCAGGTGAAATTATTGCATCTGTTGCCTCCCCGGCAACGGCGCTATTTTGACAAGTCGATTGTTCGCTTTAAAGTCGTTCGTAGTTTTATGTGGTGGAAAAATCGACAAATCAATATTTAAAAAAAATAACCACTCGTAGAAGAGTGGGTCGTATCCATAGGTAGGCAATGACATATTTAAATTCGAACCGGTTGAAAATGTTTGTTCGTAGTTAGTTTAGACAAGAATCAAGCCAAATTTGCCTTCAGATTAAGGTTGAATCAAGAAATCATGCTGAAATAGCAATTCCTAATAACTAGAGGATGTTTTTTGCAATGCAGATTCAATAAAATATCATTTAAAAGATGACAATGGTAGAAAATGTAATTATTAATGGGATGAGTACTGTAGCAAAACAGGGGATTTATTCCCCTTGGCCGTGCGTGAAGACGATTGGATGGCCGAAGGCGGGAAGCTCGGAGGAAGTTCTTTGGACTGAGGGCTTTGCAGCGGTGGTGGCGGCGAGTCGTGCGGTGGTCGGAGTCAGCCGGACGAAGCTCCAGGGAAGGTGGCTGCCAACGGTGGCTGCAGCTGCTGAAGGGGCAGCTGTGCGCGCACGAAGGCTGCTTGCGGGCAGTGCTCGCAGCCAGTTGTTACGCGCATTGATTCCACACACACTGCTGGAGGCGCTGTAGGTGGCGGCGGGGTGCGCTGCTATTGGCGGAGAGGCTTTGCAGGCGGAAGGTGCAGGCGCACTGGAGCGGACGTGCGGGCTTGGCGCTGCTGCAGGCTGCTGGCAGGTGTAGGCTTGGCGCTTCAGGTGAGCACGTGTGGGCTTGGAGCTACAGGTGAGTGCACGCACGCACTGGTGCGGCACTGCAGGTAGCGGCGGGGAGGCTGCAGGCGCGCGCACTGGTGGAGGTGCTGTAGGTGGAAGGCGCGCGCACTGCAGGGTGCTGGCGGTTAGCGCTAGAGGTATGATGCGGGCGTGGAGTGAGCGGGTGGGTAGCACTGGAATAGATCCTACAGGAGATGGTTCAAGCATGCAACCGGAGGGGTGCGGGCTTGGAGTGAGTGGCCTGTTGCTGCTGAAGTGTTGGTCGAAGCTTCAAACGTCCGGGAAACTTCCCGGACATCTTAATTGACTGAGGATTAAAATTTCAGTGGCTGCAGCGGTGGTTGTTGGTGACGACGGCGAGGTGCTCATGGACTATCTCCGGATGGTGGTGTGGCCTGTCACACCACATGCCCACGGTGGTGGAGGCTCATCGCCGTGGTTGAGGCCGGCGGTGGTGAAATGGACGAGATGAACTCTCTGCACAGTGTGGATAGTTGGGGTGGTGGCCTACTCCGCTCGGCAGCCTCCCTCCTCTTTTTGTAGCTGCCTGCACGAATTTAAATGGAGAGGCAGGAGCAAATCCACTTTCTCCGCTAATCCATGAATGTGGCTTTAGTGCAGTAGGAGGCATTACAGCGGCAGCCGAGCCGTTGCTGAAAAGAAGAATAAAATATATTGTTAAAATATTATGGTTATTTATATACAAACCCTCAACTTTTATGTTAACTTAAAATTAATGCATGCAATGTACCTAATTGGTTAACTAATTAAATGAATGCCATTCTAAGTTAATTCTAAATACATTTAAAATATGAATGCAATGCATGAATTATGTAATTAAATTAAAAATATGAATTAATCTATTTACATCCTAATTTATGCTAAATAAATGTTTGAATTAACCTATTGTTTAGGCACTTAAATACTTAAATAGCCCACAAATATGGGCTAATCATTTTAGTTCTAGTTATATTCAATCAGTATTAAATCAAGTCATTTTTTTGCCTCCTTATTTTGACTGGGACTTACCAATCTCGTTCTATTTGTTTGTCAATGTGTTTGCGCACTATACTACAATAAAATAATTTTAAAAAATGTGATTTCACATACCTAACATCCGCTTAGAGTACCTGACGGATATCAAGTCACAGATGCGCCACTTAGGGCTTAGGTGGAGGCTCCTCCTTTGCGGAGGCCCAAAGCTTCTGCCACCCTACTCGGCTCCTTTGGTGACTCCACGAGGGTGAAGCGGAAACTGCTGTTATTGGTAGCACCTCATGTCGGAGTGTATTTGCTCGGCCAAATGTGGGGCAGAGCTCATGATGTAAATACATTTACACTACTTATGATGTCTATTTATGCATGTTCTTAAGCATAGGATTGCATTTCATGATATAAATATTGCATAACATGCATCATCTTGCATTTAGAGTAGTTTGAATAAAATGGACGTTAATTGTCTCCTTTTATGTGCTTGGACAGGGCAAACTTTTTATCAGGGCCTCGGATCGAAGATCCAACTATACGGATGTGATCAGGGCGACAACTGGAGTTCAACGACTCCAAGATCGCCCTAATCAGGCATCTGTAGAATCAGATAGTGACCAGGGAACCCTAGAAGATCAAGGGCAGGATGGTGTAAATCCACACTTCAAGTGACAAATCTGACCACACGGATAAATTCGGATCGACGATCACAGCCTAACGACGCAAAAATCAAGTCATTCCGACATCCATGGCACCATCTACAACATCCAGAAGATGGACGTCCAAGATGGCACCACATGGCACCATCTCGGTCGCCCAAATGCCTGCATGCATCCATTGAAGCTTCCGCATCTGCTCCCTCTCCACCATTGGATCTCGATCCAACAGCTGTGAACGGCCGCACCACAATTCGCCTTCTCGACCATCCGCGCCCCGTAGCGCAACGGTCGAAGGCGCTATCACGTTCACAAGCCGCGGGTTCGAGCCGCAGCGAAGGGGAGAAGGGTGTGGGCAAGCGAGCGCGGGCATGCGTTGGATCGTCATCGGGCATCTCAGATCTCCCAATAGCGGCCACGCACTATTTCACGCGAGACGAGGACGCGCCATTGATGAGTGGCTACTCATCATGGCTAAAAGGTTGAAATTAAGCTAGATACTAAGCAAAACAATATCAAATTAACATATAAAAAGGGTTAAGTGTGGGAATTAAAGAAAATACCTAAAACTTTTAATGTGTGTTAAAACCTCCTAATTAGGTCACAAAAATGAGATATTCTGAAAACTAAAGAACAAATGATGATCCATGCATCAATTGAACACATAAACAAGTTTGAAAAGACAAATCAGAAGTAAAATCAATGTCTTAAATGTTCAATTAAGCACATGTAAAAATTTGAAAGCAATTGGACATCATTTAGGCTTAGAAATAAATAGATTACAATTAGGTCCTTCATGCATTACATTTCTACCCTTCAAAACTCCTTCTTGGACCTTTTTGCAAGCCGCAGGGACCCTTCTGTATGACTGCAAGGCCCTTCCAGTTATACTTCTTTTCACTTTTGGACCTGCACGCTATTCTTCTACCCCTTCGTTCAAGGGTCTTCCTGCAAGTTTTCCCTCATTTCAGAGAGAAGCCTATGTTCTTCACGCGCACTGTAGCACACGAATAACACAGCCATTCTCGATCGTCCATCGCACTTTTGATCTCGATCTGCGGCTGGATTCTATTGGAACCTTCGCGCGATTCGGTGCGTGCGTTCACCTCTCTTCCCAGATCACATCTGACGGTCAGATTTCCCTCTCGACTCGCCCCGCGCTCTACTCATCTCATCCTCACCGCCGGCCTAATTTTGATTAACCTCACCCTTGCGGTGATTCCAGTCACTGAGCTGCTATTTAAGCACCTCAGTGGTGTCGTGCGCAAAGGATCGCTCCCTCCTACATCTCTCAGCGATCAGTTCGTCCACTCCAGTCTCTCCTCCTCATCTAGACCCTGATTTCACAGCCACCGGCTGTGGAATCATCGCCTGCTCTCGACCCTCCTCGTCGCTAAGGACCTCGTAGCACCTGAGGACGACCCTGGAGTCTCACTAGCAGACTCTTCCCTCCGCTGGAGTCACCCTCCTCCTTTCTTCCTCCTTAGCCGCCGGCTAAGGACCCGTAGGTCCCATTCTTCCTTTTAGTTTAGGTTTTTAATTCTGCACAAGTAGTGTTAGATTTAGTTTGCAGTAGTTTAGAATAGATTTAGTTTTAATTGTTAGTGTTTAATGTTAGCTGTAGTTAGATTAGTCTTAGGAGTAGAATTAGTATTAGATCCCCTCCCTCACCTCCTCTGATCAGTCCAGATCAGAGGGGAAGAATCATCTGTTCATTATTCAATTTATCTCCCTCTTCATGTTTTGTTTTTCCATCATCCAAATTCTGATTCTTGTTTTTTCCTTTTTAACGACGAATTTTTCATCAATCACCCACACATCCTGACCCAATTTCAGATCTGATGGCACACTGCCTCAGATCTGAAAGTGGCGTCACAAGCACCATTTGGGGCTTCTCACTCACTCCATTTGTTTCACAAAAGCCCCTCTGTTTTAAATGGATTGCCTCAGTTTGTCAGAGCACTTTTGATTTGGATTTTAAAGGATTTTTACTCTCTGAAATGTTTTGACAGATCTGACAAATTGAAGGGATTTTTGGTTTTCATTGTGGGCAAGGACTCTGAGAAGTTCTCTGGTGACAGAGAACCAATCAGAAGAGCCTTTCATGATTCTATTTATACTTTGTTTTGAATGCATTCGCCAGCTTCCATTAAATTTCCTTAATGCATTCTTAGTCTCATTTTGCTATTTCAGAACTGCCATACACTATTTGTGTTGATGATCATTTCTGTATGGTGATTCTCTAACCTAAGGAGTTTTCCATACTCCTTAAGGTTGCAAGAAACTGGGATTGTGTTTCTTTGGTTTTAATTGATCGAGCTAAGTCTTCCTTCATGCTGTCTATGGCATTAGGAAGACTAACTCAATGCCATTTGAATGTTGATCTGAAAGGATGCTTCTGATAAGGTTTTTCCTAATGAGTATTTGAGCTGAATTTACATGAGATTTTCGTGAGATTTAAACCCCTTTCAGATTTGGATTTCATCTCTTCAATGTTTAGTTTGTTTTGAATTTAATCTTATTCCCAGTTATACAGCAACATGCTGCAACTTGCAGCTACATTTCCATCCATCTCCAAATTCTCTTCTCCTCCAAATTCCCCTTTCATCTGTGAATTTTTTGTTCCCCTTTCTCTAAGTGGACTAACTGCAGCAGCAGTTAGCCACTTGACAGTGGCTTAAGCCACTGCCACTGTAAACTACACATACTAAATACATTCTTCTTCTCTCCATCTCTTCTGACAGTAGCTGTGGCTGCTGTCTTAATTGAACACTAACACTCAATCAACTCTAATTTCCTAACTTCCTACTAAAACCTACTTGTACATACTTATTTTAAAACTGTAAATATACCTATCCATAGTATTATAACTATAACATATAGCCTAATTATGTAAGTAAGATACATAGTTATACTGTAAATATGTATAAAACTTGTATATATATATATATCTATGTACATATGTAATCTATGTAAATATATGTATATATACTAAACTATTATGTACATATCTACTTAATTATGTTTATATAAAGATACAGATTTCTATTTACATATTTAATAGCTAAATTATAGAGTAACTTAGCTAAATTAATAATTTAGAGCTATAATTAAATTAAATAAATCTATAAACTTAGGATAATATTTATAGTAAGTAATTTAAGCGAATTAAAGTATAATTATACCTAGTATAACTTACTGTAACTTAGTTTTAATTTTAAACACCCAGAACTGCTATTTTAGCCTAAATAAAACATAAATAAATTCGTAAAAATACAATAAAAATATGTATTAAATATTTAAGTATGTAAATTAAAACTGTTTAAGGTCAATTAGACCATTTACTAATTATTTTATAAGTAATTAACTATTTAATCACCTAAATCAACCTGTATAATCAGCCTAGTTTAGCGAATTTATTTGTATAGTAAAAATATTTAAAATTCAAAATTAATTAATCAATTATGTAGTATTACGTAAATATTTTATTTACCATATTTTATTTTATTTTTTTTTATAATTTATGGCCCCCAAATCGAGGGCCAAAAATGCGCACAGATGCAGCTGCGTCTGATTTCCAGCGCACGATGTGGCGCTGGAATAGCGCCACATCGTGTGCTGCAAACCAAACGCAGCCATATAAATATAATTTATGGTATACCTTAAGCAGTCGTCAAGGCGCAGGGCGCAAGAAACCCTGCCGATTATGTCCGATCCGATTACCTGATGTGTGCTGAACTCTGATATGTGTGTGGGGCCGGGGGCCCGAGCGTGTGCGAGCAATAAGGCGATGGGCTGAGGCCTGGTGCTATATGAAGACGTAATTAAGCCACCTAATCGGAGAGTAGGGCGCTCTAAGTAAAGGTCTGGTCCCGCCCTCTGGGTGCAGCGTATCCCTCCAAAGGCGCGCCCGCAAACTAAGCACGTTTTAAACTAATGACATTAGCCTAACCCCCTCTCCACCGCGCCTCTGAAGTATCTCAAGACAGAACAAAAGAACAGACGAGTAAAGTTGACATAAAGAGAAGAAAAAGAGAGAACACAATAGATAACAAGAACAGAAAGACTTACTGTACATACAGCAGTAGAATAAGTAATATACATACGTATAAGTAAACCCACATAATTACTAACAGAATAAAACGACACTATAAACGTCGCTAAAGACCTCAGTTTGCTTCTTTAGGTTGTATATAGTGTTTTCTGAGATTTAACGACGTTTATATCTGTCACTAAAACTGATATATATGTCACTATAAATAAATGACTAGTAAGTTAAGTTTTTACACTATGGTATCCTAATGTAGTATGAACTAACATATTAGTGTTAATAGTATAACTTGTAAATACATAGTTTAGAGTATAATAATAGATTGTTTGATGCTTGTTCATAGTTAGTATTTTTGCAAGCACTTCTTAGTAACTAGGTAAATAAAACATTCATTCATTCTTTAAGTGTAAAGTTTCTTTTTGAATAAGAAGACAATTTTGGAGATACTCAAAGAGTGACCGAATTAAATTCAATAAATTGCCTCCCAGAGAACGACCTGGAACAAAACCAGTAAAAATTAGATAAATAAGCAAATGATAATAATGGTTGTAATGACTGGTACTCACCCATACTCACCACTATACGACATCCTTAATGTTATATTATACACCCTATACTACAACGACATGATCATAACAATAATCATTCATCATCATACAACCATTGTGTTATATACACATTGTAGATCATCGGTGTCATTGTTATCATTGTCATTCACACATTACACACATTACACCATTACATCAACCATCATCAGCCATCGTATGCGTTGAGGCGGGCGCACAGCAACGGGCGAAGGCGCATCCTAAGCCGTCTGATCTCGCGATCGAACGGTTGAGATTTGTTGAATGTGTAGATGCGTTGAGAGAGAGAGCAACTGAGCGGGCACTACGCCCACGTTAGGGCTTTAGTGATGATTTTATCCATCACTAAAGACCCCTTATTTATTATTTTAAATATGTAATGACCAATTTGCCCCCACTCCTTGCAACTATAAAAGGAGACCCCCTCCACACGAAATTCTCATCCCTTCCTTCTCTTCTCTACCTCTCCAAAGCTCAAGAGAAGCTTGTCCCACACCCGGGATGCTTCTCGCGAGATAAAGTACAAATTTTCGTCCCCCTTCAGAAGTGGATCCCGCGACGACGACGACGTGCTGCTCCGTTCCCATTCTTCTGCTTCGTCCTCCTTCGTCTAGGCGTCGTCCCATCTAGCTCGTCCTCCAAGCGACTGTCGAGGAGGATATCTCTCTCCCTATTCTTTTTACTGCTTTCTAATATAGATTTACTGCTTTCTAGTGTAGTTCTGCTCCTCCTCCAAGCATTCGTCGAGGAGGACATTTCTCCCTCCATTCTTTTAATGCTTTCTAGAGTAAATTTATCGCTTTCTAGTGCAATTGCTTTATGCTTTCTAGTTGTAATGAACAATCTCCTTAATGATAAATTCTTTATTTATTCTACATCTCATTTTGATTTCTGTATGTAATATTCTCTCTCTGTTACTCTCTCTCTCTCTTCTATTTATTGTAAATAATTAGATAGTTTTAAATTGAATTACTTTGTGACAAATAAAAACAAACGCGTAGTTTTTAAATCAAATGTCCGCCTCCATGTGTTCGACCCGGAATTTCAATTTTGGTATAAATTTTATTTGTTGAACACGAGTTCTTCACTTTCAAGCTACAATGACAGGTTTTCCAAAACTTAACACGTTAGCGTAGCAATTTGTAAGTTCAACATTTTGGCATTTTCCCCGGCGACGATCTTCGATTTCTCTTCGCATTTTTTAACTTACAAATCATTTACCTCACTTTTATCCTTTCTTATTGTAATTGCAGGTACTCTTTCGAGACATGCAAAAGCGGTAGATCGGAGAAAAGTGCTGTGGAAGGTTCTGTGAGTTATCCCCCACCTCCCACCCATCAGATTTCATTCCACAACATAATAATTCAAACATCAATCAACCTAGGTGTTTTTATAAACTCTAAGGTTAGATTGTTTGTTGTTTGACACCCATACTCACCCCAACCCCCACATTAAAAAAAGAAAAATTAAAAAAAAATCTCACAGAGGTACACAGCCTCATCTGATTTTCAAACTCAACTGGTAAACCGATCTTAGGAGCCGGTACACACATTCAAACACATAATTTAGTAGAAATCAGATTAGGTAATCATTTGTGTGCCTAATTAAGTGGTGCAACAGGCCAATTGTTTGAGTTGATTGGGTCGCACTACTTCAAATAAAATCAACTCATCAAGTAGCTGCTACTTAGGTTCAACTCTTAGGGATTTATCAGGCACTCCACATTCTTTTTAAGTTTTAAAGGAAAACATCTTCACCTATGCTTGCAAAACCTGGTATGCCAACAAAACTTGTTTGAAAATACCTAAAGTTGAATCCTAAAAGCTACTAAGCAAGATTTGAACCTTAAAATTCACCACATCAAAAATAATCTTGCTTGAAAACCATTGGTTGTGCACACACACACAAAACAAATCAATCATTAAGGGCACAACCCATTTAAAGGGCCCATCACATTCCAAAGCACATTCAAACCTAGCCCTAAATAAAACAGAGTAGACGTTGGCCTTAAGAATTGGACTCACTCTTCAGAATCCAGAACGAGATTATTTTCGATTAGTCTGTTTCTACTGTTCAATTTGATGTCTAGCTAGGGGAGCAGAATCAAATGATCACGACTGGGGGGTACACTAGGAATTGGAGGCGCAAGCCAAAGCAAGAACCTTCTCCCTAGTCCCTCCTAACTGGTTGGATTGAACAGATAGAAGTAGATCAAATCATTCCTTTATCTCAAGACGGGTTTTAGGAGTTTGTAGGTCTGTAGGCTAACCCACTTAAGGACAAATTTGATTGTTTGTATTGCAGGGCACTTTTCTCCCTCTCGCTTATCATGAATCCTTCCACATATTACACGCATTCCCGTTCTTTCCCTCCCGTTGTGAATTATCCTCAACATGACGATTATCCCTACTCGTACTGTAATCAACCATCAGTTAGTTGGGATAACTCAGATTGGGGATATAGTTCCGGACCTCCGTGTTTAGGGTCTAACCCTGAACACTTTGATTCTGATTTCTATCCTTCTCAGAGCCACATCGATTATAGATCGTCATCCTTTCATGAACAACCTAATACGATCTACAATCAAGAAGGATACACCGATCTTTACCCATCCTCTGATTACACTGCCTTTAGGTCATCACCACCTTTTGAACAGTCTGAAGTGACCTATTATCAGGAAGGGTATAACGAATCTCAATTCGTTAATTCCCCTGCATTGAGCCCAAACCTGCCCAACCCTGAACCAACTCATTTGGTTCAGGTTAACCAGGTTCAAGATAAGGTTCTGGCTAACTTGAGGAATATCATTCAATCTTTAGAAGTTTAGCCAATGCCTTGCATTGAGAGATTGGAGCCCCTGATTGAAATGATTGATGATTTAAACAAGACTTTGTTGGATTGGCTCCAGGATGTTAAGGATAAGAACCCGGGTGAGTTTCTACTTGGGAAATTAGCGAAATTGAGGATGAGATTCGTGGTTGCTTTGATTCAATCATGGGATGATTCCCATGATGAACTCCCTTCAGGAAAACCAATGACAGAACCCGTTCAGGCACCTATTGGGGGGACACGTGTTACGAGGCCGACCAGATTGAATTAAAGGAACTAATTAAGGAAGATCTAATTTCTTCACTTGAGATCCTTGAGCTGGGGTACGAGGAAACGTACGTCTCCTTGGAATAGAAAGTGACAAATGATTTTGGGACATACATTGATACGGATCCTGATTTCTTTGACGGTGAAGATTCAAGTTGCAAAGTCTTACGTGAGTTTTTTGAACACGATTTCTGTGAGACGATTGGGCTTGAGGAATTTGATAGATCATTTGAAAGCCCAATAACTGAGGAAATTGATTTTATTAAGGCATACATTACGGATCCAGAATCGTATTTTCTAGAGGATTCAATTCAATGCCCTGATTGTCAGTTACACCCCGTTGAGCTTATCGATAATTCTGTTTCTGAGATAATTAGACCCAAGTCAATTTTGATTCTACCACATCATTTAGACTTGGAGATTTCAAATGGGGTGATTAACATGCAAGAGGACCTGGAATTTGATATGCTGAATGAGGAGGATAGGAGTCGGGAAGTTCTGATTTGGGAAGCTAGCTCCGGAGGAAGTACAAGACTGTGTCGAAGGGTGCCCATTAAGCTGAAACCATCAAATCAAAACCCTTACGACATTTGTTTTAAGGATGTCAAACCCAAGCACACATTCAATGGTTATCTTTTTGAGCTTTAATTCTCTATAACCCGACTTTTTGGTTTTGGGTTGCATCCTCATAAATCGCAGGCCCGACCCCACTTGCATTTTGATTTTAGGTTTTGGGTAATTTTTATCCAGAACCTCAGATATTCTCGATTATGGGGGATGGGTCTACACCACAATCTGGTCCACATCTGTGGACATCTACTGATAGGTTGGAGGATTCTTTTGTTTATTCTGATTCTGGCCTGCACTTGTGAATTCTTCATTTCTTTTCTTTGTATAATGTGCCTAGCTAAAGGCACTAAACTCAGCACATATATAATTCTTTTTAGTTTTCATCTCGGAGCGGACCTGACATTCACGTAATTCAGGTGCTTTCTACGCTATTCCACTCTGTTTTATGTCTTTTTAATACAATGAGGACATTGCATTAGATAGGCATGGGGGGGTGGATATTCATCTTTGAATTCATTCGCCAGCTCCGTAGATTTGTTTTATTAAAAAAAAAATTGGAATTAGGAAAGAGGACTTGGGTTTAAGAAAATTTTCAATCTTAGGAAATACTACATTATGATTTGAATACAAAGACCGTTCAGGTCTTTGGACTTAATTAGCCCATGTATCCACTAAAATGTGGATTTGTTTTTCGAGTCCTCGCCAACCTAAATTCTATTTTAATTGGAATAAATAAGTTTGGGGTGATAAGTACACGACTTATCAACCCGCTCTCTGATTTGAGGGAATTTTGAGTCTTAAGCATCTACAAACTCTCTTTGCACTGACTCGTTGTTCAGCGATTTTAACAGAAATTTGGTAGCTAATGAACCTTCTAGGGTGATATGGCTAGCAAGTTATCATGGGTAACAGCCCATAGGTAGGTTGTCTAGAGTCCAGTCACTGGACCTTTCTCTTTTTCCTACCCTTAAGTAAATCTTAGATTAGGGAAGCCACCTACTTCAAAAAAAAGAAAAAGAAAAAAAAAATCAAAAAGAAAAGGAGAAAAGAAAAAAAAAAGAAGAAATAAACCACACTTCTCGCACGAGTATGGCTGGCAAGTTGTCGGTGGTAACAGCTCATCGACCGGTTGTCTAAAACCCAGCTCAACAAATGCACTAAAAATTTCCAAAACACTTAGGAAGAAGCGGAGAAGTAGAATAAACAAGGGAGATATACACTGGATTCACCCTTGTGTTGACCCCGTAAAAAAAATAAAAGTAGGGAGAAAGCTACCGGTTGTAAAGATACACCTTTAGGTAGAATTTTTTTTAGGTCACCTAGAGGCTTAAAAATCCGAAGTCTGTTTTAATTGTCGGTCAATGAGTCTATCACAATCACAATAAGATGCTTAAAACTTAGGGTTCTCATCAAATCTTGGGTGAGTTGAATGGCCGTAGAAAGCCACTCTTAAACCCTAAAATTTAAAAAAAAGAGAAATTAGAAAAGAGGAAAAAGAGAAAAGGAAATTTTTCTTTGAATAAGGTGAGGGCTTGAGGCGGTCTGCATTTTGGCAGATACTTGGGCACTGTTGTGTCTTTGAAAATTCAGATCCTAAGTAGACAATTTCTTAATGATTGAAAATAACTCAGGCCCAAATAATCCAACCTAATTCTTTTATAAATAGCATATAGTTTTTGCTAGGGACTAGCAAAAGATAGGCATGGGGGTATGATGTAAACACATTTACACTACTTAAGATGTCTATTTATGCATGTTCTTAAGCATGGGATTGCATTTCATGATATAAATATTGCATAACATGCATCATCTTGTATTTAGAGTAGTTTGAATAAAATGGAGGTTAATTGTCTCCTTTTATGTGCTTGGACAGGGCAAACTTTTTATCAGGGCCTCGGATCAAAGATCCAACCGTACGGATGTGATCAGGGTGACAACTGGAGTTCAACGACTCTAAGATCGCCCTAATCAGGCATCTGTAGCATCAAATAGTGACCGGGGAACCCAAGAAGAACAAGGGCCAGGATGGTATAAATTCGCACTTCAAATGACAAATCTGATCGCACGGATGAATTCAGATCGACGATCGCAGCCTAACGATGCAAAAATCAAGTCAATCCGACATCCGTGGCACCATCTACAACATCTAGAAGATGGACGGCCAAGATGGTGCCACGTGGTGCCATCTCGGCTGCCCAAATGCCCGCATGCATCCATTGAAGATTCCGCATCCGCTCCCTCTCCGCCATTGGATCTTGATCCAACGGCTGTGAATGGCCGCACCATAATTCGCCCGCTCGACCATCCTCTCCCCGTAGCGCAACGGTCGAAGGCGCTATCGCGTTCACAAGCCGCGGGTTCGAGCCGGAGCGAAGGGGAGAAGGGCGCGGGCGTGCATTGGATCGTCATCGGGCAGCTCAGATCTCCCAATAGCAGCCACGTGCTATTTCACGCGAGGCGAGGATGCACCATCATACGCGTTGAGGCAAGCGCACAGCAGCGGGCTAAGGCGCATCCTAAGCCGTCCGATCTCGCGATCGGACGGCTGAGATTTGTTGTACGTGCAGATGCATTGAGAGAGAGAGCAGCTGAGCGGGCGTGCGTGGGCAGTGGGCACTACACCCACGTTGGGGCTTTAGTGACGGTTTTATACGTCACTAAAGACCCCTTATTTATTGTTTTAAAGATGTAATGACCAATTTGCCCCCACTCCTTGCAACTATAAAAGGAAACCCCCTCCACATGAAATTCTCATCCCTTCCTTCTCTTCTCTACCTCTCCAAAGCTCAAGAGAAGCTTGTCACACACCCGAGATGCTTCTCGTGAGATAAAGTCCAATTTTTCGTCCCTCTTCGGAAGTGGATCCCGCGACGATGACGACGTGCTGCTCCGTTCCCATTCTTCTGCTTCATCCTCCTTCATCCTGCTTCATCCTCCTTCATCCAGGCATTGTCCTGTCCGACTTGTCTTCCAAGCGACCATCGAGGAGGATATCTCTCTCCCTATTCTTTTTACTGCTTTCTAATATAGATTTACTGCATTCTAGTGTAGTTCTGCTCGTCCTTCAAGCATTCGTCGAGGAGGACATTTCTCCCTCCATTATTTTAATACTTTCTAGAGTAAATTTATCGCTTTCTAGTGTAATTATTTTATGCTTTCTAGTTGTAATGAACAATCTCCTTAATGATAAATTCTCTATTTATTCTACATCTCATTTTGATTTCTGTGTGTAATATTCTCTCTCTCTCTTACTCTCTCTCTCTCTTCTATTTATTGTAAATAATTAGATAGTTTTAAATTGAATTACTTTGTGACAAATAAAAACAAATGCGTAGTTTTTAAATCAAATGTCCGCCTCCCTGTGTTCGACCCGGAATTTCAATTTTGGTATAAATTTTATTTGTTGAACAGGAGTTCTTCGCTTTCAAGCTACGACAGGTTTTCCAAAACCTAACACATTAGCATAGCAATTTGTAAGTTCAACAGCTCAACTAGGGTGTCGGCAGGAGTGGCTGCTTTTGGTCAGATGGCATCTGCAATGCTTGCCTAGATGGTTGAGTCTATCTGGGGATCCTTAATGAAAGGGCCTACTGAAGGCCTCATGTCCAGTGAAGTTTTGTCGACTAGGTCAGGCACCTCTCTGAGGGATTGGAGGGTACTCCAGCACCTTCAAGCCACTCTAACTACCCTAGGGATTGCGTGAGACTCACCGAGGTCAGGGCGATCCGCTTTCGTGGCCGAGGAGGTAAAAGGAAATCTTGGAGGGGCACATGAGGCGAACGTCATGGCTCATCAAGACTTACCAAATTGCCAGTGGGCTTCTCGTTTAGTCATTCTTCCTCTGTAGAAGGAGGTTCATGTCCTGGAAGTTGGACAATCCTCTACTGTGGAGGGGTAGGGGGCTCGAGAGCTGGTCCTATAGATACCCAGGCTTTCATTGAGGGAGTGGGCAGGGGGCGCTTGACTGGGATAGATCGATTTCTGATAAGGTGATGTCTAAGACGAGTCCACCAGAAGCTGCAGGGGCCATTAGTCCTGATGCTGCTTAATCACCCTCGTTGCTTAGGGCAAGTAGCCTCAAGGACTGAGGGTGAAGCCACTGAGTCCTGATGAATGGTGTTGCCATTATCCTTGTATTTTCAATATTAATTTTCCCCTTTTTTGTTGTAAGTCAGCCGAAGATGATGATCCCAGGGAATGTAACAGACAATACTTCTTATACAAGGAAGAAGCTTTTGTTTTTTTGTGCTTGTCCTGTTGTGACAAATTGCTCGTATGCTGAGTATGAGGGATTGGTTTGCCGCCTGGGATTTGTTACTCTCAAGAGTCGTGTGGACTGCCTTTACGAGTTTTTGCTCGATTCTTTTCATGGGGCATTGGCTTGGCTAGAGATAGGCGTGTGAACTATGGGAGTCTTCTTGTACATCCGTAGTTCAACTGTTCACCCAGTACCTTAGTCACCCATCTTTGTTTGACAAATGGTATAACTGTGTCGACTGTAGGAGAAACTAGTGTCTTGGCCATGACTCGCTTGTAGAGAGGGGTGGGTGTTGAAGGCGGAAAACTACGCGTTCGGAGTTGGATTCAAAAACCCGTCGTAGTTTGAGTCGTGAAGAAATCCGTTCAACAGATAAAATTTATACTGAAAAGTCATAAAGAAGTTCCGGGTCGAACACAGGGAGGCGGACATTTGATTAAAAATACGCGTTTGTTTTGTCTGTCACGAAATAGAATAGTTGGTCGAAAGCTACCTATCTATTTAACAAATAATAACTAGAAGAGAGAGAATATTACAAATAAAAGAGAAAGGGATGTAGAATAAACATGAATTTCATTACAGGAAGTTGTTCATTACACTACTCATTACGGCTAGAAAGTGGGAAATCTATACTAGAAAGCAGTAAATCTACTCTAGAAAGCAGTAAAAAGAATGGAGAGGAAGTATCCTCCTCGACAATCGCTTGGAGGACGAGCTGGATGGGATGACGCCTGGAAGACGGGGAACGAAGCAGGAAGAAGGCGGACGAAGCAGGAGGAACGGGAATGAAGCAGCACATTGTCGTCATCGCGAGATCCGCTTCCTGAATGTAGAGAGAGGATAACCGCAGGATGCTCCACGAAGGGGGACGAAGGTGGAAAAATTATGACTTCTACTCTAAAGGATCATCCCAGGTGTGGGACAAGCTCTTAGAGCTTTGGAAGGGGTAAGAGAAGAGAAGAAGGGATGAGAAATTCGTAGGGTAGGGGTCTCCTTTTATAATTGCAAGGAGTAGGGGCATTTTGGACATTTTAATTTCAAAAACATTAATATGGAACCTTTAGTGACGGACTTAAATGTCATTAAAGGTTCGTCGTGGGCGACATGCATGCGCACTGCGCGTGCCTGCTCCTCTTCCTCGCCCTAATGCTCGTGCATGTTTGGATTGATCTCAGTCGTCTGATCGAGAGATCGGACAGTCGAGATCGATCCTCACAGCGCTCGTTCAAAACTCCTCTACCGCGTGCTTGCATGCGATGAGGCGTGCAAACGTGCATCATTGCACATGTACGCGATCGAAGGATCCTCCGCGCGCCATGCCTCCTCTCCTCGGTTGCCCGATCTTCATCTGATGGTTGAGTCACGCCCGCGCCCACGCCCGTCTGAATTGAGGCACTCAGCGCGGCTCGAACGCGCGCCCTTCACTCACGAAGAGGCATTCGACCGCTGCGCTATGCCTTCATTTGTGTCACACGGAGGATTTGTGCGAGTGAATCTATGGCCGTTGGATGGCATCCAATGATGGAGATTCGTCGAGCGGGTGAAGAAGAAGAGCAGAGGCAGGTCCTTGGGGTTGGTTGGGAGGCTGAGATGGCACCACATGGTGCCATCTTGGCTGTCCGTCTTCTGTGTGTTGTAGACGGTGCCACGAGTGTCAAATTGGATCGATTTTTGCACCGTTAGGATGCGATCGTCGATTTGAACCCATCCATGTGGTCAGATTTGTCATTTGTGGTGTGAATTAACACCATCTTGGCCCTTGATCTTTAGGGATCCTCAGTCTCTATTTGGTGCTATGGATGTCCGATCAGGATGATCTTGGAGTTGTTGAACTCCAATCGTCACCCTAATCAGATCCGTACGGTTGGATCTTCAATCCGAGGCCTCGATTAACAAGTTGCCCTGTCCCTGGCCATAAAAGGAGATAATTAACCTACATTTTATATAGACTAACCAAAATGCAAGATGTTGCATGTTATGCAATATTTATAGTATGTGATGCAATTTAATGCCTAAGAACACGCGTAAATAGATAGTTTATGTGATATAAACATGTTTACATCACACCCCCATGCCTATCTTTTGCTAGTCCCTAGCAAAACTACATGCTATTTATAAGAGAATTAAGTTGGGTTTCTTGGGCAATAGTTATTTTCAACACTTAGGGATTTCAACTAGGGCCTGGACTACAAAGACACAACAGCACTCGGGTATCTGGCAAAATGCAGACCACCTCAAGTTCTCGCCTCATTCAAAGAGGGATCTCTTTTTCTCTTCTTCTTCTTTTCTAATTTTTTTGGATTTTTTAGTTCAGGGTTACAGAGTGGCTTTCTATGGCCACTCAACCTGCCCAAGACTCGATAAGAACCCTAAGTTCTAAGCATCTTTTTGTAAAAGTGATAGACTCGTTGATCGAAAATCAGAATGGACTTTGGGTTTCTATGCCCCTAGGTGACCTTAAAAAGAAATCTGCCTGAAGGTGTATCTATACGACCGATAGCTTTCTCCCTACTTTTATTTTTATGGGGTCAACACAAGGGTGAATCCAGTGCATATCTCCCCGGCTTATTCTACTTCTCCGCTTCTTCCTAAGTGTTTTGTAATTTTTAGTGCATTTCTTGAGTTGGGATCTGGACAATCGATCGATGAGCTATTACCACCGACAACTTGCCAGCCATGCTTGTGCGGCTAAGTGTGGCTTATTTATTTTTGTTTCTTTTTCTTTCTTTTCTCCTTTTCTTTTTTTCTTTGTTTTTTTTTTAAGTAGGTGGCTTCCCTAGTCTAAGATTTACCTAATGGTAGCAAGAAAAGAATGGTACAGTGGCTGGGCTCTGGACAACCTCCTATAGCTGTTACCCACGATAACTTGCTAGCCATACCACCCTAGAAGGTTGATTAGCTACCCAATTTCCATTAAAACCGTTGAAAAATGAGTCAGTGCGAATAGTGTGTAGATGCTTAGACTTGAAGTTCCCTCAAATCAGAGGGCGGGTTGATAAGTGACGTGCGGTTGTGCGTGTGTGTTAAGAAGTGTCATTATAGTCGCACTTGCAACGTCGATTTTAAAGTAAATAAACAGAGGTGAGTCCGAGTGCCGGTCTCAGGGAGGCGTGAAAATCGGATTTCTCTTATCACTTGTTGTCACGGAAAGCGTGGAGTTTTTGCTTGCGGAGGTGCGGTTTGAAAAGCGAGATAGAGATAGAGAGAGAGATATTAGGGTTAGAGTGTTTCTTGTTTGATCATGCAACTTAAATAGAAATTAAAGTAACAACTAAATAGAAAATAACTTCATTAATCATGCACTTTTAGTTCATAGCTTACAACATTAAATACATGCTCAAACAAAAGTAATGGAAAGCCTAAAAGAGAGAGAGAGAGAGAGGAGGGAGAGCGACGAGGTAGCCACAGCGGTGGAGGAGGCTTCGTCGGCGGCTTGTCATCTCCGACGATTACAAGAGGTCCTAAAGCTAGCTAAGAGAGGGGTGGAGTAGTTGCAAGGGAAGTGAATGCCTTGAATGAGTGGTTGGAGGGGGTTTAAATAGGGTTAAGGGCTTTCTAAAAGAAGAAGGGGCTTTAGTGACATTCGGGGCGTCGCTAAAACCACTCCAAAAGCGTCGGTGAAGCCCTCCAGCCTGCCGATCAACCGCACGCGTCGTTCTTCTTCGTGCTCAATCCGCGGCCGCTGCGTGAGAGCCATCCGATCGAAGATCGGACGGCTGAGATCTCTCCTTGGCTACGCTTGGATTGCGCCTCGGGAGCGCGTGTGCGTAGGCGTTATCGCCCGGTGCGCACGCGCGCATGGGTGCTTGCGATCCGTGGGTGCGCCGCGTGGCACAATCTCGACCACCCGCTACTGATCGAGCGGCTCAATTTCTCCGCGCGCGCCTTCGTCTTCAATTTCACGCACCGCGTGGCTCGAACCCGCATCGCATGCGTGCGGGTGTGCGTGCTAATCGTTGCGCCACTCTCGTGCTTTGTCGCGGTGATTGTGGGCGGGCAAGTGAGTCTCGGCCGTTCGATCGAAGATCGACGGCTGAGATCTGATCTCGGCTGGATGAAGAGGTGGTGTGTGGTGGAGCAGGGGTGACGTGGCACAAGGAGGGCCGTTGATCTCCAGATCAACGATCAGAACTTCTTGGGCCCATTGTAGGAGCTTCGGATGTTGGATTTGGCCGATCTTGAGTCCGTTGGACTTCACTCATCGTTCTGAATCCATCCGTGCAGTCCAATTGCTCATCTGAGGCCTACTTTGACAAGTGCTTACACAAACGACCATTAATACAGTTTTATAAGCAATCTTGGTACATGGTGCATGTAATGCTCCCATTCTACTTATGTTGTGCCTTTTATTCTTTAGATGGGCCATATTCAACATAATTATCACCCCCTTGTGCGGTGTTATCATACCCCGATGCTTACTCCTTGCTAGTCCCTAGCAAGGTTTATTCTAGCCTTTATTTTCTTTCAGAATTTAAGAAGTAATTGCTTAGACACTTCGTCACTTGTCAATAGAAGGAAATATACCAAGATCTTAATCTACAATGACTAAGTAGCACCCGGGTGTCTGCCAAGATACGAATCGCCCGAATCCTTGCTTTAATGTATATAACTATATATATGTATGTATATATATATATATATATATTTTTTTTTTTTTAGAATTTTTTTCGGAATTCAGTGTGGGTTGGTAACTTTTTACGACTACCCAACCCACCCAAAACTTGGTCAAAACCCTAAGTGCTAAGCATCTTGGTGTGAAGGTTGTGATAGACTCACTTAACGGTAATTTAGACAGACTTCGGGTTTCTACGCCCCTAGGTGACTGGAAGAGGAAATAAATTTTCCTGAAGGTGTATTTGTTCGATTGGTAGCTTTCTCCCTACGTTTGTTTTAATTGGGGTCAACACAAGGATTTTTCCAGTGTATATCTCCCCGGCTTGTACTACTTCCCCACTTCTTCCTTAAGTGTTTTGGTTCTTTTTGTGCAGTTATTGAGCTGGGCTCTGGACAACCAACCAATGGGTTGTTACCTACGATCACTTGCTAGCCATACTTGTGCGGTGAAGTGTGGTTTATTTCTTTTCTTCTCCTTTTTATTTTTTTATTTCGTAGGTGGCTTCCCTGATCTCAAATGTACCTAGAGGCAATGAAGAAGAAATGGTCTGTGGCTGGGTTCTGGACAACCTGCCAATGGGCTGTTACCCACGACAACTTGCCAGCCATACCACCTTAGAGAGTTCATTAGCTACCCAATTTCTGTCAAAATCTCCGAGGAGTGAGTCTGTGCAAAAATGTGTGCAGATGCTTAGACTCAAAGTTTTTCTAAGTTAGAGGGTGAGTTGATAAGTCGTATGCTTATCACCTTATTTAGTAGGTGGATTAGAAGGGCTTAAGGTTGCAAGGATTCGAAGCTAAATCCATATTTTAACGGACACCAAGGCTGATTAAGCCTGAAGGCCTGAAAAGTTAAGTGTTTAAGTTCTTTTTGTATTATTTCTCACTATTGACAAGTTTCTAATGCCTAAGTTTTCTTCCTAAATTCAATTATTTATTTATTTATTTATTTATTTTAATTATTTTATTTGATTCAGACTGATTAAATGAGCTCAGGATTATGCAATTTATCTCCCCCCATGCTTAAGTTGGACAATGTCCTCATTGACAAGTACATGGATGCATAAGGGTTCAAAAAGATAGTACTTGAGTGATGTAAAATATTGGATCAGTCTGAATCCTCTGGGTTGCCTCCCAGGAAGAGTTGAGTTTAATGCCTTTAGCTGGGCGGTGCTCCGTGTCAGCCCTCAACGAGGGTGACACTCTCCTTTAGGGGAACCTGGGCCAGGAAATGCTTCAATCTTTGACCATTAACTGTAAAAGTGTGCCCAGTGTTAGGATCAGCGATTTCGACTGCCCCATTAGAGTAGGGCTGAACCACCCAAAATGGTCCTGTCCATTTGGACCAGAGTTTCCTCGGGAAGAGTTTTAGGCGTGCGTCAAACAGCTAGACTTGCTGGTTAGGCTCAAAGGTTTTTCTATGAATGAGTCGGTCATGGACGGCTTTCATTTTTTCCTTATACAGTCGACTATTGTCAAGGGCGTCCCGACGAATTTCTTCGAGCTCAGATAATTGGAGCATCCTCTATGCATTGGCTAACTGGGGATCCATGTTACATTGCTTGACAGCCCAATAAGCCCGGTGTTCCAATTCAATAGGAAGATGGCAGGCTTTGCCAAAGACCAGGTGATAAGGCAACATGCCTATCGGGGTCTTGAAAGCGATCTTGTATGCCCACAGGGCATCATCAAGTCATGTGGACCAGTCTTTCCTACCAGGCCTCACAGTCTTCTGTAAAATGTTCTTGATTTGTCTATTTGAGACCTCGGTCTACCCGTTTGTTTGTGGATGATACGGGGTAGCAATGCGGTGGTTCACCCCGTATTTTCTAAGTAGGGCACGGAATTGGGAATGGATAAAATGGCTTCCACCATCACTGATCACGGCCTTGGGTATTCTAAACCGAGAAAAGATGTTCTTCTTAACAAAGTCCATGACAGGCCTGTGATCGCATCGGCGGGTGGCGACTGCTTCAATCCATTTGGAAACATAGTCTACCGAGACCAGAATGTACTCAAAGCCGTTGGATGGTGGAAAGGGGCCCATAAAATCGATACCCCAAACGTCGAAGATTTCGACAATCAAAATGGGATGAAAGGGGCATCATATCTTTCTTGGTCATGGTCCCCATCGTTTGGCAGCGTGAGCAAGTCTTGGCAAAGTTGTGTGCATCCTTAAATAGGGACGGCTAGTAAAATCCAGACTGCAAAACTTTTGCAACTATTTTCTTTCCAAAGAAGTGGCCACCACAAGCCTCGTCATGACAGAAGGAAAGCACACTCTGAACTTCATCTCCGGGGATACACCTCCTGATAATCTGGTTAGCACAGAGGTGAAACAGCATGGGATCATCCCAAAAACAGTGCTTGGCCTCAACCAAGAACCTGTCCCGTTGCTGTCTGGACCAGCTGTGCGGGGTTTGTCCTACAACCAGGTAGTTGACGTAGTCAGCATACCATGGCATTTTCTTGTCTTGCACAGCAAGGATGTGTTCATTAGGGAAGGCGTCAGATAGAGGTAGGGAGGGTCCAATGTGGTCTGGATGAAGTCTAGACAAGTGGTCAGCCACCACATTCTTCGATCCAGCCTTGTCTTGGATTTCCAGGTCAAATTCCTGCAAAAGCAGTATCCATCTGATGAGCCTGGGCTTTGCGTCCTTCTTAGCCAACAGGTGCCGGATGGCTGAATGGTCAGTGTAAATAGTCACGTGGGATCCCAGCAAGTATGATCAGAACTTTTCAAGTCCAAAGACTACAGCGAGCAACTCTTTCTCTGTGACCATATAATTTTGTTGGGCCTCGTCCAACGTTTTGCTCGCGTAGTAGATCACCACGGGCTTCTTGTCTTGCCTTTGTCCCAAGACAGCGCCTATGGCAAAATATGATGCATCACACATAATCTCAAAGTCCTGGGACCAATTTGGGGGTTGAAGTACGGGTGCGGTGGAGACTAAGTCCCGGAGGGTGTGATAAGCCTGGATGTAATCAGAAGACATGTGGAATATGGCGTCGTTGGCTAGAAGGTCGGTCAAGGGTTTGGAAAGCTTGGAAAAGTCTTTAATGAACCTTCGGTAGAAGCCAACATGTCCTAGGAAGGAGCGAATCTGTTAGACCGAGCTAGGTGGAGGAAGTTTGGAAATTAAATCAACCTTAGCCTGATCTACCTCGATGCCCTTATGCGATACGATGTGACCAAGGATAATTCCTTCTTGAACCATAAAATGGCTCTTTTCCCAACTTAACACCAGGTTAACCACGATACATCGTTTCAGGATTTTCTCCAAGTTGCTCAGACAATGGTCGAATGAATTCCCGAATACAGAGAAATCATCCATAAAGACTTCTAAGTATTCACCCACCATTTCTGAAAAAATGGTTAGCATGCAACGCTGGAAGGTCGCAGGTGCGTTGCATAACCCGAACGGCATTTGACGGAATGCAAACGTGCCATACGGGCAAGTGAATGTGGTCTTTTCCTGATCTTCCGGAGCAATTGCGACTTGGTTATATTCTGAATATCCATCCAAGAAGAAAAAGTACTTCTGCCTTGCCAATCTTTCAAGGATTTGGTCAATGAATGGCAAGGGGAAATGATCCTTCTTAGTGGCTTTATTGAGCTTCCTATAATCAATACACACCCGCCATGCGGTGGTGGTGCGGGTGGGGATGGATTTGCCATGATCATTGGTGACAATGGTGAGCCCAGCTTTCTTGGGAACCACTTGAGTGGGGCTCACCCAGGGGCTATCGGAGATAGGGTAGATGATGTCGGCGTCAAGCCACTTGATAATTTCTTTCTTAACGACCTCCCGCATGTTTGGGTTTAAACGTCTCTGCATCTGGCGGGAAGGTCGTGCCCCGTCTTCCAGGTAAATCTTATGGGTGCAATAGGTGGGGCTAATTCCTTTTAAGTCCGAAATGGTCCAACCAATGATGGCCCGATGTTCTGAAAGGGTCGCAGTCAACCTGAGTTCCTGATCCTTGGTTAGATGAGAATTAATAATCACTGGGAAGGTCTGGTCAGGTCCTAAGAAGACATACTTGAGATTCTCGGGCAATGGCTTAAGTTCAGGTGCGGGTGGAACCATAGTCGATGGGAATGGAAAGGGAGGGAGTTGATCAACATCAATCTCCTCAAATGGTGTCGTGTGAGGGTACTCAGCCTTACAGAGGTCCACAGGTAATGATGGTGACGGGTCAGCACAGTCACTACGGGTTTGGTGGTCTGATACAGAACTGAGGGTGAGGCATTCCTCGATCAGAGTTTCCACGGGATCATGTTCCTCAAAGCAATTGCAATCAAAAGAATTTGTCACCCGGAAGATATCCAATTGCATTTTCTTGTCCCCGAAGGCGATTTCCATACATCCCGTGTCGCAATCAATGTTTGCCTTAGCCATAGCTAAGAAAGGTCTGCCTAAGATTATGGGTGCATTCTATAATTTTTCAGGGACTTCCATGTCGAGCACCAAAGAGTCGACCGGGAAATAGAAGTCCTTGACCCGTACAATCACGTCCTCGACAACCCCCTTCGGGGTTTTCACTGATCTATCAGCCAGCTGGATGGTGATAGGGGTTCATGTCAGCTCTCCAAAACCAAATTGGTGGTACAGGGTTGTTGGAATCAGATTGATAGAAGCACCTAGGTCCAGGAGCGCTCTATCAAACGTCATGTCCCCAATATTGCAAGAAATCAGAGGCGCTCCTGGGTCAGTTCTCTTGAGTGGAAGGTTGCTTGATATTACGGAACTTGCTTGTTCAGAGAGCACAACCTTCCTAGGTGCTTGAGGTCTCAACTTACGCTTGGGTGTACAGGCATCCTTTAAAAACTTGGCGTAAGTAGGGATGTGTTTGACGGCTTCAAGGAGCGGAATATTAATCTGTACTTGCTTAAAGATTTCCAACAGCTCCTCAGTTTCCACAACATTCTTCTTTTTCTTGATTGTTTCCAAGGCCTCAGGGTAGGGTGTCTGAATGTGGATTAGTTCTATTTTTGGGTCCTTGGTTGGTGCCTCTTTTGAGTCGGGTATTTCAGCGGGTGAAGTCTCGGGGAGAGTTGGCCGTTTGGGATCCTGGGTTTTGGTGCCGCTTCTCAAGGTCACCGCATTCGCAGAGGCATTGGGGCCATGGGTTGATCCTTGAGAAGACGAGGACGAAGAAGCACCAAACCCAGGAGGTGTTTGAGGGGCTGGTTGGACCATGCGATCCTGCCCGAGGTTGCTTTGGAACCCTTGCTAATTGGGGCCTCTGTTAATTATGTTTCGCGGGTTTGGTTGTGGCTGGGAAGGTAGGGATCCTTGTTGTTTACAGTCCAAGAGTTGGCTTAATTGTCCCTTTACCAAGGCCATTTCCTCCTAATGTTTCTGGTTCATGTCAGCCATCATCTTTATTAGGGTGTCCATTTGATTTTGTGGGGGAGGGGTCGCCCTATTCTGATTATATTGCGGTCTAACTGGTGGTCCTTACTGATAGGAGGCAAGTGTGACTGCTGGTTTGGCCTGGGCTGGTTCTGGAATTGTGGTGGTTTCTGGTTTGTCCAACCAAAGTTGGGGTGGTTACGCCAGCTAGTGTTGTAAGTGTTGGAGAAAGGGTCAGGTTTCGCATAACCTTGGACAGCTTGCACATCTTCTAGGATAGCTGATGTTGATGAAGAGGGAAGGGAGTAATCAAGGGTTAAGGGAGCAAAGGTCCCTCCGTGGAACGTGGTTAGGGGTTGTTCCAGGTTTAGTTGGGTATAGGGCTGGACCAGGTCAACATTATGCGCTCCCTTTGCTAGGGAGAAAGTCTATAAGGGGTTCCTGGTTTGGTTCAATAGCTCATCAATCTTTTTGTCCACCAATTCCACTCGATCCAATTTCTTGGCAATGACGTCCATGTCAACCATTCCAGAATTTGCTTGCACCTCATAAATCCTACCACGGGGTTGACTGGACCTGTTAAACTGGTTCATGGAGGCATTGTTGAGCGAATTCTCGCTCATAGACTCAAAGAGCTCAAACGCGCTCTCCTCGTCTTTGTTCAGGAAGTTCCCCCCGCATGAGGCATCGACGAAGTTCCGTAGGTTGCTGTCCAGACCGTGGTAGAAAATCTGGTCCAATTGCTACCTTGGCACTTCATGGTGTGGGCATTTCCTCAAGAGTTCATTAAATCTTTCCCATGCCTCATGAAATTGTTCCCCACCCTAGAGTGTAAAGGTAGTGATAGCTCTTCTGAGGGCATTGGTCTTTCCTATGGGGAAGAATTTCTTTAAAAATGCATGCCTCAGTTCTTCCCAGGTGGTGATGGGTCTACCTAGAGTTCTAAGTCATTGGGAAGCCTTGTCTCTTAATGAGAAGGGAAACATCTTGATTAGAACAATGTTAAGGCTAATGTTCCTAGGTTTCACAGTTCGTGCTATGCGGTCGAGATCCTCTAAATGCTGGAAGGGGTCCTCATTTGAGCTTCCATGAAAGTGGTTCTGGATCAGACTTAAGACATTCGATTTTAGCTCAAAATCATCTCCCCTTTCGGGGATCCTAAGGTGCGGCTCGACTCTAATAGCAGAGGGATTATAGAAATCGCAGAGGGGCCTCGGCTGATCCTGAAATGGTGGTATATCAAGTGGTGGTTGCCCTAGTATGTCTTGGAAAGGTGGTGGTGGTTGTTCTTGTGGGTTCTGTAACCGTTGTATGGCTTGCATGATGGTATGGATTTGTTGTTGCTGAAGCCGGTGGTTAGCATTGATTTGGGCTTGGATGATGGCCATAGCGTCTGGTGGGGGTTGATCCTCAGCCTCATCTACCCTAGGTTTAGCCATGTTTCCAACAGAATTACGTCGCCTAGATTCCTGCCCCAAAACACACAACTCGGGATGCAGTGAGCGTCTCCCGTACATACACTAGAGAAGAACAGGAGGGGATGCGGAGGGCGACAGATGCGAGAAATGTGTTTCAATCAAGCACACAAGCCTAGTCCTTATGGTGTATTCCTTAGAAGACCTAGAAATCTCACAAAGGGTGATTAAGTCCGTAAGCACTGGACTCCCCTTCCCAAGGCTAATCTGGCCAGGTTGATTATGAGGGGATTGCAGGGAAGGTTCTTCCTTTGGCTTGCGCCTCCGGTTCTGTAGACCCCACAACTGCGGTCATTTGACACTGCCCTGCAGCCTAGTCACCAGATTCTACCAAGGGAATGAAAGCCAAGTGCCCAGCGAACAAAACCTCGCCTTTCTAGACTTAACTCAGTGCTGCCTAGGGCACATCTACTCAGTTTTAAAGGGCTAGGATGGTGCTTGTGCTAGGGTTATGTGATGAGGCATTGATTGGGGTGGTGCCTCTTAATTTTCCACTTTCAAGGTGTGTGTTTCTAGCAAAACATGGTTTTCAAGCAAGGATTTTTAAGATGTGGTCTCTTTTAGTGTTTCATCCTTACTTTAGTATTTTTTTTATGGTTGACGTGTCTTAATGTTTTCAAACAAGTTTCAGTGGGCACGTCAAGTTCTACACATAATTCGGTGAAAGTAAATTTCCTTTTATTCTGTAGAGGCTCTAAAACCCTAATGTACTCAACCTAATGATCATGCAGCCTCTATTAGATGAGTCGATTTTAGGGTTGAGTGGTGCGGCCCAGGTCAACTCACGGTGGCTTCGTAAACACCACTCAAAAGAAAAAGAAAAGAACACTCCAAGAATTTATTCCAGATGTTAGAGTGTACTTTTTTTTATGGGGTGATGTGTTAAGGATGTGGGTCAAGCAACCGCGCCAATTTTTTTCAATTTTTACAATTTTTTTTTAGTTTTTTCACGCAAGCAAACAATCATGAGAGAAGAATTACTCACTATCGGTCCTCGTAGCGTCTACTCCCTTGCTACCATCGTGGGATGCGTCGCTTCGTTGTCCACGCACCAAATTCCTGCAACCATCAAGTAAAAAGGAAAATAGGGCATTAGACGATGTGAGAATGAATGTGGAATGGAGGTGACAAAACAAATCCGTTGCCTCCCCGGCAACAGCGCCAAAAACTGACGTGCGGTTGTGCGTGTGTGTTAAGAAGTGTCGTTATAGTCGCACTTGCAACATCGATTTTAAAGTAAATAAATGGAGGAGAGTCCGAGTGTCTGTCTCAGGGAGGTGTGAAAATCAAATTTCTCTTATCACTTGTTGTCACGGAAAGCGCGGAGTTTTTTCTTGCGGAGGTGCGGTTTGAAAAGCGAGAAAGAGATTAGGGTTAGAGTGTTTCTTGTTCGATCTTGCAACTTAAATAGAAATTAAAGTAACAACTGAACAAAAAATAACTTCATTAATATGCACTTTTATTTCATAGCTTACAACATTAAATACATGCTCAAACAAAAGTAATGGAAAGCTTAAAAGAGAGAGAGAGAGGAGGGAGAGCGACGAGGCAGCCACGGTGGTGGAGGAGGCCCCGTCGGCGGCTCGTCGTCTCCGACGATTACAAGAGGGCCTAAAGCTAGCTAAGAGAGGGGTGGAGTAGTTGCAAGGGAAGTGAATGCCTTGAATGAGTGGTTGGAGGGGGTTTAAATAGGGTTAAGGGCTTTCTAAAAGAAGAAGGGGCTTTAGCGACGTTCGGGACGTCACTAAAACCACTCCGAAAGCATCGGTGAAGCCCTCCAGCCCACTGGTCAACCGCGCGCATCGTTGTTCTTCGCGCTCAATTTGCGACCATTGCGTGAGAGACATCCAATCGAAGATTGGACGACTGAGATCTCTCCTTGGCTGCGCTTGGATCACGCCTCGGGCACGCGTGTGCGCGGGCGTCGTCGCATGGCGTGCATGCGCGCGTGGTCGCTCGCGATTCGTAGGCGCGCTGCGTGGCGCAATCTCGGCCGCCCGCTGCTGATCGGGTGGCCCAATTTCACCGTGCATGCCTTCGTCTTCAATTTCACGCACCACACGGCTCGAACCAACGTCGCGTGCATGCGGGCGTGCGCGCTAACCGTTGCGCCACGCCCGCACCTTGTCGCGGCGACTGCGGGCAGGCGCACGAGTCTCGACCATCCGATCGAAGATCAATGGCTGAGATCTGATCTCGGCTGGTTGAAGAGGTGGCGTGCAGTGGAGCGGGGGTGACGTGGCGCAATGAGGGTCGTTGATCTCCAGAACAACGGTCAGAACTTCTTGGGCCCATTGTAGGAGCTCCGGATGTCGAATTTGGCCGATCTTGAGTCCGTTGGACTCTGTTCGTCATTCTGAATCTATCCGTGTGGTCCAATTGCTCATCTGAGGGGTGCTTTGACAAGTGCTTACACAAACGGCCATTAATATAGTTTTATAAGCAATCTTGGTACATGATGCATGCAATGCTCCCATTCTACTTATGTTGTGCCTTTTATTCTTAAGATAGGCCATATTCAACATAATTATCACCCCCTTGTGTAGGGTTATCAATAAGTCGTGTACTTATCACCCCAACTTATTTAATCAAATTAAAATAGAATTCAGGATGGCGAGGACTTGAGAAACAAATCCACATTTTAGTGGATACCCGAGCTGATTAAGTCCGAAGACCTGAAGGGTCTTCATGTTCAAATCATACAGGTTTATTTCCTACGATTGAAAATTTTCTAAAGCCCAAGTTCTCTTTCCCAATTCCAAATTTATTTTTTAATATAAATAAAAGGAAAACAAAATGAATCTACGGAGATGACGAAATAATTCAGAGATTAATATCCACCCCCCCACGCCTATCTAATGCAATGTCCTCATTGTATTAAAAATACATAAAACAGAGTGGACTAGAGTAGAAAGCACTTGAATTACGTGAATAACGGGTTCGTTCCGAGATAAATAGAAACTGTATACGTGCTTAATTTAGTGCCTTCAGCTAGGCACACTATACAAAGAAGAGAAATAACGAATTCACAGGTGTAGGTCAAAATCAGAATAAAAGGATGCAACCTAAGACCTGCCAGCAGATGTCCACAGATATGGACCAGATTGTGATGCAAACCCATACCTAATGGTCAAGTATATCTAAGGTTCTGGATAAAAATTACCCAAAACTTGAAATTAGTATGCAAGCAGGGTTGGGCTTGCGATTTATGAGTATGCAACCTAAGACCAAAATGTCGGGTTACAGAGAATTTGAGATCGAAAGGATAATCAATGAATGTGTACTTGGGTTGGACATCCTCAGAACAAATGTCGTAAGGGTCCTGGTTTGATGGTATCAGATAATTGGAACCCTTAGACTCTGTCTTCTGCTTCCTCCGGAGTTCACTTCCCAAATCAATATTTCCCAACTCCTATCCTCTAAAATGTCAAATTCCAGAACCTCCTGTATATTAATCACTGGTCGGGCGTGTTTCGCATGTTAGAAATCGAGGTTGAAAGTAACCCATCTTTGTAGTTGCAAAACACGTCGATCAGATAAAATTTATACCGAAACTCCAAGGGAGTCCTGGGTCGAACATAGGGAGGCGACGTTTACTTTATTGAAAATCGTGCTTCGATTCATTTCTTTTTGGTATTGTGGGGTTTTTTATTTTTTTGTATTTTTGAAATAAAAGAAAACAAGCAAATGTATCACAAGATAGAGATGTGGAACAAATATGATATATATTACTTCCAATGTCAATTACAAGAAACTATGAAAGCATATAAAGAGAGGGACGTGAGAGGAAATCTCCTGAATCGGCTGTTCGGTGAGACGACGGTGCCTGGCGGAAGCTCGGACGAAGGAGGTGAGGAGCGAGACGACGGAGGTGAGGTGCAGGAGGACGTTGGGTTGAGGAAAGCTTCAGCGTGGCTCCGGAATGGAGGTGAGAAGATAGAGGCGATCTGCTACCGAAATGGAGGTGGGAGGACAGCTCCAAGGTGACCTATGAAGGAAGATGGGAAGTTGGAGGAGTATTTGGTGGGGCAAAAGTTCGCTACACTAATAGGCACCTTGGGAGCTTGAGAATAAGCTCTAATGGAGCGTTGGTAGGCTTGCTAGAGCTTGGGAGTAGGTGGGAGTAGAGTAGGTAGAGATGGCTTGGAAGGGAGGGGGTGTAGGTCCTTTTATAGCGGGGGAGAAGAGGCTAAAAATGGATAAAGGACCTTTGGTGACCTCCAGACCATCGCTGGAAATGTTGCTGTAGACAACTCACCTCCACTCATGCCCTTAGCTAGCTCTCTTGGCTTGCAATGAAATAGCGATGGTTGTAAGCATCGCTGTATGTCAGCCCAGCTATCGCTGAAAGTTGGCACCAATTGCCCTTGCGCCCGCGCCACGCTGCCCCACTCATCACGCGCGCTGACCGTGCGTGCCCTGCTGTGTGCGCGCTTGCTATGTGCTGGCGTGTGCGCTTGCCATGCGCTGTCGTGCGCTGGCGCTACCGCTCCATGCACCTGCCCAATTGCGAATTGGAGGGGATGCGGGGATTCGAACCCGTGCCCCCCCTTTGCAAACCAGTGCTCCAACCATTGCTGCAAACCTTCCCTTGTGTCATGTGGAGCAGCTTGGTGCAACCGCTTCCCAACCATTGGATCTTGATCCAACGGCTAGGATTGAAGGGTACAGATGAAGGAGTTGAGCGGTGCTACTGGCCGGTGTTGGGCGTCCATCTTCTTCTTCTTGTAGAGGGTGCTACGGTGCTCAGATTGAGATGATTCCCACGACGCTGAACTACGATCGTCGCTCCAAATCCATTCGTACGGTCGGATTTTCCATCCAAAACCCATATGGATGTCGCATTGCCCCTTGGCCATATAAAATGAAGGAATTAATATATAAAATATACAACTGTCCTAAATGCCATGCAATGGATGTTATGCAATATTTATAACATGATATGCAATGCTAACTCTAGGAACTATAAAAAATAAGCAATTTATCATGAATTTATGTGTGTTCGTCATACCCCCATGCTTACTTTTTGCTAGTCCCTAGCAAAATTAACCTAAATGCTATGTATAAAAGTAGAATCAGGGTTCGAGTAATTAGGCAAAATTCATTGATTGCTTTAGAAATTCTCAACCCCAAGACCTAATTATAAAAACTCAACAGTGCCTGAGTGCCTACTAGAATGCAGACCGTCCAAGCCCTTGCCTTATTTGAGAAGAAATTTTTTTTTTCTAATTTTTTTTTGTACTTTTGGAGTTTGAGAGTTATGTGATAACTTTTTACGGCTACCTGACCCACCCAAGACTTGAAAAGGACTCTAAGTGCTAAGCATCTTGTGAAAAATAGTGAAAGACTCACTAGACCGCCGTTAAAACGGACTTCGGATTTCTACGACCCTAGGTGACCTTGCCTAAAGGTTTATCTTTACGATCGGTAGCTTTCTCCCTACTTTCTTTTATATGGGGTCAACATAAGGGAAAACCCAGTATATATCTCCCCATTTATTCTACTTCCTCGCTTCTTCCCTAGGTGTTTTGGGAATTATCGTGCATTTTTTTTTTGTTGTGAGCTGGTTCTGGACAACCGGCTGATGAGCTGTTACCACCGACAACTTGCAAGCCATACTCGTGCAGTGAAGTGTGGTTTTATTATTATTTTTTTTTAATTTTCTCCTTTCTTTTTTTCTCTTTTTTTTTTAAGTAGGTGACTTTCCTAATCTAAGATTTACCTAAAAGCAATACAATGAAAACGGTCTTGTGGTTGGGCTCTGGACAACTGGCTGATGAGCTGTTACCACCGACAACTTGCTAGCCATACCACCCAAGTCGGTCCATTAGCTACCCAATTTCCGTAAAAACCATCGAAAAGTGAGTCAGTGCAAAAAATTGTATAGATGTTAGGCTTAAAGTCCCCCCAAATTAGAGGGCGGGTTGATAAGTCGCATACTTATCATCCCAAATTATTTATCAAATTAAAATAAATTTTAATTGGCGAGGACACGAGACTAAATCCACATTCGAGTGGACACCTGAGCTAATTAAGCCTGAAGACTTGAAGAGTCTAAGTATTCAGATCTCAAAGAATTAATTCCTAAAGTTTACAACTCCTAATGCCTAAGTTCTCGTCTCCTAATTCTATTTTTTTTTCAAATTTTCATTTTATTATTATTTTTTTAATTTATTTTTCTTTTTTTTAACAAGAATCGAATAATAGGAAATCACTATTATAGCTGACAAAATGGTTATAAAATATGTCCACCCCCTCATGCTTAGCTATTGCAATGTCTTCATTGTGAAAAAAATGAAAGCATGCAGGAGAGTAGAAGTGGAAGAATAGCACCTGGTTTCCGTGAGACTCAGGTCAACTTGGAACAATCTTTACATTTGCTAAGTTTAGTGCCTTCAGCTGGGCGATGATCAGCCTGCGATGGTTATGGCAAGGTAAGAGCAACCTTGTCCGAGACGGGTTCAGGGAGCACATGGTCAACAAAGGGTTTGAGACGCTATCCATTAACCTTGAAAATATTACCCGTCTTTGGGTCAAAGATTTTGATGACCCCATTAGGGGAAATCTACTCAATAACGAACAGGCCACCCTACTTAGACCTGAGTTTACCGGGGAAAAGCTTCAATCGAGAATCGAAAAGCCAGACCTTCTAGCTCGGCTCAAAGCTCTTACGTGAAATCATCTGTTCATGGAGAGCTTTGGTCCTTGCCTTATAGATTCTAGCATTTTCATAAGCATCATTTCGAAGCTCCTCCAACTCAGATGGTTGGAGTTTCCTGGTTTTCTCGGCCAACTCAAGGTCCACATTACATTTCTTGATGGCCCAAAATGCCCGGTGTTCAAGTTCTATGGGTAAGTGACATGCCTTCCCAAAACCAGACGGAACGGAGACATACCGGTAGGCATTTTGTACGTCATACGGTAAGCCCAAAGAGAATCATCTAGCTTTTGGGTCCAATCCTTCCTATCAGGGCTAATGGTTTTCTACAAAATGTTCTTGATCTCCCGATTAGAGACCTCGGCCTGTCCGTTCGTCTGAGGGTGGTAAGGTGTGGAAATCTGATGGCCCACCTCGTATTTCCCCAGTAAATTCCAAAACTGGGCATGAGTGAAATGTGTGCCACCATCACTGATAATTGCCCTAGGAACCTCGAACCGAATGAAGATATTTCTCTTCACAAAATCGATGACCACCTCATGGTCATTGGTCCGGGTGGGAATTGCCTCAATCCACTTGGACATGTAATCAACAGCGACCAGAATATGCTGGTGTCCAAATGAAGGAGGGAAGGGTCCCATAATGTCGATGCCCCAAATGTCAAAAATTTTGACAGAAAGAATTGGGTTTAGGGGCATCATATCTCTCTTAGCCATGTTCCCAAGTGTCTGGCATCAGGTGCATGACTTAGAGAATTCTTGGGCATCCTTAAATAATGACAGCCAATAGAATCTAGATTGCAAAATTTTTGTGGCTGTCTTTTTCCCGGAAAAGTGTCCACCACACGCGAATGTGTGACAGAACTCAAGTATGCTATGGAACTCGACTTCCGGGATACATCGGCGAATGATTTGGTCTATGCCAATGCGGTATAGATCGGGATCATCCCAAAAATAATATTTGGCCTCAAATACAAGTCTATCCCATTGTTGTTTGGTCTAATCCTAGGGGATTTAACCAATGGCCAAATAATTGACAATATCCGCAAACCAGGGGGTTCGGATTCCCGAGATTGTGTGGATAGTTTCATCTGAAAAAGTATTAGAGATCGGAACATCCGGATGAGGAGAATCAATTGGGATTCTCGAGAGGTAATCCGCCGCTAAATTTTTTGCCCCAGCTTTATCCCTGATTTCAAGATCGAACTCTTGAAGCAGCAAAATCCAGCGAATAAGCTGAGGTTTAGCACCCTTTTTGGCCAAGAGATGTTTCAAGGTCGAGTGGTTGGTATAGATGATGACAAGAGAACCTAACAGATAAGCCCTGAATTTTTCTAAAGCTAAAACTACGACTAGCAATTCTTTTTTAGTAACAGTGTAATTCCTTTGGGCCTCGTCCAGAATTTTGGTAGCGTAGTAAATCACAGAGGGCTTTTTCTCAATCTTTTGACCCAAGACATCCCTGACGGCATAATCAGATGCGTCAGCCATAATCTCAAATGGGGCTATCCAGATCAGTGGTTGCAATACTGGGGCACCGGTGACGGCCGTTTTCAATAAATCAAATGCCTTACGACATAATTCATCAAACTCGAACTGCACGTATTTGGCCAAAAGGTTACTCAAGGGCCGAGCAACATTCGAGAAATCCTTAATGAATCTTCTATAAAAACCCACATGCCCAAGGAAAGAGCGAATCTGTTTTACGGATGTGGGTGGAGGAAGTCTAGAGATAGCATCCACCTTAGCTCTATCAACTTCAATTACTCGATTAGAAACCATGTGACCCAGGACGATGCCCTCCTGAGTCATAAAGTGGCTCTTTTCCCAGCTAAGGACCAGCCGTGTTTTGATGCATCTCTGAAGGATCAATTCCAAGTTAGCCAGGCAAGACTCAAAATAATCTCTGAAAATGGAGAAATCATCCATGAACACCTCAAGACAATCTCCCACCATGTCAGAAAAGATGGCCATCATGCAACTTTGAAAAGTCGCAAGCACATTGCAAAGCCCGAATGGCATTCTACGGAATGCAAAGGTTCCGTAGGGACATGTGAAAGTTGTCTTTTCCTGGTCTTCGGGATGGATAGGGACTTGGTTATATCCCGAATAACCACCTAGGAAGCAAAAATATTTTTGCCCAGCTAACCTTTCGACAATTTGATTGATGAATGGCAAGGGAAAGTGATCCTTTTTAGTGGCAGTGTTCAGCTTCCTATAGTCAATACCGACTCTCCAAGCAGAAGCTAAACAAGTGGTGAAGGTTTCCTCTTTCTCATTAGTCGTAACGGTTATTCCCGCCTTCTTGGGTACAATCTGAACGGGGCTAACCCATGGACTATCTAAGATTGGGTAAATAATCCTAGCATCAAGCCACTTAATTATCTCCTTGACCACTTCTCGCATATTCAGATTTAGTCTCCTTTGCATTTCATGAGAAGGGCAGGATTCATCTTCCATGAAAATACGATGATTACAATAAGATGGCTCGATCCCCCTAAGGTTGTGGATGGTCCAACCAATTGCCTCCTTGTTGTTCCTAAGGACCTTAATTGACCTCAATTCTTGCTCCTTAGTCAAATCAGCACTAATAATCACAGGGAGCGTGTTTTCAAGTCCTAAGAACTCATATTTCAAATTTTTGGGCAATGGTTTTAATTCCAGCTGGGGTGGGTTCAGAATAGATGGAAGGGAGGATGCTGATGAAGATTCATCAGGACGATCCAATGGAAGAGGCTGGGAATGAACAAAATCAACAGCCTCTTCAGGATGTGGCACGTCTACCACGGAGGAGGGTTGTGGGTTGGGTTCACTAAAGCTAATGGAGTCCTCGAGTGCATTGATTGTCATACACGTCTTAAGATCCTGATCCTCAAGTTCCTCAATGAATCCACAATCCTCAAATCCTCTTATCACCTTAAAAATATCTAGAGTTAATTTCTTATCCCCAAAGGCGATCTCCATACTACCGCTTTCATAGTTTATGTTGGCCTTGGTGGTAGCTAGGAACGGACGCCCCAGAATGATGGGTGTGTTCCTCAAATCATTAGATACATCCATGTCGAGGACGAGGAAATCTACAGGAAAATAGAAATCCTTGACCTTGACAATTACATCCTCAATAACGCCTCTCGGTTTGGTGATCGATCAGTCTGCTAATTGTAGCATTACTGAGGTTGGCCTGAGTTCACCTAACCCAAACTTCTCATAAATAGAAGTTGGGATTAGGTTGATGGATGCACCTAGGTCCAATAGTGCCCTATCAAAAGTGTATTCCCCAATAATGCATGAGATCAAGGGGGCACCTGGATCTTTCTTCTTTTGAGGAAGGTGATGCAGGATTACAGAACTTGCCTGCTCAGAGAGAATCACCTTCCTCGGAGTGGGTTCTCTTAGCTTACGCTTTTGGGTACACAGTTCTTTCAAGAATTTAGCCTAAGACGGGATGTGCTTAATAGCATCGAGGAGTGAAATATTGATATCTACGTTCTTGAATAAATTCAAAAGCTCCTCATTACTGTCTAGTGTTTTCTTCTTCTTGGTTTTCAATAGGGCCTCAAGGAATGGATATGGGTGGAATTTTCAATTTTCGGTCCCTGGGCCTTATTGTCTTCTTCAACCTCCTCCTTCTCTTTCTCAAGCTCCCCAGGATTTTGACTTCTAGAAGGTGATTCTGGGTTTTGGGTCTGCTTCCCACTTCTCAAGGTGACAAAGTTTGCAGAGGCATAAGGGTTTGGGTCTTGAGGTGGATTAGTGAAGATTGGAGGGCCTTGGTTGGTCATGTAACCAGAAGAAGAAGAGGGACCCTGCTCAACCACCTGAGCATGCGGGTGTGGGTCCCTTTGATTCCCGTACCCTTGGGCTCTATTGCCTTGATTTTGCACATTACTCGGGTTTGGTATGGGTTGAGATGGTAGGGATCTGGGTTGTCGGGTGTTTGCAATTAACTCGGATTGCAAGTTATCTAAGAATGTCTTCATTTGTTGTATAAGCTGAAGCATGGACCCTTGCATTTCCACCATCTACCGGTTCAAATCAGCTTGCCCTGCAGATTGTTGGGCATTCCAAGATGGTTGATTAACCGATCTCGGGGGCAACTGGGTGTATACTTGACCTTGACCCATGGGTTTTTGAGATGCATAGTTGCTGGGTCAAGATTGGGTCTGTTGCCCCTGATTTTTCCAAGAGAAGTTAGGGTGGTTCTCCATCCCAAGTTAAAAGTGTTGGAATACGGGTTGAACCTAACATTCTCCTGCATTTCATATGCATCCTCATAAAATGAGGATGAAGAGAAGGATCAGAGAAACTGGGATCAAAGGCCCCAGTTTGGAACCCATATAGTTTCGAGAAATCCTGGCTCATAGGTTGAGCCGAATCGAGTTGGTTCACGAATTCCTGCCCCGTGGGAGCTTGTGACAAATGGAATCCCGAATTTTGGGATTGAGTGGGTAAAGAAGTGTTTCCTGAATTTCCAGACATCCATTCTTCCATTTTCTTAACAACCAAGTCCATTTTGTCCAGTTTATTACAAATTAATTCCATGTCAAATGAATGAGAATCCTGGATCTCATTAGCACTTGACCTAGGTTGTTGGGACCGATTGAATGCATCCATGGAGGCATGATTAATTGAGTTCTCACTCATTTCCTCAAACAGGTTGTATGCACTATTTGCATCCCTTTTGAGAAAATTGCCTCCGCAGGAGGCGTCCACGTGATTACGGAGTTGCTCAACCAACCCATGATAGAAAATTTGCACGAGTTGCCATTTCGGCACCTCGTGGTGTGGACACTTCCTCAAAAGTTCCTGGAATCGCTCCCAAGTGCCATGAAACGGTTCCCCCGGCCACTGGGCGAAAGTGGTAATCGCTCGTCGCAAGACGTTGGTCCTTCCGATGGGGAAGAATTTCTTCAAGAAAGCCGACTTAAGAGCAGCCCAAGTTTCAATCGGCCTTCCTATAGTTTGGTACCAATGTGCAGCCTTATCCCTGAGAGAGTGGGGGAAATGCCTCATGATCATTTGCTCTTCGTTCACATTCCTTGCTCTGGTGGTCTAAACCAACGTGGTCAGATCTTCCAGGTGCTGAAATGGGTCCTCCAAGCCAACCCCATGGAAATGCTTAATCAAACTTAAGACTTGGGGCTTGAGTTCAATGTCTCCGGTGGGAATCATGACACCGAGACGTTCCCCATAGTTTGAAGGATTGTAAAAATCCTTCAAGGGCCGAGCGCCCTGACCATGCATGCGCTGGAACCATTGCTACATCTGCTGCAATTCTTCCAACAGCCTCTGAATCAGCTCCTGCTGGTTCGGAGGTGGGGGAGGTAGTTGTTGATAAGCCATGGGATCTGCTTGGCTATAGCTCAACCTCTGCCTCCTAGAATGGTCTAAAGGTCCTTCCAATCTAGGGTTCAATGACGTCCTCCCAAGCATACACTGGAAGGAAGTCGGAAGGATGGGGAAAAGAGGGAACCCTGCAGCACAAGAATACAAGCCTGTCCTTAGATGGGGTAGCCTAAGGTCTACTGACTCTTAGAATCCGTCCTAAGATTATGGACGATTTACTCTATTTATGTCGAAGCAATCTAACCAGTTAGAAGGAGGGACTAGGAAGAAGGTTCTTCCTTTGGCTTGTGCCTTCGGTTCCTAGCGTACCCCCCAGCCGCAGTCTTTTGATGCTACTCCCCTACCTAGACATCAGATTAACTAGTATAAGCAGGTTAATCGTGGATAATCTCAATCTGGATCCCGACAAGCAAATGAATCCTTAGGGCCAACATCTAATTGATTTTAGTTAGGCTTGGGAAATTGGTGCTCTGGAATGTGATGGGCCCTTAATGGGTTGTTCCCTTAATGATTTGTTTGAGAATGTGTGAATGTGCACAACCAAGAGGTTTTCAAGCAAGATTATTAATGATGAGGTGAGTTTTAGGATTTGAATCTTACTTAATAGCTTTTAGGATTCAAATATTAGGTGTTGTCAACCAAGTTTTGTGAGGCAAACCAAGTTTGTTGTTGAAAGCACGTGTTCAAGTATTTTCCTTTAGAAATCAAGAAAAATATGGAGTGCCTGTCTTGACCTAATTATTGAATCCTATGGGACAACTAGAAAATGAACCTCTTTTAGATTAGGTGGTGCGGCCCAAACAATTCACTCAATTGGCTCAAATGCACCACCAATTAAGGCACACAAAAAGATGGTTAACCTAATATGATTTCTACTCTTTTATGTGTTGAATTCGTGTACTGGGTCCACAGGTTGGAAGCCCAGTTGAATAGATGAAAAAATCAAGTCCGATTATGTGCCTCAAATGTGGGTGTATAGAGTGTGTAAATTGATTTGTATCACATAAAATATCTTTTTGTTTTTTTTTTATATAAGATGTGAGTGAGATGGGTGTAGGTGGCAAACAAGACAAACAAAGTCTATCCTAGGGTTTATGCAAACACCTAAGTAGATTAAGTCTTGATTATGATTGTGGCGAAATGAACTAGTGGGGGGGAAAGTGGGGGACACTTACAGAGTACTCTACCCGCACTTTACTCTGATCTACCACACTTGGATCTCCATGCTAGGGTACCTGCAAGACAGTAGATCAAAGACAAGTAGGGTTAGTGCTATGTAAATGCAAAGAAACGCAATAAACAATAAAGTAAATTCCGTTGCCTCCCTGGAGACGACACCAAAATTGTTGGGCATGTTTCGCGTGTTAAAAATTGAGTTTACAAGTAACCCGTCATTGTAGCTGCAAAACACGTCGATCAGATAAAATTTATACCGAAACTCCAAGGGAGTCTCGGGTCAAGCACAGGGAGGTGATGTTTACTTTATTGAAGACCGCACTTCGATTCATTTCTTTTTGGTATTTTTGGGTTTTGTTATTTGCTTTTATTTTTGAAATAAAAGAAAACAAGTAAATGTATCACAAGATAGAGATGTGGAACAAATATGATATATATTACTTCCAATGTCAATTACAAGGAACTATGAAAGCATATAAAGAGAGGGAGGTGAGAGGAAATCTCTCGAATCGACTGTTCGGTGAGACGACGGAGACTGGCAGAAGCTCAGACGAAGGAGGTGAGGAGTGGGACAACGGAGGTGAGGTGCAGGAGGACATCGGGTTGAGGAAAGCTTCGGCGTGCTCTGGAATGGAGGTGAGAAGATGGAGGTTATCTGCTACCGGAATGGAGGTGGGAGGACGGCTCCAAGGTGACTGAAACATCGGTTCTGTTATAACGTTGTAGTAAAGCCGGTTATTACCAACATTTCAAATATAAATTTTTTTACTCGGAAAAATAAAAGAGTTCCCGAGGTCGAACTCAGGGAGCAAGTTGTATTCTAGAGATATACATGTTTCTTTTACAAAAATAAAGAGAGAGAGAGAATTTGTTGTTCTCTTTGTTCTGCAGAGGGGGGTGCTCTTCTTTCTCTCTTTCTTTAGATCTCCTTCTTTCTCTCTGTTCAGGTGATATTCTTCTCTTGCAATGGTGGTGCTCTTCTTCTTCTTCCTGCTGTTCTTCCGTTGGTGATGTTCTTCTTTCTTCAGAGCTCCTTGTTCTTCTTCTTTGGTTTTCTGCCTTGACCTCTCTTTTTCTTCTTCTGCAATCGTGGTGCTTCTGCCTTCGGCTACTAAGTCTCCCTTCCTTCTTCTTCAGCCTGCCTTCTGTGTTGCTCTGGCTGCTGACTTTCCGTCGTCTGGCCCGGTGCTTCGACGACTTAACTGAGCATTTGCTACAGTGCAGCTCCTTCTTCTTCGCCTGCACTTCTTCTTCCGCGGGTCTTCTTCTTCTTCTTTGGCCTGCACACTTCAGAGTTTTTCGTCAAGAGGCAAAACCTACTCTACCCTCCCCCCCCCCCGCGTCTCTCTTTCTCTCTGAAACCACTCTTGGGACAGCTCTCCCAGAGCTACCGGGTAATCGGGTTCGGGTCAGGCCCACCGGCGTGCGGTGGTGGGCGAGGAGTGCAGGTCGGTCTAATCGGGTCGGGCCAGGTCCGCGGAGCGTGGTCACGGACGAGGCCGGGTCGGGTGAGAGGGACCTCACCCCGTGGTTAGGAGGCAGACAGCATAAGGCACTTTTTGCCTTTATGCGTCCGCGCGTCTCCGAGAAGTTCCGAGGTGGGACTAAATGTCCCACCCCAATTGAGCGCCCGTCGCGGAGAATTTAGCAGGAGATGGCAGCGTCACGCGGAGTTTTCTTCCTCGGCTGCGAACCTGGTGTTTTGCCAAAACTCCTCGCAAGGCCTGAGAGTGAATCTGGGCTTGGCGCTGAGCGTGGCGCGCCTGTAGCTGCAGGTGGAAGCAGGTCCTCCTGCGCGTCAATGGCGGCGGAGGTCGGGTGGCCTGTTCAGAAGAAAACGACCTCTCGGCCTAATCAAAGAGTGCCAGGAGCTTCGCCAGGGTGCGGCGAAGCTCGTGTGGGTGGTGGCGAGGCGCGGGGCGGCGTGCGAGGGCTGCCCTAGGTCGGACTGTGGGTCGGAGGATGGGTCTGTTCGGTGGGGTTGCAGAGGGTGATGTGGGGGGAGTGGCAGGGCGGAGGTTGATCAGGGTGAGGAGGCGGAGGTCCTGCGGTGGTCGGCGAGCCGTGTGGGTCGCTGAGGTGATGGGAGCGGCTCGCCGGAGGGTGGTCGGAGGCGAAGGGGGTGAAGGTGGTCAGAGTCGGTCGAGGGCTTAATTGACTAAATTGAAAGCGGGGAAAGAAAGAGGAGAAGAAGGGGAGTAGTTCTAACTTACTTGCAGGGACGAAGGGGGAGGAACAGGGCGACAGTCGTATCGACTGTCGCCGGAGAAGACGATGCCCAGTGGGGGGAGGACGGCAGTGACGACGGGGCAGAGGCAGCGCGCGCCGGTATTGCGCGACGCGGGAAGAGCAGGGGAAGAAGTCTCTGCTGCTGGTATTGCGGCAGAGCGAAGAGGAGGAGGAGGAAGAACCGCCGGAGCTGGTGGGCGTCTGCCGGAGGGAGAGGAGAGGAAAGTTGGGGGTTTTCTCCGTCAGATCCAAGCTGCCCTGGTCGGTGGAGCAGCGGGGGGTATTTATAGGGATGAAACAGGGAGGAAGGCGGAGGGAGACGACGTGTCTCCCTCGCCGGAGAATGGTCGGAGACGAACCCATACCGTCCGTGCGTTCGCACGGCCGGTATGGTGGCCTACAATGACCAGGGGGGTGCTCCTGCGACGGCTGACGACGCAGGGCACCCCCGGTTTACTTGCCAGGTCCCTCACCTCACCCTGCGCGGCGCCATGCTCCGCGCAAGGTCGCCGGAGCATGGTGCTGGCAGGGTTTTGCAGGAGGGACCTGATTGCAAAGAACGAAGGAGAGTTAGGGGCCAAAATGCGAGGGTTCAAAAGTTGAGGGCCAAAGAGTAAATATATGAGGACCAAAGTGTGAAGTCGGTCAAGGAGGTTTCTTCTTAGGCTCAAGTTTTTATACATGACTAATTAGGACCTAAGGAATCTGATGGTGACTTTTATTTTCATATTAAACCTTGTTTGACCGGTCAATTTGCGCAAAAACCCAAATTAAGTTATTAATTGGGCATGGTTCTCAATGTAGGTCAAAATGGGTTCTAAAGGCCAAATTGAAGGTTCTAAACCCTAGAGATTATTTTTCTATGAATTTTAGAGGGTTTATTCTATTTTTACTTTGCCTCGAACCTTGTGAATTGAAGTGGGTTGTTTTAGGGTTACAGATTATCATTTGGTTCCTTGGAAGTGCTGTAGCCCTTGCTAGATCATCTCATCCCACTTTTATTCTTATTAAGCTGTTTTGACCTGTGTTTGGTCCCTGAATTACCCTGTATGCAGATTATACTGGTAAAATTGCACTTTTACCCCTTATGACTTGTTTTCTTCTCAAACTCAGAATTCTCTGAGTTACGCCTTTCCTTGAGATATGTAGGAGCTTTTATCCTTTGTATTGGGTCAAAATGAGCTAGTTATGGCTCATGATGAGGTTCTCATCATACCCCCATGCCTAGCTTTTGCTAGTCCCTTAGCAAAAACTTAAGGTTTCAACCCTTGTTCTAGACCATGAAGTTTTCAATAGTTTTAGATAAGTGCCTTCATAGATTAGGTTAGAATGCTGATCATAGGCCTAAAAGGTACTCTAGTACCAATCAAGATCCAAACCTGTCTAGCCTTAGCCTCAGTCTTTTAGCAAAGGTTTTTAAGGCTCGCAAGAACTAACCTAAGGTTTATTGGACTTCGTGGTTAAAGCACCCGTGCTTGAAATGATTTGAGCCCTGGCTTGGTTCGCAGTGCGTTTTGTAAGAGAGAGATAGAAAGTTTTTCTGTTTGGAGAGTTTTCTCTCTCTTTTTCTTTTTAGTTCTAGCCTAGGATTGGCATTTCAACACGGTTTGTATCAGATTCCTTGCTCCCATCATCAATCCTCAAGGGTTCCTGGCGATCGATGCTTCGAGATAGCACCGCCCATGGCAACCCCCGGAACCCTGGCTATTGAGATTTCGAGATAATCCCATCCATGGTATTCCGTGGCCGAATCCAGACCCTGGCAATTGACATTTCGAGATAATGCCATCCATGGGATCTGAACCAGCAGAGTGCTTACATGCCCCCCGTAGGATATGTAAATATCCTAAGAGACAAGCACCGAGGAGATGATATTTTGTTACGCATCTTCGAGGGGATTTCCCGCCTCTCTGCGCTGGGAACTCGTCCAAATCAACTTGTGTTGATTGGCCGCTCCTATTCTAGGTGTTCTTTTCAGATTTTTGCAACGCTTCTGCGTGATTCTGATTTTTACGCTTACTGAACCAGGCTGTGTGTGAGATTAGGGTGCTTAGGTTACTGAGTCCCGTAAACCAAAAATTAGTTAACGAGGCCGAATACTCCCTAAGCCTTAGACCTAATACTTCAGCTTTTCATTTTCCTCAACCTCTTGAGGAGTGTCCAGATCTTAATGGGTACTAAGAGTCTATTCAAGAATGCCTAAGGTTTGCATTCTTACTAATCTCATTGTGCACTTTTCAGTTATTTTCTTGAATGAGGTCTAGAACTTAGGTTAATTCCTTAGTTCCTTACTAATGACTATCAACTTTTCTTATAATTTTGTGCTCCTTTTTCATTTTGTTTCTTTTCTCCTTCACAAAATTTTCTTCTCCTCTTTTCCTCTTATTCTTTTTCGAAAATTTTTTAATTTTTATGGTGTTTTTGGCATATGTGAATTTTTTTTGTTTGAAACCTTTTCTTACAAGTTTTTGTACTTTCATACCCCCCCATGCCTAAGATTTGCAATGTCCTCATTGTAACCTAGGGGGTCTTAGTTCATTCCTCAAGACAGAAATTTGGGTGAGTGGATGGGTCGGGTTGAATTTTTGCGGACGATTTCAAATCCCAGATGCAAACATCTGAGTTGGAGTCGGCTGTCCTAAAGTGTGAACTTCAAGTGCAAAAAGCTGTCAGAACAAGTTTCAGGTTTTCAAAGAGAATGACGGGCTGCCTCCCGTTGAGCGCTAAATTTGATGCCTTCAGCCAAGCGGGAAATGCGATGGAGAGGGGATGGTCAACTCAGCAGAGTTTTGTAAGACAAGCACCTTGATTAAGAGCCTGGTTGGTCCAACCAGGTGCTTGTTCAGATCAACAGGCTGATGATGCAGCCCAAACCCAATCAATCTGGTGGGTTGATAGATGTGGATAAAAAGGTGTGGAGCCCACCAGAAATTATGAAGCTCAGATGGATGTGGAAGTGTAAATGCAGGGTTTGGCTGTGCCGAATCAGCCTGGTCAGAGTAGGGACCCGTAGGATAATCAGTGGTTGATGCAGGAACCCTACAGGGGTGATCAGAGAATGATAGAGCATGGTATGTAGTCTGATCAATGTTCGAAACCCGATGTGGAAATGCAATCGGCTCGGTGAGAGGTGAATCAGCATAGAAATTGAGTCCGGTTGCGGGTCGGGGTTTGGGAGAGGTTTTGATCCGTTCTGTGTGTGCGGATGAGGTGGCCATTGTGTACGAGGGCTCTTCTAGAAACAGATGATAGGTGATTTTCTGTAGAGAGTCCTCTGGGTAACTATCAAATGCCGGAAGAGTGTTTGTAGGGTGAAAGAAATCGGATTCGAGAAAAAATTTGGATTCTTGGTTGCAATTACTCTTGGCATTTTCTGTTTTTGGTTCCTGAGGATCGAAAAGGAATGATTCTGTGTTATCGGTGATCTCGGGAATCAGGACCTCAGAGTCAGAGTCAGAGTCAGAATCATGTGAACTGAGGTCGTAGATAGGCCTGGCGTGTTCAGGAAGGGGAATCTCTCCGCAATTATAGTCAGACCTGAAATTGTCGGAGAGTTGGCGAAAATGATCATGAATTCCACCACAGCAGAAATCATCAGATGTGGAATCAGCAGCCTGACTGGGTTCTAGCCTATATGTCAATTCTGGGCTCAAAAAGATGTTCTGTTCAAGCTCTAAGCTGGTAGGATAGACCCCATTAAAACCTTGCTCATCCAACTCCTCAGTTTCTGTATCATAAATTGGCATGTTTTCTGAAAAATCAATCAGATTTCCTGAGGATGTTTGAAAAGGACATTCATCAAATAAAGGCCCGGAATCATATTCTGTAAAAATTTGATCTTTCTCATAAGGGGCCTCATAATCTTCCCAATAAGTTTCAGATCTAGGTTCTAGGCTTAGGATGTGGGTAGAATTATTAGAACCTAAGTCCGAATAACCTTCGAGGGTTACCTTATCAAAACAAGGGGCGGAATTTATACCCTCCAGAGGTTCAATTCTAATCTTGTTATTGCAGGAGTCTTGGAGTTCTAAGCTTGGTGATTTATGGCCTAGGGTTGGCTCAGCATTGTGTTCTCCTGCAACTTCCCAACCTATTTTAATGCTATCTTCTATTTGGGTTGGGAGTCGACAACCACCTTGTGCCTCAATCCCGAGGTCTGGGAAACTGGATTGATTCTTAGTACTGTTCCAAGATGACTCATCCTTTGTTTCTGGTATATACGGGTATTTCTGGTTGATAATTTGTTCTACTGATTTCATCATTTCTACCCGTTTTATAAGGGCATCTTGGTGTTGTTCCCAAAGTACAGGATTTGTTAAGCATTGAAGGTATTCAGATTGGTGTAATTTTTCCATCTCAATGTATCCTGTCATGAGCATGTCTCGGGTTGATCCTTTTGAAATTCCAGTCAATAGAATTTGGGCACAGTTTATGATGAAGGATGTGGTTGTTGGGACATCAACCTGAATATCTCCTATTGGTGTTGAGGTTTTTTCTTCTTTTTCATAGAATTTTATGGCATCCTCGATCATTTTATCTTTCATAGATCTCCGATATTCAGGTTTCTTGAATGGTAGTCTTGCTAGGTAATTAGGCTGCATAATTGGATCAGGTGGTGGAATAGAATCAAAGTTTGAATCAAGATGGAAGAAGGGGATTTTGTTCAGAATCAGAGGAAAGAGGGGCTATGTGAATGATTTCTGCAAAAACAAAGGAGCCGAGGCTTAGCCTCGGGAAGAGTGAATTTCTATAGGAGGTTTCAAGGACCTCCTGAAAAATACTGAAGGGCTGGATGAGATAAGCAGGTGCTGGACCCAATCAAGACACCCAAAAATTGTTGGGTGACTATAGAGGTTCGGGGCAGATGGACCCCTTGATCAGAAAGATCGTCCACCTGAGAATTACCTGGGCAGCCAGAGAGGGAGAGTCCCGCGAAGACCCCTACACGGTAGAGCGTCCCCACGGGTTACAGGGTTTCCCCCACCCGACCTCTCTTGTCACTGCGGTTCCAGGTAGACCAGAATGGGGATCTTGACCTCTTAAGTCTACCAATTTTAAGATCAGGGTGCTTAAGGTTTTCACTTGAACTTTAGTCTTTTAAGTGCAAAGAGTGACCTAATTTAAGGTTGGTTGACCCAAGGGGTCAACTTTACCTCTTGTTTTCTTTGAGAGCTTTTAGGTCCTGTCTTTTAGGGTTCAAGTGTTTAGAGAGCCAATTGTTTTAGATTTTCTTTGAATAGGTATTTTCAGACAAGGGCTTGGGCACACTTCATTTGGTTTTCTCAATTCTTGCTTAAGGAGTGTGTCTCTAAATCCCTAGTGTTGGATCCTAGGTTGGCTCTACTTGGTCCAGTTAATTCTTTGTTGGGTAATTAGGGCTCAAGCAAGAATGTGTTAGCCCTTAAATACCCTTAATAGTGTGCAGAAATAATGAGTTGAAAACATGCAACTTTTATGGTTACTAAATATGGAAGACAGGTTAGCCCTATATTGCTTGTTCTTTTCTTTTCTTTCTCTTTAGAGCTTAGGGGTTAATAGTGAGAGGAAAAATTTACCTGTCTTTGGTGTGGTTGCTTGTCTTCTTGAGTTCCTGTAGCTGCACAAAAGAGAGGAGATTATCAGAAATTAAAAAAATACAGGAATGTTTACCTCTAGAATAGCCGTTGCTCCCCGGCAGCGGCGCCAAAAATGAAACGTCGGTTCTGTTATAACGTTGTAGTAAAGCCGGTTATTACCAACATTTCAAATATAAATTTTTTTACTCGGAAAAATAAAAGAGTTCCCGAGGTCGAACTCAGGGAGCAAGTTGTATTCTAGAGATATACATGTTTCTTTTACAAAAATAAAGAGAGAGAGAGAATTTGTTGTTCTCTTTGTTCTGTAGAGGGGGGTGCTCTTCTTTCTCTCTTTCTTTAGATCTCCTTTCTCTCTGTTCAGGTGATATTCTTCTCTTGCAATGGTGGTGCTCTTCTTCTTCTTCCTGCTGTTCTTCCGTTGGTGATGTTCTTCTTTCTTCAGAGCTCCTTGTTCTTCTTCTTTGGTTTTCTGCCTTGACCTCTCTTTTTCTTCTTCTGCAATCGTGGTGCTTCTGCCTTCGGCTACTAAGTCTCCCTTCCTTCTTCTTCAGCCTGCCTTCTGTGTTGCTCTGGCTGCTGACTTTCCGTCGTCTGGCCCGGTGCTTCGACGACTTAACTGATCATTTGCTACAGTGCAGCTCCTTCTTCTTCGCCTGCACTTCTTCTTCCGCGGGTCTTCTTCTTCTTCTTTGGCCTGCACACTTCAGAGTTTTTCGTCAAGAGGCAAAACCTACTCTACCCTCCCCCCCCCCGCGTCTCTCTTTCTCTCTGAAACCACTCTTGGGACAGCTCTCCCAGAGCTACCGGGTAATCGGGTTCGGGTCAGGCCCACCGGCGTGCGGTGGTGGGCGAGGAGTGCAGGTCGGTCTAATCGGGTCGGGCCAGGTCCACGGAGCGTGGTCACGGACGAGGCCGGGTCGGGTGAGAGGGACCTCACCCCGTGGTCAGGAGGCAGACAGCATAAGGCACTTTTTGCCTTTATGCGTCCGCGCGTCTCCGAGAAGTTCCGAGGTGGGACTAAATGTCCCACCCCAATTGAGCGCCCGTCGCGGAGAATTTAGCAGGAGATGGCAGCGTCACGCGGAGTTTTCTTCCTCGGCTGCGAACCTGGTGTTTTGCCAAAACTCCTCGCAAGGCCTGAGAGTGAATCTGGGCTTGGCGCTGAGCGTGGCGCGCCTGTAGCTGCAGGTGGAAGCAGGTCCTCCTGCGCGTCAATGGCGGCGGAGGTCGGGTGGCCTGTTCAGAAGAAAACGGCCTCTCGGCCTAATCAGAGAGTGCCAGGAGCTTCGCCAGGGTGCGGCGAAGCTCGTGTGGGTGGTGGCGAGGCGCGGGGCGGCGTGCGAGGGCTGCCCTAGGTCGGACTGTGGGTCGGAGGATGGGTCTGTTCGGTGGGGTTGCAGAGGGTGATGTGGGGGGAGTGGCAGGGCGGAGGTTGATCAGGGTGAGGAGGCGGAGGTCCTGCGGTGGTCGGCGAGCCGTGTGGGTCGCTGAGGTGATGGGAGCGGCTCGCCGGAGGGTGGTCGGAGGCGAAGGGGGTGAAGGTGGTCAGAGTCGGTCGAGGGCTTAATTGACTAAATTGAAAGCGGGGAAAGAAAGAGGAGAAGAAGGGGAGTAGTTCTAACTTACTTGCAGGGACGAAGGGGGAGGAACAGGGCGACAGTCGTATCGACTGTCGCCGGAGAAGACGATGCCCAGTGGGGGGAGGACGGCAGTGACGACGGGGCAGAGGCAGCGCGCGCCGGTATTGCGCGACGCGGGAAGAGCAGGGGAAGAAGTCTCTGCTGCTGGTATTGCGGCAGAGCGAAGAGGAGGAGGAGGAAGAACCGCCGGAGCTGGTGGGCGTCTGCCGGAGGGAGAGGAGAGGAAAGTTGGGGGTTTTCTCCGTCAGATCCAAGCTGCCCTGGTCGGTGGAGCAGCGGGGGGTATTTATAGGGATGAAACAGGGAGGAAGGCGGAGGGAGACGACGTGTCTCCCTCGCCGGAGAATGGTCGGAGACGAACCCATACCGTCCGTGCGTTCGCACGGCCGGTATGGTGGCCTACAATGACCAGGGGGGTGCTCCTGCGACGGCTGACGACGCAGGGCACCCTCGGTTTACTTGCCAGGTCCCTCACCTCACCCTGCGCGGCGCCATGCTCCGCGCAAGGTCGCCGGAGCATGGTGCTGGCAGGGTTTTGCAGGAGGGACCTGATTGCAAAGAACGAAGGAGAGTTAGGGGCCAAAATGCGAGGGTTCAAAAGTTGAGGGCCAAAGAGTAAATATATGAGGACCAAAGTGTGAAGTCGGTCAAGGAGGTTTCTTCTTAGGCTCAAGTTTTTATACATGACTAATTAGGACCTAAGGAATCTGATGGTGACTTTTATTTTCATATTAAACCTTGTTTGACCGGTCAATTTGCGCAAAAACCCAAATTAAGTTATTAATTGGGCATGGTTCTCAATGTAGGTCAAAATGGGTTCTAAAGGCCAAATTGAAGGTTCTAAACCCTAGAGATTATTTTTCTATGAATTTTAGAGGGTTTATTCTATTTTTACTTTGCCTCGAACCTTGTGAATTGAAGTGGGTTGTTTTAGGGTTACAGATTATCATTTGGTTCCTTGGAAGTGCTGTAGCCCTTGCTAGATCATCTCATCCCACTTTTATTCTTATTAAGCTGTTTTGACCTGTGTTTGGTCCCTGAATTACCCTGTATGCAGATTATACTGGTAAAATTGCACTTTTACCCCTTATGACTTGTTTTCTTCTCAAACTCAGAATTCTCTGAGTTACGCCTTTCCTTGAGATATGTAGGAGCTTTTATCCTTTGTATTGGGTCAAAATGAGCTAGTTATGGCTCATGATGAGGTTCTCATCAGTGACCTATGAAGGGAGATGGGAAGTTGGAGGAGTATTTGGTGGGGCAGAAGTTCGCTACACTAATAGGCACCTTGGGAGCTTGAGAATAAGCTCTAATGGAGCGTTGGTAGGCTTGTTAGAGCTTGGGAGTAGGTGGGAGTAGAGTAGGTAGAGATGGCTTGGAAGGGAGGGGGTATAGGTCCTTTTATAGTGGGGGAGAAGAGGCTAAAAATGGATTAAAGGACCTTTAGCGACCTCCAGACCGTCGTTGGAAACGTTGCTGTAGACAGCTCACCTCCACTCATGCCCTTAGCTGGCTCTACTAGCTTGTAATGAAATAGCGACGGCTGTAAGCATCGTTGTAGGTCAGTCCAGCTATCGTTGAAAGCTGGCGCCAGCCGCCCTTGCACTTGCGTTGTGTTGCCCCGCTCATCACGCGCGCTGACCACACGCGCCCTGCTGTGTGCGCGCTTGCTATGTGCTGGCATGCGCTCTTGCCATGCACTGTCGTGCGTGCTTGCCATGCACTGTTGTGCGCTGGTGCTGCCGCTCCATGCGCCTGCCCAATTGCGAATTGGGGTGCAGGGATTCGAACCCGCGACCCCCCTTTGCAAACCAGCACTCCAACCATTGCAGCAAACCTTCCCTTGTGTCGTGTGGAGCGGCTTGGTACAACTGCTTCCCAGCCATTGGATCCCAGCCGTTGGATCTTGATCCAATGGCTAGGATTGAAGGGCACGGATGAAGGAGTTGAGTGGTGCTGCTGGCCGGTGTTGAGCGGCCTGGATGGTGCCACGTGGTGCCATCTGGGCCATCCATCTTCTTCTTCTTGTAGAGGGTGCTACAGTGCTCAAATCGAGATGATTCCCACGTTGCCAAACTGCGATCGTCACTCCGGATCCATTCGTACAGTCGGATTTTCCATCTGAAACCTGTATGGATGTCACATTGCCCCCTGGCCATATAAAATGAAGGAATTAATATATAAAATATACAACTATCCTAAATGCCATGCAATGGATGTTATGCAATATTTATAACATGATATGCAATGTTAAGCCTAGGAACTATCAAAAATAAGCAATTTATCATGAATTTATGTGTGTTCATCAATCACCCCATCTGAAATTTCTAAGTCTAAAAGATGTGACTGAATTAGAATTGACTTGGCTCTAGTTATCTCAAAAATAGAATTGTCAGTAAGCTCAATGGGGTGAAAATGAGAATCAGGGCATTGAATTGAATCCTTAATGCAGGGATTTGGATCTGCCATAGAAGCCCCAATAAGATCAGTTTCCTCAGTTATTTGGCCATTATATGATCTATCGGATTTCTTAGGCCCAGTCATCTCACAGAAATCATGTTCTGTAAGCTCACGTGAGACTTCGCAAATTAATTCTTCACCTTCAGAATCAAAGAAATCTGAATCCACATTAATGTATGTCTCAAAACTATCAATCATTTTCTGATCCATGGAGACATACGGTTCCTCGTACCCCGACTCAGGGATCTTAGGTGAAGAAATCAGATCATCCTTAATTGGTTACTCTAGGTCAATCTAGTTAGCCTCGTAACATGTGTCCCCCCCAATAGGTGCCTGAGCGGGCTCTGACATTGGCTCTCCTAAAGGGGGTTCATCCTGGGAATCATCCCAAGATTGAACTAAAGCAATCACAAATCTCATTCTCAGTTTCGATAACTTCCCAAGTAGAAACTCACCCAGGTTCTTATCCTTAACATCCTAGAGCCAATCCAACAAATACTTGTTGAGATCATTAATCATTTCAATCAGGGGCTCCAATTCTTCTGTGTAAAGTATTGGCTGAGCTTCTAAAGATTGTATAGTATTCCTCAAGTTAGCCAAAACCTTATCTTGGACCTGGTTAACCTGAACCAAATGGGTTGGTTCAGGGTTGGGCGGGTTTGGGATTGGTGCAGAGGAGTTAACGAATTGAGATTCGTGATACCCTCCCTAATAATAGGTCATTTCGGGTTGTTCATGAAGTGGTGATGACCTAAAGGCAGTGTATTCATGGTATGGGTAAGGATCAGTGTATCCTCCTTGACTGTAGATTGTATTAGGTTGTCCATGAAAGAGTGGCGATCTATAATCGATGTGGCTCGGAGAAGGATAGAAATCACAACCATGGTGTTTAGGATTAGACCCTAAACATGGAGGTTCAGAATTGTATCCCCAATTCGAGTTATCCCAACTAACAGATGGTTGATTACAGTATGAGTCAAGATAATCGTCATGTTGAGGATAAATCATAATAGGAGGGAAAGAGCGGGAATGCATATGAAATGTGGAAAGATTCATGATAGATGGGTGGAAGAAAGATGACCTGCAATACAAACAATCAAACATGTCCTTAAGTGGGCTAGCCTAAAGACCTACATACTCCCAGAACCCGTCTTTGAGATAAAGAAACGATTTGATTTACTTCTTTCCGTTCAATCCAACTAATTAGAGGGAGTGACTGGGGAGAAAGTTCTTCCTTCGACTTGTGCCTCCGATTCCTAGTGTGCCCCCCAGCCACGATCGCTTGATTCTACTCCCCTAGCAAGACATTAGATTGAACAGTAGAAATAGACTAATCGAAAATAATCTCGTTCTAGGCTTTGAAGAACGAGTCGAATCCTTAAGGCCAACGTCTACTCTATTTTAATTAGGGTTAGGTTTGAATGTGCTTTGGAATGTGATGAACCCTTTATCTGGGTTGTGCCCTTAATGATTGATTAATGTGTGTGTGCGTGCACAACCAATGGTTTTCAAACAAGATTATTTTTGATGCGGTGAATTTTAGGGTTCAAATCTTGCTTAGTAGCTTTTAGGATTCAACTTTAGGTATTTTCAATCAAGTTTTGTTAGCACACCAGGTTTTGAAAGCATAGGTAAAGATGTTTTCCTTTAAAACGTAAAAGAATGTGGAGTGTCTGGTAAATCCCTAAGAGTTGAACCTATGTGGCAGCTATTTAATGAGTTGATTTTAGTTGAAGTGGTGCGGCCCAATCAATTCAAACAATCGGCCTATTGCACCACTTAATTAGGCACACAAGTGATTACCTAATTTCATTTCTACTCGATTATGTGTTTGGGTGTGTACCGGTTCCAAAGATCGATTTACAGGTTGAGAATGAAAATCGGATGAGGTTGTGTACCTATGTGAGATTTTTTTAATTTTTCTTTTAAATATGGAGGGTAAGGTGGGTGTAGGCTCAAACAAACAATCAAAACTAACCTTAGAGTTTATAAGAACACCGAGGTTGATTTATGTTTGTGTTATTACGTGGTGGAATGAAAACTAATGAGTGGGAGGTGGGGGTAAACTTACAGAACCTTCAACAGCACTTTGCTCCAATCTACCGCTTTTGCTCGTCTCAAAAGAGTACTTGCAATCATAATAAGAAAGGAGAGAAGTGAGGTAAACGATTTGTAAGTTGGAAAATGTGAAGAATCAAAGAGCGTCGCCTCCCCGGCAACGGTGCCAAAATGTTGAAGGCGGAAAACTACGCGTTCGGAGTTGGATTCGAAAACCCGTCGTTATAGTTCAAGTCGCGAAGAAATCTGTTCAACAAATAAAATTTATACCGAAATGTCGTAGAAGAAGTTCTGAGTCGGGCACAGGGAGGCAGATGTTTGATTAAAATTACGTGTTTGTTTTGTTTGTCACGAAATAGAATAGCTGGTCGAAAAATAGCTATCTATTTAACAAATAATAAATAGAAGAGAGAGAGAGAATATTACAAATAAAAGCAAAAGGGATGCAGGATAAACATGGATTTCATTATAAGAAGTTGTTCATTACACTACTCATTACGACTAGAAAGCAGGAAATCTATAATAGAAAGCGGTAAATCTACTCTAGAAAGCAGTAAAAAGAATGGAGAGAGAAGTATCCTCCTCGACGATCGCTTGGAGGACGAGCCGGACAAGACGATGCCTGGAAGATGGGGAACGGAGCAGGAAGGAGGACGAAGCATGAGGAATGGGAACGAAGCAGCACGTCATTGTCGTCGCGGGATCCGCTTCCCGAATGCAGAGAGTGGACAATTGCAGGATGCTCCACGAAGGGGGACGAAGGTGGAATAATTATGATTTCTACTCTAGAGGAGCATCCCAAGTGTGGGACAAGCTTTTAGAGCATTGGAAGAGGTGAGAGAAGAGAAGGGATGAGAAATTCGTAGGGTAGGGGTCTCCTTTTATAGTTGCAAGGAGTGGGGGCATTTTGGACATTTTAATTTCAAAAACATTAATATGGGACCTTTAGTGACGGACCTAAACATCACTAAAGGTTCGTCGTAGGAGACGTGTGTGCGCGCTGCATGCGCCCGCTCCACTTCCATGCCCTAACGCCTGTGCACGTTTGGATTGATCTCAGCCATCTAATTGTGAGATCGGACGGTCGAGATCGATCCTCACAGCACCCATTCAAAACTCCTCTACCGCGCGCCTGCGTGCGATGAGGCGTGCAAACGCGCGTATGCGATCGAAGGATCCTCCGCACACCATGCCTCCTCCCCTCGATTGATCGATCTTCATATGACGATCAAATCACACCTGCGCCCACGCCCATTTGAATTGAGGCACTCAACGCGGCTCGAACGCGCGCCCTTTGCTCGCGAAGAGGCGTTCGACAACTGTGCTACACCTTCGTTTGTGTCGCATGGAGGATTTGTGTGAGCGAATTTGTGGCTGTTGGATGGGGATCCAACAGTGGAGATTTGTCGAGCGGGTGAAGAAGAGCATAGGTGGGTCCTTGGGGCTGGTTGGGTGCTGAGATGGTGCCACGTGGCACCATCTTGGTTGTCCATCTTCTATGTGTTGTAGACAGTGCCACGAGTGTTGGATTGGATCGATTTTCTTGCCGTTAGGCTGCGATCGTCGATCTGAACCCATTCGTGCGGTCAGATTTGTTGTTTGTGGTGTGAATTAACACCATCTTGGCCCTTGATCTTTAGGGTTCCTCAATCTCTATCTAGTGCTACGAATGTTCGATCAGGGTGATCTTGGAGTCATTGAACTCCAATCGTCACCCTGAACAGATCTGTACGGTTGGATCTTCTATCCGAGGCCCCAATTAACAAGTTGCCCCATCTCTAGCCATAAAAGGAGATAATTAACCTACATTTTATACAGACTAACCTAAATGCAAGATGATGCATGTTATGCAATATTTATAGTATGTGATGCAATTCTATGCCTAAGAACATGAGTAAATAGACAGTTTATATGATATAAACATGTTTACATCAGTGGGCATTATCGATGTGGTCCCCCTTTGGAGGCAAGGTTGACGAGAGAATGCTTGAAGTGGTGTCGACTTTCCAAGCGGAAAGTGGTGTTAGGCGTAACAGTACTTAGTTCCCTTGTGCATGCAGTTTTTATATTGGTGCTCTTGCTTGGATCTTAGAGCTATCCTTTTTGGAATGTTTGGGTTGGGAGCGATTGTTGGCAATGGGTTGCCAACGTATAGTTTTCAGGGGGTGTGAGGAGGGCACTTAGGCATGCAATTGCCACCCGAGCCCTTTCTCTTGGTGCCCGAGGGTTGAAGGGCTATGGTTGCTTGGATTTTGTCAAAGTCTACCTGTCTCTCTATTGGAGACTAAGGGCCTTTGGAGCTCTTCTTATGAAAACTCAGGCACACCCCTTTGTATGAAAGCTCTTTTCTTAGATTTCATAGGAAATCTGTTAGTTGGAACGAGGTTGATTTTAGCAGTACTCGCTGTGGTACCCTTGTGAGTTGGGCAGAATTGCCCATTGCAGGAGTTCTTTGGCGCTTTATCCTTAGTAAGGGAGCCTTAGGGTAGGCTTTGTTGGTGGAGCCTTAGGGTAAGCTTTGTTGGTGAAGCTTATGCGCCTGCTTCGATCGGGGCCGCTACCTCCCTCGAGAGCCACACCCGTCATGGTGGTTTAATAAAATCGTTTTGAGGAAGCTTCTTACTTTAGCCTTGGCCTGTTACTATGGCCTAGCTAAGCTACACCCACTTGAATAGGCAAGGTCTTTGCCCAAACGAGCCAGATGGCGTCGTCAGGATAGAGTTGGGTAACCATCGTGCATCGGTTTGCTTGGCTATACCCTTGGTACCTTTCTAGGGAACATGGGAAGTGTAAGAGGACCCTTAAGAGGGCCGACATTGAGAGGTGACGGCAAATGAGATCCTACCTCAGGAGGTGGCTGATGAGTCCACCTTAGTGGACCATTTAATTGCCTAAGTGCATTTTACGCACATTTTCGTAGAGTTTAATTATTTATAATTAGGTATTAATTTACCTTATGGGAGAGATGTGACTTATCACATATCTTTATATTATGCAGGTACATGTGTGCAAAATCCCCAATATACAGATGCATGCATCGTCGTCAACTGGGCTTCTCACAATAACTCCCTCTATTCTCAACGCACCGCACCCTTACCGTTCCACCGCCAACCCAAGTTGGCTGCTATCCTTCCAACCACTTAATATCCTCATCAAGTTGTTGGAGAAGACGTCAAAGGGAAGAAATAGATCTAGGGAACATCTATAAATCAGAGCACTGCACACAGGAGGGGGGATCTTTTCCCATTCCCCCTTCAGGGGCTTCACCCATCCACCCACTGACACCATGGAATATGCTTACACTGTGATTAGGGAATACACCATGAACCTCTACGAATTCCATCGTTCCCTTCAACGTCGTCTTTGCCCCGAGGTGCTCGGTGACAGAGAGCATCATCACCATCAGTCGCCTCCTCCTCCAACCTCCTGCAACACCGCACCACCAATTGCCATTCTTCTTCTTCTTATTCCTCTTTCTCTGCTTCCACACTACCCATCACCACCACCATTCGCAACCTCCCCTGTGTGAACCCATCATAGTCGGCTCCACCACCCACTGTCTAGCCTCCTACCACTTCGTCATCGCCACCTACACGATGACCACGTGACCCCCATCAACGTCCCACGACCACACTGTCAACCGGTGACTCCTCCACCTTCAGCAAGTCCCACCACCACTGACCTCTTCAGCACCGGCTGCCCCCAGACTCTTCAATGCCAGCCAGACATCACCAGCCTCCCATGCCGCATCACCATGTGCTAATCCCTTCCCCGCTGCCCTCAATTGTTGATCGGGACCCTTAGGCCTCTTTCTATAGCTTTTGTGAAGGGCATTTAGGGTATTTGAGTCCTTAATCCCGTGCAAAGGCTTCAGATTAATTAGATCCATTGATCGGGAGATAAAAGGTCCTGATTAAGCCTTCCAAATCCTTCTTTCATCCACGATTTGACCTGCTGCTGACACGTTGCATGCTATACGCCCTTGGATCCGCATCCGACGGCTCTCACTCACCTGCACGCCCGCCGTGCAGTGCTTAAATGCGCCTCAAATCATAAGGCTTCTTAGCCATTCGATCTCTTGATCGGACGGCTTAAAGGGCGCACGCAGCGCTCGCTGAGTCCTAAGGCGTACGTTATTACACGCGTCTTCATCTTATGCTTCTGAGCCCGCCACACGTCTGACGCTCCACCGCCTGATGAAGATCCGGTGGTCAATTGTGCCCGCGCTCACCTTTTCTCCTGATTTCACGTTGGGAGCTCCTCGAACCTCCGTCGGTTGCTTAGGCGCGAAGACGCTAACCAACGCACTGTGGATGACTTTGTGTCAAGTTTCCAAATCTTGTGCAGCTGCCCTTGACCGTTGGATGGAAATCCAACGGTCGAGATCTCTTCCTTGTGTGATGAGGCGGCCAGAGGCAGGCGACGTGGATGCATCACGGATGTTGGATGATGATCCAACAATCCATGGCTCTCCTTCCCAGATTGGGGCGTGGTGAGGGGCAGCTGCGATGGTGCCATGTGGCGCCATCGTGGTCATCCATCTTCTCCTTATATTTGATGATGTAGGCCTCTAATTGAATTGATTTCTGCACCGTTGGACTGCGAACATCGATCTGGATCCATCCGTGCAGTTGGATTTGTCATCTGAGGTCCAAATATTCTTCAATTTGCCCCTTGGCTCCTGCTTCTTCTGCAGACTCCCTAGGGTGCTACGGGAGTCTAATTGATGCACTCTTGGAAACGTTAAACTCCCGTCATCATTCTAAACAGATCCATAAGGTTGGATCAGTCATCTACAGCTCTGGATTACCTACAATTATTAATACCTCTCAAATAGCACATTATTATGTATAAAACATATAAATCATATAGGATGCAAAGTACGATGTGTATGCATGCAGAATGCCCATGTTAAGCTAGGTTCTACCTTAATTCAGGCAAATTAGGGCCTATGATTGCTGCGCAATCATACTCCCATGCCTAAATCTTACTAGTCCCTAGCAAGTGCAAGACTAAATGCATTTTATCAATTATTTAACTAAAGGTTTATTTCTTTTTTTTCATTCAAAAATTCAGAATCCAGATAACCATGAATATATAATGTTGTAGCTTCTGCAACGAATCCAAGCGAAGAGTCAATATACATTTAAGGATTGTACTTGACCCTTAGTAAAATTCTATTGGGATAGGCAAATCTCTTTTCTCGGGGATATAAACTATTATCTGATTTTAGCCCTGGCTTTTGGATTAGGTAGAAGATGTCTGAGTTAACTGGATTTGTATTTGGTGGCTCACTCTCTTCTAGTGCTACATAGAGACTAGTATTTCAGAATCTAGATTTTTGGATTATTGAATAAACTAACTTAGAGAAAGGTTGGAAAACTATGCTCTCTTTAATCTTTTGTACTTTTTCTTTTTCTTTCTGAGCTCACATCTCACTAGATTTGCAATTGTATTTGGTGGTCTTGCATGGCATCACACTTTAATTAGGTTCTAATAACCCTATGACTAAGTCAGACTCCTCAGCCTGTATTCAGGCAGTCAGAAATACAGAAAAAATAGGTTTAGGCTATACTTGGTGGTTCGTGGGGATGGTATGTGATTTTGTCTCAAAGCATTTTGACTTACATAACTCAAACTTCTTAACATAACACTTTTTTTTTTTAGCAAATATCTCTTTTGTATGCTTTTTCTTCTCTTTTTCTGGCACAATGCCGTTACCAACATGACATAATGCAACAATGTAACATGACACATACCTTTTTTATGAGGCATTATTTGGGATTTTTGGGGATGACCAAGAGGATCTCGGGTGGTTTATTTGGTGGAAGTGCCTACTTGGCACCTGGTAGGGAACGGATAGGATGACGTATTTCTGACCTTGACATCAGTACCCTCCTTTACTCGAGGATTCTGTAGAGGGCAATCGTGACCATCCACCTTAGTCCTAATTTCATCAGAACTCGCTCTCTGTGTTTTTGCCTTATTTGGTGGCTCTCGTACGAAATTTCTCACAAAATTAGTACGCAAGAACTAAGAGCGAAAACTATGCCCATCTCTAAGTATTATTCAATTATTAAAGATTCCTTACACTAGCCTTAGAGCACCAGTAGACTCTCTACTCTCATCTTACGTATGTTTTGGTGGATCTATTAGAAGATGGTTCACTTGATTCCCTGATTGCTGTCCAAGGGTTCAAGAGAAGAAGAAATGCTTCTTCTCGACAAATTAGAGATGTCTATCGGTTTTCACAGTGGATCCATTACAAATTCTACACACAGGTGTGATGTTATACTAGATTCTAAGCTTAGGAATCTACTAAAGAATAAATCTTTAATAAAACCACTTGATAAAATGATCTAATCTCCCACTTGTTGGTAGAAAATTTTAATTTTTATGGACTACGCCCCCCCATGCCTAAGTGTTTGCATGTCCTCATGCATGAATAAAAGAAATAAGGTAGGTCTATGTGGATAGAAATCACCTGGTACTGCTTCTGAGTTGTCGTTCAGCTCATGGCATCACTGCAATGCCATATACAATATGCAAAACAATATGCGAAACAATATGCGAAAATGAAATATGCTATGTATATATGATAGGTATATATGTATACATGCTGAGTTTAATGCCTCCATCTGGGCAACTCATCAGTCACACGTCCTCGAGAAGATGTATCATTTCGTCATTAGGAGGAGGTTCCTGGGCAAAGAATGGTTTGAGGCACTGCCCATTAACTGTAAAAACATGCCCAGATTTCGGGTCTCTAATTTGGATCGCCCCATTAGGATATGGGTGAACCACCAGAAATGGCCCAGTCCACTTGGACTTGAGCTTTCTCGCAAAGAATTTGAGTCGGGAGTCAAACAATCAGACTTGCTGGTTAGGTGCGAACTCCTTCCTCTAAATGTGTCGATCATGGAAATCCTTTGTCTTGTCTTTGTAAATTTTTGCATTCTCATAAGCTTCCCACCTAGTCTCCTTTAACTCACTAAGTTGGAGCTTCCTTTCATAACCTCCAGCCTCGAGGTTAAAATTACACTTCTGCACTGCCCAAAAGGCATGGTGCTCCAGCTCCACAGGAAGGTGACAGGCCTTTCCATACACCATGCGGTATGGCGACATTCCGAGCGGGGCCTTGTACGCAGTTTGATATGCTCATAGTGCATCAATCAACCGATCGGACCAATCCTTCCTATTAGGTCTAATCGTCTTTTGAAGGATAAGTTTGATTTGACGATTTGATACTTCAGCTTGCCCATTGGTCTGTGGGTGATACGGGGTAGCAATGCGGTGCTGCACCCCGTATTTCTTCAATAATGACCTGAAATGGCCATGGATGAAGTGACTCCCCCCATCGCTTATTAGGGCACGGGGAACTCCGAATCTCACAAAAATGAATTCCCGAACGAAGGATATAACAGTCTTATGATCAGCTTGTCTTGCTGGGATAGCTTCTATCCACTTTGAGACATAGTCTACTGCGAGGAGTATGTACTCAAAGCCATGAGAGTTTGGGAAGGGGCCCAAAAAGTCGATGCCCTAGACGTCGAACACTTCTAGGATGAGAATGGATTGGCGAGGCATCATGTCTCTCCAAGTCATAGAACTGACCGCCTAGCATCGCTTATAGCACTTGGCAAACTTGTGTGTATCTCTAAAAATGGTTGGCCAGAAAAATCCTGACTACAAAATCTTTGCAACAGCCTTTCAGCCCGAAAAATGACCCCCACAAGCATCGCTGTGGCAGAAGGATAGCACGCTAGAGATTTCTAAATCAGGGACGCATCTACGGATGATCTGATCAGCCCCAATGCGAAAGAACAGTGGGTCATCCCAAAAATAGAATTTAGCCTCTGATATAAATTTGAGTTTTTGATCCTTGGATGACCCTGCAGGTAGCCTGCCTACGATGAGATAGTTTGCTATATGAATGTACCAAGGAAACTCAATAGAGTTGATAGACAATAGAGACTCATTTAGAAATCGGTCTAATATCGGTGAGGAGTTTGGAATATAATTTGTGTCTAGCCAAGACAAGTGATCCGCCACAACATTATGTGCTCCGGCTTTGTTGCGGATTTTGACATCGAACTCCTACAAAGGAAGGACCCATTTGATAAGGTGGGGTTTAGCGTCCTGTGCCAACAAATGCCGGAGGGTGGAATGGTCAATGTAGATGATAAATTTGGACCTGAGTAAGTATGACCTGAATTTCTCTAACCCGAATACCATAGCTACCAATTATTTCTTAGTGATTGTATAGTTACGCTAAGCCTTGTTTAACGTTTTCCTAGCATAGTATATTACAAATGGTTCGTGTTCCCGATACTGGCCAAGAATGGCTCCAATAGAGAAGTTGGAGGCGTCACACATCATCTCGAAGTCGAGAGACTAGTCGGGAGGTTGGAGAATAGGTGCACTTGAAACAGCGCTTCGCAAGGTCTCAAAAGTGTTGAGACATGAGGAGTCAAAATCAAAGGGCGTGTCGGTTACTAGAAGATTCGTTAATGGATGAGCAATTTTGAGAAATCTCGAATGAAACTTCGATAAAATCCGACATGCCCTAAGAATGATTTGATTTGCCTGACCAAGCTAGGCGGAGAGAATCACGAAATGATTTCGGACTTAGCTTGGTCAACCTAGAGTCCATTAGAGGAGATCCTGTGACCTAGTACGATGCCATCCCTCACCATAAAATGGTTTTTTTTCCCATGAAAGTACTAGGTTAACTTCTATACATCTCCTCAGGATCTTTGTGAGGTTATCAAGACAAGACGAAAAATCATCTCCAAACATGGAGAAGTCATCCATGAACACTTCTACGTAGTCCCCGATCATGCCTGAAAAGATGGCCATCATGCATCGCTGAAAAGTAGCTGGTGCGTTGCAGAGAATGAAAGGCATCCACTTAAAAGTGAATGTTCTAAAGGGACATGTAAAAGTCATCTTGTCTTGATCTTCTGGGATGATTGCTACTTGATTGTACCTGGAGTATCCATCCAAAAAGTAGAAGAAACTATGCATGGCCAGCCATTCTAGAATCTGATCAATAAAGGGTAAAGGAAAATGATCCATTTTGGTAGCCATGTTTAGATTCTTGTAATCAATGCAGACCCGCCAAGAAGTCGTGGTGTAAGTCGAGATGGATTCACCCAATTCATTTTTTATTACGGTGAGTCTTGCCTTTTTGGGCACAATTTGAATGGGACTCACCCACTGGCTGTCGAAATAGGATAGAAAATGCCCGCATCTAGCCATTTAATGATCTCCTTCTTGACAACCTCCAACATATTTGGATTTAGGCACCTCTGAGGTTGTCTCGACGGTCTCAGCCCTTTATTAGCATAGATATGGTGAGAGTAATATAAGGGGCGAATCCCGTGGAGATCAATAATGCCCCACCTGATAGTAGCCCTATGTGCTTGCAGAACAAAAATCAATTGGTGTTCCTGGTCCGAGGTCAAGTGAGCATTGATAATCACGAGATACGTCTCACTTTCTCCCAGAAACACGTACTTGAGCGAATCAGGTAAGGGCTGTAACTCTAGTAGCAAAGGGTGGGGAGGGGGTTTATGCTGGGGAGGAGAGGAAACAACAATGGAAATTTGCTGATCCTGACTGCTGGAGAATTCGTCTGCTGTGGTCATGTAGTCCTATCTTAAGATACCAGTGCTAGATAGGATAGGATAGTCAGGATTAGGGGTGTTAGGAGCAAATGAACACCCATGACAACTAGATCCATGGGATGTCATTAGTCTTAGTCCCGTGTGGATCACAATCTAAGACCCCTGACAGTGAAGATGAATGTGCCATTGGGTCGCTGCAGAGGAGCCCAATGTTCCCACAGAAAGTTGAATCTTCATCTTCACTATCCTCCTCGGTTAAATCACAATCAAAGTTCTTTGATGCCCTAAAAATGTCCAATCTAAGATTTTTGTTTCCTAGGGCAATCTCCATGCATCCTGATGTACAGTCGATGTTTGCACGGGTGATTGCTAAAAATGGGTGACCTAGAATAATCGGTGCATCACGAAGATTAGGAGGAACCTCCATATCAAGAATAAAAAAATTTGCTGGAAAGCATAATCCTTAGACTTTTACGATCACATTTTCAACCACCCCCTTGGTGTTTTCACTGATCGGTCAGCCAACTATATAGTAACCGAGGTGGGCTTTAACTCCTCGAATCGAAATCGATCAAATACTGCGGTGGGAGTTAGGTTGATGGACGACCCCAAATCAAGAAGGGCCCTATCAAAAGGGGAATCCTGCAAAAAGTAAGAAATCAGTGGTGTGCCCAGGTCCTTTTTGGGCGATAAGTCAGCTAAGATAACCGCACTAGCTTCCTTAGATAATACCATTTGTCGTCTGATTCTCTATTGTCGCTTCGGAGTACAGTAGTCCTTGAAGAACCTAGCAACAACAGGGATGTGATCTATAGCTTCGAGGAGAGGGACCTGAATGTGAACTTCCTTGAACATAGATTTCAGGTCCTCGAAATTCTGCGTGTCCTTTTTCCATGTTGAATCTCGCGTTAGGGCAGTGGGAAAAGGGACGGGAATTTCATGGTCTAGGGGCTTCTTTCCTTTGTCTAATGAAGATGGCTTGTGAGAGGAAGAGGGTTGTGAGCCATCTTGTGGTAGAGCATAGGAAAAATCATTACCCGCTTGCCTAGGTAGCAGGTCCTGTGTAGTCTTTCCGCTCCTTAGAGTAACAGCTTTTGCATCGGCATGCTGTCCATGAAGGGACAGAGGAGCGGGTTTGTCTAGATACACAGGGTTTGGCAACAGAGGTGGTTGACCGAGCCCATAACTAGGTGGTGCGGGAGGTGCTTGTAGAATAGCATGTGCCTGCCCTTGTGGAGCTTGGAATCTAGACAGGGCACCCTGATTCTGCACATATCTTGGGTTTGGGACAGGTTGGGAGGGTAAAGCTCCCTGTGACCTATGCTCCTGCATCATCTGGTTTTACGTGTTTTGTATGCTTTGTATTTTGTCAGTCATTGCCTTCATTATTTGCAGGTTGTCATGAGTAGATTACCGAATTGATGCCTGCAATTCCTCCTTCGGAGACTCCAAAGGGTCGACCCACTTTGGAGGGTAGTTGGCAGCTTGGTGCAGCGGTTGATAAATAGAACGGGTTTGTTGCTGTTGAGATGGGAATGGCTGCTGCCTAGGATACATGTTCTACGCATTCCCGTATTGTCTAGTCTGGTAGTGTGGAGCTTGACTCGATCTCTATGGGTTACCAAACCAGGAGAAATTAGGATGCTGGCACCAACCAGGGTTATATGTTTCAGAATACAGGTTGTTACACCCGTAACCCTAAATAGCATTGACATCTTCATAGGCCGAAGACATCGCAGATGCAAATTCATCAAAAGAACACGCACTTGCATCATCATGTGGTGCGTAACCCTACTTGTATGGCACCAAATCCACATTGTTCACAAGTTCCTGGTACGCAAGATCCCTCGGAGACAGAGAGAAAACATCTCGAGTGAACAGATATGTACAAGTAGTGGGAGCTCGAGATGTTTGAGAGGACTAAGGTGGAGCAGTTTTGCCAGAAGATCTAGATCTCGCTCGCATTAATTCATTGAGTTTCTTATCAAGTAGATCCACCTTATCCAGCTTTTTGGTGATGATGTCCATGTCGTCTCGGGCAGACTCAGCTTGAGCTTCGTGGACATTGACTCGTTGCTGTCCAGGTCACTGGAACTGGTTCATTGAGGCGGCATTCATCGAGTTCTCTACTAAGGACTCGAACAGTTCAAATGCGCTGTTCTTGTCCTTTGCCAGGAAATTCCTGCCGCTAGATGCATCGGCAAGTACCGATGTGTGTCATCCAACCCATGGTAAAATACTTGAGCGAGGTGCCATTTGGGTACACCATGGTGTGGCCACTTCTTGAGAAGATCATGGAATCTGTCCTAGGTTTCATGCAGCTTCTCTCTAGGGTCTTAGGCAAAGGTCGTGATCGCACGCCTCATAGCAGTTGTTCGACTAATCAGGAAGAACTTTTGGAGGAATTCGCAACGTAATTCCCCCCAGGCTCCAATTGGCCTCCCAATAGTCTTGAACTAATAAGCAGCTTTATCCTTAAGAGAAAAAGGAAAAAGCTTCATGAGAACAATTATGATATCTACATTCTTGGGTTGAACTGACTCTACAATCCGACTCAGATCTTCGATGTGCTGGAAGGGATCCTCATTTGAGTTTCCATGGAAATGAGTCAGAATCAGAGTTATGATATTCAACTTCAACTCGAATGTGTCTCCTCCTGCGGGAATCTGGACCTGAGGTGCTATGATTATTTTCGTCGAATCATAGAAGTCCCACAGTTGTTCTCCACGTGGTGGATGCTGCATCCTGTCGAGTGTTGTGAGAATCATGTCGATGCTCTGCTCATATTTCTGTTCCGCTTCCTCGACTCTGCATTCCAGACGAGCCATTGGGTCATGATTCTCGGGGTCCTGACGAACTCAAGGACTAGGATTAGCCATCTCAGCTAATCGAGTGGAAGAAGGTTGAGAAGAGAGGTCGGGTAAGAATCGCCTTTACCACCTTAGGTTCGGCTCCCAAGGTCCCACAAGTTTAGGTCCTAATGACCTTCTTCCTTGCATACACCAACTCAAGGGGTTAGTGCAGTCAAGTAGAACAAGGCTAAGGCCTTGTTAATCAGAGTGGTCCTTTAGATCAAATGACCAAATTTTTTGTTTGAGTTTGTGTTATTAAAAAAAAATTCGCGAGAGACCGACTACAAGGAATTCCCACCTCTTAGGCTAACCCAGTCAGCCTAGTTATGAGGGGACTACGAGGAAGGTTCTTCCTTTGACTTTCGCCTCCGGTTCCGTTACCTTGCTGCCGCAGTTGTTTGATGCTACCCTACAGGCTTAGACATCAGGTTTTGCAAGAGAGGTTGGAACTACCCAGTAGTTTCAAGCAAAATGTAGGTTATATGATATATTTTTGTGGATTTTTAACCTATTTCTTCAATTTAGTAGATGGTGGGTGGTCCACAAGGTGACTTGCCTCACCGACTAATTCTTGGGCTCATTGGAGTCCAAGTTAGTCTATGTGATCCTATTGGCTCATGCATTTCTAAGTTCTTTTTCAAATTGAAGACCACAATTCAAATGTATACTCTCAAATAAGATTGAATCCAAATGATTTGAAACTTGGCAAGAAGATTCCTTTCTCAATAAGATTTTCACAGAGTATTTTTCCAAAATTTTTACTATTTCTAATAATTAGTTATGAATTTTTAATAAACTAGGGGTCAAATTTGGGATTTATACCTTATGTTGGTTTTTCTATTGGAAACAATATCAAATATGCTCCAAAAATTTTGTAAAAATATGATATTGAAATCTAATTTGATTATCTTTCAAACCCCACAAATCGTGAGTAAATCTGATTTGTATGTTGGTCAGAATTGATTTCTAAATTTCATAAAAGTTATATTTTCAATCAATCTAACCAGTATGTACACCATGAATTTTTAAAAATTACACAGAAGGAATTTATTTTTGGGAAATATGGCGTTGAAAAGATAACTCGAAGATCTAGTTTCAATCCAAATTTCAGGATTTTTGGAGCATAAGAAACACGTTCATTGAATTTTAAAGAAGACACTTAATTTCTGTCTGAGTTTCTAATAAGAATGTGTGCACCTGATTTTCGCAGCGTCCACTTTGCTTCGTTTGCTACTTTGCGTCATTGTACCTGCACACAAAAATAATATATTAGAGATGAAATCAAAAGTCACCGTGCCTCTCCATCAACGGCGCCAATTTGGTCGAGGCATAGATCACGTAGAAGATTAGCACATTGTAGTATAGCGTGAAATATGTCTCGAGCAAATAGATTAACGGAACTGATGAGTCCCGGTCGATCACAAGGAGGCAAAAAGCACTTTTGATTTCATGCGTTTGTTCCAAATATAAGTACCAAGTAATAGAAACAATCAATCACAATATCCACATTAGAAAGAGATTGAATTTGATATATGCGATAGAATGAAAACATGAATGTAAAAACCTACTACTGTAACAGAATGAGGGCATGATGGGAACACCATCATGAACCATAACTAGCTTAGTTTGATCTGATTAAGTCAATAAAAGATCCTACATATATTTCAGAAGGTCTTAAGGGCACAAAACATTGATTTAAGAAGATAAGAATACAAGGTTATTTCTGCAAATTTACCATTCTATCACAAAAATAGAATAACCACAGGTTTTCTCAGGGGTTGAACAAAGGTCAAATGTGCTTTAGAGTCTATTAAGAGGGTTCATACAGAACGAAATGGGTTTTCATGCATTACTGGAATTAATGGACATCTGAAACCCTAAAAATAGACCTACTTAATTAAATGAGGTTTCGATCAGGATAAAATTCACTTAAACCCTCTAAAAATCATATAAAAATATTCTCTAGGGTTTAGCATCTTTAAATTGACCATCAGAACCTATTTTGACCTAAAATAGAGCCACAAATCGACTGTTGCCCTAATTTGGGTTTTTGCATAAATCACCCAGTCAAACGAGGTCAAAACTAAAATCCAACTTCACTATTGGATTCCTTGGATTTAAATTAGTTTTTTATCAAAATTTGGGCCCAATCTGTGAATATCTTGACCTATTTTGCAATTTGGTCCTGTCTGACTCTTTTATCTCACACTCATGCCCCTAACTTTTGAATTTCTTACAAATAACCCCCCATATTTATCGTATTCTTCACAAAAAGGTCCCTACCACCCTAGAATCCTAATACTAAAGCTCTGACAACCTTGAAATGGGAATATCTCCCTTATTTCTCGCTCAATCCCTTCCAAAATTAGAAGGGAGATTCCTTGAGGAGTCCTCTTTCTAATACATTAAATCTGAAGCCCAATAACATTCCCAATCTCTCATGCGAACTCATGAGAGATTCCCAATAACTTTCCTAGCTTGGCATGCTTGCTTCCCAAGCTCAAATCGACCTCTAGAGACCTATAAAAGAATCCCTAGATCAAACCATTCTCTTCAAGCTCGATTTCGACCGGATCTACCCTAATTTCTTCCCTCGTAATTCGGCCGAAAGGCTCCTCGAGCTCTGGTGACTCCCCTGCCTCTCATCATCTTCTGACCGCAATATCGATGGTAGATACTCCTTCCTCATTTTCCTCCACATTGCACAATACCGACTGACGTCCCTATCTCCGTCCTCGCCGTCTAACCCCCACCGGAGCCATCTTCGTCTCCAGTGCCAGCCATACCGCAACTGGCGCCAACTCCTATCCTCGTCATCCGCTATTGATCTTTATCGACTCCTTAGCTTCTCCACGTCACGACAGCACCTCCGACACTCCGCTTCGACTTCCGCATCGCCTTCCCCAACTTCGTCTTCCACCTTGCTAGCATACCTCTGGCAAGCTCCAGCGGCCACCACAGACCACCTACATCGCCTCTTCTACACTCTACACCTCCACCTCGACCTCAAGAGCAAAAGCCCTAACTTAGTTAGGTCGATTACTCCTCTAAATACTCTGCCGAACTCATGCTCCTCCGTCTATCCTCCACAAGGTCAACAGGCCTCATCAACCGCTTTCACGCCATGCCTCACACACTCACGCTCTCGCCATTCCATGGTAAAGGTTCTGAACTATTTTGACTTGGGCACAAGGTTGTATTCTTGTTTTTAGGTTTCCACACCGAAGCTCCGCTACTTCCACCATCACCACCACGTTCTTCGGGCTCCAGGTCGCGTAGGCATCAGGTGTTACCTTTAGGTGCCACAGATGAGGCCTAGGAGCTGTTCCAAGTTTCCAATTACCACTGAGGGAGTCTTCTTAAGCCCCAATTCGATAGAGAGGCATCAGTAGATACTCGCACAAAGATAGTGGGACATTTAGTCCCACCTCAGAAGTGCACGAAGCAACGCAACCACATAAATTGAAAAAGTGATAAAGGCTCATCACCTCAAGTCACTTGAGGGGTGACGTCCCCTGCTCACTCGACACCTACCTCACTCGTGACATTATTCAATGCAGGCCTAGCTCCGACCTGACTTGCCTAACTCTCACACACCTCGGCTTCTACCCCATGCCTGTAGCCCTGGTCTCGGGTGCGCTATATACCCGATTAGCCGTTACCGTGGAAGGCTCTGGGAGGGTAGAACCTAGAGAGAGAAAGAGAGAGAGCACGGGGATAGGGGGTTTTTCTCTCAATGATACATGTACGACACTTAGTCACGAGAAGAGAAGAGGAGAGCAGCTGAAGAAGAGTAGAGAAAGAAAGGAGAAGGAATAGCCAAAGAGAAGAAGAAAGGAAGAAGAGACCCTTGAGTCCCTTGGAAGCACTGTAGCCACTGGTTGTTGAAGCCGTCTGATACAAGCCTCCGTCATCTGATTGCATACATCTGAGGCTTTATTTCCTTGGTTGATACTGTTGAGATATTTGCTATTATTGTGAGGGGTAATTGGTGATTCAAATCACCATTTTATCCTAATCTTTTTTGCTTCATTGACATTTGCTTTATCATATATAACATTCTTGCTTGGATTTATTGTTATACATTGATAGAATTGCAATTTTGAGAGTTAATTATTACTTTCTCCCTACGTTCGACCTTGAATTTCTTTCGAGCATAAATTTTATTTATTTTTCAAATTGATTCAAATTGTACTACAACACGACAATTTTAAAAACCTTTTCAGAGTGATTAACAGGGCACCATGGGTGATCCGTGGTGGCCTTTTGGAGAGGTTGGGAAGAGCAGCAACGATCCATCGAGGTGGCCCAACGGACGCTTCAGATGGAGATGCAGAGATGGAGGCAAAGAAGACAGGAAGAAGAAGAAGAGAGAGAAGTTGTAGAAGGAGGAAGAAGAAGAAAACTAAGGGAATGCTTTCAAAGGGGACCCTTACGCCTCTTTTTATAGCTTTTGTGAATGTCATTTAGGGTATTTGAGCCCTTAATCCTGTGCAAAGGCTTCAGATTAATCAGATCCGTTGATCGGGAGATCAACGATCCTAATTAATCCTTCCAAATCCTTCTTTCATCCACGGTTTGATCTGGTGCTAACACATGGCACGTTGTGCACCCTTGGATCCGCATCTGACGACTCCCCCTCATCCACCTCTCGCTCGCACGCCCGTCTCACAATGCTTAAATGTTCCTCAAATCCTAAGGCTTCTTAGCCATCCGATCTCTCGATCTAATGGCTTAAAGAGCATGCGCAACTCCCGCTGAGTCCTAAGGCACGCGTTATCGCGCGCGTCTTCATCGACGCTCCTACGTCCGCCACACGTCCGACACTCCACCACCCAATGAAGATCCAGCGGTCAATTACGCCCGCGCTCGCCTTTTCTCCTAATTTCACATCGGGCACTCCTCGAACCTATGTCGGTTGCTTAGGCATGAAGGTGCTAACCAACATGCTGCAGGTGACTTTGCGTCAAGTTTCCAAATCTTGTGCAGCCGCCCTCAATGGTTGGAAGGAAATCCAACAGTCGAGATCTCTCCCTTGGGTGATGAGGCAACTGGAGGTAGGCGACGTGGATGCATCACGGCTGTTGGATGACAATCCAATGACCCATGACTCTCCTTCCTAGATTGGGGTGCGGTGAGGGGCGGCTGTGATGGCACCACGTGGCGTCATCGTGGCCGTCCATCTTCTTATCCTTGTATCTAATGATATAAGCCTCCAATTGAATTGATTTCTACACCGTTCGACTGCGAACATCAATCCAGATCCATTCGTGCGATTGGCTTTGTCATCTGAGGTCTAGATATTGTTCAATTTTCCCCTTGGCTCCTGCTTCTTCTACAAACTCCCTTGGGTGCAATGGGAGTCTGATTGATGCACTCTTAGAAGCATTGGACTTCCGTCGTCATTCCAAACAGATCCATAAGGTTGGATCGGTCATTTGCAACCCTGGATTACCTGCAATTATTAATACCTCTCAAATAGCACATTATTATGTATAATACATATAAATCATCTAGGATGCAAAGTACGATGTGTATGCATGCAGAATGCCCATGTTTAGCTAGGTTCTACCTAAATTCAGGCGAATTAGGGCCTATGATTGCTGTGCAATCAATTGCCCTCGCCATCAACAACAAATCCCATTGCTACCTCACGAGTGCACCTCCACCCTTGACGTCGAGCGGCCTTGACTGCACCACTTGCAGCCACGCACAACGGCCACCTCCAGCTGTCCCACACCCCAGTGCCAGCACCAGTGCGACCCCCACCTCCGGCGAACCTCTTCCTCAGATCCACGCTGGCAGCCCTCCTCTCCTCTACGCATGTCGAGCACCTCAACACCTTCCCCTATTTTGCAACAGTGAAAGGGCAATTAGAATTTACATTTGATGCCATTGAATATTTTGGTTAATTGATTTTATTGTGAGTATTCTAGTGAAGGGGAATTTACATGATTGGTCTAGCATTTTTAATCAATTAGAGTTGATCTCTTATCTAATTCATCTATTATTGTTCTCTATTTTGCATTAGGATGAATGAATGAATTTTTTGGTGCATTACTTATTTACTTGAATGAATAAGATGGAAACTTATTGTGAGTTTATTTGGCTTGATCCTCCCTGTGGATACGACATCTTTACTGTGGTTTAATTTGATATCTATTTTAATCTTTGATCTAAGGATTTTCCACCACTTTAAACTACAACGTCATTATTTCTCTTGTCATTATAGCTACAATATTTTTAAGCGAAAATTCTAAAGATCAGTGGCAATGAATGAGGGCTGACCTTGGGAGGCGACAAGAAGCGAGGGCCAACCTTAGGAGGTGGCAGTGAGAGCTACGTGTAGGCACCTGGATTTTCATTGCTAGAGGTCACAGTGCGTGTTATCGTCATATTAGGCAGAACTTGGGGGCATGGGAACCCAAGTTCCTTCCGGCATCGGGGCAAGGTACTGCATCGTCGGGCACGAGGGCCCGAGTCTTCACCATTCTTTTAAGTTAGCATGCACTGCTGAGAGTGAAGTGGTTAAAATTCTACCAATGGGCAATACCTAGCTTTTTTGGGTAAGCGGGGTAGCTACAAGTGTAAGCAGTTATGGTGCCTTTGGCATTATCGTCTCCTAAAAAGGAAACTCTGTACAAAAAGAGTGTGTGCTTTCTCTATCATCCTTAAGAGGCAGCATGAGGCATGTTCACCTTTGCTTATAGCTGGTCTTAGGAGGCGGCAATACAAGGGAACGTAGGGTGCATCTGCCAGAGTTCTTGTCAACCTTGAGAGGTGGCTTGCCAGCCTTAAGAGGCGGCAATACAAGGGAACTTGGAGGCGTGTCCGCTCGAGTTCCTACCAACCTTGATAGGTGGTTTGCCAGCCTTAAGAGGTGGCAGTACAAGGGAATGTGGGACACGTCCGCCCGAGTTCCTGCCAACCTTGAGACGTGGCTTTCCAACCTTAAAGGCGGCAGTACAAGGGAACGTGGGATGCGTCTGCTCGAGTTCTTACCAATCTTGAGAGGTGGCTTGCTGACCTTAAGAGGCGGCAATACAAGGGAATGTGGGACTCATCCGCCCAAGTTCCTGTCAACCTTGGTACATAGCTTGCCAACCTTAAGAGGCAGCCATACAAGGGAGCGTAGGGCGCATCCACCCAAGTTCCTACCAACCTTGAGAGGTGGCTTATCAGCCTTAAGAGGCAGCAATACAAGGGAAAGTGGGGCATGTCCACCGAAGTTCCTGCCAACCTTGAAAGGTGGTTATCTAGGTGATGATATGGCATAAACATCACCTTCTGTTAGTGATGGTTAGCCACTATGGGGAACAAGTCTTTGTCTGTGACAAGACTTGTTATTTATTGCCATTAGGATGAGGCGAGGCTCTTTGATGCCATTGCTACCATTGATAGGGTTGCCCCTCTTCGAGGCAGGCGATATCTGCGCAAGGGGTATTCAACTCTTGCCATCCTTAAGAGGTGGCTTTGTCATTTCAGGAATGTAGGGGGGATGCCCCAGTTCATGTCGACTCTAGGTAGTAGCTTTTGGGCATGTTTGCTCTGTCCTAAGCAGAGTGGTAATCTGAGAACCTTGGAGGGTTTTAAGGCTTCCTCCTATCTCGACGAGCTAGGTAGCACCGTGAGGGAAAAGAAGTGCAACCACGGCCGAAGAGACTAGTTGCAATCCTAAAGTCATTGGCAAACCAGCTTGGTTCGTCCCTTGCTAGATTGCCTGGACTTGGTTTCCTTTCCTTCCCCTTTATCTAGGGCTCCCTAGGTTGCTCCGACTTGATCCATAAGAGTTTTGCACCTGGTCGCCCAACTCCCATGCATTATTTTTACCTTTTAAGGGGATTAGGAGTGCACTGAGAGGATTTGGTGGGGGGTTTGGATTGGTGGTCAATCGATGAGGTTGTTTAGAGCTATCATCATCCTGGCTGCGGTGCTCATCCTCATCGCAAATAGATAGAGGAGGGCCAATCGCTCCCTTTGGCATTTCTCTGTGATCGTAAAAGGTTCCTGATCGAGATGGCATGCATAGGGTGAGATATCATTTATGGGTCGTATTCGACCTGCCAGCAAGGGCATTGTTAGCAGCAGGTTCATGTGTTCTTCTGAGGGGTGAATGGTCTGGACTCTACTTTCTTGACGATGTTCCTTTGACCCCCTATCAAGGAGTGGGGAAGGCATTATGGACGCGCTGACCTGGAAGAAGCGGCTTGTTGACTCTGAATGCTAGCTCGACCTTCGTGTCGAGAGGCGAGTGTCTTGGAGTAGTGTAGGCATTGCTGTTGGTAGTTAATTACACAGGTTGTCGACCTATCTGTCCTTGGCCTCAGACCAAAGGTCTCTTAACCCCTCAAAGTTCCTGTCTCTCCTCCCTACAATACTCTTCTGGGCCTTCGACCTTGGTCCCCACTTCACCTATTGAGGTGGTGCAGGCTTCCACACTGGGTCTAGTCGTGCAGACCCTGGCATTTTCTAGTGGTGTGTCTGTGAGCCCTATGGCACTTGCTTTGGGGTCCAGGGCTGGCCATTATTTTTATGTATTTCAGAGGCAGCGGGGTTAGTTCCTCTCAAACACATCCACCTAGTTCATGGCCAGGGGAGTGTATCCTTCAAAGGGCTTGATTCGAAGTTGCCCTACTAGGAGGAGTGTTACCAAAGTAAGCCCAAGTGCTCCATCAAATCAAGCAGGGAGGTAATTAACTAGGACGTCTCTTGCTTGATTGTGCCCTTCTCACCCCATTGAAGATTGGGGGAAGGTGCTCGGGAGAGCCGTCTAGGAAGGAGCAGCTCGCCAGCCTAGGGCAGCATCGACCCCAAAGATTGCCCTGACCTCTACGTTGATATGTTCAGATGACAGGAGGTGAGGACCTTGGGTGACGTGATTGTTGCCACCAGGATTTGATGGCAGTGTTTCGTCAGAGGGGGAGTCAGGGCAACATCGTCGGCCTAATCGAGCGGGGTGTCGACCAGTCCGACTCTCAATCCAAGAGGAAGGCCATGTTGGCTACCTGAAGTTGTTGAGAGTTTTGCTCAGGGTGGTCTTATGGGTCCTCCTCAGGCCTCCTACCCCTTTTATCTGTGGTTCCTCTTAATAAGGTGAGCCAAGTTCTTGCTTCGGATCTGGCACTCGGTTTGGTCTTGTAGATCCTGGGAGTCTGCGGCTCTGGTCCTTGTGGTACCTACAGCGAAGGTTGGAGTCAGCTTTCCTTTTTGTGGTCCTTGGGGGTGGTGGATCCTTGCTCGCGGACCAGTCACCCTTAAGCACATTTGCCTGGTTCATGGCCAAGGGAGTACATTCTCAAGGGACTCTCGCCCCATTTAGCGAGGTCTATTGTTGAGACCCTCGATGGGTCGGTTGCTGTTTTGAGGAAGGCGGTCATTCACTCATGGAGGTGACCACTTTCACGGATGGCTGCTGGGGTACACTTGCCAAGAACCCTACTTATCTTCTACGAGGCTGGCATTGCTGTCGTGACCCTTAGCCAACCGACTGTGAGGGTGGAAGGAGTTACCTTGCTCTACAAGCCTTTTGGCATTGTCCAAAGCTCCACTGGGTGCTTTGGCTCGCAGCCGTTGACGCTGCCCCAAAGCCTTTGAGTCAAGCGCCTGTTTCGAAGTGTCGAACGATCGTCACCTCACAGGGTCTCTCGCTCTTGAAGTACTGAGCCTTGAACTGACCCAGGTAGGATTGAAAGGACTCAGCCTTTGGCCTATCCAACTTTCAATAGGCATCTCAGGGTTGTCTCTAACCCTACGCTACTCAGTAGAGTGCTCCTAGGACTTACCTGTCAGGATCTGATAATCTACCCAATCAGCAGGTTGATGGACCATTGACATGCTAGGGTAGATAGGAACAACGAGAGTGCTTGGCGGAGTATTCTGTCGGAGCAGTCATGCACCAACATCACCTGTCAGTAGCCCCTAATCAAGATTGTTGGGGGTTCACCATCCCTTCATGCGGGGCCATGATTGGGTGCTTGAACCCTTTCGGCAAGGGGCTACCTCCATTCTCTTCACTAGTGGGCAGGAGGTACATGCATGGGCGTACAGTCAAGAGTATCGACCTTAGCTTCATACTCCCTCACCCTAGCCCGTATCCCGAGGGGGAGTCCCACTTCGGGGCCTCAGACATTTGGCGAGGTCATACTTGCATCCCTCTACTGCGATCAACACATCGAGGGTGTCGTGGGAATATGGGGACACCGTACTCCAACCAGACCACCCCTTTGAGGAGGTCGCTAGTGGAGTCGCGAGTGGTCAAGACCATTGCAGAGGTTTTTCTGATCTGGAGGGTCGAGGCAAGGTGCTGGAGAGGCATCACCTCTCGGCCACCAAATGCTTGGAAGAGCATGGCACTTTTGTTGGCATTCCTACAGACGACGCCATTTGATGGGCTTCGGTGGCCGCCATCAAGGTCATCGATGGTCATCAAAAGATTTATAGACGTAGGGAACGTTATGTATCCACAAAATATTTCATCACGAAGGGGATGCGGTCAAACCTCCTACACAATCGAAGGATTTGACCAAACAAATCATAAGCAATCGCAAAAGGGGAGAAAGGAATTTGATGACCCAGTTCCATTGCAAGGGGTATGTATCTAGGGGGAGGATGATACTTACAACTCTGCATTGGCATTAGTGAGATTACAGGACCTCTCCCCCTCTCTTGGGGGTCTCTTCTCGCTATTTATAGCATGGGAAGATTCTTAGCCTAGTAATTTCTTGTACATTTTTTGTCAGACTGCTTGTCTGCTGTTAGTTTGTAGGTAGTCACTTCTATCTTATTGTGATTACGACCTTGGCTACACCAAATCTTTCAACTGGTTGGACGGATCCAGGTTCGGGTCCTGCTGGTCGCAGGTGGGTCTAGTAGTACCGGATCCACCTTCTTACCCTGTAATCAAGTAGCTGGATCCTCTGCAAGGTCATGCACGGAGTTTTGGATCCGAAGGTGATTTTTGCCCCTAATCACATGTAAATGGAATTGACATGGGGAGAGGTGTAGGAGTAGGAGGAGGTTGTAGGAGTGATTGAGAAGAGGGCATGGGATGGAGGATCGTGTTTGCACGCGTGATTGATGAAATAGAAAGAGGGCAAGCACGGGTTCTACGTGCTTGGATTGGTGCTGGGATGGGGGTGTTAAAGAGGGGGGGCGGTGGTTCGCACAAGGTTGGGTTGTGGCACATTGGAGAGAGAAGAGATAGAGATGGTGGAAGTGGTCCCCATGTGGGATTTTGAAAGGAAGTACAAAATCAATTGGAATTAAATTGGGATGAAGGGAAAACTTAGATGTAGATGGTGGAAACTCAAGTGCTAGGGGGGTATATTACGAAGATGCTCTCGTTTCTTCTTAAATTGATCTCCTTTTACATTCCTGCTCTTTGTACAAAGTGTAAATTTCTCTACCTACTCCTCCATCCAAATTTATTCCTGCACCTAATACACACATGATAAATTGCATAAATTAAAAACAAATGGATGCATGAACCTAGTATGCCTAAAATGATTATAATGAGATATTTACAACCTAAGTATAGTGTGTTTACTTAGGAACTAACCTAATTTAGATATATTGAATGTATTAACTAGATAGTTATCAGACATGTGTAGGTACGACAATATCTTTTACTACGTGTATTAATTTAGACATATTGAATGCAATATTTTGGATTGAAAATTTGAAAAATGAGATCACTCCATATGAACATATTATGTACCAAATTTGAAGTCAATCTGACACTTTTAGAAGTATTAAATTTGAAGCTAATCCAACATTCTTAGAAGTGTCGGATTGACTTCAAATTTGATACATAACATGTTCATATATATTGATCTTAATCCCCAAATTTTTAATCCAAAACATTACTCATAGTGGATGAGATTACCACACCTACACGTAACTTACGTGTAGGTTACCTACACGCTTCTAGCCCTTATATGTCTATATATAAAATAAAATGTGGAGTTACCCCTGATACTTTTAACTTTGTCTACAGATCATATATTTCCATGAGAATTGAAATCAATTAGTGTAAGAAAGATGTGTTTTAGATTTCATTTGAATAGGAGACCGTTAACTCCCTCATCAAGCAAGGTTGATTTTCTGCACTAATTTTGTCGTTGAAAATTTTGCATTATTGATGGAGTGGATGAGAATGTTTGATTGAGTTGAACTTTATATGATTTTAGTTATATTAGGATAACAAGATCCTCGAAGTTTCATAGCTATACAAGATTTGCGAACGGAGTTAAAAGCGTCGAAAGTTTTATATGGGTAAATGTTAATCACTCTGAATCGGATTTTAAAATCAATGCATTGCAGTATAGATTGCAGCACGAAAAACAAATAGAATTTATACTCAAATGGAAGTCTGAGGTCAAACACGGGGAGCAATTCGCAAAATAATTCTCAAGCTTGCAATTCAAGCACAATATAAGCAATTTATAATAGAACTCCAAATAATAATAATATATAAATGAAAGCAAATGTCAATAGTGCAAAACGAATGGGGTAAAATGGTGATTTGAATCACCAATTACCCCTCACAATAATAGTAAATATCTCAACAGTATCAACCAAATAAAGCTTTGCAATCAAGTATCAAATGGCTGAGCATTTAATCAGACAGCTTAATCATCTTGAGCTACAGTTATAGCCTTTTCTCCCTCCTTAGCCTCTTCTCTTCTTCTTCTTTCTCTTCTTTGGCTTCTCTTCTTCTTTCTCTTCACGCACAAGGGGAAGGGTTTCTTCTTCAAACAGCTTAGTGTCAGTCATTGATCTTCAGAGCAAAACCCCCCCAAACCCCTGTGCACTCTCTCTCTTTCTCTCTTTGGGATCCGTTCTCCTAGAGCCTTGGGCAATCGGATTCGGATCTAAGCGTACCCGAGACCAAGGTTGCGAGTGTGATCGCAGCCGAGGAGTGAAGGCAAGTTAGATGGGTTGGGTCAGCGCCTGGCTCGCAGGGGATAGGTCACAGGAGAGGTGCTTGTGAAGGGGTGGTGGGGGACCTCACCCCCCAAGTGTGTTGAGGCGATAAGCCCCAACCACTTTTTCAATTTATGCGATGTCGCGCCCTCATAGATTTCCAAGGTGGGACTAAATGTCCCACCTTCCTTACGTAAGCATCTGTAACGACCCGATTCTCGAGTCCCTACGAGACACGAGAATCGGACCGACTCGACTAATCCCAAGACCTAGTCGTCCAACGAGGAAGTAACCAAAAGAGCAGTAAAATAAACCACATTCAGCCTGAATATAACTAGCAGTAACAAAATACAGCAGTAAGGAAATGAACTACTACAGTATACACCACCACAACAATAGAACAACAAATATGTACATACCATGAAGCTTACAATAAAGAAGTACAAGGAGTAACAAGGAAACTACTCACTACAGTGGAAGAAAAGTACCAAAGAACTGCGGCAACTCTACTGGATCCTACTAGGCCCAGCGTCCTCTGCAGCCGCTGACCCTGGCTGCTCAACACCTGGTCCTGAAAAGTAACGAGTGTAACACGTAAGCGAAACGCTGAGTAGAGTGGCAGCTAAAAGCTAAAGAAACAGTAGAGTGTACAGTAGCTATTATATTTTTACTTTCTTTAATTATGTCTTTCTATTATTTCACGATTTATTTATTTCTCAGATCCTTCACTTGATCTCGAATGTTCCTCGTGGGAACGATCTTGATTGCAGTCTCTTCCGAAAAGTAGAAGTAACACGTGGTGCTCCCCTGGCCAGGAGAGTCCCCCGTGGTGGTCCTGCCCCCAGTCAACCACCCCAAGGTCGCTGACAGACGTAACGGTGACTACGGCACGCGCGATAAGCGCACGGGTAGCTACCCCGCACTGGCACGCAGTCAATCGTTTCCATTAACGGGTGCACTCAAAACACAGCACGGAACCAGTATAGGGTAGAGCCCTCTCAGTAACAGGGGTCCAACCCCTCCACAGTCCGCGCACCCTCGCCTGACTACCCTGGTTTGCCCAGTGGGCCTAACAAGTTGGTGTAGGAGGCCAGCAGAACCCCGAGGCCCGTGGGGTAGCTAGTGCTCTCCCTACACTAGTAGCTCTCCTCGATACTGCATACGCGAGGGCCAGCAAGTCGGTGTACAGTGGCCAAACCCACCCCGGTCTCAACCTGAGGGCGGCAAGCTCCCCTCTACACTAAGAGGTAATGTGTGCTCTCTTTGGTACCACGTACCCAAGAGACAACACACTTCCATGTTTCACTTTCTCAGTTCCATTCTATTCTCTTTCCAGGAGTTCTACTCCTAATTCCCCGTAGGGTTCATGTTCTTTTCGTTTGGCCATTTAGGTTTCATCGTTCCAGTTTTACGTTCGTACAACCCATGTTCTCAATCATATTTATTTATTCATAATAGGCAGCTGTTAATTTACAGGCAGCTATTAATTTACAGGTAGCTATTATTTCCTTTCCACTTTTCCAAGACTGCAATATATATATATTCCACTAGTTTTCCAGTCCTAGGTTTCATGCCGTACCCTAGGATCTATCATTCAATCTAGTTTTCCAGTCCTAGGATTCATGCAATACCCTAGACTCTATTAATTGTTCTACAATTGTAACAAATTATGCTAAATAAATTAAAAGCCACTCTACCAGCTACAACGGGAGTACTGGGGGCGTGGTCGGCAATCCCGCGCATCTCCGCAACCCCCAAGACTGCAATGGTACGGGGTCCTAACACAAGGATCAAACACAAGGAGTTTCTCAGAACAGTATACAATTACTGTAAACGGGTAGAGGATTTTATTCTGGAAAGAACGCAACTCGCAATGCGGAAAACGGACTCCGAACGGGCCCTAAACGGGTCGAAAACGACGAAACTGTCCAAAATCAGACGTATGGAACCTCTTCCAGACGTCTTAAAAGTGGGTCAGATTGTACCTTCGCTCTGTGTAGTCCTTCAGACGTCCAGAAGCCTGTTGGAACGTCTGACCCCGGTTCCCAGACGTCCGATGGTCACCCCGGACGTCTGGAAGTCATCTCCGTCGTCTGGCACTGCGGCCAGATGTCCGATTCACGTGGGATGACGAGTCCTCGCGCCCTCCCGAGCAGAACCTGCACGCACCCACACCTACTCTTAGCACGACAGATCGCTGATGAAGGCGTGGCGGACGGCTGCATGGCCGTACACGCGAAAAAGGAAGATGATAGAAATATCTTACCTGCTAGACGTCTGGACAGTCCTCCAGATGTCTTCACCGTCGTCTGGTCGTAAGCCCAGATGTCTGATTCTAGAAAATTTTCCAGAATCAGAGATCGACTCGCTCTCCGCCCGTGATGCATGGCCGCGCCGCGCCCCGTCCGCCTCCTGCCCGAGCTGCAGCAGCCCCTCCGCGACACTCCACGCCCGCTGCTCCCCTGCCGGCCGGCTCTAGCTACCCCGGCAAGCTCGAGCCCTCACAGTCGAGTGTCTTCTTCTCGCAACACCCCCCTCCCGCACACTCGCCGCGGCCGCTGCTGCCGCCGCTCGCTCGCTCGCTCTCTCGCACTGGCCGGGAGGAAGAGAAGAGGAAGGCGGAGGAGATGAGGGTGAGGGAGAGGGTGAGGGCGTCCTTATAAGGCCGTGCGGGGAGAGAGAGAAAAGAGCTGTGTGCCTGTAGGAGGAGAGAGAAAAAGAGGGGCGAGAGCGGTGGGTGCAGTCTGCACGCGCAGGCATGCAGACGCAACCCCGTACGCTGCAAAAATTGATTACCAGACGTCTGGGACACTTCCCAGACGTCTTAAAAGCCCGTCTGATGCCTCGTTCTTAAGAATATAACAAACTCAAAGGAAGTTTCTTCCCCGAAACTTGCGCTAACTAGGGTGCGGGAAAGAACAACATATATAAACATAACAAACTCAAAGAGGACCGAAGCCGGTCCGAAAAGACGTACCCACGAAGAGCTCCGGGTACCTCTCCTGCATTGCCACCTCAGGCTCCCAGGTAGCCTCCTCGTACCGCTGGCTCCTCCACAAAACCTTCACCAGGGGTACTTGCTTTCATCTCAAACTGCGGACGGCTCAGTTGAGAATCTGTATTGGCCGCTCGGGGTAGGCCAGGTTGTCTCCCACCTCGACGCTCTCGTGACTCAGTACATGACTGGGATCAGCAACGTACTTCCTGAGGTTGGACACGTGGAACACGTCGTGCACACCAGAAAGCTGAGGGGGGAGGGCAAGTCTGTAAGCAATGGGTCCAACCCGCTCCAAGACCTCAAAGGGCCCCACGAACCTCGGCGCGAGCTTTCCTCTCACCCCAAACCGCTGCAGGCCCTTCATGGGCGAAACACGAAGGAAGACGTGGTCCCCAACCTCAAACTGCACCTCTCTGCATCTCTGATCTGCGTAGCTCTTCTGCCTGCTCCTGACAGTGCGGAGTCGCCTATGGATCTGCTCGACTACCTCCTGACTCTGCCGGATCAACCTGGGGCCAACCTCCCACTTGGTCCCTACCTCAACCCAACTCAAGGGTGCCGTACACCTCCATCCGTACAGAGACTCGTAGGGAGCCATGCCGATGCTCGAGTGATAGTTGTTTTTGTATGCAAACTCCGCCAGGGGCAAGTGCTCCTCCCAAGAGCCCCTCCAGTCCAGTACACAGGCATGCAAAAGGTCCTCAAGTGTCTGTATCGTGCGCTCAGACTGTCCGTCTGTTTTGGGGTGGTAAGATGTACTGAATCTCAACCGCGTCCCCAGGGCTTGCTGAAACTCAGCCCAAAACTGGGACGTAAAGCAGGTATCCCGGTCGGATACGATCTCCTGCAGAACTCCGTGTAGTCGTACCACGTCGCGGATATACCTCTCTGCCAACTATGCTGGTCCCAAAGTAACTCGGATCGGCAATAATCGTGCCGTCTTCGTCAGTCTATCCATAATTACCCAGACTGCATCGTGTCCTCGCTGGGTAACAGGTAAACCCACCACCAAGTCCATGGTGATGCTCTCCCACTTCCACTCTGGCACTGGAAGCGGTTGTAGCGGCCCTGCAAGCCTCTGATGCTCGTCTTTCACCTGCTGGCACACTAAGCACTGCTGCACGAATTCACCCACATCCCGCTTCATCCCCCTCCATGAAAACTCGCGTCTCAAGTCGTGGTACATCTTTGTGTTTCCGGGATGTATGGTGAATCTGGAACCGTGTGCCTCAGTCAGGAGCTCTCTCAATAGCTCCTCGTCTCTGGGAACGCACAACCATCCCCTCAGGTGCAGCACCTGGTCTATGAAAGAGAAGTCCCCAGGGTCTCCTGACAGTACTCTGTCGCGCAAGGACTGCAAGTACGGATCGGCCACCTGTCCTGTGATGATGCGGTCTATCAGCTCTGGCCTAGTCTATCGTGTCACAGTCACTGCCTTACAGTGCCCCCGTAACTCTAGGGGTCGCCAACTGCCCACCTCCTCCAAAAGGCTCCAACTCTGTAACTGTAAACTGGCCAAGTGTGCAGTTGCCTTCTGGCTCAAGGCGTTAGCCACCACGTTGGCCTTTCCCAGGTGGTAGGAAATGCTGCAGTCATAGTCCTTTAGGAGCTCCAACCAACGTCTCTGTCTCATGTTGAGCTCCTTCTGATCAAAAAGGTATCTGAGGCTCTTGTGATCTGTGAAAATCTCAAAGGTCCCGCCGTACAAGTAGTGCCTCCAGGTCTTCAGCGCGAAGACGGCAGCTGCCAGCTCCAGGTCGTGGGTAGGGTAGGTAGGCTCGTGGGGCTTCAGTTGCCACGAAGCGTAAGCGACAACGTGACCCCTCTGCATGAGCACACCCCCTAACCCCTGCAAGGAGGCATCCGTGTACACAACGAACCCGCCACTACTGTCAGGGATGGTGAGCACGTGAGTCGAAGTCAACCTCTCCTTCAGCTCCTGTAAACATGCCTCACAGGCATCTGTCCAAGTGAAGGGCACGTCCTTCTGGGTCAACTGTGTCATAGGACGCACAATCTATGAAAAGCCCCTGATGAATCGTCTATAGTAGCCCACCAGTCCCAGGAAACTATGAATCTCAGTGACTGAACGCGGTCTCTCCCACCTGAGCACTGCCTCGACCTTGGCTGGGTCCACCGCCAGGCTATCCCTAGAGATCACATGACCTAAGAAGGTCACCTCCCTCAACCAGAACTCGCACTTGCTGTATTTAGCGTATAGCCTATGTCGTCTCAGTGTGTCCAGAACCATCTGCAAGTGCTGTCCGTTCTACGTCTGATCTCGAGAATAGATGAGTACATCATCAATAAATACCACCACGAACTAGTCCAAGTACGGTCTAAACACCCGGTTCATCAGGTCCATGAAAGCAGCGGGGGCATTGGTCAGCCCAAACGGCATGACCAAAAACTCGTAGTGTCCGTACCGGGTGCGGAAAGCTGTCTTGGAGACGTCTGCCTCCCTGATCCTCAACTGGTGGTATCCAGACCTCAAGTCAATCTTGGAGAACACCGTGGCCCCTCGCAACTGATCAAACAAGTCGTCGATCCTCGGCAGCGGATATCTATTCTTAATGGTGACCCTATTCAGCTGTCGGTAGTCCACACAAAGGCGTAGGGTACTATCCTTCTTCTTCACAAACAGTATCGGGGCTCCCCAGGGAGACGCACTGGGCCTCACAAAGCCCTTCTCCAAAAGGTCCTGCAACTGAGACTTAAGCTCTCGTAGCTCAAGCGGTGCCATCCTGTATGGTGCAGTGGAGATGGGGCTGGTCCCTGGTACTAGTGAGATCTCAAACTCGATCTCACGCTCGGGCGGTAATCCTAGTAACTCGTCTGGGAACACGTCAGGGTACTCTCTGACCACCGGGATGCTCTGGAAGTCTGCAACAGGGCTGGGCTCTGCCACCACACAAGCTAAGAAGCCCTCACACCCCTGGCACAAAAGTCTCGCAGCCCAAAGTGCCGAAATGCACCTGAAGCCTCCGTCCACTGGCTATCCGTGAAACTCGAAAAAAGGTAACTCCGGTATGGAGAAGACGATCTTCCTCTCAAAACAGTCCACCAAAACGTGGTAAGTGGACTGCCAGTCCATCCCCAGAATTACGCCAAAGTCCTCCATCTGTATCATAATCAGGTCAGCTGGCAGACTATGTCCCCCGATACTGACCTCGCAACCCGTGTACACCTCCTCAGCTACAAACAGCTGACCACTCGGACCTCTAATTACGAACGGATTCTCTAATAGCATATAGTCCTGGCCCAAACTAACTGCGAAACTGGCTGCGACAAACGAGTGCGTAGTGCCGGAATCGAAAAGTGTGTAAACGATTCTGCCAGAAACTGAAACCATACCTGCCACCACCGATCCCGAAGCTCTGGCATCCCTGTGTGTCAGGGCGTTGATACGCCCCTCAGCTCTAGGTGCGGACGAAGCAGCCACACTCTGCGTCGGACGGGTAGGTGCTGGTCGGTACCCTCCTCGTGATTGCTGTCCTCCTCCTCGCGCCTGGGAACCGCGGCCTCCTGTGCGTCCTCCAGTGCTTGGCGCAGGAAGTATCTGCTGACCTCTTGCCCTAGACGGACAGTGCCTCCTGATGTGGCCCGGCTGGCCACACTGGTAGCAGAGGGGAACTCGACTCCCGCCCTCAGTGTGTCCCTGCTGTCGGCTGGGCGGGGGTCTGGTGCTGGCGACTAGCCCCTGTCGAGGGCCCCCAAAGGCCACTGATGGCCCTGCAAAACGTGACGGCTCTCCTGTGGACGCCACGTGTCTCCTCTCTCGCCGGCCCTGTGAAAAGTCTGGCTGGAAGGGCCTCTTCTGCCCGCCGTCAGTGTCTCACACGGACGAGTTGGTCTCCTCGTAGGTCATAGCTGACTCCACCACCCTCGAAAATGTAGGCAGCTTCAGGGGTTTGACATACCCCTGAATCGCAGGTCGGAGCCCCTCGGTGAACCTCCAAAGGCGCTCCTCCTCAGTGGCTACCGCTGTCGCTGCAAACCGGGACAGCTCCAGAAAATGCATGCGGTACGCGCTCACAGTCATCGTCCCCTGGCGGAGAGTGTGGAACTCGCGCCTCCTCTGGTCCTGCCACGTCTGTGGAAAGTACTGCTCGCAGAAGAGGGTGATGAACCGATCCCAAGTCGGCTCGTCCTTCTCCTGTCCCCTGACTGCCCTCCACCACCTGTGTGCCGCACTCTCCAGCTGGTACGTGGCAAAGGCCACGCGGCACTCCACCGGGGGGCGAAGGGTGTCGAAAACCTTCTCGAGTTGCTCGAGCCAGTCCTCTACCTCGGTCGGGTCCTCATCCCCCTTGAGGGCCTTCATCTTCCGGAACTGCCCGAAGAGCTCGAAGTGGCACTGCAGTGGAGATGCTGGTGCACCTCCAGGAAAAGGTGCCTCGTGCACAGAAGTGTCAGAGGAAGGTGGGGGCAGTGGCGGCCCATCCCCTCCCCCGTGTCCAGCACCGCGTCCGTTGTGTGGTCCCACAGAGGACTCCCCCTCTGCAACCCCAGGAAGAGGTGCTCGGGGCGGTGGGTGGAGCTCCTCTCCCACAATATTCGGTATTAGCTGGGCGAGGTCCTAGGCCTGAATTCCCGGGAGCAGTGGCTGGTCCACTGAGGCGTCGACAGCAGCACGCCCACCTCGCCGACCTCGTCCTCGGCCGCGCCCGCGGCCCGCCTCGCTAGTCCCGCGACGAGGCATCTCCTGCAAGGAGGCACAAAACAAAGCGGAAACACGTCAATACGGAATGATATCTAACGAAAACGTCTAAGAGCTCATGTCAAGAGATATGTTGTGGTGGCTACTCTAGTTATAGACACGTGAATTGGTTATTTTCCAGTCAGTTGATTCACTTCTCGGGACGACCTTGCTCTGATACCATCTTGTAACGACTCGATTCCCGAGTCCCTAGGAGACACGAGAATCGAACCGACTCGACTAACCAAGACCTAGTCGTCCAACGAGGAAGTAACCAAAAGAGCAGTAAAATAAACCACATTCAGCCTGAATATAACTAGCAGTAACAAAATACAGCAATAAGAAAAGGAACTACTACAGTATACACCACCACAACAGTAGAACAACAAATATGTACATAACATGAAGCTTACAATAAAGAAGTCCAAGGAGTAACAAGGAAACTACTCACTACAGTGGAAGAAAAGTATAAAAGAACTGCGGCAACTCTACTGGACCCTACTAGGCCCAGCGTCCTCTGCAGCTGCTGACCCTGGCTGCTCAACACCTGGTCCTGAAAAGTAACGAGTGTAACACGTCAGCGAAATGCTGAGTAGAGTGGCAGCTAAAAGCTAAAGAAACAGTAGAGTGTACAGTAGCTGTTATATTTTTACTTTCTTTAATTACGTCTTTCTATTATTTCATGATTTATTTATTTCTCAGATCCTTCACTTGATCTCGAATGTTCCTCGTGGGAACGATCTTGATTGCAGTCTTTTTCGAAAAGTAGAAGTAACACGTGGTGCTCCCCTGGCCGGGAGAGTCCCCCATGGTGGTCCTACCCCCAGTCAACTACCCCAAGGTCGCTGACAGACGTAACGGTGACTACGGCACGCGCGATAAGTGCATGGATAGCTACCCCGCATTGGCACGCGGTCAGTCATTTTCGTTAACGGGTGCGCTCAAAACAGAGCACGGAACCAGTATAGGGCAGAGCCCTCTCAGTAACAGGGGTCCAACGCCTCCACAGTCCGCGCACCCTCGCCTGACTACCCTGGTTTGCCCAGTGGACCTAACAAGTCAGTGTAGGAGGCTAGCAGAACCCTGGGGCCCGTGGGGTAGCTAGTGCTCTCCCTACACTAGTGGCTCTCCTCGATACTGCGTACGCGAGGGCCAGCAAGTCGGTGTACAGTGGCCAAACCCACCCCGGTCTCAACCTGAGGGCGGCAAGCTCCCCTCTACACTAAGAGGTAATGTGTGCTCTCTTTGGTACCACGTACCCAAGAGACAACACACTTCCATGTTTCACTTTCTCAGTTCCATTCTATTCTCTTTCCAGGAGTTCTACTCCTAATTCCCCGTAGGGTTCATGTTCTTTTCGTTTGGCCATTTAGGTTTCATCGTTCCAGTTTTACGTTCGTACAACCCATGTTCTCAATCATATTTATTTATTCATAATAGGCAGCTGTTAATTTACAGGCAGCTATTAATTTACAGGTAGCTATTATTTCCTTTCCACTTTTCCAAGACTGCAATATATATATATTCCACTAGTTTTCCAGTCCTAGGTTTCATGCCGTACCCTAGGATCTATCATTCAATCTAGTTTTCCAGTCCTAGGATTCATGCAATACCCTAGACTCTATTAATTGTTCTACAATTGTAACAAATTATGCTAAATAAATTAAAAGCCACTCTACCAGCTACAACGGGAGTACTGGGGGCGTGGTCGACAATCCCGCGTACCTCCGCAACCCCCAAGACTGCAATGGTACGGGGTCCTAACACAAGGATCAAACACAAGGAGTTTCTCAGAACAGTATACAATTACTGTAAACGGGTAGAGGATTTTATTCTGGAAAGAACGCAACTCGCAATGCGGAAAACGGACTCCAAACGGGCCCTAAACGGGTCGAAAATGACGAAACTGTCCAAAATCAGACGTATGGAACCTCTTCCAGACGTCTTAAAAGTGGGTCAGATTGTACCTTCGCTCTGTGTAGTCCTTCAGACGTCCAGAAGCCTGTTGGAACGTCTGACCCCGGTTCCCAGACGTCCGATGGTCACCCCGGAAGTCTGGAAGTCATCTCCGTCGTCTGGCACTGCGGCCAGACGTCTGATTCACGTGGGATGACGAGTCCTCGCGCCCTCCCGAGCAGAACCTGCACGCACCCACACCTGCTCTCAGCACGACGGATCGCAGACGAAGGCGCGGCGGATGACTGCATGGCCGTACACACGAAAAAGGAAGAGGATAGAAATATCTTACCTGCCAAACGTCTGGATAGTCCTCCAGACGTCTTCACCGTCGTCTGGTCGTAAGCCCAGACGTCTGATTCTGGAAAATTTTCCAGAATCAGAGACCGACTCACCTCCGCCCGCGATGCACGGCCGCGCCGCGCCCCGTCCACCTGCTGCCGAGCTGCAGCAGCCCCTCCGTGACACTCCACGCCCGCTGCTCCCCCGCTGGCCGGCTCTAGCTGCCCTGGCAAGCTCGAGCCCTCACGGTCGAGAGTCTTCTTCTTCTTGCAACACCCCCCCTCCCGCACACTCATTGCGGCCGCTGCTACCGTCGCTCGCTCGGTCGCGCTCTCGCACTGGCAAGGTGGAAGCGAAGAGGAAGGTGGAGGAGATGAGGGTGAGGGAGAGGGCGAGGGCGTCCTTATAAGGCTGCGCGGGGAGAGAGAGAAAAAAGCTGTGCACCTGCAGGAGGAGAGAGAGAAAAAGAGGGGCGAGAGCGGCGGGTGCAGTCTGTGCGTGCAGGCACGAAGACGCAACCCCGTACGCCGCAAATTTTGATTACCAGACGTCTGGAAATGGTTCCAGATGTCTGGGACACTTCCCAGACGTCTTAAAAGCCCGTCTGATGCCTCGTTCTTAACAGCATCTGTGGTTGGATTGCTCGCTTAATTGGGGCAGCTTCTAAGGGTGTAACGTCTAATCAAGGCCTTAGAATGAGACATGGCGCATAGCCGCATCACCTGGAGGTGTCGCTCGAAGCTGTAGGAGCCGAATAGAGCTTCAAGCTTTCTTCGAAGCTCTGCGGTAATGGCACAGCACCTGAGACCTGAAACTCAAGAAAAAGGGCCTCACAACCGTGTCAGATAGCTCAGTAGTATCGTCGAGGGACAACGAGTATTGTGGTGGGTGTAGTGTAGAGTGAGGGGGTGTGAGGTGGTCGAACGGTGATAGAGACGATTGTGCGAAGGTGGGGTGTTCGGGGGTGTGTTTGAAGGAGTAATCAATGAAATAGATAAAGGGTTTTTGCCCCTTGAGTCGAGGTGGAGGTGTAGGGATGAACGGCAGCCAATTTGGTGGAGCGTAGTGGCCGTGCGAACTCGCCAGAGGTACACCGGTGAGATGGAAGATGGGGAGCGTGCGAGTGAGATGGTGGTAGAAACAGAGTGTAGTTGGTGTGTGAATGAAGTAGAGTTAAGGAACTTATCTAGGTAGTTGGCAGACGATGGGGAGCAGAGGAGACACCGGTTGCGGTGTGGTCGGCACCGAGGAAGAAGGTGACACCGGTTGCGGTGTGGTCGGCACCGAGGAAGAAGGTGACACCGGTGGGGGTTCGACAGCGAGGACGAAGAAGATAGAGGCACCGGCCAGTGTTGCACGATGCGGAGGAAGCTGAGGGAGACAAATCTGTCACCTGTATTGCAAACGGACAAGGAATGAGGACGAAGGAGGTCGCCGAACATCGAGGAGCACTTCGGCCAAAGGAGGAGAGAAGAATCTAGGGTTATTCCGATTGAATTCGAGCGTGAGGAACTCGGTCTGATCTGGGGATTCTTTTATAAGCCTCTGGAGGATGCTTTGAGCTTGGGAAGCAAGCTTCCCAAGCTTGGAAGGTTCGTCGGAGATGGAAGCTTGAAGGATACCCGAATCTCTCATGCGTTCACATGAGAGATTGGGAAGGTTGTAGGGCTTAGGATCTGGCTCAAACAGAAGGGAATTTCTTGACGAAATTCCCTTTCAAATCTGAGAGGGATTCATCAAGGAATCAAGGAGAACATGCCAAATCAAGCTCACTGGAGTTGTAGGATTAGGATTTCATGGAGGTAGGGACCTATTTGTGAAGTAGATGACAAATTTGGGGGCTATTTGTAAAAAATTCAAAAGCTAAGGGGCCATGTGTAATAAAAAAAATTAGACTTGGACCAAAGTCTAAACTAGGTTGAAATAATTTCAAATTGGGCCCAAATTTTGGTACAAACCTAATTTAGACCTAAGAAATCCAATGGTGAAATTGGATTTTGGTTTTGACCTAGTTTGACTATGTAATTTGCATAATTACCCAAATTAAGGTAAATATCTGTCTGAGACTCTATTTTAGGTCAAGACGAGTTCCAATGGTCAAATTGAAGGTACCAAACCCTAGAGATTATTTTTCTATGATTTTTAAAGGGTTTAAGTGAATTTTATCCTAACCAAAACCTAAGTAGATTAAGCAGGTCTATTTTTAGGGTTTCAGATGTCCATTAATTCCTGTAACGCATGAAAACCCTTTCCTGTATGTTCTAACCCACTTATTAGACTCTTAAGACCATTTGACCTTTGCTTAACCCATGAGAGAACCCATGGTTATTTTATTTTTGTGATATAATGGTAAATTTGAAGAAATAACCCTGTATTCTTATCTTCTTCTCAAATCAATGTTTTGTGCCCTTAAGACCTTCTGATGGATATGTAGGAGCTTTGATTGGCTTAATCAGATCAAACTGAGCTAGTTATGGCTCATGATAGTGTTCCCATCATTAAAGTATGACTACCATATCCAGAAAGAGGACTTCTTTGTGTCTTGCACTGTTTAGCGTGCGTTCTTATCTCTTATTGGGATCGAACACGTTTCCGTATTTCTTGTTATCTTGAGTACTTGAATATTAAATGTAGATGATATAAATCAAGTTGTTGACTTGGAATGTGAATAATTAAATTGATATAATTAACTGTTGAGTTAATTACAATTCGTAAATGATTCTCATGTTTTAACGATTTATAAAGTATTTAAGCTTATTGAATATGGCCTTATCATAACATGTGTAAAAGGAACTCTATGGTTGATAAAACTAACATCATTGTGACTATTAATTAATTAAGAATTAAATTAGAACCACTATTCGAAGTGGAAACTACTTGTAAACGGATAAGTGGGTGGATATCGTGAATACCTGGAAATCCTGGAATTTAAAAGTGTAATTGTTGGTATGGTTTGATTGGATACCAATAAATGATACAGCTATTTGGAAATGATTAAATAGTCACTATGACAGATTTGTCAGAAATTAAAAGATTTGGATAACTGGTTTTAGCCCGCTACTCATCGAATTTGGCAGTATATTTGGTTTGTTAGATCAATTTTAGGCTGGTTTAGTGTGTTGCTAGCCTCCCTACGACTTTTTTGAAATGACCTAGTGCCTGTTTGGGGTGTTTAAGATGTCTGGACTAACCGTCAGACGTTTGCCCGGTCGTCTGGATGAAAGGCTAGACGTCTGAAAGTGGGAAAATCTCATACGTTCTTTACGCTCTACACGCGAGCGGTGCGCAGAGCTTCTCTCTCCTCCACACGCCTCACCCCTAAATCCTAACCCCCTTCTATTTGCATCCCCCTTCTCACCACCCTCACCCCCTCACCACCAGCCACAGCCACCTCCAGCCGTCACCCATGTGCAGCCACGGTGAGAGAGAGAGGGTGAGCAAGGGAGAACAAAGAGGAGAGAGAGGGATAGTGTGAGAGAGGAGGACCAAGGTCAGTGGACCTTTGGGGAGCTCGGTGGAGCTGCGCGGCCAGCGGCAAGCACGCACACGAGGATGAGGGGCTTAGGGAGGCTGTCTCCCGGCCCTCTACAGCTGCTGAAGCTGCTGCGGTGCGTTGCGAATGGCATTGCGAGGAGACCATCATCGTGGAGGAGGTTCTGGTAATAGAAAAGTTCTAGTATCAGACATTTGGAGCATCAACCAGACATCTGGAGAGGCATCAGGATGTCCGGAGCTGAAGCTGGACGTCTGAAAGCATAATATCACGCAAGGTACATGTTTCCTATGCTACTTTCTGCCATGCAAATCATAGCACAGGAAATGTTTCGCTGTTATTGGTTCTGCATTTTCATACGCAGGTGCGGGGCATTGGAAAGGCACACGGTTCACCTTTCCAAGCACTTTTGGACGTCTGACCTCATTGCCAGACATCTGACAGCACTTTCAGACGACCAGAGGCGTAGTCCGATGTCTGGAACTTCCTTCAAATGGTCGCAGAGAGATTCGGACATCTGAGGAACTTGCAGGAGACACAAGGTAAGATCTGATGTCTTTTAAGACTTCTGGGACTAGTCCCAGACGTCTGATTTTGGATAGTAACCGTGTTTTTGGCCCATTTAGGGCCCAAATGGAATTGGATTCCCGCAAATGAAGAACCACTGTTTTCCACTCAAGTTTCTCTACGTGTTCGTGTTGAGTACCTACTGTTTTGAGCTCGTCTGATGTAAATTAGTCGCTGGTACAGGATACCAGCCGGTGGCGTGTTCGGGGCCTGCGAAGACGATGAGATCTGTAGTGCAGGCCCCCATTCCTCCCGTGATACCCGGTAGAGTGGTTTAATTCATTTGTTAAGATGTGAATAAAGAATATGCTTTCTTAGATTAAATTGATTGAAACTCTAGGATGTGGAATGAACCCTAGGGTAGAAATGTATGAGCCTAATGTTGTGCTACTCTGTTTACTTGAAATGCATGTTAAAATACGAGCTACCTGTATGTGAGTGAGAAATTAAACTGTGAAATCAAAAGTTGCATGTATATGATTGAGAATTGAATTGTGAAAACACGAGTTGCCTGTATATGGATGGGGAATGAGTTATGAACTATGAGATCTGAATATGGTAAATGAGATGAATATGAGCATGAACCCTACAGGGAATTAGGAGTAGAACTCCTGTGTATGAAAGGAATCTGGAATGTATACAGGAAGTGAGTTGGCCCTTGTGTACACGATACCAAGGAAAGCAACTGTCTCTTTTAGTGTAGAGCGGAGCTAGTCGCCTGTGGGTTGAGACTCGGGGTTAGGATTGGCTACTCTACACCGACTCGTGTTGGCCCTCGCGTATGTGGTACCGAGGCGTGCTACTAGTGTAGGGAGGGAGCTAGCCACCCCACAAGGCCTGGGGTTAAGCTAGCCACCCTACACCAACTTTATTAGGCCTGCTAGGCAAGCCAGGATAGTCGGACAAGGGTACGCGGACTGTGGAGGGGCGAGACCCCTGTTCTGAGAGGGCAAGGCCTTATATTGTTTCGTGATGTACCTTAGGCATACCCGCTAGCAGAAATGACTAACCGTGTGCCAGTGTAGGGTAGCTACCTGTGCACTTATCACGCGTACCGTAGTCACCGCTATGTCGCGACAGTGACCTCAGGCTGGTTGACTGGGTGTAGGACTACCGCAGGAGACTCTCCCGACCAGGAGAGCACCACGTGTACCTTCTACTCCACGAAAAGGACTGCAATCAAGATCGTTCCCATGAGGAACAAGCAAGATCAAGAAACACTTGGATACTTTGTGAAATAAATGAAGCAGAAATACATAGATGAGATAAATAGAAATGAGAATCAAACCTGGTTGTTTGTTTTACTTTACTTGCACATAAATAATGTAAACACCACTCTAGTCAGCGTTCGTTGACTCTGTCTTTTCGTAACCCTGTTCAGGACCAGGAGTTGAGCTGCCCGAGTTTCCGACTGCAGAGGGAGCTGGGCCTAGCCGAGCCTAACCGTAGTTGTTTCTTTCCAGCTCTTTCATTTTTCTTCTATTGTAGTGAGTAATGGACATTTGTTTAACTATTCCAGTTACTTTCTATTTCCTTTTCGCTGTTGTTGTTGTGGTGGCATGTACTATTTTGAAACAGTTGCTCTACTTTCCTTTTCTGTTTTGTTTTTCCTTCTTCTTAGTTATAATGCATGTGTGGATGTGGTATTATTTCTTACTTTTGGTTAGTTCTTGTTGGACGACTGGGTCTTGGGATTAGTCGAGGCGAGCCGGTCTTGGGTCCTGTAGGGATCCAAAAACCAGGTCGTAACATTTTTTGTTAGAGTTAGCAGCCAACTGAGATAGCGGGATGCACGGCTCGAGGTTTGGAGTGGTTTCTTTTTCAGTCGATGGGTGGGTCATTGGCTGTCTATAGTTCAGTGTACATAGCGCTTGTATGTGTTCATGCTACATGACGTAGCTAGCCACCACCCCTTTCTACAATAGCCCCAGGGTCACGGAGTGTGGTGACTCAATGAGTATGAGTCGCCTTCTCGGCTAAGAGGGTGGCTTATATCAGTCTTGCACTGTAGAAAGTTACACGAGATCATCTCGTGCCTGACACATCGATTGAGGGATTGTGAACTATAAGGATATGGGAAAATTACATAAATGGAACTGGATAATGAGATGTCTAAGAAATGAATTAATTAAAGCAATAATACCTATTTTCTCTTGTTCTCGGTTATTGTTGCTCTCTATTATTGTTGTTCTACTATACTCAATTTTTACTGATGTGTTTTTGGGTTTCATACGTAGGTGTATTTGGTAGTTCGCAAGGTGATTTTCATTATGCATCTCCTTGGGCTTATATACTTAATGTAGATTCTAACGGAGGGTGTGAGATATGCGTGATACGAAATAAAATGCGAAAATAAAATATCAATCACACAAAATGAGCAATCTCACAATCACACAAGTATTTTTAGGTGGAAACCCAAGCCTAGGTAAAAACCACCACCTAAGCCTTTTGACCCTAGTAGATCAAATCCACTAACCAAGTCACTGAAACGAGGGTGACTTAACCTTCTACAACCACACTACTTGTACGAGGGTAATGTACCTCAAAACCTCCTCTCCACAAGGATTATTTTGTCTCGCGAGGGAGACGGGAATTCGCAAGTGAATACCCAACCAAAAAATAAAAGAAAAACAAATACCTATAGAGTCACAAAGTAAATATAAAGCTATGCTACTATAGGCAAGAATCTCCCCTTAACAGGAAGAGAGTAGGCGTGATCATGGCAGAGTATTGATGCTCTCAAATTTATTGAATAAGTCTTGGAGAGCAAGACCACTTTCTTTCTTGATGATTCCTTCTCTATGACACAATGAGTGTGGAAGTAGTGTTACCTAGTGTGTTTAACAAAGGAAGGGTTCTCCTCTATTTATAGATGGCTTAGGAACCCTTAGGAAGGTCTAAGTAGTTGTTGGACACAAATACAAGACAAATCAGGCCGAAATCAGGATCATTTATGATTTTGACAGGGTTACCAGATGTCTGGATCTAGTATCAGACGTCCTGGTCGTCATCTGATCTGAAGGTCAGACATCTGCTCTAGAAGGGTGAAAGATCTGAACTAAGTTGGATCAAGACGGACTTCTAAGAATCACTTATAAGACGTTTGGGATACTAATCAGACGTCTAATCCTAAGATTGTTTCCTTCCTATTTTTCACAAGATCGAAATAGGGTACTACTATTAATTTGCACAGACGACAAGTCGGACGTCTGGCAATATGTTTGGACATCTGGAAATAGGATTCTCTACAGGAATTGATTTTCTGACACTAAACGGCTATTTGGTCTGACAAAAGGTGATTTGGGTCAGATCTTAGCCTAATGTTTATTTATCAAACATCTGGGATTCTCTACTGACGTTTGAAAGTAGCTGTAAATTAAATTAAGGGTTAATCCTCAAAGATTAAGTCTAACAAGCCAACAATCCTCTAGTTGAATGTCTGGCAAGGTCCTCAGACATCTTCTAAGACTTCTAGACTATGGGTTGGACATTTGAAGGTGGCAGACAGAGAGTGGGTTACCAGCCTAAGTGTTTTAGATGTCTGGACAAAAGGTTAGATGTCTTAAAAGTCAAGATCATATGTCTGATGTCCAGATTGGACATTTGATCTGGCTGTTTGAAGCCTATTTTGATTTCTTAATTTATCTAAGAGTTTGTCTAAGTGTCCTAGGGTAGTGTATTTGTTCTTAGGACTGTTGTTTGTTACTTTGGGCTCTTTAATAAATAATCTAAGCAAATAAAGAGCAAAGAACAAATAAAAGAAACAAAATACAAGAATAGAATAAACTTTTATCCTGTTCTTCATCTTCATTTTTCTTCAAGCTCTCACTCTAAGTGAAGCTCCTTCTCCTCCATCAAGCTCCTCTAATCCACCATGGATGCGAGCTTGAGCTCATTCACACTTGTATCCATTTGCATTTATCCTGAAACTATAACTCAAATATAAATATTAAATAACAAGTGTTTTGTTATCATCAAAATCAACAATTGAGGTGATCTTGCACCAACACTTATGTTCTGCAGCAAATCCTCTGGTTAGTACTAAATTTATATTCCTTTAATAATGCAATATGATTAGTTTGTTGGTTATGTTTATATTTTATGATTATGTGTTGGGTGATTGCGATCTTATCAGTAATTTGTGCTAGTGTTAGCACACAGCAACTCGGGTTCCGTCGCTTAGCGGACTTAGGTCGTCACATAGGATAACATCCCCAATATTGATAGCCTTCCCCATGAAATGCCATCTTTTGATTTAGGTTTGAATCAAGAGATGGAATAAGAGGGGGCTAGGAGTGTGAAGGGTGGTGCAGGAGAACAATAAAAGAATGATAAAACAATCACACACTATGAAGGTGAAGAGGGCCTTCATGGAGTGGATGATACAAATGCAGCAACTTTGGATCATAGAGAAACATCTGAAGCTGGGGTAAGTGTTGTGAAGCTTATGAAAAAATGGGGGAGAACACCAAGTTCTATGGTAGGGAGAATAAAGAGTAGAGCGAAAAAATAGAGGGACGAGTGGAGAACCAAGGAGAGAATAAAGGAAGAAATTTGAATGAAGGCACACTTATGCAGCAACTTTGGATCATAGAGAAACATCTGAAGCTGGGGTAAGTGTTGTGAAGCTTATGAAAAAATGGGGGAGAACACCAAGTTCTATGGTAGGGAGAATAAAGAGTAGAGCGGAAAAATAGAGGGACGAGTGGAGAACCAAGGAGAGAATAAAGGAAGAAATTTGAATGAAGGCACACTTGATGCTAAGGAGAGTATTAAAACCAAGAGTGAAGGTACTACAAAGAAGAAAAAGGAGAAAATAGTACTTGTTCATGATCTTGAGGTGGATGAACCTCAAGACAGAATCAAGGAACAGGGAGATAACAAGGAGGTCAATTTGGAGGTTGGTGTTAATATCGCACTCAATAATGATGTTGATAGTGATGCTGTAAGCGTGTGAATTATCCTTGTATTGACATTTACTTACTGGGTGAATTTACCAGGATGTTTGTAATGCAATAACAATACCTATGCAATCCACACGATGATTATGAGGAGCGTCACCAAGTCACTGATGAAGTAAACGACGCCATTCAATCATTCCTCAGAGATCCAGTTGACAAGTAATTTTGCATACTCCTTCCAATATTAATATGTGCTATTTTACATAATAATATATATAATGTTGTATTACTGTGACAACATAGGTTGCAGAGAAACTATCACACCCCTTTGGATAACTATTGTAGGGGTCAGCACATATATAACTTGCTTTGTGGAGGAATGATCGAGGACATAATGAGTTTATTCCATAACTTAAGTACAATTGCATTATAATGGAGCATCTATATGTGTACTAAGATATGGATGTTTCAATTAAAATAGATAATTGATGCTTATATGGATTACTTATTTTTCAAGTACTCCACAATGTCAAAAGGGGAGGCCCCATACTTTTTTCGATTCTTGACCATCATGGTATATTTTTATCACTCTAAGTTATTTGGCCATTACTTGTAGTAACACATAATAATTAAATGTTGTTGCTTGCAAAGTTTGATAAAAAATAGAGCTCAAAGATTAACAAAGGATGAACAGACCTCTCTTTGTGAAATATTCGATGCAAGACCAAGTACTTTTGGAAATATTAAGAAGGCATTTTTCCCATTGCATCTACCAAGACATTGGATACTACTCATGGCAAGTTTCAAGACCAATGAGTTCTGTGCATACAACTCGCTAGGGCATGACAAGAGGAGTAAGTTTGAGGCATTCAGATGGGTAAGTGTGATATTGTGTACCAATAATTAAAGAGACTAATGTTTACAAGTCGCTCAGGGTTCTTATATTGTAATGAACAATTTGGTGCAGAAGGACATTGCCATCAGTTTATATGCAATGTAGATGCCATATGTAGATACATCAAAATGGAGGGTGCAGTTCATAGCAGATGTTCCATAGCAACCTAAAACAAGCATAGACTAATAGGTTGTAGTGTATTTCAACTATGATATGTTTTATGTTCGATCATTACAAACTTCCCTTAAAAATATAAATGTGGTGAAAAGATAAGTCCCACAACATAACATGGATGTAATACATTTTGTCTAAAAGTGTAATACAACTGATATTGAAAATGGATTGTATAGAAAATTGTAGCCACCCTGGGCTAACCACATCCTATGCGATGTTGTATTATAATAGATCATTCAAAACTTCCCTTTACAACCACACCTTGTGCTAACCAAAGGCTTTGTAATACAAAATTCAAGATAGATGTGATACAAAAATGAATGTTGTTGGGTGGTTGTTCAGAAGTAGACTTTGCCCTATGCGATGTTGTATTACAATCGATCATGACAAAAACTTCCCTTTACAACCTCACCTTGGGCTAACCAAAGGCTTTGTAATGCAAAATTCAAGATAGACATGATACAAAAATGAATGTTGTTGGGTGGTTGTTCAAAAGTGGACTTTGCCCTATGCAATGTTGTATTACAATCGATCATTACAAAAACTTCCCTTTACAACCACACCCTGTGCTAACCAAAGGCATTGTAATGCAAAATTCAAGGTAAATGTGATACAAAAATGAATGTTGTTGGATGGTTGTTCAGAAGTGGACTTCGCCCTTGTATTACACATTGTGGTTGTGATCTCCACTTTAATTTTCACTCTTTTAATAGTGTCGTATTGGATTACATTGAATACTTATTTCTAAGCAACCAACCTCTCTTAAGTTGATTAATTAGTGGTCGTATTTTACATATTTAACACAGTTACATATCTTTCAAGATTGAATGTGTGCACAGAACTCCCTTGTATTACACATTTCACTAACGTAGGTAAACTTAAGAAATTGAATAAGCACCTGTTGACAGAAATAATATAGTTCAAACAATAATTTGATCAATGAGCTTTTATTTGATTGCAACTAAACAAATAGAGTATCTCACTTCGAGTCGCTATATTCAATAAAACAAACAAAAAAAAAGAATACTGGTTGCTTCAAACATTCTTAAATAGCAATCAAAATAGATTTCATCATCCAAAAACATGTAGCATTCGCTGTCGGAGCTAATGTCATGGAGAATGTTGTCTATCCTGGAAAGAATAACAAATGATGTATATGATAAGATGTATGTACAATCATATATAGAGGAAAAAATAAACATTAAGTGCATTGAAAGAGGTTACCTATCATATGGATGTTGAGATGAAGAGCTTTTCATTGGACAATTTCTTGAATCATGGCCAATGTTAAACTTGAAGCATAGCTTACATCGATGACCTTTGTTATATTTCTACTCAATTATGGGTTTCATACATCTACTGCCAATCTTCGATTTTCCACATCTGGCACTTCCTTTCGTTTTAGCTATTTTAGGTTCCTTGATTTATATCAGCAGCAGGGGAAAAATCGAATGAATGAGAGGCTGGTTCTTCATCAAGTGATATCTTAACCTTAACCATGTCTTGAATCTCACAAGTAGCAGATTCAATTAACTTCTTTGCAACTTCTGTAGTATCGTCATATTAATTGCCTCATTTATCAAAACTGAAGACATATGATGGAGCTCCTTTGCAACATCATTATGTTTAGATATCTTGTATATAGGATAAGAACTCAACTTCCTGTAGTTCCTCTTCCATCTATGCAAGATGTAACAATCATCAAGAATGCATACATTCCTATGTTTTAACACGACAAATATGTGCTTACATGAAATGCCTGTAAAGGCCATGTATCTACAATCACATTGATATAGTTTATCACTTGGACAATATGTAACTTCGTTTGGTTCTGATGTTGCTCCAATACAGGAGGTTTTGTATATAGATCCACAATCATTCATGGACAAGTCGACATTAAACATTAGAGAATCAACTATTTCCTTTTGGGCATCGTAAAAAATACTCTTCGTATAGATATCATCCAATTGATGCTCAATATTCCAAGATGTTTCCACCAACAGTCGCTTGACTAACGTGTCGTTGTTCATGGCATTCTCAGTCTCTCTCATTCTATTCAAAGCCATCTGAAATCTACATATAAATTCATTCAATGTGTTCTACTTTCTTAATGAGCTATTGAGAAAGGAATGTAAATTGTCACTCCTTTGGGTAGTTTTCATGCTAGCAGAAAAACGATTGGGCATATATGCAGGTACCCACCTATCTTTAATCTCAAAAATTGATTTCAATCAGATATTGTCCAAAAGATCCGACTTCTTAACAATATTGATCTAGCATTCATCAAATTGACTTGGGTTTCTGCAATTCCATATCAACTGACTAAGTTGCGATATTGGAACACTGCCATAATTCAAAAATCCAATCTTTGCTCCAAATTTGTTTACAATATGCCAAGCACAGAACCTGTGTTCAAAGTTTGGAAAACATGATGCAATCGCAGCTGTTATGGATGGGTCCTGGTTAGTTACAATGGATAAGGGATGCTTACCAACTACCTCAATAAACCTACTGAAAAGCCATTCAAAGGAATCCTGTCTCATTCATTAATTGACCATTTCCAAAAATAGCTAATTTCTTGTGATGGTTCATGCCACAAAAAGTAGCAAAAATGAGTTTGTACTTGTTCGTGTTGTACATTGTGTCAAATGACATAACATCGCCAAATAGCTTGTAATCCTCTAAAGATACAGGATCAATCCACACATAGTTGCATAGGCACTGATCGTCGTGGACTGAATACAAATAAAAAAAACTTGCAGTCGTCTTTTTGCAATGCTGAAAATGGTCAAAAGGATACTGACTTGCTTGTAATTACATCGAGGGATTTCTCTGAGAATGCCTCTAACAACATATGAATTTCTTGTATGATAAAAACTTCATCTTCATGATCTTATCTATGGAGAACTTGGTACTACTCTTACAAATACTAAATCCACATGAAATAGCATATTGTGCATAGAATATTTTCGCCTCGAGATTGAGTTGAATTCCATACTAATGGTGGGTGTCATTAAACCATTACTTTCAATGAGATGTCCACATGAGAGTCAAAATCATCAATCTCAATAACTGTTCCATTGCAATCTAAGCATAAAAAAAATGTATATTGTCAATGCATAATGTGAAATGTTTTGTGAACTTTTGTAATGTAATGTGTTTGTGGTATTGATTATTATGCTTTCGTAATACATGTTTTTCTCGATTACTGAACATGTTCTTCCCACTACAGATGCTCCTGTTGGAAAGAAAGTGTGATGTCTTAGAAAGAGAATATGGGCAAGTAACGTGGTTTAATGTGTTGGTGCAAAGGCATCACGATCGTCAATTTTGATGATAACAAAACACTTATGATTTAACATTTGTATTTGAGTGTACAAGTTTTAGGATAAATGTAAATAGATACAAGTATGAAGGAGCTCAAGCTCACATCCATGGCGGATTAAAGGAGCTTGACGGAGGAGAAGGAGCTTCACTTGGAAGCGAGAGCTTGAAGAAAGGAGATGAAGAATAGGATAGAAATATTCTTTCTTGTACCTTGTATTCTTGTCTTGTACTTTGCTCTTTTATTTCTTTAGATTCTTGTAAAGAGCCAAAAGTACCCTACCTCAGTCTAAGGAAACCTTACACCTCACTAGGACTCTTAGACAAACACTTAGAAAAATCAAAAAACCAAAATAGGCTTCAGACAACCTGATCAAATGTTCAATCTGGACCTTAGATGTCTGATCTGACTTTAAGATGTCTGACCTTTTGTCCAGACGTACAAACACATAGGTTGGACTTAGTGCTTTCTGTCCGTTGATTTCAGTCGACTAGCCCGTAGTCTAGACGTCTTAGAAGATGTTTGATACCAATGATAGACATTCAACAATAGGACCGTTGGACTGTCAGAAGATGATCCTTGGAAATTACCTTATAATTAATTCTATAACACTTTTAGATGTCCGCAGATCATCCCAGCTGCCAGATAAATAGATGTTAGGCTAATATATGACCCAAATCACTTTTGTCAGAGGATTTAACCATTAAGCCCCTCGGGAAATCCATTCCCACAGAAGATTATCTTTCCAGACGTCTAGAGACTTTGCCAGACGACCAACCTATCATCTAACCTAAAAGACACTAGAACCATGTTTTGATCTTGTGAAAATAGGAAGAAAGCCATCGTAGGATTAAATGTCTGATTAGTATCTCAGACGTCTTAAAAGTGAGTTTTAGACATCCATCTTGATCCAGCCCTGATTAGATCATCTACCCTTCTAGATCAGATGACTGAACCTTAGATCAGGCGATGACTCAGACGTTTGATCATAAACCAAACGTCTGATAACCCTATCAAAATCATAAATGACCCTGATTTCGGTGGGCTTTTGGGCCACCCTCTTGAGCCTTGTTCCCAATGGCTACAAGAGACTTCCAAGTCCTTCCAAAGCCTTCTTAGGACCTCTATAAATAGAGGATCACCCTTCCTAAGCTAAGCACACCTTGAGAAACTACTTCCACACTAAATTGTGTCCAAGTGAAGAAGAAAAATATCTAGAAGAAGTTCTTACTTTCCAAGCCCTCTAACATTCATCCAAGGGCACCATTACGCTGCCGACTTCACATCACACCTCTTCCATCTAAGGGAAGTCTTTTTGCCTATAGAAGCTAATTTTGATTTACACTTACTTTGTGACTTAATAGGATATATTGTAATTGTCTTTTTTTGGGTATTCGCTTTGCGAATTCCCATCTCCCTCGCAAGACAAAATACTCCTCATGAAGAGGAGGGGTTTGAGGTACACTAAGCTCATACAAAGTAGTGTCGGTTGTATTGAGTTTGAACTACCCTCATTTTAAGTAGTTTGGTTAGTGGATTTGATTGACTAGGTCGATCAGGAAATCCTAAGTCAAGAGGCTTAGGTGGTGGTTTTTACCCGGATTTGGGTTTCCACCAAAAAATCATTATGTGCTTGTGAAATTGCATATTTGTGATTGTCATGTTATTTCCGCATTACTTTTGTATCATGCTCGATCTCACCCCCTCAATCTAGGTAATTACAATTGGCATCAGAGCTGGTTCTCGCATTGACGGAGTCACACCTGGTGAGGATCCAATGGAGGGAAGCATCATGGTGACTAGACACGTAGAGGGACAATCCACTACCTATCTTCCCTACTACAACGGGAGCAACTATGCATATTGGAAGATTAGGATGAAGATGTGGCTTCAAGCCAACGACTTCACCATTAGGGCTAGATGTGAGACTCCTTTCGACATCTCAAAGAGACCCACTAGAGGCTACTGGCAGCAACAAGTTCAGGAGCTATCGATCAATGCAAAGACGATGAATGCCTTGTTTTGAGCTTTGAGCCTGGAGGAATTCAACCGCATCTCACAATGCACCACCGCATATGAGATATGGCACAAGCTTAAGGTAACTCATGAAGGTACCTCTAAGGTAAGAGCTTCTAAGATTAATATATTATCTCAAGATTTTGAATCTTTCTCTATGAAACTCAATGAGTCTTTAAGTGAGATATGTACTAGGCTCACTCTTATAGTGAACAACTTGAAAGCTTTAGGGAAGACCTTTACCAAGGGGGAGCTTCAAGGAAAGTTTCTTCGTTCCCTAAGATTGGAATGGGAACAAAAGGTCATTGACAGAGAGATTTTCTCTTAAAATAATTTATATCAAGATAATAGCAATAAAATGATAATGTCGTTGTATATGGCGTGGTGGAAAATATCTCAATCAACACATAAAATATTTCTAACCACGAGGATCAAGTCGTATCCACAGAGAGGAATAAGCCTAATAAAACTCGCTGAGGTTAAAATAAAATATTCAATGATGATTTCACAAATAAATCAAATCAAAAACCCCTTTAGATTAGAAAAATCAAGTGAGATAATGCTGAAATCGTATTTATATGAAAGAGGAGGGGGTTCTCTCAAAAATCAACAACATATAATAATATTTAACAAAAAATTCCACTTTTCTCAATGGCATGCAAATGTAAAAACAAATCCCACCCCAAAATAGGGAATTCTCCTTCTCTCTTCCTCACACATGGGAAGAAGCACCATTGGTCGTGCGGTGCTCGGTGTAGATCGATAGTGATGAGGGCTCTGCGATGGCATAGGTGGTGCTGGCTGAGGTGGCCGACGGTGAAGCTGTAGGCGTCGGTCGTCTGTTGCCATCTGCTCTTTGTCGTTGGAGGACTCGAGGGTGCAAGCTCACACGCGAGATAGAGAGGGCAACGATGAGGGCTTTGCTATTGATTACAAAGGAATCCGAGGGCTACAGGGAAGGGATTGGTGAACGGTGGTGAGGCGTTGACGTCAGAGCTGGCCGCACGGTGATGGTATGGCCAACGGTAACGGGTTGTGCACATGAGAATGAGGATGGCTTGGAGGCCGTGCGGTCGGTGTGGGTGTCTCGACGGCAACAAGGCGAGCATTATGACGGTGTTGACAGCGAGGAACATGGCCGGCGGTGGGGGCTGTGGGCACCGGTGGTGGGTTGTTGTTTGGGTTCCTTCGAGTGTAGTGGGAGAAGAAAGGAGGAGGTTGAGGATGAAGAAGAGAGGAGAGAGAGAAGGAAGAGGCGGGGTGGGGTGTGGATAGTGGTGGTGGGTTGGCGTGAAAAGGAGGAAGAAGAAGAAGAAGAAGAAAAAGAATGGCAGTTAGTTGTGGTGATGGAAGTCGTAGTCGAGGCGGGGAGAGACTTGGTACTGTCACCACCAAGCCACAGAGGTGATGGGAGGTGGGGCGGAGCAGAGAACGCCGTGATCACTTGTTCATGACTAAGTCACCGTGCTTGCCTCAGTGCCCGGTGGAGAAGATGGACGAAGCCTCCGCAGGTGAAGAAGATCCTTCTCTTTAAAAATTTCTCCATGCATTTTCTTTTGCCAAGATCTCCAACCGCTTGGAGGATATAATGAGCGGTTAAGTGGAATGCGGTGAGGCTCAGACGATGGTGTTGGCGGTGGAGTTGGGTGGTGGTAAGGCGTGCACACTCAACATATTTACTCCTCGTGTCCCGATTGCATACACTAACTACGTTATCATAAAAATATGTTATTAAATCTTAACTTTGACACATAAAAATGTATGCAGGCTAAGATAAATTACCATTTAAATCATGAATAATTAAAAATTAGGAACATGTAATTAACAATTACTTAGGCTAATTAGCACTCCACTAAAGTGGACTGATCAAATATCCCCATGCCTAAGTTTTGCTAGTCTCGTGCAAAAATGAAAAATGAATGCAAGGTTTATGATGCTATCATGGTAGTAACAAAAGATTTTTTCTTTTTTTATTCCAAATGTTTAGAGATCTAGATAAATGTGAAGTCAAAGTAACCTAGGTAACGGATCCAAGTGAAAAACCAACTTACATTTAAAGTTTGTACTTAACCCTTGGTAAAAATTCTATTAGGATAGGCAACTACTTCCCTCGAGGATAAAGCAGAAAATAATCTATGATTTGACCCCGACTTTTTGGCTTAGGTAGAAGATACAGAGTCAAATGGATTCATATTTGGTAGCTCACGCTCATCTGGTACTACATGCAGTCTAATACTGCAGACTCTAGATCTCTAGACTATCAAACAACTCAACCCAGAGAGAGGCTAAAAATTGTGCTCTCCTTGCGTTTCTTTGTGCTCACTCTTCTTTTCTTTTCTTTTCTTTTTCTTTCCTTTTCGAGATCACACATCTCACCAGATTCTGTAAATGTACTCAATGTTTGGAGGTCTCCCATAGCATTCACACTTCAATTAGAGTCCTAATAATCCTACGAGTTAGAAGTCCTCAACCCATATTCGGGAGATCAGAAATACTAAAAAGTAAGTATAGGTCATATTTTGTGGATCATAATTGGTGTTTTGTTGCCTCAAAGACATTGATATAAGAAGAAAAATGACACAAAGACAAAGCTATAAACTTGAACTTTTTTTTTTCTTCTCTTTTTTTTTCATATTTTTCTATATGTATATATATATATTTTTTTTCTTTTTCTTTCTTTTGTTTTTCTTTTTTTTTTATAACTACCAACACAACACGATGCAAGCTTTTGTTCATGAGGCATTATTGGGGATGATGATGTTCAAGATGATATTGTGTAGCTTATTTGGTGGAAGTGCCTACTCTCAGCACCAGGAGAGAATGGATAGGACAAGTATATTTCTGACCTTCGACACTACTACCCTCCTTCAACCGAGGACCCTATGAAGGACGGTCGTAACCATCCACCATAGTCATAGTTTTATTAGAACTCAATATCTGTGTATCTGCCTTATTTAGTGACTCTCAGGAATTCACACATAATATTTGCATGCAGGAACAGAGAATGAAAACTATGCTTAACTCTGAGGTATCATCACCTAATATCTAGAACTCAGGAGTCCTTGCACTAGACTTAGCGCACCAGTAATCTCTCTACTTTCTCCTTACTAATATTAGGTGGATTTAATAGAAGATAGTTTTCATGACTCCCTACTAACTGTCCAAGGATTCAACAAACTAAAAATGTTTATTGGTTTTCTTAAAAGATCCATTACCTAATCAACGTGCAAGTGAAATGTATTGGATTCTAAACTTAAGAAACAATTTAAAAAGAAAATCTTCAATGACACCTCCTTGAAAAGGATATTTTGCTAGGGGCTAACCAAATTAGCTCAAGAAAATGAAAGAGAATTTTTTTCTTTTTTTTTTCTTTTTGACTAATGCACCTATCCTAAATGCATGCAAATATTTATAAATGATATAAACAACCTCAGGTTATACCCCCCCATGCCTAAGATTGACAATGTCCTCATTAGAAAAATAAAGACATAGAAGAATATCATCTGAGGAGGAGAGTGGGAGGAGCTAAGGCTCCTCAAGCCGGAGTATGTCCAAAACCTGGCCATCTGAAAGAGTAACATATAGTTTAAGTCATTGGCCATTTACCTTAAAGCTCACACCAGAAGTAGGGTTTCGAATTTCAACTGCTCCATGAGGGAAGGCATTGATAACAAAATATGGCCCATCCTAGCAGGACTTGAGCTTTCCAGGAAATAATTTAAGTCTGGAATTGAAAAGCCAGACCCACTAGTTGGGCTTAAAGGTCTTTCTAATGATGTGCTTATCATGGAAGACTTTTGTACGTTGCTTGTAAGCTTGGGAGGTTTCATATGCTTCAATGCGAAGCTCCTTAAGCTCACTTAACTCCAGCACGCGTGCCTTTCCCACTTTATCTAGATTTAAATTAACATTTTTAATAGCCCAATAAGCTTTGTGCTGTATTTCAACGAGAAGGTGACATGCTTTTCCCTAGACAAGACGAAAAAGGAGACATGCCCAAGGGAGTTTTATATGTTGTTCTATAGGCCCACAGAGCATCATTCAAATTTTTCAACCAATCCTTACAGTTAGGCCTAACAGTTTTTTCCATAATCCATTTAATCTCCCTATTAGACACTTTAACTTGTCCACTCGTTTGGGGATGGTAAGGTGTGGCTATCATGCATGTGGTTGACTCCCACATTTTGGTGTAGTCTTGTTAATCGTGCTAAGTTGAAGTTTAAAAAGTGTTGCGTTGTAGTACAACCAAAATAGCATTCAAAACAAATACAATTTTGTTACTCGAAAAGATTTCTGAGGTTGAACACAGGGAGCAAATTGGTATTTAGAAATCAAGATCACAATTCAGAATTAAAAGAGTATGCAATAATATCAGTATCAAAGTGCAAAAATATCAGAGTAAAATGGTGATTTAGATCACCAAATACTCCTACAATATCACCAAGTAATTCAATATATTAATATGCAATGTAAACTAGAATCTGTCGTCTGATGAAGGAATCCGATGACTTAAAGTGTCTGAGTTGTCTCTGTGTCTTCCTTTCTTCTTCATCTCTGTCTTAGCTATTCTCTTCTTCTTCCTTTGCCTTGTCCTTCTTTTCTTCTTTCTCTGACTTCGTTTCTTCTTCTTTCTATGATTCTTCTCTTTCTCTTTAGCTTTCTTTATCTTTTGTCTTTCCTCTTCCTTTGCCTTTCTTCTTCCTTGGCCCTTAGCTGCTCTAGCCTTCTCTTCTTCTTCTCTCTTCTGCCTTAAGCCTTGCGATCCTCCTTTTCTTATTCTCTTCTTCCTTCTCTGGCTTCCTTTTCTTCTTCAGACTGCGATTAAGTGTCGGCCGGAGAACCCTGTAGCAAAACCCTACCCCTACCCATGTGACTCTCCTCACTTTCTCTCTTAGGATTCGCTCTCCCAGAGCCACACAAGAAATTGAGCAATCGGGTCGGGTGCGTACTTAGGACCAGACCCACCGACGTGCGGTAGTAAGCGAGGAGTGCAGGTCAGATTGGGTTAGGCCAGGTCTGCGAGGGCGTGTCGTGGACGAGACTGGGTCGAGTGAGTCAGACCTTACCCTGTGGATCTGAGGCGAACAACTTACAACACCTTTTCACTTTATTCAGGTGCAGGCGCTTCTGCATATCCGAGGTGGGACTATCTGTGCCTCCTCTTCACATGTGCCTGCGGCAGAGATTGAGCTTCCAATTGCAGCTGCTACGAAGGCCTTTGACTCCAATCGAGGGCCTGAGTGCGTGCGTGAAGTAACTCTACGTAGCCTAGGACAACAACACTTGGACAGCAAGGCCTGGAGCGGATGCAAGCAAGCTTCAAGCTTGCACGCCAATGGTGAATGGGGCCTGCTACCTGAAAACACAAGAATGACCTCACAGCCACGTTAAATCATTCAGGAAGGTTTGCCGGAGCATGGCGGATGTGCTAGGGGCATTGGCGTGGGTCGTGGGTGCCTGTGAGTATGTGCCTAGGGCACACTGTGTGCGAGTGAGTGGGTGTGTTCGGGGAGGTGTTTGGGTGAGTGGCGCAGTGAGTGGAGTGAGGGGAAGGGATCAGTGAAGCGAGGTGGAGTCGTGAGCTTGTTGGCGAGGGTTGTGGTGGCCTGTGGAGGTGGGATGGCCTCGCCAGAGTTGGTGGTCGGAGATGGAAGGGATGGAGGTGCGATGGGCGGCAATGGTCGGTTTTAGAAAGTAGAGGACAGAGAAGAAAGTAGAGGTGAGATGGAACTTATCTGGGAGGTTAAGGGACGAAGGGGGCGAGTGAGGGCATCGGGTCTAGTGAGGTAGGATCGGTGAGGACGAAGAGAGAGAAGCGCCTGCTGGTACGGCGAGACGCAGACAAAGTCATGGAGGATGGATCCGCCATAGGTATGGCAGTCAGACGATGAGGAGGAGCAGGAAGGTCACCGAACATCGAGGAGCCTACGGTCATGAGGAGAAGAGAGGAATTAGGGGTATTTGGGGCCGAAATCAAGCGTAAAGGAGTCGGGGAGGTCTGGGCTCCTTTAAATAGGTCTCTGAAGGTCGGTTAGGGCTTGGGAAGCAAGCTTCCCAAGCTTGGAAGGTCACCGACGATGGAAATTATTGAGATACCCACATCTCTCATGCATTCGCATGAGAGATTGGGAGGGAATCGAAGCTCATCGATGGGTTCAGACGAGAGAGAATTTCTCAAAGAATCTCCCTTCCAATTTTGGAGGAGATTCTCTGAGAAATCAAAGAGATCTCCTCTGTCAAAGGTCGCCGGAGTAGGTTTCCTCCGCAATAATGGTGGAGGGACCTACTTGTGAAGATGACGAGAAATCTAGGGAGCTTTTTGTAGGGATTTTTGAAAGTTAGGGGTAGAAATGTAATCAGGCTGGACCTTTTGCAAACTAGGTCAAGGCAAACTCATCTTGTGTCCAAGTTTTGGTACAAACTTAATTTGGACATAAGGAATCCAATGGTAAAGTTCGATTTTGGGTTTGACCATGTTTGACTAGAAAATTTATGCAAAAACCCAAATTAGGGCAAATATCTATCTTAGACCCCATTCTAGGTCAAGATGGATTATAATGGCCAAATTGAAGGTACTAAACCCTAGAGAATATTTTTCTATTATTTTTAGAGGGTTTAGGTGAATTTTATCCTGACCAGAACCTTGGTTAATTAAGTAGGTCTATTTTTAGGATTTTAAAAGTCATTTAATTCACATAACACACACGAACCCTTTTTTATCAAATCCAACCCACTTGTTATCTTATTAAGACCATTTAACCTTTGTTTAGCCCTTGAGAAAACATGTGGTTGTACTGCATTGGTAAAATTACAGTTTTACACCTACTTTCTTGTGTTTCTCTCAGGAAGGTTATGCAGTGAATTATGACCTTCAGTTGGTTATGTTGGAACATTTATTCTCTTCATTGGGTCAAAATGAGCTAGTTAGGGCTCATGATGGTGTTCCCATCATACCCCCATGTCTAACTTTTGCTAGTCCCTTAGCAAAATTTCAAGGTATCAACTTTCATTCTAGACCATGTAATCTTTTGATGTTCAACAACTGTGATGTGTGCTTTCTTCTGTAGATTATGTTAGAATGCCGATAGTAGGCTTACAGGTACTCAAGTACCAACCAAGATCCTGACCTGACCAGCTCTAGCCTCAGTCTACCGCGAAGGTTTCTAAGGCCCACAAGAACTAACCTAAGGTTCGTTGAACTCCACGGTTAAAGCACTTGTGCTTGTAACATGTTTTAGCCTTGGTTCAGTTTGCAGTGCATTTTTGTAAGAGAGAGATAGAGGAATTTTCTTTATTTTTGGAGAGTTTTCTCTCTCTTTTCTTTTTATTTCTAGCTTCAGATTAACTTCACAATACGATCTGTATCGGATTCCTAGTCCCTATCATAAATCCTCGAAGGGTCCCTTGCAATCGATGCTTTGTGATAGCATTGCCCATGGTAACCCACAGAACCCTGGCTTTCGAGATTTTGAAATAATCCCGCCTATGGTGTTCTGTAGCTAAATCCAGACCCTAGCAATCGACAGTTCAGGATAATGCCGCCCATGGCATCTGAACCAGCACAGGGTGCTTACATGCCCCCGGTAGGATATGTAGATATTCTAGGAGACAAGCACTGAGGAGACAATATGTTATTATGCATCTTCGAGGGGAATTTCCTACCTCTTCATGCCGGGAACTCGTCCAAATCAACTTGTGTTGATCGGCCACTCCTAATCTAGGCGACTTTTTCAGAACAATTTATACGCATTTGTGTGATTTTGATACTTATGCGCATTAAACCAGACTGTGTGTGGATTGGGGTGCTTAGGTTACCGATTCCCGCAAACTAGAGGTCAGTTAACGAGGCCGAATACTCCCTAAGCCTTAGACCTAATACTTAAGCTTCACATTGTCCTCAATCTCTTGAGGATTATCCAGATCTTAGCGGGTACTTGAATTTTTAAGCCTAGGATTATAGCCCAAGAGGCCTAAAATCAGCATTCTTGCTAATCTTTTCTATGCTTCATTAGCACTTTTTGCCTTTTCATTTTCTTTCTTTTTGATATGGTCTAGAACTAAGTCAATTCCTTAATTTCTTGCTAATGACACCTCTTTTTCTTTTCTTTTCAACTTGTTCTCCTTTTTGACATTTTTAACTTCTCCCTTTTTTCTCCTTAAAATTGATATGCCCTCAAAAATTTTTTTCTCTCCTCTCATTTTTTTGTCTTTTTTTTCAAGAATTTTTTAGTTTTTGGTATTTTTGGGATATGTGATTTTTTTGATGAAACCTTTTCTTGTGAGATGATTTTCATGGCACTTTCATACCCCCCCATGCCTACGATTTGCAATGTCCTCATTGTAAATTAGGTGGGTTCGAGTTCAGCTTAGATCATTCATTAAAATAGGTTTTGGGTGGGTGAATGGGTTGGGATGACTGTTGCAAACGATTTCAAGCTCAGGTACGGGTACCTAAGGTGGAGTCAGTTGTTCTAATGCATGAACCCTAAAGTGCAATATGATTTCAGCATAGGAATGTCAAGAAAGGTTTTAGATTTTTCAAAATGACGAGCTACCTCCCGTTAAGCATTGAGTTTTACGCCATCAGCTGGGCGCAATGAGCTCAGGGAGAATGGAGGGTAAAAGATGTCTCAGCCAAATTTGTATCGGTAAGTTCAATGAAAGGTTTGAGTCTCTGACCATTCACGACAAAAGGTTCTAAATCATGACCGAGTTGACTGATTTTGACAGCTCCATTTCCAAAGATTCGTCGGACGAGGTAAAGTCTGATCCATTTTAATCTGAGTTTTCCTGGGAATAGCTTGAGTTTGGCATCAAAGAGTAGAACTTTTTGACCAGGGTAAAAGATCTTTCTGGATATGTGCTTGTTGTGAAAGGCTTTAACCCGTTCTTTGTAAATTTACGAGTTATCATACGCGACATGGCGTAATTCATCTATCTCTTTCATTTGAAACTTTCTGTGGGTTCCTACCTTAGAAAGATCGAGATTGCAGTTCCATACTACCCAATAGGCTTTGTGCTCCAATTCGACGGGGAGGTGACATGCCTTCCCGTACACCAATATGAAGGGAGACATACCTAATTAGGTTTTGTGGGTGGTCCTATAAGCCTACAAAGCTTCTGGAGGTTGGGATGACCAATCTTTCCTGTTAGGTCGAACAGTAACCTGGAGGATTTTCTTGATCTCCTGATTTGATAGCTCAACTAAACCATTAGTTTGGGGGTGATAAGGAGTAGAGATTCGGTGTGACACCCCGTATTTGGTCATCAGTGACCTAAACTGAGCATTAGTGAAATGGGTCCCTCCATCAGAGATTATAGCACGTGGAATCCCTAACCGAGAAAAGATGTTCTGATGAATGAATTTGATAACCACTTTATGATCATTAGTTTGGGTCAGAATGGCTTCGATCCATTTGGACACGTAGTCAACAGCGAGTAGAATGTACTCGAAGCCATCCAAAATAGGAAAGGGTCCCATAAAATCAATGCCCCAGACATCGAAGATTTCGCATACGAGAATCGACTGTAAGGGCATCATATTATGATGGTTCATGTTGCCTAAGGTATGACAACGAGTGCATGTCTTACAATGATTGTACGCATCTTTGAAAATTGTGGGACAATAGAAGCTGCACTGGAGGACTTTAGCTGCAGTTTTATGACCAGAGAAGTGTCCACCACATGCCTGGTCATGACAAAAGGATAAGATTCCCTGAATTTCCGCTTCCGGGACACATCGTTGAATAATTTGATCAGCATCGATGTGGAAAAGATACGGGTTTTCCCAAAAGTAGTACTTAGCATCGGAAAGTAATTTGTCTTTCTTGGCCTTCCACCAATCGGATGGAATCTGATGTGATGCTCGATAGTTTACTAGATCAGTAAACCATGGAAGCCCTGTACTGATAGTCAAGAGGTGCTCATCCAGAAAATGTTCTGTAATGGGTCCAGAAGGGTCGATAATGTCAGAAGGAAGGTGGGACAAGCGATCAGCTATCACATTCTATTTTCCCACCTTGTCGCAAATCTCGAGGTCAAATTCTTGCAACAGCAAGATCCAACGGATTAGTCAAGGTTTCGCGTCCTTCTTTGCAAGGAGATGCCTCACAGCTGTGTAATCAAAGTAAATGATAACACGGGAACCCAGAAGATACGATCTGAGCTTTTCCAGGGCAAATACTACGGCTAGCAGCTCTTTCTCAATAACTTTGTAGTTACGCTAAGCCTAGTCAAGTGTCTTGCTAGTGTAGTAGATGACCACGGGTTTTCCGTCAATTTTCTACCTAAGTACCGCTCCTACAGCGAAATTAAATGCATCGCACATGATCTCAAAGGGTTTCAAATGCTTGAGTGCATTTCTTGGAGATTTCAAAAGGAACATCCTTAGATAGTAGAGTAGTCAGGTTTTCCTCAATATACGGATCGTCAACCACAGCCTTGATATCACATATCTATTCTATAACTCCGTAATTAATCCCCTATTGGGCCTTAAAGACGTCAATCTATAATGTCTGGTTCCCAAATTTCAGTTCAATTTGGCCCTCCTCACAGTTAATGTTGGCCCTAGCAGTGGCCAGAAAGGGTCACCCTAGTATGATTGGTGTGTTCCTCAAATTTTCTGAAGCATCCATATCCAAGACCACGAAGTCCACTGGGAAATAAAAATCTCGAACCCTAACAATGACATCTTCAAGAACTCCTTTAGGTGACTTAATAGATCGATCTACCAACTGTAATGTCACCTTTATCGGTTTGAGCTCAGATTCCTCAAGATGGTCAAGTACGGATGTAGGTATTAGATTTGTGGAAGCTCCTAGATCCAATAAAGCTCTATCAAATTGGATATCACCAATTGTACAGAAAATCAAGGGAATACCTGGTTCTTTTGCCTTAGGTGGGAGTTTGCTCAAAATTACAGAGCTGGCTTGCTCTGACAATACAATTGGGCACCCACTTTCGATTTGTGGCTTACGCTTAGGTGTACACATGTCTTTCAGGAATCGTGCGTAAGCCTGTACATGGCGAATCGCATCCATCAAGGGGATGTTTATATGGACCTGTTCAAAGAGCTTGACCAAGTCCTCCTCAAGTGCCACGGGTTTGGTTGTCCTCTTTCCCTTAGTCAAGGCCTTGGGAAATGGAACCTTATATGGTTCCTCTAGAATAGGTTTGGGTTTTTATCTAAGACAAGGGTATCCTGGATGACTATCCTAGGGCTTGGGTTAGCACTACCAGGCTGTAAGTGGCTTGGGTAAGGTTGGTCTTGTGTTGTTTTGCCACTACGGGTTGTTACTGAATTTAGTCCTACCTGGTTCTAGTTTGGTGTTGGTAAAATAGGTGGTTGCTGCTGAAATCCTAAGTATGATGTCGAAGCTTCCATCCCGTCAGGTGATGGAGCAGAAAGGGCTTGATAAATCATGTGTGCTTTGCCCAGATTTGGGTTCATAATGTGCCTCTGGTTCAACACGTTATTCGGATTCGGCAGAGGTTGTGAAGGGAGTATGCCAGGTTGGCGGGAATTCGCCATCTGGGCGAGTTGATTGTGAACCTCTGTGATCTCATCTTTGTGTTGTTTCTGCATAGCTGCATTCATCCTTTGAATGTCAACCAGAGTCTGAAGGATAAGAGTCATTTGATCTATCTGAGTTGGCCAAGGTTGATAGGTGGGATTGGGCTGAGGTTGAGGTGGCTGATATAGTCGAGGAGCTTATGGACAGGGTTGATATGGTGGTCTCTGATTCTGATTGTTTCCCACCCACAGGACATTGGGGTGATTCCGCCATCCAGGGTTATAGGTATTAGAGAATGGGTCATTCTGGATGGTGTTGAGGCTCTCGCAGGTTTGAGGAACCTCGGAAAAGCTAGAGTAAGAGGGTTCAGAGTTCCCCCAACTAGAGTATGCAGGGTCGGAGTTTCCTCCGGCCCTAGAGTTAGACGGGGGTGGATACGGGTCCATCCCCTAAGAAGATCGATGATAGATGTTATGCACAGCTTCCCTCCCAAAGGGCAACTGTGCGAATGGGTTTTGTGCAGAGGTGGATCGCTGCAGATGTCGAGTTAGCTCATCCACCTTCTTCTCAATGATAGAGACCTTGTCTAAACGACTGGCATCAATTCCAAGTCAACAGAGGAGGGTAGGCCCTACGTCTCATGTGGTCCCCTTGGATTCGTCGATGCGCAGGCATTTGTCCGGTCGAATAAGCCCATGGAGTCATTATTGATGGAGTTCTCGCACATATTCTGGAGAATCTCCCACACAATGTCTTTGTGTTGACCCATGATATTTCCTCCGCAAGTTACATTGACGAATAAACGAATATCTTCACGGAGTTCCTAATAAAAAGACTGGACTTGTTCCCATTTAGGAACTCCATGATGGGGGCACTTTCGCATGAGATCCAGGAAACAATCCCATTCCTCATGAAGTGGTTCTCCAGGCTGCTGTGTGAAGTGTGTGATCTGGTGTCGTAAAGCATTAATCCGACCAACTGGGAAGAACTTTTTCAGAAACTCGGATTGTAGTTCAACCCATGTGTTGATTGAACGCATTTAAGTCTAATACCAATAAGCTACTTTGTCCATGAGAGAGAAGGAGAACATCTTCGTGAGAAGAATATCCCGATTCTGGACATTTGACCCGAAGGTCTGGGCCAGATGCTTGAGTTATTTGATGTGCTGAAAAGGATCCTTGGAATTAAGCCCGTGAAACTTTGGAATAGCATGAATCATGTTGGGCTTGAGTTCGAAATCAGGACATCCAGCTGGGATTTGGACTCGAGGTTCGATCGCCACCGCAGTGGAATTGTAATGATCTCACATCATAGGATGCTGCAGTGGATTCACAAAGGTGTGGAATAAATCATTAAGGTGCTGAAGTTGGTTCTCAAGGTTATTCTCTTCTTCTGTGGGTTGTGCCATGATGATGGATGAAGGAGAATTAGGCTTACTTGAATTAGAGGAGATGTCTATGTGATTGGGTTGCTGCACAAACACGGAAGTCGAGGCCTAGCCTCGACGGGAGTGAATGACTAAAGGAGGCCTCAAGGATGGTCTTAAGGAACTCCTACCAAACATGCAACAATGGTCTAGATGAGAATAGAATGTGATGGACCCAATCAAGACACCCAAAAAATTTGGATGACTATAGAGGTTCGGGGCGGATGATACCCCTTAGTCAGAAAGCAGTCCACCTGAGAAATACCTGGGCAGCCAGAGAGGGAGAGTCCCGTGAAGACCCCTACACTGTAGAGTGCCCCCACGGGTTACAGGGTTTCTCCCACCCGACCTCTCTTGTCACTAATGTTCCAGGTAGACCAAAATGGGGACTTGACCTCTTAAGTATACAAGTTTTAATTAAGAGCAAGGGTGCTTAGGATTTCACTTGAACTTTAGATGTATTAAGTGCAAAAAGTGACCTAATTTCAAGATTGGTTGACCCAACAAGGTGGGTCAACTTCACCTATTTGTCCTTCGAGAAGTTTTAGGTCCCTCTTTTAGGATTCAAGTGAGATTAAGAGCCTGATTTCTAGGGTTTTCTTGAATAGATCAATTCAACCAAGGCTTAGGCACACATCAATTGGAAAAGTTGATTCTTGTTTATGTAAATGTGTCTCTCAAACCCTAACTTGGAATCCTTAATTGGCTCTAATTTTGGTCCAATTTAGTTTGCCAAATGTGGTATCTAGGGCTCAAATAAGAAAGTGATAGCCTTAGTTACCTTAAATGGTTGCACCAATCAGGTTTTGTTGTTGAAATCAAATCAGGCAACTTGATGAATTATCTAAGAATGGAAAGCAAGTAGCCCTAATTGATTTTTATCCTTTTTAACCTTTTCAGAATGAGGGGCTTAAGAGAGAGAGTAATCAGATTTTACATGCCCCTGGTGTGTTTGATGTGCGGCTGTACTTTCATTGAATCTTCTCCCTGAAACAACCACAACAAAAGAGATATAGCAAGTTAGTACCAAATCAAGAATTGTAATCAAGAATTCTAAATTGCCCATTATTCTCCGGCAACGACGCTAAAATGTTAATTGTGCTAAGTCAGGGTTTAAAAAGTGTTGCGTTGTAGTACAGCCAAAATAGCGTTCAAAACAAATATAATTTTATTACTCAAAAAGATTTCCAAGGTCGAACACAAGGAGCAAATTGGTATTTAGAAATCAAGATCATAATTTAGAATTAAAAGAGTATGCAATAATATCAATATCAAACTACAAAATATGGGAGTAAAATGGTGATTTAGATCACCAAATACTCCTACAATATCACCAAGTAATTCAATATATGAATATGCAATGTAAACTAGAATCTGTCGTCTGATGAAGGATCAGACGACTTAAAGTGTCTGAGCTGTCTTTGTGTCTTCCTTTCTTCTTCTTCTCTGTCTCAGCTATTCTCTTCTTCTTCCTTTGCCATGTCCTTCTTTTCTTCTTTCTCTGACTTCCTTTTCTTCTTCTTCTTTCTGTGATTCTTCTCTTTCTCTTTAGCTTTCTCTGTCTTCTATCTTTCCTCTTCCTTTGCCTTTCTTCTTCCTTGGCCCTTAGCTACTCTGGCCTTCTCTTCTTCTTCTTTCTTGTGCCTTAAACCCAGCAGTCCTCCTCTTCTTCTTCTCTTCTTCCTTCTCTAGCTTCCTCTTCTTCTTCAGACTGCGACTAAGTGTCGGTCGGAGAACCCTGTAGCAAAACCCTACCCCTACCTGCACGACTCTCCTCACTTTCTCTCTTAGGATTCGCTCTCCCAGAGCCACAGAGGAATTCGAGTAATCGGGTCGGGTGTGTACCCAGGACTAGGCCCACCGGCGTGCGGTAGTAGGCAAGGAGTGCAGGTCGGGTTGGGTCAGGCCAGGTCAGCGAGGGCGTGTCACGGACAAGGTCGGGTCGGGTGAGTCAGACCTCACCCCGTGGATCTGAGGCAAACAACTTACAACACTTTTTCACTTTATTCAGGTGCAGGGGCTTCTGCGCATCCAAGGTGGGACTATCCATGCCCCCTCTTTGCTCACACCTGCAGCAGAGGTTGAGATTCCAATTGCAACTGCTGCGAAGGCCTTTGACTCCAATCGAGGGCCTGAGTGAGTGCGCGAAGTAAGTCTGCGCAGCTTGGGACAGCAGCACCTGGACAGCAAGGCCTGGAGCAGATGCAAGCAAGCTTCAAGCTTGCACTCTAATGCCAGATGGGGCCTGCTACCTGAAAACACAAGAACGGCCTCGCAACCACATCAAATCGTTCAGGAAGGTTCGCCAGAGCATAGCGGATGTGCTGGGGGTGTTGGCGTGGCTTGTGGGTGCCTGTGAGTGCATGCCTAAGGTACATTGTGTGCGAGTGAGTGGGTGTGTTCAGGGAGTTGTTTGAGTGAGTGGCACGGAGAGTGGAGTGAGGGTAAGGGATCAGTGAAGCCAGGCGGAGCTCGTGGGCTTGTCGGCAAGGGTTGTGGTGGCCTGTGGAGGTGGGATGGCCTCGCTGGAGTTGGTGGTCGGAGATGGAAGGGATGAAGGTGCAATGGGCGGCAGTGGTCGGTTTTGGAAAGTAGAGGGTAGAGAAGAAAGTAGAGGAGAGATAGAACTTATCTGGGAGGTTAAGGGACTAAGGGGGAGAAGAGAGGAATTAGGGGTATTCGCAGCCGAAATCGAGCGTGAAGGAGTCGGGGAGGTCTAAGCTCCTTTAAATAGGTCTCTGAAGGTCGATTAGGGCTTGGGAAGCAAGCTTCCCAAGCTTGGAAGGTCGCAGACGATGGAAATTGTTGAGATACCTGCATCTCTCATGCATTCGCATGAGAGATTGGGAGGGAATCGAAGCTCATCAATGGGTTCAGACGAGAGAGAATTTCTCAAAGGATCTCCCTTCCAATTTTGGAGGAGATTCTCTGAGAAATCAAAGAGATCTCCTCTGTCAAAGGTCGTCGGAGTAGGTTTCCTCCACAATAATGGTGGAGGGACCTACTTGTGAAAGCAACGAGAAAGTTAGGGGGCTGTTTGTAAGGATTTTTGAAAGTTAGGGGTAGAAATATAATCAGACTAAACCTTTTTGTAAACTAGGTCAAGGCAAACTTATCTTGGATCCAAGTTTTGGTAAAAACCTAATTTGGACCTAAGGAATCCAATGGTGAAGTTGGATTTTGGGTTTGACCATGTTTGACTGGGAAATTTATGCAAAAACCTAAATTAGGGTAAATATCTGTCTAAGACCCCATTCTAGGTCAAGATGGGTTCTAATGGCCAAATTGAAGGTACTAAACTCTAGAGAATATTTTTATATGATTTTTAGAGGATTTAGGTAAATTTTATCCTGACTAGAACCTTGCTTAATTAAGTGGGTCTCTTTTTAGGGTTTTAAAATTCATTTAATTCACAGAACACACGCAAACCCTTTTCTATCAAATCCAACCCACTTGTTATCTTATTAAAATCATTTGACCTTTGTTTAGCCCTTGAGAAAACCCGTGGTTGTACTGCATTGGTAAAATTGCAGTTTTACCCCTAGTTTCTTGTGTTTCTCTCAGAAAGGTTATGCAGTGAATTATGACCTTCAGTTGGTTATGTAGGAGCATTTATTATCTTCATTGGGTCAAAATGAGCTAGTTAGGGCTCATGATGGTGTTCCCATCAAGTCTTGTGAAGTGCACATTCTTAAAGTGAGGTCCTCCATCACTTATGATAGTCCTTGGGCACCCATACCGAGAAATGATATTAACCCTAACAAAATCCAAGACCACGGAATGGTCTTTGGTCCACATGGGTATAGCTTCTATCCATTTTGATACATAGTCCATGACCACAAGGATGTACTCGTATCCGAAGGACACAGGAAAGGAACCAATGAAGTGGATGCCCCAAATATCAAAGATCTCAATGGGGAGAATAGGTTACTGGGGCATCTCATCCCTTTCTCCGATGGTTCCCTTATGCTAGCAACGTAGACATGCACCCACATATATGTATGTGCATCTCTGAATAATGTGGGCCACCAAAAGCTAGACTGAAGAACCTTATGGGTAGTCTTTTTCCCACTAAAATGCCCTCTATAGTGGAGGTCATGGCAGAAACTCAGAGCACTCCTTTGTTCATCGTCAGGGATGCAACGGTGGAATAACTGGTCAGGGCCTATTTTAAAAAGATCGAGTTCCTCCCAGTGATAAAATTTAGCGTCGGCAAGAAACCTATCTCGCTTCTACTTGTCCCAAGTACTGAGGGTTATGCTCGTGACTAGATAGTTCACTATATCAGCGATCGAAGGAGTTTTGGCTTCCACAGTCATTAGAGACTCATCAGGAAAAGTCTCTTAGATATTGCCAGCAGGGGTTGATGCCTCAATTGGGATCCTGGATAGATGATCTGCTACCACATTTTCAATTCCTTTCTTATCTTTAATTAACAGGTCAAACTCCTGGCATACAAAATCCAACGAATCAAACGAGGTTTGGTGTCCTTCACAAGAAGGTCATGCTTTAAAGCAGAATGATCGGTGAACACCACAACCTTGGATCCCAATAAATAAGATCGAAACTTTTCCAAAGCAAATACTATAGTAAGTTCCTTTTCAGTGACCATGTAGTTTTGTTGAGGATCCGTAAGGGTCTTACTAGTATAATGAAAAACATGATGTTTGCCATCAACCCTTTGACCTAAGACCACTCCCACTGCAAAATCAGAAGCATCGCACATCAACTCAAATAGGAGGGCCTAATCTGGTGCTTAGAGAATCGGCGCAGTAATAAGGGCTTTCTTCAAGACTTGGAAAGCCTCGCCACATCTGTCATCAAAATTGAAGGAAACATCCTTCGCTAACAGGTCATAGAGTGGCTTAGAGATTTTACTGAAGTCTTTAATGAAGCGCCAATAGAATCCAGTATGGCCAAGAAAAGATCTAACTTGACGAACATTGGTGGGCAATGGAAGTTTAGAGATGGAATCGATTTTGGTGGTATCCACCTCTAATCCTCTCTCAAAGACTACGTGCCCCAAAATAATACCTTGCTGGACCATAAAGTGGCTCTTCTCCAAGCTAAGCACCAGCTTTGCCTCTTCGCAACGGGTTAAGACTTTATCAAGGTACGAAAGGCATAGGTCAAACGACGAGCCATAAATGGAGAAATCATCCATGAAGATCTCTACAAACTCATCATTCATGTCAGAAAAGATAGCCATCATACATCGTTGGAATGTGGCAGGAGCATTACATAACCCGAATGGTATTCGGCGGAACGTAAATGTGCCATACGGACTCGTGAAGGTGGTATGCTCCTAATCATCAAGGAAGACGGCTATCTGATTATACCCAGAGTACCAGTCAAGGAAATAGCAGTACTTGTTCCTTGCTAGTCGTTCCAAAATCTGATCGATAAATGGCAAGGGGAAATGGTCTTTCTGGGTAGCTGTATTCAAACAGGGATAATCAATGTAGACCCTCCAACTAGTGAGGGTCTAGCGGTCACCCACTCTCCTTAGTCATTTTCTTCCATAGCGATTCTTGCCTATTTGGGCACCACATGTATTGTGCTGACCCATTTACTATCTAAAATGGGATAGATAATTCTTGCATCCAGCCATTTCATAATCTCCTTTTTGACAACCTCTCGCATATTAGGGTTGAGCCTTCTTTGCATGTCTCAAAAGGGTTTCACGGACTCATCCATGTATATATAATGCACGCAGAGGGAGGGGTCAACACCCTTAATATCAGCTATCGACCAAGCAATAGCTCCCTTGTGCCTTTGTAAACACTTGAGCAAAGCTCCATCTTATGATTCAGATAATGCAGACGAGATAATGACAGGGAGTGTGTCGTTAGGGCCAAGGAAAGCATACTTCAATGTGCTCGAGAGGGGTTTAAGCTCCAACTTAGGAGCCTTATTGACCGAGGGTATAAGTTGAGATGTCCCTACCTCAGGTAGCAGATCTACCTTCAAAGTCCAGGGTGGGGACAGAGACTTTGTGTGTACTCCCAGCAACTCTTCCCATTCGAGCATATCCCCTTCATTCTCTTCAATACTCGGAGGATGGTCCTTAGATATGACCATTTGAAAAGGATCTCTACATAAGAGCGCTGGAGTAGTCTCCTCAATTGTTTCATCAATAACCTCAAACTGTGAACAGTCTTCAAATCCAAATTGCTTGCAGGTATCAAAAACATTCAATCAAATCTTCTTGTTCCCAAAGCCCATTTTAAGTGTCCCTGATCTACAATTGATAGAGGCATTGGCTGTGGCCAAGAAGGGGCATCCCAGAATAATGGATGACTTGGTGGGCTTATTAGATTGGTCAGTATCTAGCATAAGAAAGTCAACAGGGAAGAAGAAGTTCTCCACTCTCACCAGGACATCTTCTAGCGATCCCCGTGGTGTCTTAAGCGATCTGTTTATGACTTGGAGGATGACTGGACTAGGCTTTAAATCACCTCCTCCCAAAAGATCATAGATAGAGCTCGGTAAAATGTTCACCCCCGCACCTAAATTGAGTAGAGCCTCATCAATGTGTTGGTTACCTATAACCACTAAAATATACAGAGACCCTAGATCTTTCATCTTGGGAGGTGTTCCATGTTGGAGCACCGAGCTAACATGGTCAAGCAAGATGACCTTAGCTTGGACCTATCTCCTAGATCGATGCTTCTGGGTACACAGGTCCTTTAGAAACTTGGCATAGGATGGGATCTGTTTTATAGCATCCAATAAAGGCAAGTTGACATGGACTTGCCTAAAAGTGTCCATAATCTCATCCGTCCTAACCTTGGCTCCAGATGAGCCAATAGAAAATTCCCTAAAAGTGGATAGTCACTCTGGATAGGGTACCCTCGGCTTCTGGATAGAGGGGTCATCATGTCGGGAAAGGGGAGGCGAAATGACGACATCCTCTGGGTGGGTGATTTCAAGCGAGGAAGAGAAGTGTGGCTCTTCCTCGGTGAGGGTGGAAATTGGGTTCGGTGTAGGAGGGGAATTCTGAGAGGTGACCGTAGGAGTGCTATTAGGTTTGTCGATTTTCTTTCCACTCCTTAGCATGGTCACAGCTTGAGCGTGCTCCCTGAACAGAACCCCCTTACCCTTTGGGTTCTCCTCAGAAGAGCTAGGCAACTTCCCTGGATCTCGCTGCCTAACTGCCTCAGTAAGATGACCAATTTGGGATTGCATATCAATGATCATCTTATTCTAAGATTGTATGACCATATTTTGATGCTCTTGCATCGCTCTCATCATGGATTTTAGTTCATCCATCTCAGAAGGCTTATTTTGAGGAGGATTTGTATAGGATGGCTGGTATATGGGTTGGAGAGGTTGAGGTCTTGCATACCTTGAGTTGGAAGCATCACCTTGCTTCCATGAAAAGTTTGGATGGTTCCGCCACCTCGGATTATAGGTATTATAATAGGGATTATTACGAAGAGGTGGTCGGAAACATTGGGCTGAGTTCAAGTTAGCCTGAATCAACTCAGGGAATTGATTTGCCATGTGGCACTCCACAGTGGCGTGCATAGTGCTTTGGCAAATGGAGCATTCACTTGAAGCATGAAAGATAGAGGCTGCTTGTGGGTTCATGTTGGGGTTTGCTAAAAGCCTATAAAAATTTTTGTTCAACAATTGAATCTGATAAGCCAAATCCTGAGTAGCCCCAGCTTCATGGGCCTCTATCTTCCTCTGCAAGATTGATGGTTTTCTTTCTTGATAGGTAGAGGACATATGTATGGAATTATCACTTAATGTTTCAAATAATGCCTAAGTTTCATACGTAGTTTTGGTCATGAAGGTTCCCACACAGGCTGCATCGATGGTTTGCCTGTGTCTTTCAGATAATCCATTGTAGAACCTCTTGACCAATTGCCATCTTGGAACTTTGTGGTGGGGGCATAACCTAAGGAGTTCATTGAAGCACTCCCATATTTCGTGAATTTGTTCCCCTTCCTGTTGAGTAAAACCCATAATCACTCTTCTGTAATGATTGGTCTTACTCATAGGAAAGTACTTTTTCAAGAATTCTCCCTTAAGGGTAGCCCAATCATTTACCCTTGCATCGAGGGTATGATACTAGTGCTTGGCCTTATCCTTTAGGGAGAAAGAAAATAGAGTTCTCATCAAGGCTTCATCAGTAAAGCCTTGGAGCTTCACCATGGAACAAACCTCGGTGAATTCCTTAAGGTGCCTATAAGGATCCTCCCTAGCAGTACCATAGAAAGCGGGGAGCAAAGATATGGTGCTGCTCTAGATTTCATAAGGATTATCCACTCCAGGTCTCCAGATAGGTAGGGCTTGGTGGGTTGTAGGGAGGAAATAGTCTCTCAAGGTTCTTTGGTTTTCACCAACCCTAATCTCTTCTTCAAGTCTTTCTTCTACCAGTTTTCTTCTTTCTTGGTTGGCTTTTCTAATAATTCTCTTAGGTTTTGAGTTGAAAATAAGACTCCCTCTAAGAGAGCGCCTACCAAGCATACACCAAGTAAACACAAGGCAACAGGTCTTTTGTTGATTTAAAGTACTTTAAGTCCTCTTCCAACTTTATAGCTTAGCTAAATAGAGTCAAGGCAATGTTTCTCTGTTCCCACATAAGTGGTATAAGAGAAATGAGGCACTTGAGATTCCTGGTCAATGTCTATTAAGGAGGTTGAGGTTACTTTTAATCCTTTTGGGTGACCAATCAAGTTGTCAAACAGTTACGCACCCTAAATTGACCTTCGAGTGCCCTAGAGACATATGCCTTGTTGCAATGATATTCTTAAATGCTCAAGTAAAAAGGTACTCCAAGGATAGAACCAAGGGATGCAAGTAGGGCAAACCCTTCCTTTGAATTCCTTTTAGGGGTTTCCCCTTCCTTAGAGTATCAAATCACTCGGGCAAAAGTTAATACCACTGTCACAAAGCGAGATAGGAGGGTTTGCACCGATAAAGAGATCGATGCCTATAGCCTTAAGGGTCCAAGTCCTAGTGCAGTGCCTACAGTGCATGCTCGGTGCAGGAAGTGTGCACCACACCATGAAAAATAATGTTTCTTTTGAAAATTGCAATCAAGTTATTCGAACACTTCCTGTATATTTTACTTTTCTTTCAAGAAGTAATGTGACTAGTTGATTAATCTTTTCAAGTCAGTTTAAGTGGTCTTCTTTAACTATGTCCAAATACAATGTGTGTACAGATAACTGATGCAGAAAGATAGAAAATATGTACGTTGCTCCAATACTCTATGATGCAGAAATGCACGCAATGCAATAAGAAAAATCTAGAAGCTGCTGAAAAACTCCTAGATGATTGACCTATGGATATGCAGCTTCTATCAGGCAGCTTGGATTTTTCTTTTATAAATGCACAATCAAAAGAAACTAACTACCATAGACAGAATAATCCTAGAATCTAAAGAATTAGGGACAGTCCCCCGAAAACAAGCCCCAGATTACAAGGGCGAGAAAACAGATGATTAAACTAAATCCTAAAGAGTCTACTCTAAAATGTTAAATCAGAAATTTAAGAGGCAGAATCCTCCTAGATGTCCCTCTGTGCATCTTCACATGTGTGGGTTCAAGACCCACAGGCTCCGATTGCTGTCCATCAAGTGGTGTCAAGGTCCATTAAAACGAGTGTCCACTACGTGCTCCTCCTCCTCAAGAATGTACCTTGCATAGAAAAATAATAGATCAATGGATGCATAATCTCAATTAGAACTCAATGCAGACAGAACAAATACTTGCGAGTTTATTAGGCCCGTTGCCTCCTCGGCAACGACGTCATTTGACAGAGAGATTTTCACTTAAAATAATTTATATCAAGATAATAGCAATAAAATGATAATGTCATTGTATATGGCGTGGTGGAAAATCTCTCAATCAACACATAAAATATTTCTAACCATGAGGATTAGGTCGTATCCACATAGAGGAATAGGCCTAATAAAACTCATTGAGGTTAAAATAAAATATTCAATGATGATTTCACAAATAAATCAAATAAAAAACCCCTTTAGATTAGGAAAATCATGTGAGATAATGCTGAAATCGTATTTATATGAAAGAGGAAGGGGTTCTCCCAAAAATCAATAGCATATAATAATATTTAACCAAAATTCCACTTTTCTCAATGGCATGCAAATGTAATAACAAATTCCACCCCAAAATAAGGGATTCTCCCTCTCTCCTCCTCGCACACTGGAAGGAGCGTCGTTGGCCGTGCGGTGCTCGGTGTAGATTGATAGCGATAATGGCTTTGCGATGGCATAGGTGGTGCAGGCTAAGGTGGCTGGCAGTGAGGCTGCAGGCGTCGACCATCCACTGCCATCCATGCTCTGTCGCTGGAGAAGGACTCGAGGGTGCTGTGCACCCACGAGGCAGAGAGGGCAGTGATGAGGGCTTTGCTATTGATGGTGAGGGAAACCTAGGGCCGCGGGGAAGGGATTGGAGAATGGTGGCGAGGGGTGGACGACGGAGCTAGCCACACGGTGATGGTATGGCTGGCGGTGACAGGTTGTGCACACGAGAACGGGGATGGTTTGGAGGCCGTACGGTTGGCGTGGGTGTCTCGGTGGCAGCGAGTTGAGCGTTCCGGCGATGTTGGCAGCAAGGAACGTGGTCGGCAGTGGGGGCTGTGAGCACCGATGGTGGGTTGTTGTTTGGGTTCCTTCGAGTGTAGCGGGAGAAGAAAGGAAGAGGTTGAGGATGAAGAGGAGAGGAGAGAGAGAAGGAAGAGGAGGGGCAGGGTGTGGATAGTGGTGGTGGGTTGGCGTGAAAAGAGAGAAAGAGGAAGAAGGAGAAGAAGAATGGCAATTGGTGGTGGTGATGGAAGTCGTAGTCGAGGCAGGGAGAGACTCGATGCTGTCACCATCAAGCACGGAGGTGATAGGAGGTGGGGCGGAGCGGAGAATGCTGTGATCACTTGTTCACGCCTGAGTCACCGTGCTTACCTCAGTGCACGGTGGAGAAGATGGATGAAGCCTCCGTAGGTGGAGAAGATCCTGCTTTTTTAAAAATTTGTCCGTGCGTTTTCTTCCATCGAGATCTCCAACAGCTTGGAGGATATAACAAGCGGTTGAGAGGAATGTGGTGAGGCTCGACTGATGGTGTTGGCGGTGGAGTTGGGTGGCGGTAAGGCGTACGCTCTCAACATATTTACTCATGTCCTGCTTGCATACACTAATTACGTTATCATAAAAATGTGTTATTAAATCTTAACTTTGACACATAAAAATGTATGCAGGTTAAGATAAATTACCATTTAAATAATAAATAATTAAAAATTAGGAACATCTAATTAACAATTACTTAGGCTAATTAGCACTCCACTAAAGTGGACTGATCAGCCATCGCCATTGAAGAGGCGAACAAAGTAGAGGAGCTCAACATGGAGGATCTCGTAGGCAATCTCATGGCCTATGAGACGAAGATGAAGCAAAAGAAGAAAGACATACCGAAGTCAAAGCCAAGGAAGACCCTCGCCTTCAAAGCTGCTTAGGACAGTGAGGTAAGTTCCAATGACGAAGACCTTAGGATTTTATTTAAGAAATTCTCTAAGTTTTGCAGGAACTCAAAGAAAGAGAAGAAGGAGAAGAAGCGAGATAGCTCGATACATTGCTATCATTGCAACGAAAAAGGGCATCTTCGACTCGAATGTCATATTCTCAAGAAGAAGAAGAAGAAGGAGAAGGAGAAGAAATATAAGAAGAAAGCATTCCAAGCTACATGGGATGATTCAACCTAAGAGGAGGAAAAAGAAGATCTCAAAGAGAAGAACGAAACCGCTTGCATGGGTTTATGGCCATCGCGAGCAATAGCAAGAATGAAGATGACAACAAAGAGGTAAATTCCTTTAATGAGTTGCAAGAAGCATTTGAAGAATTGTATCAACTTAGTAAATCATTAAAGTTAGAGAACAAAAATTTGAAGAAGGAAACTAGTGTCTTAAAAAGTGAAGTAGATAATCTTATTATCAAAAATCAAGATTTAAATGCTTCTTTTGATTCCATTAAATCTGAAAAGAATGCTCTTGTAATAGAAAGTCATGACCTTATTTTGAATAACACTAAATTGATTGAAGAAAATACATTGCTTAAATATGTGATTTCTATCTTAAAAAGCAAGATGAGTTTTATTGAAAATGATCTTACTTGTCTTAAAGAAAAATCGGATAAATTGTTAAATGGAATTAACACTAGCCAAAAGGTTGAGAAAGGATCTCCATCAAGGAGATGAATTAACAGATCCAAGCTAACTTGGATATTGAGAAATCAATTAGAATCTTGTTTTGTAGGTATCAAAGGAGATTATAATATGAAAGATTTGACCTACAAGCTCAAGAATGGTCAACTCGAATTGGAGGACCAAAGAATAGACCAAGGAAGAAGACAAGAAGATCGATAAGATAGCCAGCGAGTGATCGAACCGTCTTGCGTCAACCACTCAATTGGAGACCGACTTTGATGCCTGGACCCCCAAGTTATGATTGGGAGCCCCATCCATTTTAGCAACCTCAATGCGGGCCATGCTATTGGCCTTGGTAAGTAAGGTAATTTCCTTACCCTATTTTTTTTATCAATAGCATTTAGATAGGGGGAGTCAAATTTTTTATAAAGCTATATGTCAATCACTAAGGAGGAGAAAGATTTCCTTCATTTAGATAGGAGAAGATCTTAAAAACATAGCTATATTTCCATTAGAAAGGGGGAGTTAATTATATAGCTATCTTGTTATGACAAAAAGGGGGAGAACGTTATTCTTGTCAAAAAGAAAAAAAAAGAGGGAATTAACCCAAAATTAGAAGAGCATGTTTTAAGGGGGAGCAAAGGTGATATATCCATATTTATTTACATAATTTATGCCTAACTATTGTTGGTTTAAGGGTAAATTAATTCACATTACATCATATTAAGTTAGAATAGTGACTTGGCATCATTTTATAAATATTGCATTTTGAGTTTACTTGTAATCTTATCACTAACTCTATTTGGTGCCTTAATGAAATTTGTTTATATGTTTGCAAGTACCAGGTTTAGATTGGATCTCTACTCAAAATTATTGTGAGCTTAGATGGTGCCAAAAAAGAGGTTGAAACCTAACTCTCCTTAACCTACTTCATGCAACCTACCCACGTTAAACCCAATCCCAAATACTCTACATTCCCTATCCCATTAAATCCTACGTTACCACCTGTATAAATCCACTACATACCATGCCAACAATTTTATCCCAACATAAACCCAAGCAATATACCCCTACACCAATTCCTATCTATCAAACCCCCACCAAATCTCACCCTACATACACCCCCTCCTCTCATCTCCACTAAACAAACTAGGCAATGCCCATGCACAACACCAACCATGACCTATGAACTCCCCATGCAACTCCACGTCAACCCTAGCCTATCCACCCAACACAAGCAACTCTACCATGCAAAACAAACATCCACCGAAATCCCCTCAACCAAACCCACGAAACCTATTTATTCCATCCCATGCAAAACTACACCACCAAAAACCTATCCACCGACATATCCCTCCAACTACACCTACGTTACTGCCACAACAAAACCATATCCCACTCCACTGAAGAAATCTCCACGAAATTCTCAACTCTCTCACTTGATCTTTCTCTTCTCCATCATATATACAAGTCAAGAGAGGGCTTTAAAAGGGGAGAAAAAAGGAGATAGATACATAGATAGTCTCTCCCTCTCTCGACTTCAAGAAGTCATCTCGAGTGCGCCTTCGCATCCGATTTTGCACCACGTCTTTTTCGCCGACGCTTCATCTTCGAGGCTGCTATATAGTTTTAAATTTATTCTTGTTCTAGATAAACATTATAGTACTAGTTCTAGTTGTAACTTTAGTATAGTTATTTCTAGTTATTCTCTACGTGTTCTAGTCGACATTATTCTTTCCATAAAATTTTTATTTTGCTCTTTTACAACTTGCCTTCAAGTTATCTACTTTCCTTTAGTACCTACATTTGTTGATTGATATTAGTTCTTTCATTGTAGTAATAGTAATCCCTCATCCAAATATGTTTTCCTATTTCCTAGTATTTAAGAAAGTGAAATTAGTCCAGTAGCCTCCCTGCGAACGACTCAGATTCTGTTTTGAAAACATTAACTTCGTATTTTTCGAGTTCGATTGAAATAAATTTAAGAGTTTCTAATGCGATTATACTATGACAAAAGCATATTTTACACAATCACATCAGCATTCAGAACACTTTTTGGTGCCGTTGCAGGGGAGGCAACGCGATTATTTCGCTTTCAATAGCTTCATCTAGATTTGCATTAGTAAGATCTAACTTGTTTTTCTCTTTTTATTGTTTTGTGTGCAGGATCACATAGTCGCACATGAACAAATCATGAAGTAACAAGAAGAAAATGTACAGGTGAAGATCTCCAGGTAGGTCATCTACATCTTAGACTTAGGTAGATACGTGAGTCTTAGGAGTAATTGCATTTAGTATTGTTTCAAATATATATATATATATATACATTTTGTCCATCTAGATTAGGTGTCTATCTTGATGTTTAGGTTAATCATTTGCTTGAGTTGTTTGCATAAAAAAATTATAAAAAAAACTCATGTTGGTGGGTATTACCTTTTGAAAACCAATAAAACCAACTTTTATATTTTCAAGCTACAACAAATGTCAAATTTCAAATTTCAATTCCTAAAATTTTACATGTCCAAAAATTCTAAAATATCTACTGGACATAGGTATTGAAGTCAGGAATAACATAGCCAAATTTTGCACAATTCTGATTTATATAAAAATTTTAAAAATTTGTGATATGAACTGTTATCAAGTCTATTGTTGTTCCTGATTTTTTGGACATCAAAAAATCATAGGAATTTTTATATAACTCCAATTTATCTAAAATTTATTGTGTTAGATTCTTGTAATAATATAGAATCCCTGAAAAATCTGAAAAAACATTTGGTGCATGTTTGATTACACGGAATATTTAATCACTAACTGGGGCTCAAAATAGACTATAGAACCCCTATTACACTTTAAATCTGGAAAAATTGCATAACGTGCATTAAAAAATCTGAAAAAAATATTTTTGGTGCCTTAGTTGGTCATGCAATAGGACCATTGATTTCTATGACTGGATCATACCATGTTTAATTCTTTGGGCCAAAACAAATCATATGGCACAATTTGCTCTTAGGGTTTCACATTAAGGTAGAGCACACTTGCATTCCCATACTTAAAGGAAATATATTAAACAATTGAGACTTACAAAACCTCTTGTGCGTCTCATCAAAACCATTGTTTGCATCTATCTAACCAAGTAAACCCTAAAATTCAATTGACAGAAAGCTGTTTTCGCGCATTTGAAAGTCATCGAAAATCGTAGTATAGTCGCGCAAAAACGTTCATCAAAAATATTGTTTTGTAAAATAACGAGACTTGAGTCCCAGTCGTTCATCTCTGGAAGGCGTGTTTCTATTTTTGAAATCGATCTTAAAGCCGCTCTACTTAGTATTCTGGTGCACAATATATAGGTGGTTAAAGAACAGGCACTTAAATCACACAAATAAAATAATCATTCAGCTCATGGTGATTTCAAACACATAAAGAGATATATATATATATAAATGCATTTTTCATTCATTCATTGGGGGAGAGTTGTTTGTACAGGAAATCTAGAGGAAAGCTTATACAGGAATGCTTGAAATTAAACCTAGCTACCAGAAAATGATTGCATACAAGAATCGACAGGGGGATTTCGCATGCATCATTGGGGGAGAAGAGAAACTACTCTACTAAGCAGTAAATGAAAGCAGTAAAACTTATGAAAAGCATGATCTAGAGCTAAAAGAGTAGAGGGCATTCGGGGGTGGTCCCCGATGGCCTTGCAGTGGTTGAGAAGAGAATGAGGGGCGGCCAATGTAGCTTAGGCCAACCCTTGGAGAGAGGTAGGGTTGATCCAGCATCCCGACATGGTGTCCTCCATGGTGGTGGTAGTGAGCTCGTGGAGGTGGAGTGAGTGGCTAAGTGGAGGTGGCGTGAATGGCACCAATGGAGAGTAATTGCCAAGGGAGTGAATGGGGTCCAATGGCCACCCAAGGGGTCTTTTTATAGACCTAAGGGAAGCTCTCTAGAGAATTATGGAATTATCTAGAAGGCCTATGGTGGGAGCTCGTGGGAGAGTGAGAGAGAGAGGGTGGATGGTGGTTTTTAGATCCACTAAATGTGGATCTAAAAATTGAATGGCTCTTGGTTGCTATTTTTGGCAACCAAGGCAACCACACATGGTAGAGAGTTCTAGAGAACTCTAGGCTAGATATTTTCGTGTGGATGGTGTGTGTGGGTGTGTGTGGGTCGAAACTTAGGTGGCTAGGTTGATTAGGTTGGGTTCTAGTGGGTTTAGGTCAAGGTATGTCTCAAATTAGGGTTATAAACCCTAATTCACTAAGGTAAAGTGCAATTAAACTTAATACAAGTTTAATTAGGTGTGTGGAAACTTAACTGAGAGTAAAAAAACTCAATTAAGTCAGGTCTAGGTCAATTGGACTCTCACTGAGTCCAATTGGATAGTGTGTGCTGAGATCAGGGCTCAATTGGACTCAATGAGTCCAATTGAATAGGCTGATGGAATTGACTAAGATCCAAGTCAATTAGGTTTAGTGAGGACCTAATTAAGTCCTTAGGGAGGTCTAGAGGTGGTGTACTAGGGTTAGGGCACCTTAATTTAGGTTCCTATGGGGTTGGAATTGGGTTTAGGGACCTAGAGATCCAAGATCAAGGCTTAAATCTCAAAACAGGAATTGGAGAGAAGTATCAGACGTCTAATTATATAACAAGACGTCTTATACTCAAAAATCAGAAGTCTAGACTTGTTGTCTGGACGTCCAATCAGAGTCAGGAAGGATTTCGGGTTCTGTTTTGGGTATTCTGCAGAAATTAGACGTCTGAAAAAGTGTCTGGACGTCTAATAACACTGCAGAAGTGGGTTTGAAGTGTGCGGGAGTTGGCTAAGGGTCCTGGACGTCTTAAAACTTATCTGGACGTCCAGAGAAGGGTTGTAACTAGGGTTTTAGGGCTTCCTAGGGTGTTGTGACCTAATTTAAGGGTGGCTAAGGCTTGGGGAAGTCTCTAGGCTATCCGAGGGCTAGGATGGACCTAAGCTCTTCACATTTTACTGCTTTATTTCTACTTAATAGAATAGAAAACCTTTAACCCCCTTACATTATTATTCCTACATCTGAACTAGGCCTTCTGCTCCAGCTTTGCTACAACTCCCGTTATTTCTAATCCAGCTTCAGATCCAGCTCCTGATCAGCTTATTCCCTGCAATCGACATAATGCACTTAATCAGCACATTATAACATTATTTTATGCATAGCTAAAGGAAAGCAGTAAAGATGCAGATAATGTGTATGCATGCATGAATAACCCTAACTTATGCTAAGTCCTAGCTTAATCTAGGCCAATTAAGACCTGTGATTGCTGCGCAATCATCACTAATACAAGCACTTGAACTTTAAAAGAAACCACATCAATTAAGCTTGTATTGTGAACCCTTATTTGGCACACACACACAATTCAATTAATCTAATTGGGCAACCACCCCCCTCACGCCCATCATCTAAACCTGTGCAATTTAAATCCTAAGCCCCAGTGACTTGATCGACGTGCCAACTAGGTTGTATTTTATTTTCCAAACTGGAGCTATACCTAGTTGATTGTATCTAAGGCCTTGTCTATTTGGATCAACTGGTGACAAGAAAGGTCGGCTAGACAAATAATTCAAGGGTCAGGTCCTTTAGCTAGGGTTAGCGAAATTTGGACTAGGTTCAATAGGTGCAACCCTTTAGGGCTAGAATTTGACTGCTTGCATTGTGCACACACTTCTCTCTCCTATTCTCTCCTCGTCTATAACCTTCTTCCAAGTGTATGCATGAAACTAGATCACAAAATCCACACTTGGTGCCACCTCTGCAAAGAGAACCAAGGAGGAGACTAATTATTGGTGAATCCAGTTCTACATCTGACTCGAACTCTAATCTTGATTTGATGACTAACCCTACCAACTCCAATCCATAACTGAATCAAATGGATCCTCAGGCTTACATCGATGACCTTCAACTCCAACTGAACCAGTTTCAACAAGATCATTAGACCCAATTGCAGGAGATGCCTAAGATTTTACAGATCCAACATCTGCAAGCTAGACACTTAAGGGATTTTTACGACCCTGCTCAGTATCAACACCAACCTTATGTTAAGGTCCCACCAGTAGAGGTTCAATTTGAGATTAAGCACCCCACTATACAACTCCTACCTCATTTTAAGGGCAACAATGATGAAGACCCCTTCCAATTCTTAGAAGAGTTTGTAGCCATTAGTGAGACAATAGAATTCCCAATCTAAATGATGATGTGCTTAAAATGAAACTCTTCCCTTTACCCTAAAAGACAAAGCTAGCCATTAGTTTAGATCTATAGGAAGGCCTGTTAACACATGGGGGGATCTAAGAAGTGCCTTCCTAAAAAAATTTTTCCTAATTGCAAAAACCAATGCACTTAGAAGAGCTATCACCACCTTCTCCCAACACCTTAAAGAACCTTTGCATGAAGCTTGGGAGAGGTTTATGGATTTAACTAGAAAATGCCCACATCATGTGTTTCCTAGATGACAACTAGTGTAGATCTTTTATCACGAGCTTAATGACCATATGAGAAGCCTTGTCAATGTCGCTTGTGGAGGCAACTTTATGAACAAAGATGAAAACAGTGCTTTCAATTTATTTGAGAATATGAGTGAGAATTCCATGAACAATGCCTCCATGGAAATTTATGGAAGATCCATGAAACCTAGAGGTGGAATTTATGAGGTCCAGGAGAGCTCTAGCAATGTTGATATGAATGATCTGTGAAAAGCTGGACAAAGTTGAGGTTGTATCTTAAAAACTGGATGAACTGATGAGCCATAATAGGAAGGGAGCAACCCTCCCATCACCCAGTACTATCTAAGCTCCCTAAGGGAGGGAGTTTGTGAACAAACTACACATGGCTTAAGATGAGAGCCAACTGACTTAGGGCCCTTTACGTGGGACCCAAGCGAGGACCTTTGATCCCTGCTATCCTGATTCCACACACTTATCCTCATCATCATATAGATATGGGGATGTGTCGGCTATCCAGGGAGACAAAAGAAATCCTTTCTCCAATACTTATAATCCTAGTTGGAGAAACCACCCAAATTTTTCTTGGAAAAGCCAAGGGTAAGGAAACTAACAAATTGCACAACCTGGACCCTATCAGATGGACCCTAGCTTACCTAACACTTATAACCAATGTCAGAATTATCAACCCTTGCTCGCTAACTTGACTAGCCAAACTGAATTGGCTATATTGAATCGGAACCAGCAATTGATGGACACAAATACTTCCATGTTGCAAGCTATGCAACAGTTAACCCAGTCCATCAGGGATCTGAAGAACCAGATAGGGCCTATGCCTAATGATAGATCTATTGGTACTCTCCCTTCCCAACCCATTCCAAACCCTAGAAACATACCTAATTAGGGACACAATCCTCAAGGGTTCAACCAAGCTCATATGATCTAGCAAGCTCCTGTGACTCCCCCAGGCTTTTATTCACCTTAAGTTCCACATCCTTTCGCACCTATCCTTCCTACTCCTCCTACTCAAGGGAATCAATACCCACCTACCACTGCTAATTCCGTCACCTTGAGAAGTGGCAAGACCACTCAAAACCCTATGCACAGAAATCAAACAACCCAAGATCATGATAAACCAACTTTAATTAATACACCTGAGGTTGAGGATGAGATCCAGGCTCATGATTTTAAGGACCCAAAGATCCAAATCCCTTTCCTTGAGGTCATGAATAGGTTTAGAAAGAAGAAGACTGAGCCTAAAAATGAGACCTGGTTGGATGTGTTCAAACAAGTATAGATTAAAATCCCACTTTTGGAAGCTATTGAACACATCTCTGCTTGTGCCAAATTTTTAAAGAAATTAACCACAACTAAGTGCAAGCCAAAATCAAATAATCATGAGAAGGTAATCCTTTCTAAACAAGCCAACTCTATTATCTTAAAGGATTTACTTGTCAAGAAGAGAGACCTCGGAACCCCCTTGATTTCTTGTAAAATTAATGATCTAGACTCTGATAGAGCTTTAATTGATTTGGGGGCTTCCATCAACTTGATGCCCACTAAGATCTATGAGATGATTGGATTCGAGGACATGGAACCTATCAAAATACAAATCCAGTTGGTCAACCAATCTGTAAGATGTCCACGTGGGATTTTGAGGGATGTAATTGTTCAAATTGATAATTTCTACTATCCCGTGAATTTCATTATCTTGGATTTTGACATTCCTAAGAATTTGAGGCGGGCGGCTTATTGAAGAACTTAAGCAGGTTAAGGGTTTGATTCAAAATGTCTTTGAAAAAGACTCATAATCTGAGGAGTATACAGATCAATTTGAATATGAGATATTTTTCTTTGAGGATCAAATTTCTAATGCTCCAGAAATCGAAAGCTTCATATTCGATTCTGAGATAGAATCTGAAGAATCCAATAACTCTGAATATGAGACATTTCTTTTTGATGAGGAGATTTTTGACAAATCTGATATGAAAGGATTTACATTTAACTTTGAGGAAATTTTCTTACCTGAAGTAGGTGAAGCTCAAGGATTTCAATTTAAACTTGATGAACCTTCAATGACTACTTCACCTTTACATCAGATTTGGATGAACCTGAATTTGAATCATTTTCTATGGAGCTTGATTGCATATTTGATATAACCAAGTCTAATTTTAGCATTGAAGATTTTAAAAACTTTGTCTTCAAGAAAGAAAGAAAGGAGGTGGTGTTAATCGGGTGGAGGCGGGTTTTAAAATCATTGCGCTGTAGTATAGACTGTAATCGCTCGAAAAACAAATAGAATTTATGCTCAAATGGAAATCCGAGGTCGAACACAAGGAAGAAATAAGAATTCAAGTGCTAATCTCACTTAATATGTGTATGAGCATGAGAAAATAAGCCAAATAATGATATGCAATGAATAATAATTACTCAAAATTAATCATCAATGTATAACATGAGTATATAAAGAGTTTGACATAGCAAAAAGAAACCTAGAGCAGAAACAATGGTGATTTATATCACCAAGTATTTAGTCTAGATACATATATATTAGTTAATCAATATTGCTACAGGACCACTTAGCCAATTTCCATGTCATGAAATAAACCAACAGTATCAATCTCAAAGGGGCTATCAGACATCAGTCCTATGCATCAGATGGCTTAAGTGAATACAAGCACAAGGCTTCTTAAAGCCTTTCTTCTTCTTCTTTCTCTCTCTCCTTGCCTTCAGCATCTCTTTCTTTAGCTTCTTCCTCTCTCTTCAGCCTTTCTCTTTCTTCCCTTCGCAGCACAAGGGAAACAACCCCTCAAATTTGGCTAAGTGTTAGCCACTCTACAGAGCAAAACCCCTTCCCCACGCTCTCTCTCTACATCCTGCCTTCTCTCTCAAATCCAGGCACTAAGCGAATCCATAATCGAGTATACAATAGGGTTATCAGGTTGAATAGAGACCAGGCCTGCAGGTGTGCTTTCGCAGGCGAGGTGTGCACAAGCAAGTGAATGGGGACCTGAACCTCGTGACATAGGCGAGGGGTCGGGGGCATGATAAACACCAATTTATCATCATTATTATGCATTAAAACAAACCTAGGTCTTAGGATTTTGCTCTGCAAATGGGTTTTTGGGATGCATTTAGGTATTAACTAGGTTAGGCATGCATTGCATTTTTTCTTGTCTTTTTAATGTGTTTTTGTGAGTGTTAGGGATGAACAGATATACAGATCCCTAACACCCTAGCACTCAAGAAGGCAACTGGTGAAGAAGAAGCTAAGACTAGCTGGAACTCAGCTTGATCCAACCCACCACAGCTGGAATCTAGCTCACTTGGACTAGGGTTAGCTCATCCTAACTCCATTCAACTCATCTCTTCTGAATGGCAGCACAAGAGAGCTCATCTTAGCTCACCCTAGCCTAGGTCAGCTCAGATCCAGCTCAACTTAGCTGAGTCTAGATCATCTCAGTTCCCACTAGTCCACAGGGAGCTCTAGCTACATCCAGCTCCACTCAACTCCAGCTAGCTGAAGATGAATTCATCCCAGCTTAGGAACCTCAAGTCCAGCTCCCAGGGACTCAGCTTAGCTCAACTTAGTTGAGCTAAGCTACCTTAGCTATCTCAACCAGCTCAATCCTCCTCGGGAGCACCAGACCCAGCTCACCTCAGCTCCATTCAACAGAAGCTAGCTCACTTTAGGTTGACTTAGCAGCTAGCAAAGAACTAGCAAGCTAAGCCAGCTAGAGTAGCCCCATGTTGACCTCTTTAGTAGCTGCAAGCTCCAATTTAGCTCTAGATTCTTCATATCCAGCTCCTCTCTTCAAACCTGAGCTCCAACACCTCCTCCTCTACTCCACTACTAGCTAAGCTAGCTTAGCTTAGCTTATCCTAGCTATGCTCTAGCTCCCTTGGCTTTTACCACCTAAAAACCCTACCTAACAACTCCACCAACTAGCTCTACCTAAGCTCCACATAAGCTAACCCTACTTCCACCTCACCTTGGCGCCAACCTAGCCTACCCACTACCTCCAAAAGACACTACAAAGTGGTGCCAAAACCACCCTAACCACCCTCCTTATTGTCGCTACTTTTTCCCTCCAAAACCCCCTTCATCTCCACCACATATCTTCCCTTAAACCCATCTCCACCATCCACCTAACCCCCCTTCTAGAAGCCCTCATGGTGGTGCCAAAACCAAGGCATCCCTTCATGGTTGGCGCCACCTTTAGGTGGCTCTTCACCACCATAACCACCACCTTCACACCCCCCTACTTGGTGCCAACAATTCTCCACCATAAGATCACCTCACCACCCCCATCTTCCCATCTTAGCCATCCAATTCAAGAGTCACCTTAACCCCCTCATCCTACCCTATAAAAAGACCAACACCCACCACCTTACAACCCATCCTTGGCTAGCAAAATACCTCTCATATTCTACCTAAAGCTCACGCCTAAGAGAGAAGAAGGAGAAGAAGATTAAGGGGATATTTTGTCCCCTTGGTGCCTTCCCCTCTTCCCTTCTCTCTTGTGCCCACGCCAGCCAAAGGAGAAGCCAGGAAAGGAAGACCTTTGGAGGAGGTCTTGAAGGTGGTCCACACCACATTGGAGGAGAGCTTGAGGGTGGTGCACGCCACCCTTGGAGGAAAGAATTGATGTGGAGAGCATCCACCTTGGAGGAGCATTCAAGGAAGGAGAAGAAGGTGACCTTCTTTTCAAGCCAAGGAGCAGCTAGGCTTGGAGCAAGAGGACTCCCTTCTTCACCAAATTCTATAAGAGGATTTGTGTTTCTTTTTATTGCTTTTATATTTTCCATTTCTAGTAGAAGCATTCCTCTACATGTTTTTGTAAAAAGAACACAAATTCTACTAAATCAATTTGCCTTTTTTAAAATTCTTATTGCAATTGCTTGTCTTTGTTCTAGCACTTTTTTCACTTCCACTTCCTAATTACACTAGGCCTTCACTTGCCTAGAGTGAGCTTAGGGAGGAGTCATATTTGTCTCTTAGGTTTTAGCTTAGTGATTATAGGTGTTAGTTACTTTTTCGTCAACAATTCGCATTTTGCCCTTATTATTTCAAAACATAAAAATTATATATTTAAAATACCAAAAAGAAAGATTGAGTTTTCCTTAAAAGCAAGAGATTTGAATTGCAAACTTGCCTTCTTGGATGACCCTAGATACTCCCCTATCTAGAAATATAAATTTAAAAGTATATGCGATTTTGCGTGCTACAGCGACTTTAAAAACCCTAATTACAAATCGCACTTATTTTCGCATCACTTTTTGGCACTATTGCTGGGGAGGTACAGCTTTGCATTAATCATTTTTCTCTTGCTTGAAGTGGATCTCATCCCCTTCTCTTTCTTTTCTCTTGTGTGTGCAGGTATTGCAGGAAGAAAGCGGGAATTTGGAAGCGAGTGCTCAAAGTTCCTTTTCTTCCCACGAAATTCAGGTTGGTTCTCTTTTCTGGTCACATAGTCAATTTAAACTACCAAAAAAAATATTAAACTTGGCTTTCAGGATCCCAAGCATCTTAATTAATGAGAGTGGTGTCCATTAAAATTCATTGTTTGCTTGTATGCTTCATTAAACACCACTCCAATTCAAGTGTTGGTGTTCGGATTTTCGGGTCCAGATTTCTGTCCGGACTTCAAAAATCAATTCCCAACACTACAGATCTTCTAAAATCCTAAAATTTCACATAGTGATTCCAAATCAAGTTAGAAACGCCTGTTCCAAATTTCAGATCCGTTGGCTTTGTATTTAATTTTTAAAAATTCGTGGACTGTTGAGGGGTCACACCCTCTGAGCTTCCTACTTTGCTATTGTTTGTGAATTTTTAGAATTTTCATACTCATCCAATTTTTTTGAAATTTAGCTTTTTGGAATCCTTGTAAAATTCGATATCTCAAATAAAATCACCAAAATTTTCTGAGGCCAGTGGTGTGGTACAAAAAGTCTAGAATATCCACGAGTATCATTTCTGGACTTTGACACCAACACAAATAAAAATGTAAAACAAACATCAAACAAATTCCTAAAATCTTAAAAAAATTTCTCAACCCATACAACTTGATTTCCTTTTATTTGTGGAACTTCAAAACTTGTCTGAATTCTTAAGAAAGGAATCCTAAAATGCATTAGTTTAAATCAAATCCTAAAAGACAAGAATACATCAATTGTGTGACAACTTGATTTGCATTGGAACCACTTTTCAATTCCTGCACACACAATAAAAATTGAAATAACTGGGTAGCAACCCAATTAACGCCCTCCACATTCTGTGTGCACTATAGTATCCTAGACCTAACTAAAATCTATAGCAACTTGACCCCTAAGGTTTCATCAACTTAGGCTTGCTATATAGGTCTTAAGTTTTCTCTAGTTAATACCAATCTGTCATATATATCTGGTGTTCAAGCTGAGGGGCCATGTCAAACGACCAGGTGCGGGTTTGTACAAGCACCTGGGGTTTTTCCTGGGAAATGTTTGGGCCCAAACCTCCCCTTAAGCAACTTGGCTAGATTTGTTGACAGAATAGGTATTCACTATTGATTACTTATTTCCTACGTAGACCAAGTCTTAGGTTTATTTTTAGAGAGTCACACTTAAGTTAGGTCTAGAATTTGTTTGAATTGTACACTTTCTCTCATCTCATTCTCTTCTCCTCCCCTCCAATTCTTCCAAAACTGTGCATGCACAAGCGAAGGTCCCAAAAACCACATCTTGAGGGATTGATTTCGCCCCCCGCAGTAGAAAATCGTTGTTTTCTTCTCCCTCCTCTTCTAAGAAAATGGAAAACCCAGGAAGCTGACAAAAAAATTCTGCTTCCACTTCTAACCCATCAGCCAACCCACAAGCTGACTTCCCCCTCCCTCACCTCCCTCATCCGAAGCAATCAGAAATTCCTGCAGGGCCAGGTGGCCCTCCAATTCTAACACAAAATCCAAATCCCTTTGCCTTGATGGTCGACCATTTGGTTCGGCTGCAACAAAATCAATAAAATTTGGCTAGGACTGTCACGAACCTAGCTAACCAAGGGCAAAATCCACCACCCCGCCACACAGCCTGTCGTTCCTTTTAAGGATTTCTATGATCCTTCCAATTACAAGGAAAGACCCGAGGTGGTCATACCATAAGGGGATTTTGAGATCAAACCAACCATTCTAAATCTTATCAAGCATTTTCATGGTCTTCCAAGAGAGGACCCTTTTTGTCATCTGTAGGAATTAACTGTCCTCTCTCAAACCACTCATTCCCACAATGTGCAGGAAGACATGTGGTTAATGAGACTTTTTCCTCTCTCTCTTAAAGACAAAGCTTCCCATTAGTTTAGAATGGTTGGGCACCCGATTAGCACCTGGCCCTAATTAAAGAGCACTTTTCTAAAAGAATTTTTTCCGATCGGTCAAACTAATGCTTTAAGAAGATCCATAACAACCTTTCATAAAAAATTGGTGAACCCCTCCACGAAGCTTGGGAAAGATTTCAAGAACTTTTAAGAAGTTGTCCCCACCATGAAATTCCACAATGGCAGTTAGTGCAGATCTTCTATCATGAATTAGAAGATCAATTGAAGCGATTTGTGGATGCCTCATGTGGGGGCAATTTCCTTAATAAAGATGTTGAAAGTGACTATCTCCTCTTTGAAGAAATGAGTGAAAACTCATTTAATACGACTTTAATGGACACTTTTGGTAGAACACAAAACCCCAAACACGAAGTCCATGAAATTGACTCCAAATCCACCTCTATTCCAGTCACTCAGGATGACCTATATATGTTAGCTCAACGACTGGACCAGATGCAAATTCACCAAAAAAAATGGAAGAAAAGATCACAAATAAACAAGCTCCACACTTTAACTCACCACACACTAACACTCCACAACTTCTTCGAAGAGAAAATCTACACAATGTTGATGCAACACCTGCTGGTTAGTAGTTTCCAACCGATTTCCCACAGGAATTGACTAGGAATTTTGATCAAAATATTTTTGATCCCACCACGGAAAATATTTATGCTCACCAGGAGCAATTTAGAAACCCCTCCAACACTTTTAATTAAAACTAGAGGACTAATCCAAATCACTCCTGGAAAAACCTAAACTCGATTCCTTTTCCCAAACAAAATCATTTTGGGAATTATGGGCAACCTATGTATCAACCTGGACCATCCCAGGAAGATATTAACACTCAGGTCATGAAAACTCTGCAAGGCATGCAGAATCAAATGATAGAAGTAACCTGCATGATTACCAACTTACAACACCAAGTTAAGGTTACTCTTGATCATTGACCTGTTGGGAATTTACCTTTCCAATCCATGCCCAACCCGAATAATCAAAGGAATTAGTTCCAAGGTGGATATCCCATTCAACCCATTCAACCAGCACCTCAACATCCACCAGGTTTCAATAACAGTCAGGCTTCCCATCCTCATCCTAGAAACAACTAGACTGCAAATGCAGTTACTTTGAGGAATGGGAAAATCACTCACAATCCCCTACCTGTTAAATAAACTTGTTTTAATGAAACACATATCAACTCTTCCCCATCTTCCTCTCACATTGTTCAAGAACCTATTAATGCAAAATAGGGAAACCCTGCACCATTTCCACATGCGCTCCATTCTTCAACAAATAAGAAAAAGAAGAAATCTGAGCCCACTAATAAGGAAATAATGGTTTTATTTGGGCAAATTGAAATTAACATCCCTCTCCTAGATGCCATAAAATATATCCCTGCCTATGCAAAATTCCTAAAAGATTTGTGTACCCCAAAAAGGCAACCCCAAAATTTAGGAAAGGTGATCCTTTCTGAGACAGTCAGCTTAGTTGTGCAGAGTCAACTGCCTCTTAAGAGAAAAGATCTAGGCGCCCTCTTGATTCAAGTTATCATTAATGATACTTCTTTTGATCACACTTTGTTGGATCTCAGTGCCTCAATTAATCTTATCCTCATAATTATTTTTGAGGAATTTAAGATTGGTGAATTAAAGCATATTGAGGTTACTCTTCAATTAGCTAACCGATCTACAATTAAACCAAGGGGAATTATTGAGGATGTCCTTGTCCAGGTCAAAAATTGTCTATTTGCAGTAGACTTTTTAGTCCTAGACATAGAGGTACTGGAAGCACTAAAGTTTGCCCTCATAATTCTTGGAAGACCATTCTTAGCCATCGCCCGAGCAAATATTGATCGTGATTTTGGAAAAATGAAGATCATGTGTGGCGGTGAATCTGTAACCCTAGACATTTTCCAAGCTTCTAGGAGGTTCCAAAAACCTGATTTCTTTGATGATTTAGATTCAGAAATAGAAAATATTGTGGAAGAAACTTTGCAGATTTCCCATTTAGGTTCCTATTTTTCCATCAACAAAGTTCCTGAACAATCCACTTCTTCTCACCCTTCCACCCTAACCACACATTCAGCTAACCCTCCAGCTGACCCTTCCACTCTTACCTCACCATTAACACACAAAGTAGAAATTCTTTCGGAGCCAGGCCCACAATTGGAATTAAAACCTTTGCCCGACTCCCTTAAATATGTCTTCCTAGATCCAAATCAGACCCTGCCCCTGATTATAAATTCTGGACTTACTAGGGTACAAGAGCACAAACTTCTCCAGGTTTTGAGTAAATACAGAAAAGCTATTGGCTGGACCCTTTCTAATCATAAAGGTATTGATGGGAACACCATCATGAGCCTTAACTAGCTCATTTTAACCTAGAAAAGAGAACAAAAGCTCCTACATAACCTAGAGAAGGGCCTAATTCAAGGAAGAATTGTTCTAAGAAGAAAACATGAAACAAAGGGTAAAACTATAATTTTCCCATTGCAGTATATCAATGGGATTTCTCAAGGGCTAAACATAGGTCAAATGATCTTAATAAGATAAAAAGTGAGTTGGTTCAATCAGAAATGGGTTCATGTGCAATCTAAGAATTAAATGACATCTTGTAACCCTAAAACAGACTCACTTAATTCAACAAAGTTTTGGTCAAGATAAAAATCAAATAAACCCTCCAAAATTCATGGAAAAATATCCCCTAGGGTTTAGAACCTTCAATTTGGCCTTTGGAACCTATTTTGACCTAATTAGGGGTCCTAACTAATTATTTGACCTAATTTGAGTTTTTGTGTAAAATGTCCTGTCAAACGTGGTTAAACCTAAAATCCAATTTCACCATTGGATTCCTTAGGTTTAAATTAGGTTTGTACCAAAATTTGGACCTAAGGAGAGGTCACCTTGACCTACTTTGCAAAATAGTCCACCTAACTACATTTTAACCCCTAGCTTTTGAAACTCATTACACAGAACCCCTATCTTCCTCGCCACCCTTTACAATTAGGTCCCTCCGCCATTACAGCGGAGGAGTCCTACTCCGGCAAGGATTTAAGGAGGATTGCTCCCTGATTCCTCAGAGATCTCCTCTTAGATTTGAAATGGAGATTCTCTAAGGAATTCTTTATCATCTGAACGTAATCACATGCCTTAATTCGCACCCAATCTCTCGTGCGAATGCTCGAGAGATTTGGGTCTCTCACTGAGTCCTTCTACGATGAGGATTCTTGCACTTGGAAGCTTGTCTTCCAAGTGCAAGAGCCTCTACCAAATGCTATAAAAAGACCCTCATCTCCGGCCGCTCAAATTCAGCTTGGCTTGGCCGGAGAAAACCCACTAATCTCTTCCCTTCTTCAGCCAAGTGTCTAGTAGGCTCCAGCGATTCCTCCTCCTTCTTGTCACTCTGCCATAATACCAGTGGCAGAGACGTCTTCACCTCCTTCCTCCGTGTCGCGCCATACCCGCACATGCGCCAAAAGCCCCTTCGTTGTCGCCTTTCTCCCTCCACTGGAAGCTTCTTCTCCGGCAGCAACAGGTACGGCTAGCCGCTCTCCTGTCCCCCTTCGTCCATTAAATTAGGTTAGAACTCTTTCCCTCTCACCTCTCTTCATTTTCCCTTTCTTTATTTTCACTTTAAACCCCTCGACACTGCAGACCACCACCATCGTTCTCATCTCCGGCCGACCACCGGTGAAGGTGCTTCCATCGCTCCACACTTACACACGCCTCACCAGACCCCTCAAAACTTTCGCCATCATCCACTGACCACATTCCCCATCTCCATCGACTGCCATCACCTCCACACTCGCCCCCTGATCAAACCCTCTTTCACGGCCACAGAGTGACCTAGGCATGCACACCTAGGCCATTCTGCACCACGCCACCCACCGCTTCACCTTTGCCGTGCCACGGCAAAGTTCTCCATGTGGTTTAATGAGGCTGCAAGGCCATATTGAGTGATTGCAAGTCTGAGCCTCCGCCGCCATTAGCGCCGGCTTGAAGGAGCTTGCATCCAAATGAACAGGCCCAGGTGACGCGTGAGGAGTACGCGCACACATCCAGCCAGAGAGTGGCCTTGAGAGAGCACCCAGCCACAACAATTAGGCAAAACAGTCTCCTGTGGGCGCGAGTGAAGCGGGTGGGACTTTTAGTCCCACCTAGGAAAGTTAGGAGTGTGGTGAGTCATATAAATTGAATTTGTGTTTCTTGCTGGTTGCCTCAGATCACGAGGTGAGGTCCCCTCGCCTGCTCACCTGCCTAGTCTACGACCCACGCTCTGCGGACTTGGCTGCTTGACCTGTTTACCCAGCACTCCTCACGCACCACCCACGCCGGTGCACCTCGACCCGGGTGCACGCAACCCAACCCGATTACCCGATTGGCTGGCTCTGGGAGAGCGAACCTAAGAGAGAATAGAGAGAGAGTGTATGCGGGGGAGGGTAGGGGTAGGTTTTGCACTCGTGTGTGCAGGGAAAGGAAGAAGGAAGAGAAGGCTGAAGCAAAGAATAAAAAAGCTAAGGAAGAAGATGAGGAAGTTAAGGCAAAAGAGAAAGAAGGAAAAGCAAAGGAAGCTGCAGAGGAGCTAAGGAGGAAAAGCAAAGGCAAAGTTGAAGGCAGAAGCTGAGGAAGCTAAGGAAGAAGGAAGAAGTAGGCACGGCTAAAGAAGAAAGAGAAAGAAGAAAGAAGAAGGAAGGAGAAGGCAGCAAGGAAGAAGCCAAGAACCAAAGGCAAAGAAGACAGAAGCTGAGGAAGGTGAAGAAGAAGCCAAGGCCAAGGGAAAGAAAAGGCACTGTAGCAAAGAAGGGTGCGACTGAAATGCAAAGGCAAAGCAGAAGCAAAGGCAGAAAAGAAGGAATAAGAAAGAAGGAAAAATCAAGGAAGAAGAGAAGTCAGAAGACAAGAAGAGCCAAAATCAAAAGAGAAGAAAAGAAGAACCAAAGAAGAAGGAAAGAAAGAAAGAAGAAGAAGAAAGCCAAAAAGGAGAAAGAACAGAAGAAGAAGAAGGAAAGAAAGGTAGAGAAAGAAGAAGCTGAAGAACAAAGTCAAAGAGAAGAGTCAAAACACTTTTTATCCAATTCTTATCAATCTCTCTATTTTGCTACATTTTATAATTCATAAACTCCTGCATTATATTCTGAATTAGATTTTGAGTAGATTTAAGTGTTCAAATTCCATCTATTGAGATTAGTGAATAAATTCCATTTACTCCCTGTGTTCAACCTCGGACTTAACAATTCAAGTAATAAAAATTCTTATTTGTTTACAAGGCGATTTCACCTATACTACGACGCAACATCATTTATCTTTTAAACAATCGCTCTCGCCTTGTGTGAACAGGTATTCATCCATCCTATTGCACACATCGTATATATTTAGAGGACGATTCTTGCCCCTCCTGCCAACCACAAAGGCACTTGAACCCTATTATGTAGGAGGTTGTAGAAAAGGAGATTATTAAATGGCTTGATGATAATATCATCTACCCCATTTCTGACAGCTCCTGGGTTATTCCAACAAAAGTTGTACCCAAAAAGGCTAGACGAACAGTTGTCACCAATGACAATGGGGAGAATACATCCACTCGAACCACCTCTTCTTGGCACGTGTGTATTGATTACAGAAAATTAAACACCGCCGCCAAGAAGGACCATTTTCCGCTCCCCTTTATTGATCAAATCTTGGAGCATTTAGCCGGACGAGATTTTTACTGTTTTCTGGATGGTTATTTCGGCTATAATCAGGTAGTGGTTCATCCTGAGGACCAGGACAAAACAACTTTCACCTGCCCCTTCTGAACCTTTGCTTTCTGAAGGATGCCCTTTGGTCTTTGCAACGCACCTGAGACTTTTCAAAGGTGTTTGCTTGCAATATTTTTAGACCTAGTAGGTGAATGCTTAGAAGTCTTTATGGATGACTTCTTTGTTTTTGGAGATTCTTTTGACCATTGTCTCAAGAACCTTCAAAGAACTCTCCAAAAATGCATAGAAGTCAATTTGGTCCTCAGTTGGGAAAAAAGTCATTTCATGGTCCAGGAAGGTATTGTCTTGGGCTATGTTATTTCAAAACAAGGAATCGTGGTAGATAAAGCAAAAATAGATGCTATATCTAAGCTCCTACCTCCCACTACTGTCAAACAAATCAGATCCTTTTTGGATCATGTGGGTTTCTACCGTAGATTCATACAAAATTTTTCCCAAATCTCAAAGCCCTTAAGTCAGCTACTTACTAAAGACTAGCCATTTGATTTTAATGATAAATGCTTGGAGAGTTTTTTGAGGTTGAAAAAGGAGGTTACTGAGGCACCAATTTTGCAGGGACCTGATTGGAATAGTCCCTTTAAATTAATGATAGATGCCTCAGATTTTGCTGTAGGGGCCGTTCTAGGGCAAAGAATTGGCAAGAAGCCCGTTGTGATCTATTATGCTAGCAAAACTCTTGACGATGCACAACGAAATTACACGGTTACTGAAAAGAAACTTCTTGCCATTGTATTTGCCTTAGAAAAATTTAGATCTTATCTTCTGAGGTCACATGTCACTGTATATACCGACCACTCAGCACTTAAATATTTGATGACAAAAAAAGATGCAAAACCCCACCTTATCCTATGGATCCTGCTGCTCCAGGAATTTGACCTGGAAATCAAGGATAAGGCGAGATCGCATAATGTAGTGGCTGACCATCTCTCTCTCTTATGACAAATGACATAATGACCCCACCTGATCAATTCCCCGATGAAAGCATTTTAGCTGCTACTACCCTCCCTTGGTTTGCGCCCATCGCAAACTATTTAGCAACAGAATGAATCCCTGCTGATTGGCCAAAAACAAAATGGGATAAGTTCTTTGCTGATATTAAATACTATTTTTGGGAGGAGCCCGACCTTTTCTGCATTTTTGCCGATCAGGTCATTCGACAATGTGTACCTAATTCTGAAATCCATGATATTTTGACACATTGTCACCCAATGGCCTGTGCGGACATTTTTCGGGCAAGAAAACTGCAACTAAAATCCTTAATGCGGGATTCTTTTGGCCCAGCTTGCACAAAGATGCTCATGATTTTGTTCGGTCCTGTGTGCGTTGCTAGAGCATCGGCAACATGACTCAGAAGGATATGATGCCCCTAAATCCTATTTTAGAGGTTGAAATTTTTGATGTTTGGGGCATCGACTTCATGGGACCGCTCATCAACCCTGGTGGGTATTTATATATACTAGTCGCAATCAACTATATTTCAAAGTTGATAGAAGCAATACCCACCCGCACTAGTGATCACCGTGTGGTTGTCGAATTTCTTAAGAAAAATATTTTCTCAAGATTTAGCATTCCAAAAGCCATTATCAATGACGGAGGTTCACATTTCACTCACTCACATTTCCGTCACCTTCTTTGTAAATATGGGGCTAGTCATAAAATTTTCACACCTTATCACCCTCAAACAAATGGCCAGGCAGAAGTTTCTAACCGTGAAATTAAAAATATTTTACAAAAGATGGTTAGGCCCGACCTAAAGATTGGTCAACCAAATTGGATGACCCTTTATAGGCTTACTGTACTGCTTTTAAAACTCTGCTCGGCATGTCTCCCTTCTGTCTGATTTTTGGGAAGGCATGCCATCTCCCGGTAAAACTAGAACATAGGGCTTTTTGGGCAATTAAATAATTAAACATGGATTTATCTGACGTCGGTATCCATAGAAAACTACAATTAACTGAATTGTAAGAGTTACGTAATTTTTCCTATGAAAACACAATGATTTATAAAGACCGAACAAAGAAATTTCATGATAAATACATTGTTCAGAAACACTTTGACATTAATCAATGCATTTGGCTTTTTGATGCTAGATTGCGTCTTTTTCCTCAAAAATTAAAATCCAAATGGACCGCCCCCTTTATTGTTCATAAAACTTATCCATACAGCGCTGTTGATTTTTTTATCCTAAAACTAATACGACATTTCAAGTCAACGGCCAACGTTTAAAGCCCTATTTTGATCATACGCCGAATCTTTCTTCTGAATCTTTCGATTTCACTGAGCCAACCACCTTTGATCACTAATGCAAACTATGCCCGGCTGAATTGGCGTAAAAGATAGCATTAGATGGGAGGTAACCCATCAATTTTCCTACTTCCCTTTTTCCTTTCTTTTTCCAAGTTTTGACCATCCTAAAATCGACCGCCCTTCAATAAGGTGATCCCTTTTCCCTCCTAATGCATGAGGACATTGCATATTTTAAATAGGGGGGGTGTTTTTAAAATTTGACGATCGATTTAGGATTTTCAAAACCTAAAAATATGCATTTTTCTTTAGTTATTTTATTTTCCTACTTGCATACCCAAAAATATAAAAATGTTGAAAACTTTTTGAGGAAAAATTTTGAAATTTAGACTAAGGTCGAAAAACTCACTTTTGGTATAATGGGATTTAATCTTTAACAAACTAGGGATGAGGATGTGGATCTGATCATTAGAATTTCAGGATCTATTTTTAGACTAGATCAGATATCCTTCTCTAAAATTCCACCTGAACTCATGATAGTTTAGGTGACTTAATCCTCTTTTGTAATTTGGAAAGTATCTGACTTAGTTTCTGATTCAAAAACTTGCATTTCTTGAGGAACTTCTTGTGTCAATTTTCACACACAAGCCAACACTTAAAAACAACTAAAAATTAGAAAAGCTCCCTTGCTTGGACTTAGTAAAAGTCTGAAGCAGATCATTGGTTTGAGTTCCTACTGTCGAGAAGGAGGAAAATGCCTCCTTTGAGGATGCGATGTCAACATGTTACTGCCTCGGCACTTCTCCATATCTATATTTCATATCTTTAGGTGGAGCATTAAAGAGCATTTTAGCAGCTCAAGTGTCTTGGACGGTGCTCTACCTATAGTGTCGGAGCAAGAGCTTGAGTTTGCTTGGAGCGCCCTTTTACACCGCATTGTGTTTTGAGGTTGTGAGATCCTGGGTGGTGTCATGGACAGTGCTATCCTGAAGTACTGGTGCCAGAGCCCCCTCGAGGATTGGTAACGGGAATGATGATCCCGACGCATCTGTTGTAAGACTAAGCTAAAAAGTAAGCATGGGGGAGAAGAAAATAAAAGTTTTAAACCAAAAACACGTCCCTATTAATGTTGGCTTTTCACAAGCAAGGATACAAGGTTTTAAAGGATATTGCAAGTTGCGAATTAGATTCAAGAGCTAGAAAAATCCTAAAAACAAAAATTTCAAGTCATCTAAATTAATAAGGGGTTAATTTGTGAATTTTCTAAAGGATATATTAATCCCGTTTTGTCTAATTTTTGGATCCAAAAATAAATCCCAATGTTTATCCATAATAAATCTTGTGCCTCCTGTGTTTAAATCAACCAAGGTCCCATAATCTTTTTCTCCTCTAAAGTCGAAAAAATTAGATTTCCCAAAAATTTCGTTTTCCAAAAAATTAAAGTTTTGCTAAGAGACTAGCAAAATATAAGCATGGGGGTGTGATAAACACTAGTTTATCATCATTCTTATATATTAAAATAAACCTAGCTCTTAGGATTTTGCTCCGAAAATGGGTTTTTGGGTTGCATTTAGGCATTAACTAAGTTAGGCATGCATTGCATTTTTTGTTATCTTTTTAATGTGTTTTTGTGAGTGTTAGGGATGAACTGATATATAGATCCCTAAAACCCTAGCACTTAAGAAGGCAACTGGTGAAGAAGAAGCTCAGACTAACTGGAACTCAGCTTGATCCAGCTCACCACACCTGGATCTAGCTCACTTGGACTAGGGTTAGCTCATCCTAACTCCATTCAGCTCATCTCAGCTGAATGGCAACTCAAGAGAGCTCATCTTAGCTCACCTTAGCTCAGGTCAGCTCAGATGCAGCTCAACTTAGCTGAGTCTAGCTCATCTTAGCTCCCACTAGTCCATAGGGAGCTCTAGCTGGCTTAGCTGAGTTGACTGGAGTTCACACCAGCTCAGGTCCAACTACATCCAGCTCCACTCAACTCCAGTCAGCTGAAGATGAATTCATGCCAACTTAGGAAGCTTAAGTCCAGCTCCCGAGGACTCAACTTAGCTCAACTTAGTTGAGCTAAGCTACCTTAGCTATCTCAACCAGCTCAATCCTCCCCGGGATCACCAAACCCAGCTCACCTCAGCTCCATTCAATAGAAGCCAGCTCACTTTAGCTTGACTTAGCAGCTAGCAAAGAACTAGTAAGCTAAGCCAGCTAGAGTAGCCCCATGTTGACCTCTTTAGTAGCTGCCAGCTCCAATTCAGCTCCAGATTCTTCATATCCAGCTCCTCTCTTCAAACCCTAGCTCCAACACCTCCTCCTCTACTCCACTACTAGCTAAGCTAGCTTAGCTTAGCTTAGCCTAGCTATGCTCCAACTCCCTTGGCTTTTACCACCTAAAAACCCTACCTAACAACTCCACCAACTAGCTCTACCTAAGCTCCACATAAGCTAACCCTACTTCCACCTCACCTTCAGGCCAACCTAGCCTACCCACTACCTCCAAAAGACACTACAAAGTGGTGCCAAAACCACCCTAACCACCCTCCTTATTAGCGCTACCTTTTCCCTCCAAAACCCCCTTCATCTCAACCACATATCTTCCCTTAAACCCATCTCCACCATCCACCTAACCCCCCTTCTAGAAGCCCTCATGGTGGTGCCAAAACCAAGGCATCCCTTCATGGTTGGTGCCACCTTTAGGTGGCTCTTCACCACCATAACCACCACCTTCACACCCCCCTACTTGGCGCCAACAATTCTCCACCATAAGATCACCTAACCACCCCCACCTTCCCATCTTAGCCATCCAATTCAAGAGTCACCTTAACCCCCTCATCCTACCCTATAAAAAGACCAACACCCACCACCTTACAACCCATCCTTGGCTAGCAAAATACCTCTCATATTCTACCTAAAGCTCACGCCTAAGAGAGAAGAAGGAGAAGAAGATTAAGGGGATATTTTGTCCCCTTGGTGCCTTCCCCTCTTCCCTTCTCTCTTGTGCCCACGCCAGCCAAAGGAGAAGCCAGGAAAGGAAGACCTTTGGAGGAGGTCTTGAAGGTGGTCCACACCACATTGGAGGAGAGCTTGAGGGTGGTGCACGCCACCCTTGGAGGAAAGAATTGATGTGGAGAGCATCCACCTTGGAGGAGCATTCAAGGAAGGAGAAGGAGACCTTCTTTTCAAGCCAAGGAGCAACTAGGCTTGGAGCAAAAGGACTCCCTTCTTCACCAGATTCTGCAAGAGGATTTGTGTTTCTTTTTATTTCTTTTATATTTTCCATTTCTAGTAGAAGCGTTCCTCTGCATGTTTCTGTAAAAAGAACACAAATTCTACTAAATCAATTTGCCTTCTTTTCAATTTCTATTGCAATTGCTTGTCTTTGTTCTAGCACTTTTTCACTTCCACTTCCTAATTACTCTAGGCCTCCACTTGCCTAGAGTAAGCTTAGGGAGGGGTTATATTTGTCTCTTAGGTTTTAGCTTAGTGATTATAGGTGTTAGTTACTTTTTCGTCAACAATTCTCATTTTTCACTTATTATTTCAAAACATAAAAATTATATATTTAAAATACCAAAAAGAAAGATTGAGTTTCCCTTTAAAGCAAGAGATTTGAATGGCAAACTTGCCTCCTTGGATGACCCTAGATACTCCCCTATCTAGGAATATAAATTTAAAAGCGTATGTGATTTTGTGTGTTACAGTGACTTTAAAAACCCTAATTACAAATCATGCTTATTTTCGCATCAGGGCACAATATCAATTTATCCGTTGAGTAAGCCTCCACAGCCACCGATGTGGGACTAAGTCCCCGTTCTTCTGCTCGTGCACAGTTGTAGCCAAATCGGAGGAAATCGAAGATGTTGCAGCAGCTTTCGAGGTCAATTGGAAACCCAAGCACCTTCACAGAGCCAACCCGCACCTAGGGAATGTGGTGGCGATGTTGGAGCGAGTCAAATGAAGGAAAATGATATCGAAGAAGATGATGGTGATGGTGGACGGCGGCGAGAAGCCTGAAAACATAAATACGGCCTTTCAACCCAATTAGAATAGCTCATAAGTTTCGTAGGAGGGTGTGGAGTGCGGTGGCAGCGGTTATGTGGTCAGACAAGGACTGTGGTGGTCGGATGGCTGCGAGGAAGGTGTGTAGGAGAGGTTATGTTTGATGGGTGTTTTGGGTGGCCAATAGTGTGGAATAGGTTAGAGCTTTAGATCTATAGGACACGGCGGAGCTGATGGAGGTGATAGCGGCGCAATTCGTGCAGTGGAGCGGTGATTTGGCATCGTCGGAGCTTCGCCGAAGCGGGAGAAGATGGAGAGAGAGAGGGCGATTAGTTGGTTGTCGATTTGAAGAATAAAGGAATCGAGGATGGTATAAAAAGGGAGAGGAAGCAAATAAGATCTAAATTAGCGGACGAAAGGGGTAGGAAGACATCGGCTTTGATTGGCCGGCACCATGGAAGGCGAGTGCTCCAGGGAACGAACAACGGTGATGACGAGGTTAGGAAGCTCTGGTTTTGGCCCACCAGACGCGGAAGAAGAAGAGGAAGAGGGAGGCACTCTCAATTTGACTGTTGAGAGGTCGTAAGGAGACGGGGGAAATAGTCGCCGGAGCTTAGGTTGGAGCTTGGCCAAGGAGACAAGAGTATTTTGGCCTTAAACCTAGCTAAGGAGAAGCGGCGTGTAATGTAGGTCCATTTATAGGTCATGGGGAGGGGTTTCAAGCTTGGAAACCAAAGCATGGAACTCCTCAAATTTCTCACAAGTCTGATATGCGAACCTTCAAAAGGATCGCATGAGGATTTGGGGGCAATTTAGGATTCGTGGATGGGTTCATTTGGAAGACACTTTCACAAGGAATCTTCGGTTCAAATTTATGATTGTTTGGTTGAGAATTGAGTGAGAAAATCTCGCTCGAATCTCGCCGGAGCTCGACGTGTTCACATCAATGGCAGTAAGGACCTAAATGTGAAGATGATGAAAAATTTAGGGACCTATTTGTAAATAATTCAAAAAGTTAAGGGCCATTATGTGATAAAAATAGTTTATTTGGACTAGAATGCAAACTATATCAAGGTGATCTCTGATTGAGCCCAAATTTTGGAGCAAACCTAATTTTGACCCAAGGAATCTGATGGTGAAGTCAGATTTAGGTTTTGACTAAGTTTGATTGGGTAAATTATATAGATACCCAAATTAGGGCAACAATCTGTCTGAGACTCTATTTTAGGTCAAAATGGGTTCCAATGGTCAAATAAAAAATATCAAACCTTATATAATATTTTTCTGTGATTTATAGAAGATTTAGGTGAATTTTATCCTGACAGAACCTCAATGAATTAAGTGGGTCTAATTTTTGGGTTTCATATGTCATTTAATTCTCGTAACACGTGAAAACTTGTTTCTGTCTACACGGACCCTCTTGTTAGACTTTAATGCATATTTGACCTTTAATAAAGCCTTAAGAAAACCCGCAATTGTTCTACATTTATGATATGATTGTTAAATTACAGTTTTAACCCTAGTTTCATGTTAAACTGTCAGAAAGGATGTGCAGTGAATTATAGTCCTTTGGCGGTTATGTACGAGCATTTATTAATGGATTTTGACTAATTAAAGCTAGATATGGCTGATGATGACGTTATCATCATACCCCCATGCCTAACTTTTGCTAGTCCCTTAGCAAAATCTTATGAAATGAACTTGATTTCTAGACCATTCTTTGAAGCTCAAAGTCCTGATTTTTTCTTCTTTTTAGAAATTAAGTCAAAATTCTAATAGTAGGCCTAGAGATACTCAAGTACCAACCAAGATTCATACCTGACCAGCTTTTGCCTCAGTCTTCCACGAAGGTTTCTAAGGCCCACAGAAACTAACCTAAGGCTTGTTGAAACCCGTGGTTAAAGTACCTATGCTTGTAACATGGTTAGTCTCTGTTCAGTTTGCAGTGCATTTTTATAAGAGAGAGAGATAGAAGAATTTTTTTCATTTTTGGAGAGGTTTCTCTCTCTTTTTCTTTTCTTTATTTCTATCTTCGAATTGGCTCAAAAACATGGTATGTATCGGATTCCTTGCTCGCACCATCAATCCTCATAGGGTCCCTGGCAATCGATGCTTCGGGATAGCACCGGCTATGGCAACCCCCAGAACCCTAGCTTTCGACACTTCAGGCGGAGACGAGTTTTAAAATCGTTGTGCTATAGTATAGACCGTAATCGCTCGAAAAACAAATAGATTTATGCTTGAATGGAAATCCGAGATCAAACACAGGGAGTAAATAAGAATTCAAGTGCTAATCACAATTAATATATATAAGCAAGAGAAAATAAGCCAAATAATGATATGTAATGAATAATAATTACTCAAAATTAATCATCAATGTATAACATGAGTATATGAAGAGTTTGACATAGCAAAAAGAAACCTAGAGCAAAAACAATGGTGATTTATATCTCCAATTATTTAGTCTAGATACATATATATTAGCTAATCAATATTGCTACAGTAATCAAGATACTTAGCTAATTTTCATGTCATAAAATAAACCAACAAAATCAATCTCAAAGGGGCTATCAGACGTCAGTCCTGTGCATCAGAAGGCTTAAGTGAATACAAGCACAAGGCTTCTCAAAGCCTTTCTTCTTCTTCTTTCTCTCTCTCCTTGCCTTTAGCTTCTTCGCTTTCTTTAGCTTCTTCCTCTCTCTCTCTTCTTCAGCCTTTCTCTTTCTTCCCTTCGCAGTACAAGGGAAACAACCCCTCAAATTTGGCTAAGTGTTAGCCACTCTACAGAGCAAAACCCCTTTCCCAGTGCTCTCTCTTCTTCCTGCATTCTCTCTCAAAGCAAGGCACTAATCAGATCCATAATCGGGTATACGATCGGGTTATCGGGTCGAATAGAGACTAGTCCTGCAGGTGTGCATTCGCAGATGAGGTGTGCATAAGCGGGTGAATGGGGACCTGAACCCTGTGACTTAGGTGAGGAGTCGGGGCACAATATCAATTTATGCGTTGAGTAAGCCTCCGCAGCCACCGATGTGGGACTATGCCCCCGTTCTTCTGCTCGTGCACAGCTGTAGCCAAATCCAAGGAAATTGAAGACATTCAACTATTTTCATGGTCAATTGGAAGCCCAAGCACCTTCACAGAGCCAACTCGCACTTGAGGAATGTGGTGGCGATGTTGGAGAGGGTCAGATGAAGGAGAATGATACCGGAGAAGATGATGGCGATGATGGACAGTGGTGAGAAGCCTGGAAACATAAATACAGCCTTCCGATCCAATTAGAATAGCTCAAAAGTTTCGCCGGAGGGCGTGGAGTGTGATGGCGGTGGTTATGTGGTCAAACAAGGCCTGTGGTGACCAGATGACTGCGGGGAAGGGATGCAGGAGTGGTTATGTTCAATGGGTGTTTTAGGTGGCCAATAGCATGGAATAGGTTAGGGCTTTAGATCTATAGGACACGGCGGAGCTGATGGAGGTGATAGTGGCGCAATTCGTGCAGTGGAGTGGTGGTTTGGCATCGCCGGAGCTTCACCAGAGCGGGAGAAGATGGAAAGAGAGAGGGCAATTGGTCGGTTGTCGATTTGAAGAATAAAGGAATCGAGGATGGTCAAGAAAGGGAGTGGAAGCTAATAAGACCTAAATTAGCAGACAAAAGGGGCAGGAAGGCACCGATTTTGATTGGTCGGCATTGTGGAAGACGAGTGCTCCATGGAAGGAACAGCGGCAATGACGAGGTTAGGAAGCTCTAGTTTTGGCCCACCAGACACAAAACAAGAGGAAGAAGGAGGTGCTCTCAATTTGACTGTTGAGAGGTCGTAAGGAGACGGGGGAAGTAGTGGCCGGAGCTTAGGTCGAAGCTTGGCCGAGGAGAGAAGAGGAGTATTTTGGCCTTAAACCTAGCAAAGGAGGAGCGGCGTGCAATGTAGGTCCATTTATAAGCCATGGGGAGGGGTTTCAAGCTTGGAACTCCTCAAATTTCTCGCAAGGTGGATATGGGAACCTTCAAAAGGTTCGCATGAGGATTTGGGGGTGATTTAAGATTCGTGGATGGGCTCATTTGGAAGATAATTTCACAAGGAATCTCAAATTCAAATTTGGGATTGTTTGGTTGAGAATCAAGTAAGAAAATCTCGCTCGAATCTCATCGGAGCTTGACGTGTTCACACCAATGGTGGCAGGGACCTAAATATGAAGATGATGAAAAAGTTAGGAACCTATTTGTAAAGAATTCAGGTAAATGTGTGATAAAGAGTCTCTAGACTGGAATGCAAACTAGGTCAAAGTGATCTCTGATTGGGCCCAAATTTTGGTACAAACCTAATTTGAACCCAAGGAATTTGATGGTGAAGTTAGATTTAGGTTTTGACCAAGTTTGACTGAGTAAATTGCGTAGAAACCCAAATTAGGACAACTGTCTGTTTGAGACTGTTTTAGGTCAAAATGAGTTCCAATGGTCAAATCAAAGATACCAAACCTTATAGAATATTTTTCTATGATTTATAGAAGGTTTAGATGAATTTTATCCTAACCATAACCTCGAATCTATTTTTAGGGTTTCACATGTCATTTAATTCTCGTAACATGTGAAAATTGGTTTCTGTTTGCACAGACCCTCTTGTTAGACTTTATGCATATTTGACCTTTAATAAATCCATGAGAAAACCTGTGGTTATTCTGCATTCATGATATGATGGTAAAATTACAGTTTTAACCCTGGTTTCATGTTAAACATTCAGAAAGGATGTGCAGTGAATTTTGGTCCTTTGACGATTATGTAGGAGCATTTATTAATGGATTTTGACTAATTAAAGCGAGATATAGATGATGATGACGTTATCATCAGGTGGTGGAACTAAGAGAAAATTCTTTGGAATATGATACCAAGGAGCTTAGGGTGCCTCTACTCTTAAATCTTCCTACCTTCTATAAGGACCCTTATGACTTAGGCAACTTTAATGTCTGTAAACCTAAGATAGCCCAAAATATGCACCCTCACTTCAAATCTCATTTCAATCGAGCTTAAAACTTCATGAATCACTCATCTTTTGTACTTGGGTTACCTACCTTTAGTCTCAATGCACCTCATGTCCTTAACATTAAATGCCACTAGATATAGTTTCTTCTGATTTATCTATCTTGTACCTGACCTTCTGGTATAGGGATGCATCACCAACTAGTTTGCATTTGCATACATCTGATTGTGAGCTTCCTTGATTTATTTGTTATTCTACTCTTAACTCTCTCCTCTTTATTAATTGATTCATCTTTTTAAGGGTTTAGTTCAAGTTGTAAACATAAAATTCAACACTTGTTGGGAGGCAACCCAACGTTTGTAGAAAATCTTGTTATTTGCTTTAAAATTTTATTTTGGTTTGAAGATGATCGAGTCTTGATTTCTTTATAATTCTCCGATTTCCAGGTAACATCTATTCTTCTTTTATGTTAATTACATGCATTGAGGACATTGCATGAAACATGCATGGGAGGGGGGGTAGATAATATTTTTGAGTCATTTTTATTTATCTCCAAAATTATAAGTTTTAAGTGGTGTTCTTGAATTAGTTATGTCATCAAAAAGTAGTATGTGTTTTTGAAAAAAAAAAGAACTATTTATACACAGCACTTATACATATTGCATTCATGCATTTATTCAAAAAGATTTTTATTAATAAGGTTTTATTGAAGATTTTCTTCTTGAATTGTCTCTTAGTTTAGAATCCAGTGCAATTATTTTGCTTGCACATAAACTTTGCAATGGATCCTTTATGAAAATCAATAGACATTTTTTGTTTGTTGAGGAGAAGATTGCTTCTTTTCCTAAACCTTGGACAGTTAGTTAAAGAGTCAGGCAAGCTATCTTTCATTAGATCCATCAAACATTTGTGAGGTGAGAGTAGAGTGTCTACTGGTGCTTTAAGTTTAGTGCGAGGACTTTTAAGTTCTGGATAATTAGATGATGATACCTAAGAGTCAGGCATAATTTTCGCTCTCAGTTCCTACGTGCGAACATTATGCGTGAATTCTTGAGAGCCACCAAATAAGGCGGATATGCAAAGATAGAGTTCTAATAAAACTATGACAAAGGTGGATGGTTACGATCATCCGTTATGGAATCTTTAGCTGAAGGAGGGTATTAGTATCAAAGGTCAGAAGTACATCTGTCCTATCCATCTCTTCCCGGTGCTGAGAGTAAGCACTTCCACCAAATAAGCCACACATTATCCTCTTGAACATCATCATTCCCTAGTATTGCCTTGTCGATAAAAAATTATGTTATTTGTGTTGTGTTGCTAGAAATGAAAAAAAAGGAAAAAAATGAAAAAAAAGAAAAAAGAAGAAAAAGAGGAAAAATTATTTTATCAAAAACAAAGAAAAGAAAAGAAAAAGAGAAGAAATCTGAAAAAAAGAGTGTTGAGTTCATAGTTATGTTTATTTCATTACATCGAGGCAACAACACCCACTCCCATTGCGATCCACCAAATATGACCCATACTTTTTGAGTAGTTTTGACCACCCGAATACTGATCGAGGAATTCTGACTTAGTTCTAGGGTTATCAAAACTTTAATTGAAGTGTTGATGTCATGTGAGGCCACCAAATATTTAGTACATTTACAAAATCTGGTGAGATTGTGAGCTCAAAAAGAAACAGAGAAAGAAAAAAAAGGAAAGAGAAAAGAAAGTGAGTACAAAGAAACCAAAGAAAACACAATTTTTTTTAGCCACTCTATGGGTTGACTTGTTTGATAGTCTAGAGATTTAGAATCTATAGTACTAGTCTACATGTAGCACTAGATGAGTGTGAGCCACCAAATATAAAACCATTTGACCCAGACATCTTCTATCTAAACCAAAAAGCTGGGGTAGAAATTTCAATTTATTTGTATCACCAAGGGAAGAAGTTTGTCTATCTTGATAGACTTTTTACCGAGAGTCAAGTATGAACTTTAAATGTAGGTTGACTTTTCACTTGGATTCGTTGGTTAGGCTACCATCGCATCATTTTCACATTTATTTGGATCTCTAAATTTTTGGAAGAAGATAAGAAATCTTTTGTCAATCCCTTGATAAAAAGAAAGAATCAATTCTTTCGGGTTCGAGTTGTAATTAGCATGGATCATATATTTTGCATTCATTTTTTTTCAATCTTGCATTTGGTCGAGGACTAACAAAAGATAGGCATGGGAGTGTAATATATTCATATTTATTTACATAAGTTATGCCTAACTATTGTTAATTTAAGGGTAAATTAGTTCACATTACATCATATTAAGTTAGAATGGTCACTTGGCATCATTTTATAAATATTGCATTTTTATGGGTCTAGTTGTAATCTTATTACTAGCTATATTTGGTGCCTTGATGAAATTTGTTTATATGTTTGTAGGTACTAGGTTTAGATTGGATCTCTACTGAGAATCAACGTGAGCTTAGATGGTGCAAAGAAAGAGGCTGAGCCAACTCCCAACCTAAACCTTAGCCCATTTAACCTATGAACCTAGCTTATTTAAGAACCTAACTCTCCTTAACCTACTTCATGCAACCTACCCACGTTAAACCCAATCCCAAATACTCTACATTTCCTATCCCATTAAATCCTACATTACCACCTATATAAATTGTTATAACCTAGGGCATCAAGCATTGTTTAAGACGTCTGGGAAGTGGTCCAGACATCTAGTCAGACGTCTGGAAGCCTTCCCAGACGTCTGGAATTAAATTTTTTCGACGTATGGGTTCGCGTCTGCGTGCATGCACGCGCAGACTGAACCCGCCGCCCTCCTTCTCTTTCCTCCCTCTCTACAGACGCAGCCTTTTCCTCTTTCTCTCTCCCCGCACTGCCTTCAAATATGCCTCTCCCTCTCCCTCACCCTCACTCCACCGCCTTCTTCTTCCCCCTGTCAGCGAGAGAGCGAGCAGGTGAGAGCGGCAGCAGCGACTGCTGCGAGTGTGTGGGGAGGAGGGGCTGTTGCAAGAGGAAGAGGGAGCTTGATCGCAAGGGTGCGAGCTCGCCGGAGCAGCCAGAGCCTACCGGCGGGTGTGCAGCAAGCGTGTGGTGCTGGGGAAGAGATGCTGCAGCTCAGGCAGTAGGTGGACGCAGCACGGCACGACCGTGCATTGCGGGTGGAGAGTGAGAAGGTTCTGATTCTGGGAAAATTTCCCAGAATCAAACGTCTGGACGTTGACTTACGTCCAGATAACGCAGGAGACGTCTGAAACGTACGTTATTTTTATCTTCTTCTTTCACGTGTACGGCCATGCAGCCGTTCCGCCGAAGTCTTCTGCATCCTTTCGTGTTGAGAACGGGCGCTTGTGTGTGTAGGATTTGTTCGGGAAGGCGCAAGGGCACGCCATCCCACCCAGATCGGATGTCTGGGCAAAGCACCAGACGACGGAGAGGGTCTCCAAACGTCCGGAGTGACAGTTGAACATCTGGAAACTAAGTCCAGACGGTTTAGCGAGCTTCTGGATGTCTGAAGGACCGCGTAAATCAAGGTATGACCTGAGCGATCATTTAAGACGTCTGAATGAAGTTCCAGACATCTGATTTTGGGCAGACTCGTCATTTTTGACCCGTTTAGGGTTCGTTCGGAGTCCGTTTTCCGCCTTTCAAGTTTCGTTCTTCTCAGATTTAGTTCCTCTACCTATTTATAGTAATCGTATGCTGTTCTGAGTAGCTCCTTATCTTTGATCCTTGTGTTAGGGCCCCATTCAGTTGCGGCTCTAGGGGTTGCGGAGGCACGAGGGCATGCCGATTTCACCCCCAGTACCCCGATTTTGCGGGTAGAGTGGTCATTTTAATTATTTATCAAAAATTATGCACTTGTGAAATAATTAATAGAGTCTAGGGTATTGCATGAACCCTAGGAATGAAAAACTAGATTGGATGGTAGATCCTAGGGTAATGCATGAATCCTAAGACTGAAAAATTAGATTGAATATATATACATTGCAGTCTTGGAAAAGTAGAAAGGAAACGATAACTGCCTGTAATTAGTTAACACCTACCTGATTATGAATGAATAATTACGGTTGGGAACATGGGCTATATAAACATAAAGCTAAAAAGATGAAACCTAACTTGGCTGAGTTGAAAGAGCACGAACCCTACGGGGAATTAGGAGTAGAACTCCTGGAAAGTGAATGGAATAGAATTGGGGAAGTGAGCTGGCCCTTGAGTACGGAGTACCAAGGAGAGCGACTGTCCCCCAGTTTAGTGCAAAGCGGAGCTAGCCACCCTAGGGACCCGGGGTAGGTCTGGCCACTTTGTACCGACTTTGGCCCTTGTGTACACAGTACCAAGGAGAGCTACTAGTGTAGGGAGAGCACTAGCTACCCCACGGGCCCTGGGGTTCTGCTAGCCCTCCTACACCGACTTGTTCGGCCCACTGGGCAAACTAGGGTAGTCAAGCGAGGGTGAGTGGACTGTGGAGGGGCAAGACCCTTGTTTGGTTACTGTGGAGGGGCTGGACCCTATTACTGAGAGGGCTCTGCCCTATACTGGTTCCATGCTGTGCTTTGGGCGCACCCGTTAACGGAAACGACTGACCGCATGCCAGTGCGGGCTAGCTACCCGTGCGTTTATCGTGATGCCGTAGTCACCGTTATGTCTGTCAGCGACCTTGGGGTGGTTGACTGAGGGTAGGACCACCACGGGGGACTCTCCCGACCAGGAGAGCACCACGTGCTACTTCTACTTTTCGGAAAAGACTGCAATCAAGATCGTTCCCACGAGGAACATTCAAGATCAAAAGAAGAATCTGAGGGATAATTCGATAACGAGTAAACAGAAAATATAAAGAAAGAAATTAAAAATATAACAGCTACTGTCCACCTTACTGTTTCTTAGCTTTTAGTTGCCACTCTACTCAGCGTTTCGCTGACATGTCACCTTTGTTACCTTTTCAGGACCAGGTGTTGAGTAGCCTGAGTCGGCGGCTGCAGAGGGCGCTGGGCCTAGTAGAGCCCAGTAGTGTTACTTGTGTAGTACCCACTGTACTTTTCTTTCTGTTGTAGTGAGTAATTTCTGTTACCCATGTACTCTTTTCATTGTAAGCTTCATGTTTATGTACATGTTTATTTCTTGACTGTTGTGGTGGTGTATACTGTAGTATTTCTTTTCTTTACTGCTGTATTTTGTTACTGCTAGTTATATACATGGTGAATGTGGTTTATTTTATTACTTTTTTGGTTACTTCTCGTTGGACGATTGGGTTTTGGGATCAGTCGAGTCGGTCCGATTCTCGTATCTCGTAGGGATTCGGGAACCGGGTCGTAACAAGATGGTATCAGAGCAAGGTCGTCCCGAGAAGTGAACCAACTGAATGTAAAATATCCAATTCACGTGTCTGTAACTAAAGTAGCCACCACAATGTTCTTTTGACATAAGCTCTTAGACTTCTTCGTTAGATATCGTTTATATTGACGTGTTTCCATTCTGTTTTCGCATCTCCTTGCTGGAGATGCCTCGACGAGGGACTAGCGAGGCGGGCCGCGGGTGCGGCCGAGGATGAGGTCGGAGGGGTGGGCGTGTCGAGGTCAACATTTCAGTGGACCAGCCACTGCTCCCGGACATTCAGGCCCAGGACCTCGCCCAGCTGATACGGGACAGTGCGAGAGGAGCTCCTCCCGCCACCACGAGCGCCTCTCCCTGGGGCTGCGGAGGGGGAGTCCTCTGTGGGACCATGCGACAGATGTGGCGATGGACGCGGGGGAGGGGATGGGCCACCACCACCCCCACCTTCCTCCGACAGTTCTGTGCACGAGGCTTCCTTACCTGGAGCTGCACCAGCATCTCCACTGCAGCGCCACTTTGAGCTTTTCGGACAGTTCCGGAAGTTGAAGCCCCCCTCCTTCAAGGGGGATGAGGACCCGACTGAGGCGGAGGACTGGCTCGAGTAGATCGAGAAGGTTTTTGACACCCTTTGCCCCCTGGTGGAGTGCCCGTGGCCTTTGCCACGTACCAGCTGGAGAGTGTGGCACACAGGTGGTGGAGGGTGGTCAAGGGACAGGAAAGGGACGAGCCAACCTGGAACCCATTCGTCACCCTCTTCTACGAGTAGTACTTTCCCAGACACGGCAAGACCAGAGGAGGCAGGAGTTCCACACTCTCCGCGAGGGGACGATGATCATGAGCGCGTACCGCACGCGTTTTCTGGAGCTGTCCCGCTTCGTAGCGACAGCAGTAGCCACTGAGGAGGAGCGCCTTTGGAGGTTCACCGAGGGGCTCCATCCTGCGATTTGGGGGTATGTCAAACCCTTGAAGCTGCCTACATTCTCGAGGGTGGTGGATACAGCTTTGACATACGAGGAGACCAACCCGTCCGCGTGAGATACTGACAGTAGGTGGAAGAGGCCCTATCAGCCAGACTTTTCACAGGGTCGACGAGAGAGGAGACACATGGCGCCCGCAGGAGACCTGTCACATTTTGCAGGGCCATCAGTGGCCTTTGGGGGCCCTCGACAGGGGTCAGTTGCTAGCACTAGGCCCCCGCCCAGCCGACAGCAGGGACCCACTAAGGGCGGGAGTCGGGTTCCCCTCTACTACCAGTGTGGCCAGCCGGGCCACATCAGGTGGGACTGCCTGTCTAGGGCAAGAGGTCAGCAGATGGTTCCCGCGTCGAGCACTGGAGGGCGAGCAGGAGGCTGGGGTTTCCAGGCGTGAGGAGGAGGACAGCAGTCACAAGGAGGGTACCGGCCAACAGCTACCCGTCCGATACAAAGTGTGGCTGCTTTGTCCGCACCTAGGGCTGAGGGGGGTATCAATGCCCTGACACACAGGGATGCCAGAGCTTCGGGATCAGTGGTGGCAGGTATGGTTTCAGTTTCCGGCAGACTCGTTTACACACTTTTCGATTCCGACGCTATGCACTCGTTTGTCGTCGCCAGTTTCGCGGTTAGTCTGGGGCAGGATTGTGTGCTATTAGAGGATCCGTTCGTGATCAAAGGTTCAAGTGGTCAGCTGTTTGTAGCTGAGGAGGTATACACGGGTTGCAAGGTCAGTGTTGGGGGACAAAGCCTTCCCGCTAACCTGATTATGATACAGATGGAGGACTTTGGAGTAATTCTGGGGATGGACTGGCTGTCCGCTTACCACGCCTTGGTGGACTATTTTGAGAGAAAGATCGTCTTCTCCATACCGGAATTGCCTTCTTTCGAGTTCCACGGTTAGCTAGTGGACGGAGGCTTCAGGTGCATTTCTGCACTTCGGGAGGTGAGACTTTTGAGCCAAGGGTGTGAGGGCTTCCTAGCTTGTGTGGTGGTAGAGCCCAGCCCTGTGGCAGACTTCCAGAGTATCCTGGTGGTCAGAGAGTATCCCAACTTTTTCCCAGACGAGTTGCCAGGACTACTGCCCGAGCGTGAGGTCGAGTTTGAGAGCTCGCTAGTACCAGGGACCAGCCCCATCTCCACAGCACCATACAGGATGGCACCACTTGAGCTGCGAGAGCTCAAGTCTCAGTTGCAGGATCTTTTGGAGAAGGGCTTTGTGAGGCCCAGCGCATCCCCCTGGGGAGCCCTAGCACTGTTTGTAAAGAAGAAGGATGGTACCCTACGCCTTTGTGTGGACTACCGACAGCTGAATAGGGTCACCATCAAGAATAGATATCCGCTGCCGAGGATCGATGACTTGTTTGACTAGCTGCAAGGTGCCACGGTATTCTCCAAGATCGACTTGAGGTCTGGATACCACCAGTTGAGGATCAAGGAGGCTGACATCTCCAAGATAGCTTTCCGCACCCGGTACTGACACTACGAGTTTCTGGTCATGCCGTTTGGGCTGACCAATGCCCCCGCTGCCTTCATGGACTTGATGAACCGGGTGTTTCGACTGTACTTGGACCAGTTTGTGGTGGTATTCATTGATGATGTGCTCATATATTCTCGAGATCAGACGCAGCACGGACAGCACTTGCGGATGGTTTTGGACACACTGAGACGACGTAGGCTATATGCCAAATATAGCAAGTATGAGTTCTGGTTAAGGGAGGTGACCTTCTTAGGTCATGTGATCTCTGGGGATGGCTTGGCTGTGGACCCAGCTAAGGTCGAGGCAATGCTCAAGTGGGAGAGACCGCGTATGGTTACTGAGATTCGCAGTTTCTTGGGACTGGCAGGCTACTACAGGCAGTTTATTAGGGGCTTTTCACATATTGTACATCCTATGACACAGTTGACCCGGAAGGATGTGCCCTTCACTTGAACAGATGCCTGTGAGGCATGTTTTTAGGAGCTGAAGGAGAAGCTGACTTCGGCTCCCGTGCTCACCATCCTAGACAATAGTGGCGGGTTTGTTGTGTACACGGATGCCTCTTTGCAGGGGGTGTGCTCATGCAGAGGGGTCACGCTGTCGCTTACGCTTCGCGGCAACTGAAGCCCCATGAGCATAGCTACCCTACCCACGACCTGGAGTTGGTAGCTGTTGTCTTCGCGCTGAATACCTAGAGACACTACTTGTACGGTGAGACCTTCGAGATTTTCACAGATCACAAGAGCCTCAGATACCTATTTGATCAGAAGGAGCTCAACATGAGACAGAGACGTTGGTTGGAGCTCCTGAAGGACTATGACTGCAGCATTTCCTATCACCCGGGAAAGGCCAATGTGGTGGCTGACGCCTTGAGCCGAAAGGCGCCCGCACACTTGGCTAGTTTACAGGTGCAGAGTTGGAGCCTTTTGGAGGAGATGAGCAGTTGGCGACCCCTAGAGTTACGGGGGCACTGTGGGGCAGTGACTGTGACGCGACAGACAAGGCCAGAGCTGATAGATCGCATCATCACAAGACAGATGGCCGACCCGTACTTGCAGTCCTTGCGTGACAGAGTACTGTCAGGAGACTATGGAGACTTCTCTTTTACAGAACAGGTGCTGCGCATGAGGGGACGTTTGTGCGTTCCCAGAGACGAGGAGCTGTTGATAGAGCTCCTGACTGAGGCACACGGTTCTAGATTCACCATACATCCCGGAAACACGAAGATGTACCATGACTTGAGACGCAACTTTTGGTGGAGAGGGATGAAGCCGGATGTGGGTGAATTCGTGCAACAGTGTTTAGTGTGCCAGCAGGTGAAAGTCAAGCATCAGAGGCCTGTAGGACCGCTACAGCCACTTCCAGTGCCAGAGTAGAAGTGGGAGAGCATCACCATGGACTTGGTGGTGGGCTTACCTGTTACCCAGTGAGGACACGACGCAGTCTGGGTAATCGTTGACAGATTGACGAAGACGGCGCGTTTCTTGCCGATCCGAGTCACCTTGGGACCAGCACAGTTGGCAGAGAGGTATATCCGCGATGTGGTACATCTACACGGAGTTCTGCAAGAGATCGTATCCTACCGGGATACCCGCTTTACGTCCCAGTTTTGGGCTGAGTTTCAGCAGGCCCTGGGGATGCGGTTGAGGTTCAGTATAGCTTACCACCCCCAGATGGACGGACAGTCTGAGCACACGATACAGACACTTGAGGACCTTTTGCGTGCCTGTGTACTGCACTGGAGGGGCTCTTGGGAGGAGCACTTGCCCCTAGCGGAGTTTGCATACAATAACAGTTATCACTCGAGCATTGGCATGGCACCCTACGAGGCTCTGTACAGAAAGTGGTGTACAGAACCCTTGAGTTGGGTTAAGGTGGGGACCAAGTAGGATGTTGGCCCCAGGCTGATTCGGCAGAGTCAGGAGGTAGTCGAGCAGATTCACAAGCGACTCCGCACTGTCAGGAGCAGGCAGAAGAGCTATGCAGATCGGAAACGTAGAGAGGTGCAATTTGGGGTTGGGGACCACGTCTTCCTTCGTGTTTCACCCATGAAGGGCCTGCAGTGGTTTGGGGAGAGAGGGAAGCTCGCGCCAAGGTTCGTGGGGCCCTTTGAGGTCCTGGAGTGGGTTGGATCCGTTGCTTACAGGCTTGCCCTCCCTCCTCAGCTTTCTGGTGTGCACGACGTGTTCCACGTGTCCAACCTCAGGGGGTACGTCGCCGATCCTAGTCACGTCCTGAGTCACGAGAGCGTCGAGGTGGGCGACAACCTGACCTACCCCGAGCGGCCAGTACAGATTCTCGATAAAGCCGTCCGCAGTTTGAGACATAAGCAAGTACCCCTGGTGAAGGTTTTGTGGAGGAGCCAGCGGTACGAGGAGGCTACCTGGGAGCCTAAGGCGGCGATGCGGGAGCGGTACCCGGAGCTTTTCGCGGGTACGTCTTTTCGGACCGGCTTCGATCCTCTTTGAGTTTGTTATGCATATATCATTCTTTTCTGCACTTTAGTTAGCGCAAGTTTCGGGGATGAAACTTCCTTTGAGTTTGTTATATAACCCGGGGCATCAAGCATCGTTTAAGACGTCTGGGAAGTGGTCCAGACATTGGGAATTAAATTTTTTTGGCATACGGGTTCGCGTCTGCACGCATGCGCGCGCAGACTGAACCTGCCACCCTCCTTCTTCTCTTTCCTCCCTCCCTACAGACGTAGCCTTTTCCTCTTTCTCTCTCCCCACGCTACCTTCAAATACGCCTCTCCCTCACCCTCACTCCACCGCCTTCTTCTTCTTCCCCCCGTCAGCGAGAGAGCGAGCGGGTGAGAGCGGCAGCAGCGGCTGCTGTGAGTGTGTGGGGAGGAGGGGCTGTTGCCAGAGGAAGAGGGAGCTTGACCGCAAGGGTGCGAGCTCGCTGGAGCAGCCAGAGCCGACCGGCGGGTGCGCAGTAAGCGTATGGTGCTAAGGAAGAGCTACTGCACTCAGGCAGCAGGCGAACGTGGCACGGCACGACTGTGCGCTGCGGGCGGAGAGCGAGAAGGTTCTGATTCTGGGAAAATTTCCCAGAATCAGACGTCTGGACTTACGTCCAAACGACGCAGGAGACGTCTGGAGGAAGGTCCAGATGTCTGAAAGGTACGTTATTTTTATCTTCTTCTTCTTTTGCGTGTACGGCCATGCAGCCGTTCCGCCGAAGTCTTCTGCATCCTTTCATGTTGAGAACGGGTGCTTGTGTGTGCAGGATTTGTTCGGGAAGGTGCAAGGGCACGCCATCCCACCTAGATCGGATGTCTGGGCACAGCACCAGACGACGGAGAGGGTCTCCAGACGTCCGGAGTGACAATCGAACGTCTGGAAACTAAGTCCAGACGGTTCAGCGGGCTTCTGGACGTCTGAAGGACCACGCAGATCAAGGTATGACCTGAGTGATCATTTAAGACGTCTGGAAGAAGTTCCAGACGTCTGATTTTGGGTAGACTCATCGTTTTTGACCCGTTTAGGGTCCGTTCGGAGTCCGTTTTTCTCAGATTTAGTTCCTCTACCTGTTTACAGTAATCATATGCTGTTCTGAGCAGCTCCTTGTCTTTGATCCTTGTGTTAGGACCTCATTCCGTTGCAGCTCTGGGGGTTGTGGAGGCACGCGGGCTTGCCGATTTTGCCCCCAATACTCCCAGTTTTGCGGGTAGAGTGGCCCTTTCAATTATTTATCAAAAATTATGCACTTGTGAAATAATTAATAGAGTCTAGGGTATTGCATGAACCCTAGGAATGAAAAACTAGATTGAATTGTAGATCCTAGGGTAATGCATGAATCCTAGGACTGGAAAACTAGATTGAATGATAGATCCTAGGGTATGGCATGAATCCTAGGACTGGAAAACTAGATTGAATATATATACATTGCAGTCTTGGAAAAGTAGAAAGGAAACGATAACTACCTGTAATTAGTTAACAGCCGCCTGATTATGAATGAATAATTATGGTTGGGAACATGGGCTATATAAACATAAAGCTAAAAATATGAAACCTAACTTGGCTGAGTTGAAAGAGCACGAACCCTACGGGGAACTAGGAGTAGAACTCCTGGAAAGTGAATGGAATAGAATTGGGGAAGTGAGCTGGCCCTTGAGTACAGAGTACCAAGGAGAGCGACTATCCCCCTGTTTAGTGCAAAGCGGAGCTAACCACCCCAGAGACCCGAGGTAGGTCTGGCCCCTTTGTACTGACTTTGGCCCTCGTGTACACAGTACCGAGGAGAGCTACTAGTGTAGGGAGAGAACTAGCTACCCCACGGGCCCTGAGGTTCTGCTAGCCCTCCTACACCGACTTGTTCGGCCCACTGAGCAAACCAGGGTAGTCAGGCGAGGGTGTGCGGACTGTGGAGGGGCAAGACCCTTGTTTGGTTACTGTGGAGGGGCTGGACCCTATTACTGAGAGGGCTCTGCCCTATATTGGTTCCGTGCTATGCTTTGGGCGCACCTGTTAACGAAAACGACTGACCGCGTGCCGGTGCAGGATAGCTACTCATGCGTTTATCGTGCATGCCGTAGTCACCGTTATGTCTATCAGCGACCTTGGGGTGGTTGACTGAGGGTAGGACCACCACGGGGGACTCTCCCGACCAGGAGAGCACCACGTGCTACTTCTACTTTTCGGAAAAGACTGCAATCAAGATCGTTCCCACGAGGAACATTCAAGATCAAAAGAAGAATCTGAGGGATAATTCGATAACGAGTAAACAGAAAATATAAAGAAAGAAATTAAAAATATAACAGCTACTGTCCACCTTACTGTTTCTTAGCTTTTAGTTGCTACTCTACTCAGCGTTTCGCTAACATGTCACCTTTGTTACCTTTTCAGGACCAGGTGTTGAGCAGCCTGAGTCGGCGGCTGCAGAGGGCGCTGGGCCTAGTAGAGCCCAGTAGTGTTACTTGTGTAGCACCCATTGTACTTTTCTTTCTGTTGTAGTGAGTAGTTTCTGTTACCCCTGTACTCTTTTCATTGTAAGCTTCATGTTTATGTACATGTTTATTTCTTAACTGTTGTGGTGGTGTATACTATAGTATTTCTTTCCTTTACTGCTATATTTTGTTACTGCTAGTTATATACATGGTGAATGTGGTTTATTTTACTGCTCTTTTGGTTACTTTCTCGTTGGACGAATGGATCTTAGGATCAGTCGAGTTGGTCCGATTCTCGTATCTTGTAGGGATTCGGGAATCGGGTCGTAACATAAATCCCCTACATACCATGCCAACAATTTTATCCCAACATAAGCCCAAGCAATATACCCCCACATCAATTCCTATCTATCGAACCCCCACCAAATCTCACCCTACGTACACCCCCTCCTCTCATCTCCACTAAACAAACTAGGCAATGCCCATGCACAACACCAACCATGACCTATGCACTTCCCATGCAACTCCACGCCAACCCTAGCCTATCCACCCAACACAAGCGACTCTACCATGCAAAACAAACATCCAACGAAATCCCCTCAACCAAACCCATGAAACCTATTTATTCCATCCTGTGCAAAACTACACCAGCAAAAACCTATCCACCGACATATCCCTCCAACTACACCTACGTTACCACCACAACAAAACCATATCCCATTCCACCGAAGAAATCTCCACGGAATTCTCAACTCTCTCACTCGATCTTTCTCTTCTCCATCATATATACACGTCAAGAGAGGGCTTTAAAAGGGGAGAAAAAAGGAGATAGATACATAGATAGTCTCTCCCTCTCTCGACTTCAAGAAGTCATCTCGAGTGTGCCTTCGCATCCGATTCTGCACCACGTCTTCGTCGCCAATGCTTTGTCTTCGAGGCCATGATGTGAAGAAAAGCATGATTTGTAAATCATTGTAACACACTAATTTGCAACCGCTTTTATAATTTATAAACCTAAATAGTGGTGGTATCTAGGGTCATCCAAGGAGGCGGGAATGCAATTTTAAAAATCTTTCTTGACCAAATGGAAATCAACTTTCTTTTTAGGTTTTTGGATATAAGATTTTTTTGGCTATGAAATAATGGAAACTACAAAATTGGGAGCAGGAAAGAGACTACACCTAACTTTCTGAAATTAAAACCTAAGTGACAAGCAATTCTGCTCTCTAAACTCACCCTAGGTACATGAAGACCTAGGGTAATTAGAGAGAGTGTGTGAGTGCACTATGGTAAAAGCAATAATTAAAATGAAACAAGAATTTTAGAAAAGGGCAACTTTATATATGGAGAAAAGTGTCTACAAAAACACTAGTAGAGGAATGCTTCTACTACTAGAATTCAGAATACAAAAATTTGAAAAAGGAAGCACTAATCCTCTTGGTGATATTGGTGAAGAAGAGAGGCTTCTTGCTCCAAACTCAGCTGCTCCTGGGCTTGAAAAGCAGTTCTCCTTCTTCTCCTTCCTTGAAAAGCTCCTCCAAGTTGGTGTCTTCCTTGGCAAGCCTTAGGTGGGCATGCCATTGCTCCTCCAAGGGTGGAAGATTTCCACCACAAGACCTCCTCCTAAGGTAGGCATGTACCACCCTCATGACCTCCTCCTAAGGTCCTCCTTGCCTAGCTGGTCCTCTGGCTGGTGGGGGCACAAGAGAGAAGGGAAGAGGGGAAGGCACCAAGGGAACAGAGTATCCCCTTATTCTTCTTCTTCTCCTTCTTCTCCTAGCCGAATATAAGGTGGATTAATGGTGGAATTAATGAAGGAAAAGGATGGGGGTTAATGGTGGTAGTTAAGGGGTATATATAGGAGTGGTGATGGGGATGTAGGTGTAGGTGATGTGTAGGGTTTGGATAGGCTTATGAGGGTGGTTATATGATCCTAGGGCTAGGGTTATTTGGCACCAAGGGAGGAGGTGTCTGGGTGGTAGTTATGTTGGTGGGGAGGCACCATTAATGGTGCCAACCATAGGAGGGTTAAGGTGTTGGTAGTTGGTTTGGAGAATGGAGGGTTATGATGTAGTTGTGAAGTGGATGGAGGGTGGATATGATGGTGTAAGTTGGCGCCAACATAGATGTTGGTTAATTGGGTTTTTGGTGCCAACTAGAAGATGGTTAGGATGGGGTTTGTGGGTTAAGGATTTGGCACCAAATTGGGTGGTGATGATGGCCTTATGGGGTTAGGTGTAAGGTGGAGATTAGGGTTCAAGTTGGCGCCATTTATGAAGAAGTGTAGGGAGCTTTTGGCGCCATCTTAGGGGTGTGGTTAAGTGGTGGTTGTGAGTGGAAGGGTACTTCAAGTTGGCACCATAGGTGGGTGTTCTAGAAGGAGCTAAGTTGGCGCCAACTTGAATGGTTGGATGAGGGGTTGTAGGATGGATGAATGGTGGAGATGGAGTCTATGTGGTGGCACCAAAAATAGGCGGTAGTTAGGGTGGTTTTGGCACCACCTCTAGGTGGCTTTTGGTGGTGGTAGTCGGGCTAAGGGATGCTTCAATTTGGCACTATGTGGTGGTGCCAAAAATAGGTGGTAGTTAGGGTGGTTTTAGCGCCACCTTTAGGTGGCTTTTGGTGGTGGTAGTGGGGCTAAGGGATGATTCAATTTGGTTCCAAATTGAAGGGGTGCATGGAGGTGTGTTTTGGTGCCAAATTGAGTGGATTAGGGTTAGGTTAAGTTGGGGTTAAGGAAGAGGATGGACAGCCATGGAGTGGAGAGCTTAGGTGGAGCTAAGCTAAGCTAGCTTAGCTAGCTTAGCTAGTAGTTGAGTAGAGGAGGAGGTGGGATGGAGCTAGGGTTTAGGGAAGAGGAGCTGAGGAAGGAATGTCTGGAGCTGAACTGGAGCTGGTAGCAACTGAAGGGAATTGTAGGGAGCTACTTTAGCTGGCTTAGCTTGCTAGTTCTTTACTAGTTGCTAAGCCAAGCTAAAGTGAGCTGGCTTCTGCTAAAATGTGCTGAGGTGAGCTAGGTCTGATTTTTCCTGGGGAGGACCTAGCTAGCTAGAGTAGCTAAGATAGCTTAGCTCAACTAGGTTGAGCTAAGTGGAGTCCCCAGGAGCTGGACTTGAACTGGCCTAAGCTATTTGAAGTCATCTTCAGCTAACTTGAGTTGAGTGAAGCTGGAAGTAGCTAAACCTGAGCTAAGGTGGACTCCTGTCAACTTAGTTGAGCTAGCTAAAGCTCCCAGTGAACTGATTGAAGCTAAGGTGAGCTAGACCCAACTAGGTTGAGCAGGGTTTGAGCTAACTTGAGCTAGGGTGAGCTAAGATGAGCTGCCCTAAGCTACCATTCAGCTAAGATGAGTTGAATGGAGCTCAATAGAGCTAACCCTAACTCAAGACACCATCTATGATGAGCTGGATTTGGTTGAGTCCCAACTAGAATGTGCTTCCTCTTCACCAGTTGCCTTCTTGAGTGCTAGGGTTTTAGGTATCTGTCTATCTATTCATCACTAACACTCAAATAAATGTATCAAAAACACAACAAATTATGAAATGCATGCCTAACTTAATTGATGCCTAAATCCAGCCCAACCCATTTGCAGAGTTAAAATCCAAAGAGCTAGGTTTGTTTAAGGACATAAGAATGATGATAAACTGGCGTTTATCAGGACATTATATAGTTTTAAATTTATTCTTGTTCTAGATAAACATTATAGTTCTAGTTCTAGTTGTAACTTTAGTATAATTATTTCTAGTTGTTCTCTACATGTTTTAGTCGACATTATTCTTTCAATAAAATTTTTATTTTGCTCTCTTACAACCTGCCTTCAAGTTATCTGCTTTCTTTTAGTACCTACATTAGCTACACGCTATTAGTTCTACTTGCATTCTAGTGATAGTAATCCCTCATCCAAATATGTTTTCCTGTTTCTTAGTATTTAAGAAAGTGAAATTAGTCCAGTAGCCTCCCTACGAACGACTCGGACTCCAGTTTGAAAATATTAACTTCATATTTTTCGAGTTCGACTGAAATAAATTTAAGAGTTTCTAACACGATTATACTATGACAAAAGCATATTTCAGGCAATCACATCCTCGTTCAGAACACTTCTGGTTTTCTTTTCTTTTTCTTCTTTTTTATTTTTTTTCATATTTATTTTTTTCTTTTTTTAATATTTCTAGCAACACAACACACATCATAAATTTTTATTGACAAGGCATTATTGGGGATAATGCGTGGCTTATTTGGTAGAAGTGCCTACTCTCGGCACTAGGAAGAGATGGATAGGATAGGTATACTTCTGACCTTTGATACTAATACTCTCCTTCAGCTGAAGATCTCATAAAGGACGATTGTAACCTTCCACCATAGTTATAGTTTTATTAAAACTCAATCTTTGAGTATCTGCCTTATTTGGTGGCTCTTAGGAATTCACGCATAATGTTCGCACGCAAGAACTGAGAGTGAAAATTATGCTTAACTCTTACGTATCATCATCTAATTATCTAGAACTTAAGAGTTCTCGCACTAGACTTAGAGAATTAGTTGACACTTTAATAGGATAAAATAATTTAAACATTTTTGATAATGTCAAAAAGGAGAAGAATTTTTTTTTATTAATATTTGTGATTTTTTCATTATCAAAAAGGGGTAGATTATTGGTGTAAGGATACCACGATCATCAATTTTAATAATAACAAAACACTTGTGATTAAACATTTGCATTTGAGTGTACAAGTTTCAAGATAAATACAAATGGATATAAGTGTGAAGGAGCTCAAGCTCGCATCCATGGCGGTTTGAAAGAGCTTGATGGAGGAGAAGGTGCTTTGCTTGGAAGCGAGAGCTTGAAGAAAGGAGATGAAGAATTGGATAGAAATATCCTTTCTTGTACCTTGTATTCTTGTCTTGTACTTTGCTCTTTTATTTCTTTAGACTCTTGTAAAGAGCCCAAAGTACCTTACCTTAGTCCTACGAAACCTTACACCTCACTAGGACTCTTAAACAAATACTTAGAAAAATCAGAAAACCAAAATAGGCTTCAAACAGCTGATTAAATGTCCAATCTAGACCTCAGACGTCTGACCTTTTCTCCAGACATCCAAACACTTAGGTTGAACTTAGTGCTTTCTGTCTGTTGATTTCAGTCGACTAGTCCATAGTTCAGACATCTTAGAAGACGTTTGATGCAAATGACAAACGTTCAACAATAGGACCGTTGGACTGTTAGAAGATGATTCTCAGAGATTACCTTATAATTAATTCCATAACATTTTTAGACGTCCGTAGATCATCCCAGTCGTCTGATAAATAGACATTAGGCTAAGATCTGACCCAAATCACTTTTGTAAGAGGATTTAGCCATTAAGCCTCTCAGGAAATCCATTCCCACAGAGGATTGTCTTTCCAAATGTCAAAGACTTTGCTAGACGACCAACCTGTCATCTGACCTAAATGACACTAGAACCCTATTTCAATCTTGTGAAAATAGGAAAAAAGCTATCGTAGGATTAGACATCTAATTAGTATCCTAGACATCTTAAAAGTGAGTTTTAGACGTCCATCTAGATCCAACCCTGATCATCTCATCCACTCTTCTAGATGAGACAACTGAACCTTAGATCAGACGATGACCCAAACGTCTGACCATAAAATCAGACGTCTGATAACCCTGTCAGAATCATAAATGACCCTAATTTGGGTGGGATTTTGGACCACACTCTTGAGCCTTACTCCTAACATTCCAAAGCCTTCTTAGGACTTCTATAAATAGAGGAGCACCCTTCCTAAGCTAAGCACACCTTGAGAAACTACTTCCACGCCATATTGTGTCTAAGTGAAGAAGAAAATTATCTAGAAGAAGTTCTTGCTCACCAAGCCCTCTAGCATCCATCTGAGAGCATCGTTATACTACCGACTTCACGTCGCACCACTTCCATCTAGGGGAAGTCCTTTCGCTTATAGAAGCTAGTTTTGATTTACACTTACTTTGTGTCTCTATAGGATATATTGTAATTATCTTTGTTTGGGTATTTGCTTTGCGAATTTCCATCTCCCTCGCGAGACAAAATACTCCTCCTGAAGAGGAGGGGTTTGAGATACACTACCCTCGTACAAAGTAGTGTCGATTGTGTTGAGGTTGAACTACCCTCATTTTAAGTAGTTTGATTAGTGGATTTGATCGACTATGTCGATCGGAAAATTCTAAGTCGAGAGGCTTAGGTTGCGGTTTTTACTCGGATTTGGGTTTTCATCTAAAAATCCTTGTGTGCTTGTGAAATTACATATTTGTGATTGTCATATTATTTTTGCATTACTTTTATATCACACTCGATCTCACCCCCTCAGTCTAGGTAATTACATAATGACCCTTTTATTGCGTAGTGTTTAGATATGTCTACTTCTTTCCTTCTATTGAAGCAGACAAATGGTCTTTGGTGGTTATATTTCTGTAATATGATCTTTGTGTTAAAGAAAAAAAGGAAAAAACTAAATCCATTTGTTTCGTTGTATTACAGTAATCACATAAACATGTAATACAAATAAATAACTTTTTGTGATAGTATAAATTACAACTGTTGCAATAAATATGTTTGCTGTAAGGTAAGCATATTTGTATTACAAAATGTTTCATTCTTTTAGTTCTGTAATACACTTCATTCGATGGTTACATGAAAGTTACAACAATCCAAGTAATACAAATTAGGTGTAATCTTGTATTGGCATCTCGTCTACGTGATAAGTAAGATGATATTGATAATGAAAGTTGATAACAGACAATAGAATGTGCATTTAAATATAAAATGGATATCTATATATTGTATAAAAAGAAATGCATAACACCTTACTTGTAACTTGATTGACAAGATTGTGGCATTGAAACATACTTGAACTGTTTGGCTGCGAATTATCAAATAAGTGTTCCATCGATCCATAATCCATTGCAACTGTTGTAGCCATGAAGTAATGATTTTATGCGAGTTTGGTTTTTAATATGTGGAATAATTAATAAAAAAGAAAATTGTAGAGCGATTAGAAAGCTTACCTTTGAGACATATACGATGCATCGCATGTACTATTCAGAATGTCAATTTGAGGATGGTTATCTTCAAAACTACAACTTGTGTATATAGGAATTGAACTACGAGTTGTGAATAATAATCTTCAAAATTACAGGAATTGAAATTCTAATGATATTGTTACAGTACCTTACTATATCTATAATATCCTTATATATTATATTAAAGGTATATAAATACTTTTCATTTTTATAACGTGATTTGGTTTATTATAGAAAATAACTAACAAAATATGCAAGTGATTTAATCAATCTTATTGCTCATTCGACGGTCATAACTTAATGTTTAAAGGGGTGTCTACGAGTACAGTGCTCATTAGATAATTTATATATATATATAAAACAATTTAAATTTGGATACCTATAATACGGAAAAAGAGACTGCTCACCCTTACGAATAGACATTGTGAATGATTTGATTGTTGACATATACGTTTCAGTCGTTATGAATCATGCAACCTTAGATAATATCCATTAAATATGAAAAAACCTATACTATGGAGCGTATAAAAGAGGAATAAATCATTTATGATCATAAATCACAGTTATATAAGAGTTAGGCTCGACATTATAAACATATGTACAATCATACATGCGTGCAACTCATCATTAGTATTTATACCCGGCAGGGAAATAAAATCTGAATCATTGCTTTCTAAAATAGGAGAGATGTTTGAGTTTGTGTCCGTACAGGATGGTCAATTTCTCCACCTTATCCGTATCGGATTTTGGGCCACAAAGAATATAGCTCTGCTCGCAAACAAAACTAATGGCTAACGCACTCTCCCTTGCCCCCGTTGCAACGCGCGTAGAGCGCGAAGAGCGCCGCCACCGCCTCCTCTACTTGCTCGACCGCCGCCCTTCACCTCTCCTTCTCCGCCGCATCCATGCCCTCGTTCTCCGCCTCGATCTCCTCTCCTACCCCAACTTCTCCAGCCGCCTCCTCACCGCCTCTGCCTGCTCCACCCAAATTCGCTACGCCCTCAAGGTGTTCGACCAAATCCCCCATCCAAACCTCTACTGCTGGAACGTCCTCCTCCGCGCCTGCGCCTCCTCCCCTGGCGACGAAGGGCCCGCCCTCGCCCTCCGCCTCCTCTCCCGCCTCCTTCGCGAGACCCACTTCTCCCCCGACAAGTTCACCTACCCTTTCGCCATCAAGGCCGCGTCGGCGCTCGGAGATGGCCGACTCGGCAGGGCGCTACATGGGTTGGTGGCGAAATCGCCGTTTCACACCGACGTGTTTACATCCAACTTCCTTCTCGACTTCTACGCGTCGAGCGGGGAGGTGGACTTAGCATTTGAGCTGTTTGCGAGAATGCCTAAGAGGGACGTGGTGTCCTGGAACACCATTATCCATGGGTACGTGGACGCAGGGCGGTGCGAGGAGTCCGTGGAGGTGTTCCGAGACATGGAGAGGGAAGGGGTGTGGCCGAGTGAGGTGACCATGGTGGGGTTGCTCGCCGCGTGCAGGATGACGAGGGACCTGGAACTGGGGAAGTGGGTCCACAGCTACGTCGAGAATGAGAACAGTGGCATCGAGAAAAATCTGATCTTGCTCAATTCCCTGCTCTACATGTACGCCAAGTGCGGGAGCATGGAACATGCACGGGAGGTGTTCGATGTTATGCCCGAGAGGGATGCCATTTCCTGGACAACGTTGCTCACGGGGTATGCGAAGTCCGGGGATTTCGTTGCCGCGAGGCGGGTTTTCGACGAGGCACCTGCCCAAAGAATCCAATCTTGGAATGCGCTCATCTCTGCTTATGAACAAGATGGTCGACCAAGGGAAACACTGGATGCTTTCCTTGAATGTCTTCGAGTTAAAAATATAAAGCCCAATGAGGTGACCTTCGTGTCGGCGTTGTCCGCATGCGCGCAATTGGGTGCCTTAGATATGGGCTCATGGATCCATGCATATGTGATGGAGAATGAGGTCAAGCTGAACGACCACCTGATGACGTCTCTGATCGACATGTATGCAAAATGTGGGGACCTTGCAAAGGCGCTCAAGGTGTTTGAGGCTGTGGAAGTGAAAGATGTTTTCTTGTGGAGCACCATGATTGCGGCATTCGCCATGCATGGGCAGGGTTGGGATGCGCTGGATCTCTTTGAGAAAATGGTCAGGGATGATACGGTTAATCCTAACGCTGTCACGTTCATTCATTTACTATGCGCTTGCAGTCACGCTGGCTTGGTGGAGGAAGGCAGGCAGTATTTTCATCAGATGGTTCAGATGTACGGTATTGAACCCAAGCTTGAACACTATGCATCTATGGTCGACATCCTTGGTCGTGCTGGGTGTCTGGAAGAGGCCGTGGAGTTGATAGCTGGAATGCCAATGCCACCTGATGCTGCTGTTTGGGGAGCTCTTTTGGGAGCTTGCTCCATTCGTGGGAATATTAAACTCGGGGAGCTTGCGTTCAATCGCTTGTTGAAATTGCAGCCAGCAGATGCTGGTGCTTATGTGCCACTGTACAAATTGTATGCGAAGTGTGGAAGACAGGATAGAGTGGTCACCCTGAGGAAGATAGTGATGGATGCTGGACATAAGAAAGAACCACAGTGCAGCTCTATAGAGGTCGAAGGTGTCTTACATAAGTTTTTGGTTGGTGATTCATCCCATCCAATGTCTGAAGCGATATACTCTCGGCTGGAAGAAATAATGCCCAGGTTGAAGATGGTGGGCTATCATCCAGATTGGAAACAGATGTCGCCGTATGTTGAAGGAGGAGCAGGAGGAAAGGAAGAAGAGGTGAAGGAACACGCATTACCTTTGCATAGTGAGAAGTTGGCGATTGCTTTTGGGCTCATAAGCTGGGATTCTCCTGCTCCAATACGAATAGTGAAGAATTTTTGCATCTGCGAGGACTGCCACACCTTTGCAAAGCTTGTTTCTAGCATTTATGGAAGGGAGATAATGATAAGAGAAGGTTATAGGTTCCATCATTTCAAAGAAGGGCAATGCTCCTGCATGAATCACTGGTGAGTGAAATAAAGCAAGTGGCAGCAAACGTATTAAGCACTTGCCCAAGTATTGACTTCTATCTCTTGCGAGTTTTGAGAATTGGGTGAGATAGGATGTAGAGATGCAAGGGATACGGTCATACTTATTAACTTATCGTTTTTGCTGGGATGGATACTTTATGGAACGGAGATGATAGAGATTTATCTGTGGGTAAGATTTGTACCAGTCTCATGGTTGCCCAAACACTGGTACTTGGTTCGAGTTCACAGAAATTTCTTCCAACATACTGATGTAATTGCAGGGAGGAACTCCATGCCAAAAAATAGAGAAAAAAAAAGAACTGCAGGAAAGAATTATGACAGAATAATTCTCAGTTTGCTCAAATGGGGATTGCCTTCACTTTTGAGAGGAACGAAGGAAAACCTTTTATTTGTTGTTTGGAGGAGGTCTTATATGCTACGTCAATGTGGGAAACGATTTTGTTGAGCAGTTCAATATTTGCTTAAGTTGAACAATGAAAGAACGATGGTCTTAGGGGAATAAGGGTGGAAAAATGGGGTTAGTGGCAAATAAAATCAATGGAAAAAAAATGATCAATGCTATCGGTTTTGAACACTATATCTACGCTAAATCATAGGGTTCATGTAGTTCCTGAAAGGACCAAGGAAGGAAGGTGGACATTGGAAGGTATTGGTCTTTTGGAGGGATGGGGAAAGGTATGAGAAAATATAGTCAGAAAAATACGCAAGTTGTAACGATCTGGTTAGAGAGAAACAAGGGTATATTGTGAAGTTTATAAAACCATTTTCATGACTAATCAGAGCTTTTGTAGAGAGAGAAGGGAAAAGGAATGAAAAAGATACAGAAGATTTGATTGTGACCTTTTCAGTTCCATCTAATTTAATCAGATCTAATCCAATCTGTGTAATTTCGAACTAAACTGGATTAGGTTTACCTGGTTTATTTAAAGTACTACATGATTTTGTGCATCTCTTTCCTGATAAATATTGCTGGATTTTAAAGGTCAAGATATCTTAAAATTGAAATCTATGTAAGAAGAGGAGCATTGATTAGCAGGATTGTAAGAGAAAAACAGCTTGTGAATTGCTGCTGGAAGGACTCATGGAGGAATGCACCATGTTGTAAGCTATGACAATGGTGGACTTATAAGAAGAGGAAGGGAATGAGAACTTAGGGTTGAGGAGAAAGTTGGAGGATTTTGGGCCATTGGATTGGGTAGGATATCAAATCAATGTGCTTCTTCAAGTGTACTCACTTCACTTTGTACATGCACAGAGTAATGAGCTTTGGTTGCGAGTTGAATGAAGTGAAGAAAAATGAGTAACTTTAAAGAGTTTTGTGAATGAACTTTGATATATTTTAGTAGCTTTGGATGAAGCTTTTGATTAAGGAACTTACACTCAAGACATGGAGCTCGGATATGGTTTCTTGACCAAACATCCTTCATTCATTCCTTTAGGGCAAGCTTCCCTTCTATTCAATCATGATCTCGTGGTCACACTACAAAACCACTTTTCATATGACTAAAACCACTTATGGCATGTGTTTATTATGTTCTTTTGGTAACTACTCACATAATCTTGGGCTATTGTCGCTTTTTTCTTAATAATTCTTGCCTTTGAACGATTACAATTTTGTTATACTATTTTGCTTATCTATTAATCTAGTATTGATATTGACATTGATTCCCTCTAAATTTCTCTATCAAGCATGTTATGTGAATTACCATATTCTCTTATGCACTTTCTCATGTGCCCCCATCATTTTTTTCCTTCATGCGCAAATGAGGTTACTTCACTACTCTTACCCAATTTCTCTCCTACATGTCAATTCTTGATCTCCACCTCTCTCTCTTTAAGCAATTTAAATTCATCTCTCTTGCATCTCACCTTCTTGTCCTAATCTCATGTTTGACTTCCTTCTCAACTCTTCATTAAACGCGATCTACTTTTCATTCCTCTATTCCATATGATTGATTGCTAATACCTTGATCATGTTTGATCACTCTCCCAATTTGGATCATAGATATGTGTTTTGATGTTTGTGAAGCTTTGATATAATATTGTTGTTTTGGATTTTGTTTGAGATAATTTGATTTGAATTTGTTCTTCCCTTTATGTTTGATATCAATTTTTTTTCTTTCTTGATGGATCTTAATGTGGAGGAAGATCTTCATTCATGCACTATTGATACTTGTCAAATTGTTGTAGTAGATCTAGATGTACTTGCTCCTTTATTTTCTTTTATTCTAATTCAAAATTCTGCAAATCTAGATGCTAGTGGAGGTTAGTGTTTTATGGTTTTAATTTGGTATTATGATAGTAGATTTATGCTAAACATCACTAGTGATTTATAGTTTATTCATTTCAAATACCACCAATAATTTATTTTCTTTATGCTACATTTGAAGCCTTTTGATTGAACATCACCATTGCGTTTTGTGTTGTTTTGTATCGACAATATTTTTGTCTTGTGCTTTGTCATTTTTATGGAAGTTTTTCTTCTTGTTTTTTTTTCTATGAATGCTTTGTTCTAAACTTACTGGAGAAATCAACAATGCAATTTTGATATTTATCAGTAATGATATCTAATTTTTATATTATTAGTTGTTTGGGTACTTTGATGTTCGTGTTTTTCTTATTGATATATAGATTAGGTCTTTGATTTCTCTTTGCATTTCTTAGTTTTTGACATTGCTAATGAAGTTGATGTTCATAATATTGATGGCAAAATGGAATTTGGTACATTGGAGGATGCATATGCTTACCATTAATTGTTTGCTTATCAAATGGGATTTGACTATTCTTTGATGAATGTAAGTTATATAAAGTGGATAAGAATTTGATTTGTAGAGATAAATTGGGTTGTTCAAGGGCCACTAATTCTCAAAAAAGTGTAGCTAATTCTTTTATTTCAAATGCTTGTTGAGCAAGATGGTTGTGATGATCTCATTAAATTCCCTTTTATGTGACAGTTCAAAGGCATATTAACTTCTATTAAAAACTAGTTCATGAACTACAATTGATCAAAAGAAAGAATTATAGCAGCATTTAAAAGAAAACAAAAGAAGAAGAAGAAGCTTAGATGATGGAGAACAAAGGATTCATGACAGAGGTGGAGATCATCGCTCATGACCTCAAGTATATAGCTTGAGTGGAGAAGAAGAGGAAGCCAAAGAGCTAGCAATGTTGAAGATAGAGACGGAGAAGCCTTGGTGAAGATGATGGGGGAGGGGGGGAGGGGAGCCTATGGTTTTCTAATAGAGATAGGAATGACATGGAGGCTAAGGGAAGTAGAATTACGATTAGGGTTTAGGAAAGGGGGGATGGCTATGCTTGGTGGAGAGAGGGAGAGGGTTGGCATAGAGAGTTGGGAGGAAGAGATAGAGAGGAAGCTGATCGGTGGTGTGGGGCATTTGGGGTGCTTTATAGAGGGAGGTAGGGTTGGCGTGGAATTTGGAGATAGGGTTTGTTGGGTGATGTGTCAAGCAATGGTTGGATGGAGGGGAAGGCACATGAATTGGTGAGATGGATGGCTAGGATGGGGCTAGGGTTAGGATAGTGGATGGCTAGGATGGGTTCTTATAAGTGGCGTGGGACACAGGGTTTGTGAGTTGTTCTGGGTGTGACTTAAGGATAGGAAGGGGTAGACTCAAGGTTTGTCAATCAAGGTTGGTGTGGGATTTAATTGTAGAGCTAGGATTAGGTTAACCTAAGATGGAGGGTTAGGATATATTTTAGTGGTGGTGTGGGATGTAGGATAAGAGGATTAAGGTGGCACCACTTTTAGGATTTGTTGAGGGGTGATGTGTGGCTTAGGTGGCAAGGTGTGATGTGGAAGGGGTGAGGTGGCACATGGAGAGTGGATGGAAGGTGGAGCCATGGATTGGTGAGATGGAAGGAGAGGTGATTTGGATGGCCATAAGGTGGAGTGGAGGAAGAGATGAGCTAAGTTGGCATGGGATTTTAGGTTAGGGCTAGGTGGTGTGTGTCATTGGGTTGAGTAAGCCTAATTGGTGGAGAGGAATAAGGTAGCATGATGTGGGGATTCCATATGTCATCTTCACACTTATTCCTACACAAAATATCAATGCATATTAGTGAAATGTTTAGATAGGTAAAAAGGTCCATAGTAATCCTAAAATGCATTGTTAACACTAAGATGCACTAATGTCTAAAATGCTCAAACTCTAATGCAATTAAGTATCTATTGTTACTAACTAACATAAATTAAGCATGAGTTAGTGATCGTGAAATCGTGTAAAGGATTAAATCGTTGTTGTAGTTATGAAAACACGTCGTTTCAATTTATAGATTCATATCAAAAAAATATGAGTATAAAATTGGGAGTAGGAGTCGTCTCACAAGGATGCAATAGTATTTAGATGTTTCCTGACCTATTTAAGCCAACTAAGATTTTTTTTTTGGATTTTTTGAACTATTTTTCTATTTTTTGGATTTTTTAATAACAAATAGGATAATTTGACCTAACTGACCCCTGACTAAAGACTCAAATGGACTCTAGACCTAAGTCTGTCATAAAAATTCATGAATTTTATGGAAGAATTTTGATTTAAAGACTAAACAAATGCAAGTGATTTTACACAAATTGGATAAGTATAAAATTTAGGAAAAATTTGGGAAGTCAGAAAATTTTGATTCTATATTACTGTTTGACCCCCCCTTTCACTACATGAATTTTATAAAATAAAGTATATCAAAATTAGCTTTGAAATTTGCTATGCAAAAACTAGACTTGAAACCCCACAATCAAGCAAAATTTGGTGATTTTACGGTTATTGTACTATAAGAAACAAATTTTGTAAAACTAACACAAACTCTAAAAATATTGCAAACTCCTAAACTAAGACCTAAGGACACTTTTTTTTTATATTTTTGAGGTATTGAAATTTTTTTGGGCTTTTGGAATAATAAAGCAAATAAATAGAAATATGAGATATATATTAAAAGCTTATGAAATATTATTACTACTCAAAACAAGTGTCTACAAGTAATCAAATACTATAAGAAGCAAATAACAAGCTAAGTAGAGAAAGAAGAGAAAAGAGCGAGCTATAATGCGAAGTAGAATGGAAATGCCTCGGAGAGATTGTTACCATGGTTGAGAGATTTGCCTCAATCCTCGAGATGCGAGGAAGTAGCGGGAGTAGTTGAAGAAGACAGGAGGATGCAGAGGAGAATGCAGAGAAGTAAATGGAGGAGAAGAACTTGCGAGGTAGAGGAATGCTTCCAATGGAAAATGTAATGGGAAAATATAGATCTTGAGAGGACTAAACAGCTAACTAGAAGGTAGAGGAGGTGGAGAAGATGATGGAAGAAGGTGGGCATAGAGGAGAGAGGAAGAAGAAGGTGCTTCTAGGGTTTACCTAAGGAGAAAGAAAGCAAGGAGATGAAGAAAGGAAGTTAAAGGAAGCAACTAGAAGCAAGGGAACCTAAGAGCAACTAAGGAGACTAAGAGGAACTGAAGGAGACTAGCAAAGAAACCTAAGAGAAGGGAAAAAGAATAAAGCCTAGAGAGGAAGGTTAGATGGTGGTGGAGATGGAGGAAGGGGGTGTTTATAGAGGGTGTTGCAATAGCCTTTTAGGGTTTCCCTGAATTGTTTGGAATTTTCAGCCACTTTATGTTCCAAATTTCAATTTGTATATAAAAGAAGGGTTGTAGCCCTTAAAATCAGCTTTCAAATGCAACTTAAATTGCCTAATTTAGATTTAAAATAAAAAAGTCACGGCCAAAATACTAAAGGTGTGCCAGGCTGTCACAAATTTCGGGATTATGATTAGAATTAGTATCTTGATTGACTAAAATTATGGAATGAAGGACATGGAAGGACATAGTGTTTAGGAAGTGATTATGATGGACATCCAATGCTGGTGGAGGGTGTCTTGGAGTTTATCACACCCCCACGTAGATACATAATTAATTAGGCACCATCTTTATCCTTAATCGATGGTTTTGATGATAACAAATGTAACCCCCAAAAATTTGATTCCCGAGTCATTTTGAAGTGATTCAGGTCATTCCGAACCTGTATACACGCATTAGGTTTAGTGCACCTTTGAACATCTTGTAAAATGTGAAGAAACGTGTGTTTTCGATCAACCCTTGTTCAAAACTCATCAAAAGGTACCATGTGGAGTATCAGTGGATTCTAACAAGGTTTGTTTCACGCGTTTCCAAGTTGTGTAGCTCAAGTTATGTTCGAAATAAGATGAACATGATTATAATGTGAATGGACTAGATTCTAAAGGGTATTTTGGATAATTAAGGACTTTACAAAATCCTAATCCTATTTGGTGTCTTATGAAAATACTAAATTGGAATTTTGGGTTGTCATTTGCATCTTTGGGCTATGCAAATCTTGAGAGAGTGGAGAGATAATAGGGAAAAGAGAGAGGTGGTGGCACACGGTGCACGTGCATTGACCGCAGCACATAGGTAGAGGGGCAAGTAGTGGTAATGAATTGATGTGCGGGGAGCGTGCGTGTGATCTCGAGCATGAGCGTGCGGTCGATTGAAACCGGACGCATGTGGTAGGGTAATGTACGTGTGCATTCACGCGAAGAGGAGCAGCCTAGTGCGGTTGATCATTGATGTGTGGTGCATCCAACGACCAACGCGCATGACTTGCGATAGTACCCTTTTCTCTTACTCTCTTTGTTACTGTTTTTGTACTCAGCAGTTGTTTCTACTCTCCTCAATTTTTACTAACGTGTTTCAGGTTTTGTGCTCAGGTGTTGCTGAGCAACCATGCGTAGCGACTGCTGTTAGTCCTCTTGTTGCTGGACCGAGCTCTATTGTAGGAGATGGTCTGTACTGAGCATTGTGGCTTATTTAGTTTTTTTTCGCTTGTTAGATTCTTTCTGTTTCCAGTTTCTTTCATGGTTGTATTAGTACTTGAGCATTTAATTTACTTTCCTACTTTCTGTGGTTGATTTTGTGTTGTCAATGATATATTCATAGTTATTTACATAATTTATGCCTAACTATTGTTAGTTTAAGGGTAAATTAGGTCACATTGCATTAGTTAGGTTACAATAGCCAATTAGCGTCATTTTTTAAATAATGCATTCTTATGTGTTTTTATGTAATATTTCCATTATCCATTGTTGATGCAAGGGCGCCACAATCGTTAATTTTGATGATAACAAAACATGTGTTATTTAACATATGCATTGAGTTTATACGTTTTAGGAGAATGCAAATGGATTCAAGTATGGAGGAGGAGCTCAAGCTCACATCCATGGTGGATTGGAGGAGCTTGATAAAGGAGAAGGAGCTTCGTTTGGAGCAAAAGTTTGAAGAAGGAAGGAGATGAAGAATATGATAGATACTTTATTCATGTATTTCATTTGTTGTTTCTTTTGCTCTTTACTTCTATCTAGATAATTGTTAAAGAGCTTCAAAGTAACAAAACTATAGTCCTAGGAACACCTACTCAAACCTAGGATACTTAGGCTTTTTGTAGAAAACTTAATGATGTAAATATGTTTACACTACATAAGATATCTATTTATGTATGTTCTTAGGCATAGAATTGCATTGCATACTATAAATATTGCATAACATGCATTATCTTGCATTTAGAATAGTTTGAATAAAATGGAGGTTAATTGTCTCCTTTTATATTTAGGGACAGGGAAAAATTTTTATCGGGGCCTCGGATCGAAGATCCAGCCGTACAGATGTAATCAGGGTGACGATTGGAGTTCAACAACTCCAAGATCGCCCTAATCAGACATCTGTAGCATCAAATAGAGATCGGGGAACCCTAGAAGATCAAGGGCCAAGATGGTGTAAATCCACACTTCATATGACAAATCTGACCATACGGATGGATTCGGATCCATGATCACAGCCTAATGGCGCAAAAATCGACTCAATCTGATAACCGCGGCACCATCTACATCATCCAGAAGATGGACGGCCAAGATAGCACCACGTGGCGCCATCTCGGTCGCCCAACCAACCTCCCTCAACTTCTGAAGCGACTAGCACCCACGAATCTCTGCCATTGGATCAAGATTCAACGGCTGAGATTGCATCCCAACCGGTGCGCCCATCCTCTGAAGCCGCACCTGAAGAGTCACCTTGACCGTTGGATCTCAATCCAACGGTCCTGATCGCGCGCGCACGAAAGCATCTCCACGACATAAATGCCGCTGTAGCACAGCGGGTGAATATGTTTACACGACACAGCGGCACGCATTTGATTCCTCGCGAGTGGCTGCTGGGGTGTGGGCGAGCGGGCTTTGCAACCGCTCGATCGCGATCGAGCTGCTGCGGGTGCTCAATAGCGCCCACGCGCTATTGCATGCTCACGCATAACACGAGATCGCATGCGGCGAGTGCACGATGAGGAGGTTGGCGAGGGCGCATCTTAGCCATTCGATCTCACGATCGAACAACCGAGAATCGAAGAACGTGGAAAGGCGTTGAGCGCGAGGAGATGAGCAGGCGCGCACCTGCCGCCCCACTACAGCCACGTTCGAATTTATCCGTCACTAAAGGTCCTAAATTAATGATTTTCAACTTGTAATGACCAAATTGCTCTCACTCCTTGCAACTATAAAGGGAGACCCCCTCCATACGAAATTTTCATCCCTTCATTCTCTCCTCTACCTCTCCAAAGCTCAAGAGAAGCTTGTCCCACACCCGGGATGCTCCTTACAAGATAAAGTCAAATTTTCGCTCTCATTTCGGAAGCGGATCCCATGACGACGACAACATGCTGCCCCATTCTCATTCCTTCTACTTCGACCTCCTTCCCGCTCCATCCTCTTTCGTCCAGGTGGCGTCTCGTCCGGCTCGTCCTCCGAGCAATCGTCGAGGAGGATAACTTCTCTCTCCCATTCTTCTTTACAGCTTTCTAGAGTAGAATTTTCCTGCTTTCTAGTGTAGCTGATTTCTCACTTTCTAGTGTAATTCTTCTCTGGTTTTATTGTATAAACATTTTGAATTATTGAATGCATGTTCTCTCTCTCTCTCTCATTTATTCTGATTGTTAATATTACTTCATTGTAATTACATCGCTTCACTTTTCAACAAAAATTCTAAAAAAATATAATTATAAATATAGATCGACGTAGCATCCCTGAGTTTGACCCGGGATTTTTATTCTGGTATAAATTTTATTTGTTAAACATGAGTTCTTTGCTTTCAAACTATGACGATAGGTTTTTTTCAAAACCAAATACGTTAGCGTAGCAACTCGTAGATTCAACATTTTGGCGCCATTGCCGAGGAGGTGATGCTCTTTGATTTTTTTCACGTTTTATAACTTACAAATCATTTACCTCACTTCTCTCCTTTGTTATTGTGATTCCAGGTACTCTTTTGAGACGAGCAAAAGCAGTAGATTGGAGCAAAGTGCCGTTGAAGGTTCTGTAAGTTATCTCCCACTTCCCATCCATTAGTTTTCATTTCGCCACGTAATAACACAAACATCAATCAGCTTAGGTGTTCTTATAAACTTTAAGGTTAGTTTTGTTTGTTTGTTTGACACCCACACCCACCCTAACCTCCACATTTAAAAAGAAAAAAAAAAAATCTCACAAAGGTACACAACCTCATTTGATTTTCAAACTCAATCGGTAAACTGATCTTTGGAGCTGGCACACACATCTAAACACATAATTGAGTAGAAATCAGATTAGGTAATTATTTGTGTGCCTAATTAAGTGGTGCAACAGGCCAATTGTTTGAGTTGATTGGACCGCACCACTTCAATTAAAATCAACTCATCAAGTAGCTACCAATTAGGTTCAACTCTTAGGGATTTACTAGGCACTCCATATTCTTTTAAGTTTTAAAGGAAAACATCTTCACCTGTGCTTTCAAAACCTGGTGTGCCAACAAAACTTGTTTGAAAATACCTAAAGTTGAATCCTAAAAGCTACTAAGCAAGATTTGATTCCTAAAATTCACTGCATCAAAAATAATCTTACTTGAAAATCATTGGTTGTGCATGCACACGCACATCAATCAATCATTAAGGGCACAACCCAAATAAAGGGCCCATCACATTCCAAAGCACATTCAAACCTAGCCCTAAATAAAACAAAGTAGACGTTGGCCTTAAGGATTCGACTCGCTCTTCAGAGCCCAGAACGAGATTATTTTCGATTAGCCTATTTCTACTATTTAATCTAATGTCTAGCTAGGGGAGCAGAATCAAACGATCGCGGTTTGGGGGTATACTAGGAACCGAAGGTGCAAGCCAAAGGAAGAACCTTCTCCCTAGTCCCTCCTTTTAACTGGTTGGATTGAACAGACAAAAGCAGATCAAATTGTTCCTTTATCTCAAGATGGATTTTGGGAGTCTGTAGGTATTTGGGCTAGCCCACTTAAGGACAGGTTTGATTGCTTGTATTGTAGGGAGCCTTTCTTTCCCCCTTCTATCATGAATCCTTCCACATTTTATACGCATTCCCACTCTTTCCCTCCTGTTATGAGTTATCCTCAACATGACGATTATCTCGACTCGTATTGTAATCAACCATCAGTTAGTTAGGATAACTCGGATTGGGGATACAATTCCGGACCTCCGTGTTTAGGGTCTAACCCTAAACACTATGATTGTGATTTCTATCCTTCTTAGAGCTACATTGATTATAAATCGTCAACCTTTCATGGACAACCTAATACGATCTACAATCAAGAAGGATACACTGACTCATACCCATCCTCTAATTACATTGCCTTTAGGTCATCACCACAATCCGAAATGACCTATTATCCGGAAGGGTATAACAAATCTCAATTCGTTAACTCCTCTGCACTGATCCTAAACCCACCCAACCCTGAACCAACTCATTTGGTTCAGGGTAACCAGGTCCAAGATAAGGTTCTAGCTAACTTGAGGAATATCATACAATCTTTAGAAGTTCAGCCAACACCTTGCATTGAAAAATTGGAGCCCCTAATTGAGATGATTGATGATTTAAATAAGTATTTGTTGGATTGGTTCCAAGATGTTAAGGATAAGAACCCGAGTGAGTTTCTACTTGGGAAGTTAGCGAAATTGAGGATGAGATTTGTAGTTACTTTAGTTCAATCGTGGGATGATTCTCAGGATGAACTCCCTTCAGGAGAGCCAACGTCAGAACCCGCTCAGGCACCTGTTGAAGGGGACACGTGTTACAAGGTTGACCAGATTGAATTAGAGCAACCAATTAAGGATGATTTGATTTCTTCACCTGAAATCCCTGAGCTGGGGTACGAGGAAACGTATGTCTCCATGGACCAGAAATTGATGGATGATTTTGAGACATACATTAATACAGATTTTGATTTCTTTGATTCTGATGGTGAAGATTTAAGTTGCGAAGTCTCACACAAGTTTACAGAACACGATTTCTGTGAGATGATTGGGCCTGAGGAATCAGATAGATCATTTGATAGCCCAATAACTGAGGAAACTGATCTTAGTGGGGCTCACATTACGGATCCAGAATTGCATTTTCTGGAGGATTCAATCCAATGCCCTGATTGTCAGTTACACCCCATTGAACTTATTGACAATTCTATTTTTGAGATTACTAGACCTAAGTCAATTCTGATTCAGCCACATCTTTTAGACTTGGAAAATTTAGACGGGGTGATTAATATGCAGGAGGTTCCGGAATTTGATATTCTGAATGAGGAGGATAGGAGCTGGGAAATTTTGATTTGGGAAGCAAATTTCGGAGGAAATAGAAGACCGAGTCTAAGGGTTTCATTTCATTTGAAACCATCAAACCAGGACCCTTACGACATTTGTTCTGAGGATGTCCAACCTGTTTATCGCGCTTAATCGGGTTTTAAAAAATAACACGTTGTAATATAGCCGAAAAAGCGTTCAAAACAAATAAAGAATTTTTTACTCGAAAATCGGAGTATCTGAGGTCGAACACAGGGAGCAATCTAAGTACTTTTAAAAACTAAAGAATACAACTTTTAAATGAAAGACAATTGATTCAAAGAGAGATTTATAAAATGTTGCTAAAAAATAATAGGATTGGATGTCTGATTTCTATATCAGACGTCTTAAATGTAGCTATTCTTCTTCCTGCTTTGATTCTGTTTTGGCCTTCTCTGCAATCTTCCTCCTTACTTCTCTCTTCTGCCTTCTTCTTCTATGTAGGCTCTTCTTTTCTTTTCTTTTGATCTTCTTCTTCCTGCCTTTGCTTCTTTTCTCTTTTGTCTTCTTCTTTCTTGGTCTTCTTCTTCTTCTTCGTTGGATTCTCTTCTCTTCTGCGAAGGCTTTTTCTTCCTTGGTCTTTCTGCCTTGCCTTTCTTTCTTCTTTCTTCTTTCTGCCTTGCTCAGCCTTTTCTTCAGAGCTTCTTCTTCTTCTCTTCTCCTTCCTGCGGCTGAGCTTCTTCTCTTCAGTGCTCGGCCTGCCTGCACACAACACAGCAAAACCTACCCCCTTCCCTCTACCCGCACGTCTCTCTCTCTCTGCAAATCACTCCCAGGATGCTCTCCCAGAGCCGCTGGTAATCGGGTCGGGTTTCGTATCTGGGACCAGGCGCACCGGCGTGACGGTGATGCATGAGGTGTGCTCAGACAGGGTCAGGTCGGATCTCGCCAGATCCGCGAGGTGAAACCGCAGACGAGGCGAGCGTTAGGTGAGGGACCTCACCCCTGTGCGTTCGGAGGCGATATGAGAATAACACAAATTCAATTTAAACCGTACCTGTGCCTCGTAGATTACCGATGTGGGACTATTAGTCCCACCCTGCTCTCGCGCGCCCGCAGAACGATTCTTTGCGCTCTACTCAGCCGCAGCCTCAACTCTCTTCACTGGCTAACTGGCTGCCTACACGCAACTTACTCCAATCTGCAGCAGCTGAAATCCTGAAGCCACGGAGCCTGGAGCGTGCTTGGAAGCTGCTTCCACTGTCGTCAATGGCGACTAGGGCTTGATAATTGTCAGACACAAAACAAGCCTCTCGGCTTAATCAAATCACCGGAGGACCTTCGCCGTGGCACGGCGAAGGTGGTGCAAGGTGCAGCAGGTCGTGGGATGGCCTAGGCGTGCGTGCCTAGGTCGTCCTGTGACCGGAGATATGGGTGTGTTCGGTGGAGCGTTGAGGGGGTGTAGAGCGGCAGTGGGTGGGCGGAGGATGTTCCTTGTGGTGAGGCGGAGCCTCTGAGTTGGTAGGCGAGTTATGCGGAAGTGTGGAGCGACGGGAGCGATTCGCTGGAGGTTGGTCGGAGGGATGGAAGATGGCGGTGGTCAGGCGTGGTCGAGGGGTAATTAAATGAAATGCAAGGGGGAAAAGAGAGAGAGGTAGATCGGGAACGTATCTGGACTGTTGTGGGAGAGAAGGAGGCAGCGGAGTGGATGGCTCGTAGCTGCTGTCATCGGAGAAGAAGCACCTTGAGGAAGAGAGCGGCAACGAGGAAGAGGTCGGGGGAACGCGCGCTTGGTACGGTGCAATGCGGGAGGAAGAGGCGAAGTGGACTCTGCTGCTGGTATGGCAGCAGAGCGACGAGAAGGAGGGGAGGAGGTCGCCGGAGCTTGCGGGTTCCTTGGCCGGAGATAGAAGAGAAGAAAATTTGGGAGAATCTCCGCCAAGACAAGTCTGAAATTGAGCGGCCGGGTTTGGGGATTCTTTTATAGGTGCTGGCCGAACTTTCTAGTGCGTGGAGGGCACGCAATCATCTCCGACGGCTCGCCAGAGAAGGAAAGTGGGTGGATACCCAAATCGCTCGTGCGTTCGCATGAGAGATTGGGATCAAATCAGAGATCATGGCAGGCCTCAGATAGGAGGGAATTCCTCAGAGAATCTCCCTTCCATTTCTGGGAGGGGATCTCTGAGGAATCAGAGAGTATTCCCTCTCTAATCCTCTCCGGAGAAGGATTCTGCCCCAATAATGGTGGAAGGACCTGATTGTAAGGTTGGCGAGGAAGTTAGGGGGTTATCTGCGATGATTTTCAAAAGATAGGGACCAAATTGTGATTTGGGTGTACTAAATTGCAAAGTAGGTCAAGATGACCTCCCCTTAGGTCCAAATTTTGGTATAAACCTAATTTTGATCTAAGAAATCCAATGGTGAAGTTGGATTTTAGGTTTGACCATGTTTGACTGGATATTTTGCATAAAAACCTAAATTAGGTTAGTTGATGAGCTAGGACCCTAATCTATGACAAACTGGGTTCCAAAGGCCAAATTAAGTGTTCTAAACCCTAGAGGATATTTTTCCATGATTTTTAGAGGGTTTACTTGATTTTTATCCTGACCGGAACCTTGTTAATTTAAGCGGGTCTGTTTTAGGGTTACTAAATGTCATTTAATTTCTCGATTGCACATGAACCCATTTCCGATTGACTCAACCTACTTTTTATCTTATTTTGACCTTTTGACTTATGTTTTGCCTCTGAGAAATCCCATTTATGTATTGCAATGGTAAAATTACAGTTTTAACCTTTATTTCATGTTTTCTTCTTAGAACACTTATTTCTCCAATTAAGCCCTCTTCTAGGTTATGTAGGAGCTTTTATTCTCTTTATTATATCAAAATGAGCTAGTTATGGCTCATGATGAGGCTCTCATCATACCCTCATGCCTAGCTTTTGCTAATCCCTTAGCAAAATTTCAAGGTTTTAACTTTTGTTCTAGACCCTGAGTGTAAGTGCTTTTCCTTTTCTTTTGTGATTAGGTAGGAATGCCGACAATAGGCCTAGAGGTATTCAAGTACCAACCAAAATCCAGACCTGACCTGCTTTAGCCTCAGTCCTCTGCAAAGGTTTCTAAGGCCCACAGAAACTAACTTAGGGTTTGTTGGACTCCGCGGTTAAAACACTCGTGCTTGAGACATTCTTAGCCTAAGTTCAGTTTGCAGTGTGTTTTTGTAAGAGAGATAGAGGATTTATTTGTTTGGAGAACTTTTCTCTCTCTTTTCTTTTTATTTCTAGCTTCAGATTAGCTTCTCAACACGGTCTGTATCGGATTCCTCGTCCCCATCATCAATCCTCAAGGGTCCTTGGCTTTCGAGATTTCAAGATAATCCCGCCCATGGCATTCCGTGGCCGAATTCAGACCCTGGCGATCGACATTTCGTGATAATGCTGCCCATGGTATCTGAACCAGTAGAGTGCTTACATGCCCCCAGTAGGATATTTAAATATCCTAAGAGACAAGCACCGAGGAGACGATATGTTGTTACGCATCTTCAAGGGGAATTTCCCGCCTCTCTACGCTGGGAACTCGTCCAAATCAACTTGTGTTGATTGGCCTCTCCTAATCTAGGTGACTTTTGTAGAACATTAAATGCTTTTGCGTGATTTGGATGTTTATGCGCACTAAACCAGACTGTGTGTGAATTTGGGGTGCTTAGGTTACCGAATCCCGCAAATCGGAGGTCAGTTAACGAGGCCGAATACTTCCTAAGCCTTAGACCTAATACTTAAGCTTCGCATTTTCCCCAACCTCTTGAGGATTATCCAGATTTTAGCAGATACGTGAATTTTTAAGCTAACGAATCTAGCCCAAGAGGCCTAAGACCAGCGTTCTCGCTAATCTCTTGTTATATCTCCTTAGCACTTTTTTTCTTTTTCTTGATTTGGTCTAAAGCTTCAGTTAACCCCTTAATCTTTTACTAATGACTATTTCTTTTCATTTTCATTTTGTGCTCCTTTTTTGGCATTTTACTCTTTTCCTCCTCTCATTTGTATGACCCTGAATTGTTCCTCCCTTCCATCAAGTCCTTTTTTTTTTTTTTAATTGAAACCCTTTCTTGATATGAATTTTCCTAACATTTTGCACTTTCATACCCCCCCCCATGCCTAAGATTTGCAATGTCCCCATTGTAAATTAGGTGGGTTCGATTTCAGCTTAGTTCATGCATTAGGACAGGTGTGTGGTGAGTGAATGGGTCGAAGTGACTTGTTGCGAACAATTTCTAATCTCGGGTAGGGATACCTGAGGTGAAGTCGGCTGTTCTAATGGATGAACCCTAAAGTGCAATATGAATTCCGCATAGAGATGTCAGAAAAGGTTTCGGGTTTTTCAAAGAATGACGGGTTGCCTCCCGTTAAGTGCTGAGTTTTACGCCATCGGCTGGGCGCAATGAGCTCAAGAGGAATGGAGGGTAAAGGATGACTCAGCCAAATCTATATCGGTTATGTCAATGAACGGTTTGAAACTCTGACCGTTCACAACAAAGGGTTTGGAATCGTGGCTGAGTGGGCTGATTTCAATGGCTCCATTTCCAAAGATTTTTTGGACTAGGTAAGGTCTGACCCACTTAGATCGTAGCTTTCCTGGGAATAATTTGAGTCGGGCATCAAAGAGTAAAACCTTTTGACCAGGATGAAAGACCTTTCTAGAAATGTGTTTGTCGTGAAAAGCTTTAACCCGTTCTTTGTAAATTTGCGAGTTCTCATACGCATCGTGGCGTAATTCATCGATCTCGCTTATTTGAAGTCTTCTGTGGGTTCCAGCCTTAGAAAGATCTAGATTACAATTATGTACTGCCCAATAGGCTTTATGCTCCAATTCGACGGGGAGGTGACATGCCTTCCTGTACACTAGTTTGAAGGGAGACATTCCTAATTGGGTCTTGTGAGCGGTCCTATAGCTCACAATGCTTTCGGAAGCCGAGAAGACCAATCTTTTCTATCAGGTCGAACAGTAACTTGAAGGATCTCCTTGATCTCTCGGTTAGATAGCTCAGCTAGACCATTAGTTTGGGGGTGGTAAGGAGTAGAGATTCGGCGTGACACCCCATATTTGGTCATCAGTGACCTGAACTGAGCATTTGTGAAATGGGTCCCTCTGTCGGAAATTATAGCACATGGGATCCCGAACCTTGAGAAAATGCTTTGATGAATGAATTTTATAACAACTTTATGATTGTTGGTTTGGGTCGGAATGGCTTCTATCCACTTGGAAACATAGTCAACTACGAGTAAGATGTATTCGAAGCCATCCGAGATCGGGAAGGGTCCCATGAAATCAATCCCCCAGACATCAAAAATTTTGCATACCAAGATCGGCTGTAGAGGCATCATGTCTCGATGGCTCATGTTGCCCAGAGTCTGGCAACGGGAGCATGCCTTACAGTGATCGTATGCATCCTTGAAATTTGTGGGCCAATAAAAGCCACATTGGAGGACTTTTGATGCGGCTTTATGTCCTGAGAAATGTCCACCGCATGCCTGGTCATGGCAAAATGAGAGTATGTCTTTGATTTCCACTTCCGCGACGCATCGTCAAATTATCTGATCAGCACCAATGCAGAATAGATACGGGTCTTCCCAAAGGTAATACTTGGCATCGGAATGCAATTTGTCCTTCTTGGCCTTTGGCCAATCGGACAGAATCTGATGTGATGCCAGCTAATTTACTATATCTGTGAACCATGGAAGACTTGTACTGATAGTAAGGAGGTGCTCATCAGGAAAGTGTTCTGTGATAGGTCCGGAAGGGTCAATTATTTCAGAAGGAAGGCGGGACAAGTGATCAGCTACCACATTTTGCTTTCCCGCCTTGTCGCGAATCTCAAGGTCAAATTCTTGCAACAGCAAGATCCATCGGATTAATCGAGGTTTCGCATCCTTCTTTGCAAGGAGATGCCTCACAGCTGTGTGATCCGAGTATATGATGACACGGGAGCCCAGAAGGTATGATCTGAATTTTTCTAGGGAAAATACTACAGCAAGCAGCTCTTTCTCAGTAACCGTATAGTTACGCTGAGCCTCATCTAGTGTTTTGCTGGCGTAGTAAATGACCACAGGTTTCCCGTCAATTTTCTACCCCAAAACCGCTCCCATAGCGAAGTTAGATGCATCGCACATGATCTCAAAGGGTTGAGACCAATCAGGGGACTATAGGATCGGGGCTTGGGTGACTCGGTCATGTAGGATCTCAAATGCTTGAGTGCATTCCTTGGAAATTTCGAAAGGCACATCCTTGGAGAGAAGATTGGTCAGGGGGCGCGCGATTTTGGAGAAATCAGGGATAAATCGACGGTAAAAATCGACGTGCCCCAAAAAAGATCAGATGTCCTTAATCGAGCTAGACATAGGGAGCTTGGAAATCAGGTTAACCTTAGCTCGATCCACTTGGATGCCTTTCTCCGAGATTAAATGTCCCAGGACAATTCCCTCAGGCACCATGAAATGGCTCTTTTCCCAGGAAAGAACCAAATTCACCTCGATGCACCGCCTGAGTATTTGGACCAAGTGTTGGAGGCAATCGTCAAATGATTCTCCAAAAACTGAAAAGTCATCCATGAAGACTTCCAGATAGTCACCTACCATAACTGAGAATATGGCAAGCATGCACCGTTGAAAAGTTGCAGGTGCATTGCAGAGACTGAACGGCATCCTTCGAAATGCGTACGTCCCGAAGGGGCAGGTGAATGTGGTATTTTCTTGGTCCTCTGGATGGATTGCCACCTGGTTGTAACCGGAGTACCCATCAAGAAAGCATAAGAACCTATTTCCCGCTAGTTTCTCGAGGATCTGATCAATAAACGGTAGTGGGAAATGATCCTTCTTCGTGGAGGAATTGAGTCTTCTGTAATCAATGCAAACTCTCCACGAGTTAGCTATTCGGGTAGGAATGACTTCTCCAGCTTCAGTCGTGATAATGGTAAGTCCTGCCTTTTTAGGCACCACTTGTATTGGACTCACCCAACGACTGTCGGAGATCGGGTAGATGATCCCTGCATCTAACCACTTTATGATCTCCTTTTTCACGACCTCCTGTAGGTTAGGGTTTAGGCATCTTTGCATTTCTCTTGAAGGTCATGTGCCTTCTTCTGTGTAGATTCGATGTGTGCAGTATGAAGGGCTTATACCAGTCAAATCATCGAGAGTCCATCCAATGGCTCTACGATGTTGCTGGAGAATAGAAATCAAATGGAGTTCCTGGTCAGGTGTGAGTCAAGAGTTGATAATCACAGGAAACGTCTTATTCGAATCCAAAAAGATGTACTTCAGATTCTCGGGAAGGGGCTTGAGTTCCATGACAAAATTGTCAGCAGCAGCGGGCGGTTTGGGGTTTGTATTAGGAACAAGGGTAGGAGTCATAGGTGTGTCTAGATCATGTTCGCACTCCTCTGTTAGCGGGTTTTGATTCTCTAGTGGTTGATCAGGGATAATCAGGTTGTTCTCTATATGCAATTCATCAACCACGGCTTTGATATCACATATTTCCTCTATAACCTCGCAATTAATCCCTTGTTGGACCTTAAAAATGTCAATCTTCATGTTTTGATTCCTAAATTTTAATTCTATCTGGCCCTCTTCGCAGTTTATGTTGGCCCTAGCAGTGGCCAAAAAGGGTCTCCCTAATATGATTGGTGTGTCCCTTGGGTTCTTAGGTGCATCCATGTCCAGTACTATGAAGTCCACCGAGAAATAGAAATCTCGTACCCTAACAATGATATCCTCGAGTATTCCTCTAGGTGACTTAATGGATCGATCGGCTAACTGCAATGTCACCTCAGTGGGTTTAAGTTCAGATTCTTCAAGGTGGTCAAGGAGGGATGTAGGTATTAAATTTATGGAGGCACCTAGGTCTAGTAAGGCTCAATCAAATTGGGTTTCACCAATTTTACAGGAAATCAAGGGAGTTCTTGGGTCTTTAGCCTTGGGTGGGAGTTTGCTCAAGATGACAGAGCTGGCTTGCTCTGACAGTATGATTGGATTCCCATCCTTGGTTCGCGGCTTACGTTTAGGGGTACATATGTCTTTCAAGAATCTTGCGTAAGCCGGTATGTGGCGAATTGCATCCATCAATGGGACGTTTATCTGGACCTGTTCAAAGAGCTTGACCAGATCCTCCTCGGGAGCCACGGGTTTAGTTATCCTTTTTCCTTTGGTCAAGGCCTTAGGAAATGGGATCCTAGTTGGTTCCTCTAGGATAGGTCCAGGTTCTTGATCTGGGACAGTGGTATCTTGGATAACTATCCTAGGGTCTTGTCTATTATCATGCTTAGAGTGGTTCGGATAATGTGGATCTTGGGTTGTTTTACCACTATGTGTTGTTACAGAGTTTAATCCGGCCTGATTTTGGTTTGGGTTTGGTAGGAGGGGTGGCTGCTGCTGAAATCCTGCATAAGATGTCAAAGCTTCCATCCCGTCTGGCGATGGAGCAGCAGGGGCCTGATAAATCAAATGTGCTTGGCCTGAATTTGGATTCATAATGCGCTTCTGGGTTAGCACGTTATTTGGGTTGGGCAGAGGTTGCGAGGGAAGGGTGCCAGGTTGGCAGGAATTTGCCATCTGGGCCAGTTGGTTGCGAACGTCTGTGATCTCGTCCTTGTGCTGTTTTTGCATTGCCGCATTTGTCTTTTGAATGTCAGCCAGTGCTTGAAGGATAAGAGTCTGTTGATCCTGGGTTTGCCCGGATTGGTAGGTGGGATTGGGCTGAGGCTGAGGCGGCTGATATGGACGAGGGGCTTGTGGATGGGGTTGATATGGTGGTCTTTGAGAATTTCCCGCCCACTGAAAGTTAGGGTGATTTCGCCATCTAGGGTTGTAGGTATTGGAGAATGGGTCATTCTGGATGGCGTTGAGGTCCTCGCAGTTCTGAGGAACCTCAGGAAAGTCAGAATACGAGGGTTCAGAATTCCCCCAACTCGAGTAGAATGGATCGGAGGTCACTCTGGTCCGAGAGGTAGACGGGGGTGGATATGGGTCCATCCCCTTGGTAGATTGGTGATAGATGTTTTGCACAGTTTCCCTTGCCAGAGGTGGTCGTGCAAAAGAGTTTTGCGCAGAGGTGGCTTGCTGCAAATGCCGAATTAACTCGTCCACCTTCTTTTCTATGATAGAAACCTTGTCCAACCGACTGGCCATCAGTTCCAAGTCGACGGAAGTGGACAAGTCCTGCATCTTATGTGTCCCTCTTAGATTCGTCGATGCACGGGCATTCGTCCTGTTGAATAAGCCCATGGAGTCATTATTTATGGAGTTCTCGCACATGTTTTCGAGAATCTCCCACACCGTTTCCTCATGTTGACCCATGATGTTTCCTCCGCACGTTGCATTGACAAATAAACGAATGTCTTCACGGAGTCCCTGGTAAAAAGACTGGACTTGTTCCCACTTAGGGACTCCGTGATGGGGACACTTTCGCATGAGATCTAAGAATCGATCCCATGCTTCGTGAAGAGGTTCTCCCGGTTGTTGAGTGAAATGAGTGATCTGGTGGCGCAAGGCATTCGTCCGGCCAACAGGGAAGAATTTTTTCAAAAATTCGGACCGAAGTTCCTCCCATGTGTTGATCGGACTGGTTTGAGTTTGATACCAATGTGCGGCCTTGTCCAAGAGGGAGAACGAAAACATTTTCATGAGTAGGATATCCTGGTTTTGTAGATCTGACCCGAAGGTTTGGGCCAGATGCTTGAGTTGTTTAATGTGTTGGAATGGATCCTCAGAGTTAAGCCCATGAAACTTCGGTATGGCATGAATCATATTGGGCTTCAGTTCAGAGTCAGGTCCTCCAATCGGGATTCGTACTCGAGGTTCGATCACCACCGCAGCAGGATTATAGTGATCTTGCATCATAGGTCGTTGCGGTGGATTTACAAAGTTCTGAAAGAGATCATTAAGGCGTTGAAGTTGGTGTTCAAGGTTATTCTCCTCTTCAATGGGTTGTGCCATGATGGAAGAAGGAGAACCAGGGTTTGAATCAGATGAAAGATTTATGTGGTGGGGTTGCTGCACAAACAAGGGCGTCGAGGCTTGGCCTCGACGAGAATGAATTTCTAAAGGAGGTCTTAAGGGTGGTCTTAAGGACCTCCTACCGAACATGCACCGAAGGATGTGATGGGATTAGAAGGTGCTGGACCCAATCAAGACACCCAAAAATTGTTGGGTGACTATAGAGGTTCGGGGCGGATGGACCCCTTAGTCAGAAAGGTCGTCCACTTGAGAAATACATGGGCAGCCAGAGAGGGAGAGTCCCGCAAAGACCCTACACGGTAGAGCGTCCCCACGAGTTATAGGGTTTCCCCCACCCGACCTCTCTTGTCACTGCGGTTCTAGGTAGACCAGAATGGGGACCTTGACCTCTTAAGTCTACCTTTTTTACTTTAAGATCAAGGTGCTTAATGTTCCACTTGAACTTTTAGGTATTTTGAGTGAAAAAGTGACCTAATTTTAAGGTTGGTTGTCCCAAGGGATCAACTTCACCTCTTGTTCCTTTGAGAGCTTTTAGGTCCTTTCTTTTAGGGTTCAAATGGATTAAAAGCCTGATTTGCTTAGGGTTCCTCTTGTATAGATATTTTCAAACAAGGTTTAGGCACACCTCTTTTTGGAAAAAATTATTTCTTTGTTTAAGATAAGATGTGTCTCTAAAAACCCTAGCTTTTTAATTCTTAACTTGGCTTTAGTGGGTCCAATTTAGTTGCCTCAGAATTTTAGTACCTAGGGCTCAATCAAGAAAGTTTTAGCCCTAGTTACCTTAGTTGGATGAGCAGATAAAAATGTGTTGAAATGAAAATCAAGAAACTTGATGAGTTACTAAATATGAAACAGGTAGCCCTAAGTTGATTGTTCTCTCTTTTTTTTCTTTTCAGGTTTTGAGGGAGTTAAGAGAGAGGGCTTATGGAAATTACTTGTTCCTTGGAGTGTCTATTGTGCAGATGCTCTTCTTTCCTTTTTGCTTTCCCTGTAATAAGCACAGCAAAAGAGAGGAGTTAGGTCAAATATTGGATCAAAAAGTTGTAATCAAAAGCTTTAAAAGTGCCCGTTGCTCCCCGGCAATGGTGCCAAAATGTTTATCGCGCTTGATCGGGTTTTAAAGAATAACACATTGTAATATAGCCGAAAAAGCGTTCAAAACAAATATAGAATTTTTTACTCGAAAATCGGAGTATCCGAGGTCGAACACAGGGAGTAATCTAAGTACTTTTAAAAACTAAAGAATACAACTTTTAAATGAAAGACAATTGATTCAAAGAGAGATTTATAAAAAGTTGCTAAAAAATAACAGGATTGGACATCTGATTTCTATATCAGACGTCTTAAATGTAGCTATTCTTCTTCCCGTTTTCATTCTGTTTTGGCCTTCTCTGCAGTCTTCCTCCTTACTTCTCTCTTCTACCTTCTTCTGCGTAGGCTCTTCTTTTCTTTTCTTTTCTTTTGATCTTCTTCTTCCTGCCTTTGCTTCTTTTCTCTTCTGTCTTCTTCTTCTTTCTTGGTCTTCTTCTTCTTCTTCTTTGGATTCTCTTCTCTTCTCTTCTGTGAAGGCTTTTTCTTCCTTGGCCTTTCTGCCTTACGTTTCTTCTTTTTTCTTTCTGCCTTGCTCAGCCTTTTCTTCAGAGCTTCTTCTTCTTCTCTTCTTCTTCCTGTGGCTGAGCTTCTTCTCTTCAGTGCTCGGCCTGCCTACACACAACACAGCAAAACCTACCCCCTTCCCTCTACCCGCACATCTCTCTCTCTCGCGCTGCAAATCACTCACAGGACGCTCTCCCAGAGCCGCGGGTAATCGGGTCGGGTTTCATATCCGGGACCAGGCGCACCGGCGTGAGGGTGATGCGTGAGGTGTGCTTAGATAGGGTCCGTTCGAATCCTGCCAGATCCGCGAGGTGAAACCGCAGATGTGGCGGGCGTTAGGTGAGGGACCTCACCCCTGTGCGTTCAGAGGCGATAAGAGAATAACACAAATTCAATTTAAACCGTACCTGTGCCTTGTAGATTACCGATGTGGGACTATTAGTCCCACCCTACTCTCGCGCGCGCCCGCAGAACGATTCTTCGCACTCTGCTCAGCCGTAGCCTCAACTCTCTTCACTGGCTAACTGGCTACCTGCACGCAACTTACTCCAATCTGCAGCAGCTGAAATCCTGAAGCCATGGAGCCTGGAGCGTGCTTGGAAGCTGCTTCCACCGTTGTCAATGGCGGCTGGGGCTTGATAATTGTCAGACACAAAACAAGCCTCTTGGCTTAATCAGATCACCGGAGGACCTTCGTCGTGGCACGGCAAAGGTGGTGCAAGGTGCAGCAGGTCGTGGGACGGCTTAGGCATGCGTGCCTAGGTCGTCCTGTGACCGGAGATATGGGTGTGTTCTGGGGAGCGTTGAGCGGGTGTAGAGCAGCAATGGGTGGGTGGAGGATGTTCCTTGTGGTGAGGCGGAGCCTCTGAGTTGGTCGGCAAGTCGTGCAGAAGTGTGGAGCGACGGGAGCGATTCGCCGGAGGTTGGACGGAGGGATGGAAGATGGCGGTGGTCAAGCGTGGTCGAGGGGTAATTAAATGAAATGCAAGGGGGAAAAGAGAGAGCGGAAGATGGGGAATGTATATGGACTGTTGTGGGAGAGAAGGAGGCAGCGAAGTGGACGGTCGTAGCTGCCGTCGTCGGAGAAGAAGCACCCTGAGGGAGAGAGCGGCGACGAGGAAGAGGTCGGGGGAACGCGCGCTTGGTACGGCGCGACGGGGGAGGAAGAGGCGAAGTGGACTCTGCTGTTGGTATGGTAGCAGAGCGACGAGAAGGAGGGGAGGAGGTCGCCGGAGCTTGCGGGTTCCTTGGCCGGAGATAGAAGAGAAGAAAATTTGGGAGAATCTCCGCCAAGACAAGTCTGAAATTGAGCGGCCGGGTTTGGGGATTCTTTTATAGGTGTTGGCCGAACTTTCTAGTGCGTGGAGGGCGCGCAATCATCTCCGACGGCTCGCCGGAGAAGGAAAGTGGGTGGATACCCAAATCTCTCGTGCGTTCGCACGAGAGATTGGGATCAAATCAGAGATCATGGCAGGCCTCAGATGGGAGGGAATTCCTCGGAGAATCTCCCTTCCATTTCTGGGAGGGGATCTCTGAGGAATCAGAGAGTATTCCCTCTCTAATCCTCGCCGGAGAAGGATTCTGCCCCAATAATGGTGGAAGGACCTGATTGTAAGGTTGGCGAGGGAGTTAGGGGGCTCTCCGCGATGATTTTCAAAAGATAGGGACCAAATTATGATTTGAGTGTACTAAATTGAAAAGTAGGTCAAGATGGCCTCCCCTTAGGTCCAAATGTTGGTATAAGCCTAATTTGGACCTAAGGAATCCAATGGTGAAGTTGGATTTTAGGTTTGCCCACGTTTGACTGGACATTTTGTGTAAAAACCCAAATTAGGTTAGTTGATGAGCTAAGACCCTAATCTATGTCAAACTGGGTTCCACAGGCCAAATTAAGTGTTCTAAACTATAGAGGATATTTTTCCATGATTTTTAGAGGGTTTACTTGATTTTTATACTGACCGGAACCTTGTTAATTTATGCGGATCTATTTTAGGGTTACTAAATGTCATTTAATTTCTGGATTGCACATGAACCCATTTCTGATTGACTCAACCCACTTTTTATCTTATTTAGACCTTTTGACCTATGTTTTGCCTCTGAGAAATCCCATTTATGTAGTGCAATGGTAAAATTACAGTTTTAACCTTTATTTCATGTTTTCTTCTCAGAACAATTATTTCTCTAATTAATCCCTCTTCTAGGTTATGTAGGAGCTTTTATTCTCTTTATTATGTCAAAATGAGCTAGTTATGGCTCATGATGAGGTTCTCATCACAACCCAAGCATACATTCATTGATTATCCTTTGGAGATTGAATTCTCTGTAACCCGACTTTTTGGTCTTGGGTTGCATCCTCATAAATCGCAAGCCCGACCCCGCTTGCATACTGATTTTAGATTTTGGGTAATTTTTATCCAGAACCTTAGATGTTCTCGATTATGGGATATGGGTCTGCACCACAATCTGGTCCACATCTGTGGACATTTGTTGGCAGGTCCGAGGTTTCATCTTTTTATTCTGATTCTGACCTGCACTTGTGAATTCTTTATTTCTCTTCTTTGTATAGTGTGCCTAGCTGAAGGCACTAAATTCAGCACATATACAGTTTTTTTTAGTTTTTATCTCGGAGCGGACTTGTCATTCACGCAATTCAGGTGCTTTCTCCTCTATTCCACTCTGTTTTATGTCTTTTTAATACAATGAGGACATTGCATTGGATAGGCATGGGGGGTGGAAATTCATCTCTGAATTTATTCGTCAGCTCCGTAGATTTGTTTTATTTTCTTTTATTTATATTAAAAAAATTATGGAATTAGGAAAGAGAACTTGAGTTTAGGAAATTTTTCAATCTTAGGAAATACTACATTATGATCTGAACACAAAGACCCTTCAGGTCTTCAGACTTAATCAGCCTGTGTATCCACTAAAATGTGGATTTGTTTTTCAAGTCCTCGCCAATCTTAATTCTATTGTAATTGGAGTAAATAGTTTGGGTGATAAGTACACGACTTATCAACCCACCCTCTGATTTGAGGGAACTTTGAGTTTTAAGCATCTACACACTTTCTTTGCACTAACTCGTTGTTCGACGATTTTAACGAAAATTGGTAGCCAATGAACCTTCTAGGGTGATATGGCTGGCAAGTTATCATGGGTAACAGCCCATAGGTAGGTTGTCCAGAGCCCAGTCACTAGACCATTCTCTTTTTGTTGCCTTTAGGAAAATGTTAGACCAGGAAAGCCACCTACTTAAAAAAAAAAAAAAGAGTGAAAAAGAAAGTAAAAAAGAAAAGAAAAAGAAAAGGAGACAAGAAAACAAAACAAAAGAAATAAGCCACACTTCGCCGCACAAGTATGCCTGGCAAGTTGTCGGTGGTAACAGCTCATCGACCAGTTGTCCAGAACCTAGCTCAATAAATGCATTGAAAATTCCCAAAACACTTAGGAAGAAGCGGAGAAGTAGAATAAACAGGGGAGATATACATTGGATTCACCCTTGTGTTGACCCCGTAAAAATAAAAGTAGGGAGAAAGCTACCGGTTGTAAACATACACCTTTAGGCAGAATTCTCTTTTTAAAGTCATCCAGAGGTGTAGAAATTCGAAGTCCGTTTTTACTGCCGATCAACGAGTCTATCACATTCACAATAAGATCTTGGAACTTAGGGTTCTCATCAAATCTTGGGTGAGTTGAATGGCTGTAGAAAGCCACTCCTAAACCCTAAAACTCGAAAATCAAAAAAAAAAAAAAGAAAAGAAGAAAAAGAGGAAAAGAAATTTTTCTTTGAATGAGGCAAGGGTTTGAGGCGGTCTGCATTTTGGCAGATACTCGGGCACTGTTGTGTCTTTGAAAGTTCAGATCCTAAGTAAACATTTTTTTAACGATTGAAAATAACTCATGTCCAAATAATCCAACCTGAATCTTTTATAAATAACATATAGATTTTGCTAGGGGCTAACAAAAGATAGGCATGGGGGTGTGATGTAAACATGTTTACACTACATAAGATGTCTATTTATATATGTTCTTAGGCATAGAATGGCATTTCATACTATAAATATTGCATAACATGCATCATATTGCATCTAGATTAGTTTGAATAAAATGGAGGTTAATTATCTCCTTTTATGTTTAGGGATAGGGCAAAATTTTTATCGGGTTCTCGGATCAAAGATCCAACCGTACAGATGTGATCAGGGCAACGATTGGAGTTTAACGACTCTAAGATCACCCTAATCTGACATATATAGCATCAGATAGAGATCGGGGAACCCTAGAAGATCAAGGGTCAAGATGGTGTGAATCTGCACTTCAGACGACAAATCCAACCGCATGGATGGATTCGGATCGACGATCACAGCCTAACGGCGTGAAAATCGACTCAATCCGACAACCATGGCACCATCTACATCATCTAAAAGATGGATGGCCAAGATGGTGCCGCGTGGTGCCATCTCGGCCACCCAACCAACCGCCCTCAACTTCTGAAGCCGCTAGCACCCACGAATCTCCGCCGTTGGATCAAGATCCAACGGCTAAGATTGCATCCTAACTGGCATGCCCATTTTCTGAAGCAGCACCTGAAGAGCCGCCTTGACCGTTGGATCTCAATCCAACGGTTCTAATTGCGCGTACACGAAAGCATCTCCGCGACACAAACTCCGCTGTAGTGCAGTGGGTGAATGTGTTTACGCGACGCAGTGGCGCGCGTTCGACTCCTCGCGAGCGGCTGTTGGGGCGCGGGCAAGCGGCCTTTGCGACCACTCGATCGCGATCGAGCGGCTGTGGGAGCTCAATAGCACCCACACGCTATTGCACGCTCTTACATAACGCGAGATCGCACGTGGCAAGCGCACGATGAGGAGGCAGGCGAGGGTGCATCTCAGCCGTTCGATCTCACGATCGAACGGCCGAGAATTGAAGAATGTGGAAAGGCGTTGAGTGTAGGGAGATGAGCGAGCACACCTGCATCGCCCCACTACAGCCACGTTCAGGCCTTTAGTGACGGATTTATCTATCACTAAAGGTCCTAAATTAATGATTTTCAACTTGTAATGACCAAATTGTCCTCACTCCTTGCAACTATAAAAAGCGACCCCCTCCATATGAAATTTTCATCCCTTCCTTCTCTCCTCTACCTCTCCAAAGCTCAAGAGAAGCTTGTCCCACACCCAGGATGCTCCTCGCGAGATAAAGTCAAATTTTCGCTCTCATTTCGGAAGCGGATCCCGCGACGACGATGACGTGCTGCCCCATTCTCGTTCCTCCTACTTCGACCTCCTTCTTCCCGCTCTGTCCTCTTTCGTCCAGGTGGCGTCTCGTTTAGCTCATCCTCCAAGCAATCGTCGAGGAGGATAACTTCTCTCTCCCATTCTTCTTTACAGCTTTCTAGAGTAGAATTTTCCTTCTTTCTAGTATAGCTGATTTCTCGCTTTCTAGTGTAATTCTTCTCTGGTTTTATTGTATAAATATTTTGAATTATTGAATGCATGTTTCTCTCTCTCTCTCTCGTTTATTCTGATTGTTAATATTGCTTCATTGTAATTACATCGCTTCACTTTTCAACAAAAATTCTAAAAAAATATAATTGCGAATATAGATCGACGTAGCCTCCTTTAGTTTGACCTAGGATTTCTATTTCAGTATAAATTTTATTTGTTGAACACGAGTTCTTCACTTTCAAACTACGACAACAGGTTTTTTTCAAAACCAAATACGTTAGCGTAGCAACTCGTAGATTCAACACTTAAACATCAGACAACCTGATCAGATGTCCAATCTGGAAATTAAACGCATGATCCTTGACTTTATGACGTTTGATTGTTTAATTAGACGTCCAAACACTTAGGTTGGACTTAGTGCCTTCTGTTTATTATTCTCAGACGACCAACCCTTAGTCCAGATGTCTTAGAAGACATCTGATGACCTTGTTAGATGTCCAGCAAGAGGATTGTTAGCTTTATCAAACTAATCTTAAAGGATTAACCTTTAATATGATCCATATTCACTTTCAGACTTCCATAGTGATCTCTAGATGTCTGATAAGTAGACATTAGGCCCAAATCACCTTTTGTCAAATGATTATAGCCGTTTAGTCTCGGGAAATCAATTCCCGTAGTAAAACCTATTTCCAGACGTACATATTTTGTGTCAAACGACCGACCTATCATCTGACCAATAAGACCTAGAACCCTGTTTAGGTTCGGACAAAAATAGGAAGGAAACCCGTCTATAGTTAGACATCTGACCTTAAGTCCAAATGTCTTAAAAGTAACCTTTAGATGTTCATTCTGATCTAGTACCATCCATTTGATCCACCCTTCTTGATCAGACGATCGATTATAGAATCAGACGATAGCCTAGACGTATGATATTAGATCAAGATGTCTGATTACCCTGTTAGAACCATAAATGACCCTAATTTCAACCTGATTTGCCTTGGATTTGTTCCAACAACTAGAGAAGCCCTCCAACGGCTAGAAGAGGTTTCTAAACCCTTCTTAGGACCTCTATAAATAGAGTAACACCCTTCCTAAGCCAAGATACACCAAGTGACACTACTTTCATACCTTTTGTGTCCAAGAAGAGAAAGATCTAGTGCCAGAAGTCCATTGCTCTCCCATCTACACAATCCTCATTTGAGAGCACCAATCTGCTGCGCACTTCACTTCCATCTAAGGGAAGTTCTTTTGCCTATAGAAGCTAGGTTGATTTACATTTATACTTTGTGGCTCTATAGGATTCTTGTTTATTTTCTTCATTTTTGGTTGGGTATTCGCTTTGCGAATTCCCGTCTCCTTCGTGGGATAAAATACTCATGAAAAGGAAGGGTTTGAGGTATGCTACCCTTGTCTAAGTAGCGTTGTTGTAAGATGTTAAGTCACCCTCATTTAAGTGACTTGGTTAGTGGATTTGATTGACTCAGTTGATCGGGAAATCCTAAATCGAGAGGTCTAGGTGGTGGTTTTTACTCAAGTTTGGATTTCCACCTAAAAATCATTGTGTACTTGTGATTGCATATTTTTGTATGATTGGTATTATATTTTCCGCATTATTTTTCGTATCACTCAAATCTCACCCCCTCCATTGTAGAACCCACATCTATATCTGGTGGCTTGATGTCCTTGTTTATTTGTGTGTAGGTGCCAGGTGTGTGACTAATTGGAGCTTTGCAGGAAGAAGAAATCAAATTGAGCTTAATTGTGCAGAGGAGGTTAAGTCAAATCCTAACCTAAACCCTAGTGTACTTGATTCCTAGGCCTAGCCAAATCAGGAACCCAATTCTTCACACCTAAACCTTAGCCAACCTAGCTTAATCCTTCCATAAGTTGGCCAACCACCACACTTCAATTATCAATCTTAATTGGCTAACAGACATACATCCAAATCCTAGCCACCAAATCAACCTACTTAACCCTATTCCTAACCTATTAAGTTACTCATCCAACCAACCTACATGACCCACAAATTTTGGCCTCCCACTATGCCTAATTAATTACCCTCTTGGACTACCACTAAAGAACCTAATATTGCCAACCACTAAATCTAGATCCTAGGGTTTAAACCTTACACATAAACCTAGAACATATCCCTATTAACTAGCCTAGGTGGAACCACATATCCTCTCCAACCTAAGCATCTATGGCAAGCCAAGATATGCACATATCCCCACCAAAAAAATCTAATTCTCTATATGGATGATAATTCTAAAATTATTAGTATAATTTATGCCCTAACTAATGTTAGTTCAACGGTAAATTAAGTCATAATGTATTTATATAAGTTAGATTAGTCATTTAGTGACATTATGTAATTAGTGCATAATCTTGGAATTTTTTGCAATATTCCCTTTAGCTATATCTGGTGCCTTGATGTTCTTATTTATATGTGTGCAACTGCCAGATATGAAACTGACTAGAGGTTGGCAGAGAGAAGATTTGAATCTGAGCTCACTTGTGTAAGTGACTAGGTCAACTCCTAAACCCAACTAACCTAGCCCAATTAACTCTAAACCCTAGCCTATTTAGGACCTACTTTTCCACACGTAGGACGTAGCTAACCTAGCCCAATTATCCACCTTAGTGGTTGGCCATGCACCTTGATTTCCACATTTAAATGGCTAGCCAACCTAGACATTATTCACCACATATCAAAACTCTAACCAAACTTAAGAACCTATCCTTCCAACTAACTTTCTTCTAGTCACCAACTAGCCTTATTTAGCCTCTAAGAAAACCACATATGATCGGCCATAAATAGTCTTAATATCCTTTTAGGGCTAGCCATCATATCTCTAGATCTCCACCCTTAATCCCAAATCTAATGGCCTAAAACACCCACTCAAACCTAAGAACATATCCCCTTGCAACAACCACACATAGCTACCCATACCCTTAGGATAAAACCTAAAAGGGCCAACCACTATGCCCCTTATCCCCACCACTTAAACCTAATCCTAAGGCCTTGAATCTTCTACCAAAACCTTAGCCTAACCTCCTCCTAAAAATGACCCATGGCCGGCCACATGATGTTTCTCCATCTTAACCCTCCACTCCACATCTAAGGGCTCCCCTTCACCCACTTAATGGCCGGCCCCCTTAGTTAATCCTAGCCCTTTATTTTGGTGATCTAAGGCAACTTGGATCAACCAATCAAACTCTCTACCCACTCTAAAAAAACACCCTAGCCCCCCTAATCATCTTTGTAGACTTCCACATAGCCCTTAGACTCTAGCCTCTTCTTAAGTGCACACCCCCCTTGGTGGATCTTCAGGTGTGCCTTCGCATCCGCTTCTTCACCATCGCCAAGGCCTCGTCTTCGAGGCCAATAGCTAGTTCTAGATTTAGTTTCATTATTCTAGTAAAGTTCTAGTTCTAGTTAAGTTGTAGTTGTAATCTTCTATTTCTATTAGTAATCTTTCTTCTACTTATAATATCACATTACTTTTCAATAAAAGTTATAGTTGAGATATTTCTACTTGCCTTAAAGTACTTGCCTTATTTCTAGTTACTTATTCATTTTAATTCTTCTAGTTACTTATTCATTTTAATTCTAGTTTCTAGTTCTTGCAATTTCACTTCATATTAGTCATTCTACTTGCCTTCTCTTTATCAAAATTACAAAAAAAATCTAGCAAAGTGTTTTAATCTGATTGTCACCGTGCGAACAACTCGGACTCCAACATTCAAACTTATATTTTCATATTTACGAGTTCGATAAGAATAAATTGTAAAAGTATCTACTTAATTTTTACTGCGACGAATGCATTTTCATGCATCTATACTCGTGGTAGATCACTTTGTGGCACCGTTGCCGAGGACACATAACGATTATTTACGCTTTCACTTTGATTTTCTGTTTGCATTAGTTCTAACTTGCTTTTTCTTTGTTGGTTGCCTTGTGTGTAGGATACTACGCAAGTGTGCGGGTTTGGAGCGCAAAGTGAAGAATGGAGAAAAGTGCCAGTGAAGACTACTAGGTAGGTTTCTATCTTAGGTTTCGGCATATTCGTGAACCTTAGGTTGAGTTGCATTTAGTGTAGTTTCATAAGAAAAAAATTATCTCTTGTGATAAGGGCTTGAAAAGATTATATCTTTTTGAATTAGAATTCAGATTGGTTCTTAACACGATTTTCAAAAATTAATTTCTAATATTTGGTGTGTGTAAAAATTTTACTGGTTGTTCCCTGTGAAGTTAGTAATAAACCCAACTTCCACACAAAAATTTCTTATATATTTTTCTACAACATTCTGTTACTGTTGGTGGGTACTTTTGAAAACAGACTACAAAAAATCTAGCTTCCTAGATTTTTCTTTATTTTTATAGAACTCCATATTGAATGAAATTTGTTGTGTTGGTTTGCTAATCAAATCTAGTTTCACGGATAAATTGGAAAAATTTTCTGAAATTCGTACCCTATCTCTTTTTGAAAATTACTTGATAGGGTCTCAACTACCTGATTTACTGCCTTGACTTGATAAATCCTATTAAAATATTTTAAGCCCCTAAAAATTCTGAAAAAAAAATCTTGAGCGTACCTAATCGAGTGCTGTTTGAGAAGCCATAGCTTTTTGGTCTAGGCCGGATCACATGATCCTAATTAAAACTGATTTCATCTAGAAGCCTCATGAATAGGGTTCCACATTAGGGTTTGCCAGAGCCACTTGAGATTCTTAAAGGAAAAGGAAAAGGTCTCACTTGTTTGCAAAATAGCTATCTGCCCACTGAACTTGTTTGAAAAGACCTTGCAAGTACAACCCTAAAATCAATCTCTATCTACTTGAACCTTTAAAGGCACATTACGAAAAGAATTCTGATTGTGGACCCTTGGTTGGCAGGCACACACTATTGAACTGATTAATTAGGGCACCTACCCCCATAACACCCATCATCTAAGCCTGTGCACAATAGAACCCAAGCCCTAACTAATTTGATAGTCGCGTCAACTAGGTTGGATATTTTTTCTAAGTTAAGCTAGACTTTGTTGATTTATTTTGAGGCTTTGTCTATTTGAACCAATTGGTGATAAGAAAGGTCGGTGTAGTAACTGTGTTAACCCTTAGGGTGTCCCACCATGTGGGGTGTCCTAGGGGGTCCCACCCTTCTGGTCAGCTAAATAATTCAATGGTCAGGATAAGTTAGCTGGGGTTAGTAAGACTTAGACTAGGTCCAATAGGTGCAACTATTAAGGCTAGAATTGATTGCTTGAATTATGCACACACATTTCTCTCTCATGTTCTATTTGCATCTTTAAAATTCTTCCAAGTGTATATGTGGTAGAAGATCACAAAATCCACACTTGGTGCCACGTTTAGAAAGGGAACCTAGCAGAAGATTGATTATTTGTGAATCCAGTTCTACATCTGACTCTGATTCTGATTTTGATCTGATGGCTGACTAAGCCAACCCGAGTTGACCTCCTCCAAATCAGAATCTCCAAATGGACCAACAAGTTCAAATCAAACATCTCTAACAACAACCGAATCAGTTTCAAGAAAATCTTCAAACTTAAATGCAAGAGTTGCTTGAAATACTTCAAATCCAAAATCCGCAACAGGCTAGACCCTTAAGGGATTTCTACAATGCTTCCCTTCATAAGCATGTACCTTATGTAAGGGTTCCACCTATTGAGGAACACTTTGAAATTAAGCACTCTACCACACAGCTCTTACCTCACTTCCATGACAATAATTTTGAAGATCCTTTTCAATTCCTAGAAGACTTTACAACCATTAGTGAGACCATTAGAATTCCAGATCTAAGCAATGTGTGATGAAGATGAAACTCTTCCCTTTTGCCTTGAAAGAGAAAGATAGCCATTGGTACTGATCCATAGGGAGGCTTATCATGACATGAGAGGAGCTAAGAAATGCATTCCTAAAGGAGTTTTTCAATTCAAAAAATCCAATGCACTTAGAAGAGACATTACCACCTTCTCCTAGCAATCAAGAGAACCATTACATGAAGCTTGGGAGAGATTCATGGATCTAATTAGGAAATGCCTACATCATGAGATTCCTAGATGGCAACTAGTGTAGATATTCTATCATGAGCTAAATGATCAAATGAGGAGCCTAGTGGATTTATCTTGTGGTGGTAACTTTATGAGTAAAGATGAGAATAGCGCATTTGAATTATTCAAGAATATGAGTGAAAATTCCTTGAATAATGCCTCCATAGAAACTTATGGGAGATCTATGCAATCTAGGAGTGGAGTTTATGAGGTATAGAATAATACAAACAATGAATTTGTTATGTGAGAAGTTGGATAAAGTTGATTTAGTATCCAAGAAGCTGGATGAACTAATGAGCCAAAACAGGAAGGGAGTAACCCTCTGATCATCTGCTATCCAAACTCCCTCAGGGAGGGAATATGTGAATTACTTGCACGTGGCTTAGGATATGGGCCATTTGACCTAGGACTCTTCTAATGGGTTCCAAACAAGGACCTTTGATCCATGTTATCCTGATTCCACATTATTATCCTCATCATCATCTGGATGTAAGGATGTTTCGGCTATCCAAGGGAACAGTAGAAATAATGCTTTCTCTAACACAGAAACCAGCGAATATCTCTTGGGAAAGCCAAGGGCAAGGGAACCACCAAATTTCCCAATCCAACCCTTATTAGGGAAGCCTTAATTTTTAAAACACTTTCAACCAAGGTCGGACCTATCAACCCTTTCCAGCTAGTCAACCTAGCCAAACTAAATTGGCTACTTTGAACCAAAACTAGCAATTGATGGACACAAACACCTCGATGTTGCAAGCTATGCAACAATTGACTCAGTCCATTAAGGACCTAAAGAACCAAATAGGGCCTAAACCTAATGTTATACCACTTGGTACACACCTGTCCCAAGTTGTTCCAAACCCTAGAAATGCATCAAATAAATGAACCTTCCCTATAGGGTTTAATCAAAATCGGGAGTCTCAAAATCAAGCTCATGTGATTCAACAGGCTCCCTTGATTCCTTCTGGCTTTAACCCTTCTTTAGATCAAATTGATCTTGGAATCAACTACAATCAATAGGTTGGATTTAACCTATCAAATTCATCTCAGGGGAATCAGTACCCACTCGCCTCAGCTAGTGCCAAAACCTTGAGAAGTGGAAAGATCACTTAGGATCCTATTATTCAAGATCCAAAATCTACAGGTCCTGGGGCACCTGATCTAATTGAGGAGCCTAAGTTAGAAGAAAATCAGGCTCATGACTCTGAGGAACCTAAAATCCAAATCCCTTTTCTTGAGGCCTTAAATATGCCTAGAAAGAAGAAACCTGAGCATGATACTGAAGTATGGCTCGATTTGTTCAAGAAGGTCAACATCAACATCCCACTCCTTGAGGCCATTGAACACATCCCAGCTTGTGCTAAATTTTGAATAAATTAACTACTACCAAGTACAAGTCGAAATTGAATAATCCAAGGAATGTTATCCTGACTGAACAAGCTAGCTTGATCATTTTGAATAACCTTCCTTCCAAGAAGAAGGATCTAGGAGCCCCACTGATTTTTTGTTCAATTGGGGATATCACTTTGGATAGGGCTCTATTGGACTTGGGCACTTCCATTAATTTGATCCTGACTGGTTTATACGAGAAATTTGGTATCAGTGATCTGAAGCCCACTAATGTGACACTTTAGTTAGCTGACCAAACTAACACCAAGCTACGCAGGAATTTGGACGATGTGATTGTTTGTGTCAAGGACTTCTACTTCATTGTTGATTTCTTAATCCTTGACATGGAAGTGCCTGAGAAACTGAGTAACACCCCAATCATTATGGGTAGACCTTTTCCTTGCAATTGCAAAAGGCCACATCGATTGCGAATCTAGAAAAATGGAAATTGCCTTTGGAAATAGAAAAATGCAATTGAATGTGTTTAAGGCAATGAAAAACCTTGATGATTGTGGAGCTATTGAGGATTTGGAAGAAGACAGTGATATTGAGGAGAGCATGGCTATTAATCTGATTAAAGACCCTTTACTAACCTATTTGACTCAAGCAAGAAAAGAACTTGATTTGGAACCCAAATGCAAGGAGATCTGCAAGTATCTGAACCCAGCACCTGACTCAAGACTGATTTGGATCCCCTGGCAAAGAGGCTTTGTGCCATCTTCACCACCTTGATTCCCCTTACTCATGGTGCCATCACAGTTGGAATTAAAGCCCCTCCTAAGTAGTCTAAAATATGTCTTCTTGGGACCAAATCAAACCCTCCTTGTGATTATCAACTCTCATCTAACCAGGGTTCAAGAGCTCAAATTAACTAAAGTCTTAAGTGGGAATAAACAAGCTATTGGATGGACCATATCTGATTTGAAGGGATTAGTCCTACTTATTGTACCCATAAGATCTATGAGGAGGAGGTTGCATGACCTTCTCATGAATTACAAAGGTGACTCAACCTGAATATGCGAGAGCTCGTTAAGAAGGAAATTATCAAGCCATCAAGTGGCTTGATGTGGGCATTGTTTATCCTATCTTTGGCAGTCCTTGGGTAAGCCCAATTCAAGTTGTACCAAAGAAAACAAGACTAACGGTGGTGATCAATAACAAAGGCGAATCCAGCTCGATTTGCTCCGCGATTGCGTGGCAAGTCTGCATTGGTTATAGGAGACTCAACTCTTCCACAAAGAATGATCACTTCCCATTACCTTTTATTGATCAGATTTTGGAGAAATTAGTTAGAAGGTAATTTTTCTACTTTTTGAATGCATATTCAGGATATAATCAGGTTATTATAAGTCCTGAAGACCAAGAGAAAACGACCTTCATATGTCCCTACGGAACCTTTGCATTCTGTAGGATGCCTTCTTAATTGTGCAATGCACCTGTGACTTTTTAGAGGTGCATGATGATAATTTTCTCTAACATGATTGGAGATTGTTTTGCAGTCTTAATGGACAATTTTTCGATATTTGGAGATTCTTTTGAGGAGTGCTTGAGCAACCTGGAAAAGATTCTAAGGAGGTGCATTGAAGTGAATTTGGTCTTGTTTCTAAAAGAGGCTTGGAACTCTATCGAGCTAAAGTTGATTTGATCTCTAAAATCTATTTGTACTCAAACCTAAAGTTAGTGAAATTTAAGAGTATTCTTACTCTACCCATACGTATACAATTTTGGGTGGAACTAGGTAAGCAAATCTCTCATCTCTCTTATGTGCTTGATTATTTGATTTGATTGTTTCAACAGACCTACTTTCCCTATTACAAACCCAAATAGGGACCATTTGAGTAGTTGTCGATCAAGTACGTTACATTTAATTTATGTTTAATTAGTTCGATTTCATTCTCCTTATTCCTAGTCATTCATTAGTTTTAGAAAATTTATTTTCATGAATGTTACTTATCAAAAAATTCCAAAAATATTACTGTGCATGTATTTCATAGTTAATTTGTTTCTTCTCAAATTTTGCACATAGATCATTTTCATAGAAAAATAAAAAAATATTGTTCTACTATCAAATTTAGGAGTCATGTCTTATAGTAATTTTATCTCCATGTCGCTTCATTGGTTAATTTTATTAATTTTTTTGTAGGTTTCCCATCAAGTAGTTTAGTTTCCCACCAAATTTCATGGTCAAATTCACAGTAAAAAAAATTCTAAAATTCATGGAGGGCACAGGTGTCACTTTTGGGTTATTTTCAAGAGCAATTTTGTAGATATATTGGGGTTGATCTACTTGAAGTTAGGTTGTTCTTTTGAAGCATGCTTATTTCAAGTTGATAGGAGTTTAGGTTAATTTTTAGGGATTTTCTAGTGTTAAGTATTTATTTAAGATTTTTCTTTCTCCAAAATCTAGTCTACAAGGTTATGTTTTGAGTTGTTCGTAGGAGTCTTGCATTATATAGCTAGTGTTGGCACTCATTCTTAAGTCGATTATTACTAGGAATTAGTCTAATATTCCCTAGGTATCTTCATCATTCATGCCTTATGGGATCGACCCATATTTACCCTTCTTACCTAGTTTAGTTAAGCTTGGATTTAAATTGTGCTAGGACGACATAACAATCAATTACTCTTTAAGTTGGGTCATCATCCCTATTATCTGTCTAGGCCTCCACAACTCACTTGTGGAGAAAATTATTTGGAATAAACCCTAAAGCATATTTGGATATTATCAAGAAGTTACCTTGAAATAGGCTACCTTTGGAAATTGTGGTTGATGTAAACACAATTACACTACTTAAAATGTCTATTTTTGCATGTTCTTAAGCATAGGATTGCATTTCATGATATAAATATTGCATAACATGCATCATCCTTGCATTTAGAGTAGTTTGAATAAAATGGAGGTTAATTATCTCCTTTTATGTGCTTGGACAGGGCAAACATTTAATCGGAGCCTCGGATCAAAGATCCAACCGTATGGATGTGATCAGGGCGACGATTGGAGTTCAACGACTCCAAGATCGCAATAATTAGGCATCCGTAGCATCAGATAGTGACCCGGGAACCCTAGAAGATCAAGGGCCAGGATGGTGCAAATCCGCACTTCAGATGACAAATCCAACCGCACGGATGAATTCGGATCGACGATCGTAGCCCAACAACACAAAAATCGAGTCAATCCGACATCCGTGGCACCATCTACAACTTCCAGAAGATGGACGACCAAGATGGCGCCACGTGGCACCATCTCGGTCGCCCAAACGGCCACACGTAATCTCAGCAGTCTCCGCATCCGCCTTTCCCCGCTGTTGGATTAAGATCCAACGGCTGTGATGCGCTCGCGCTGAAGTCAGGCGCTTGACATAAACGCGACCCCAGCGCGTTGGTCGAGCGCTCTAACGCGAAGCGGGGACGCGCGTTCGAGCCTCGCCAAGCTGAAATTGGAGCAGTGGCGCACCTCCGATCGACCGCACGATCACGATCCAATGGCCGCGCGCGTTCAATCAGGGCGACGCGCAATTGGACGCCCGCGCGTAACGTGCGATCGCACGCGGGCGGGAGCGCAACGCAGCGGGCGAAGATGCGTCTTAAGCCGTCCGATCTCGCGATCAGACGGCTGAGACTTCGCGGACGTGCGTAGGCGTTACGCGCGCGTGGCAGCCGAGCGGGCGCATGTGGGCGCGGAGGCTACGCCCACGTTGGGGGCTTTAGCGACGATTTTATCTGTCACTAAAGACCCCTCATTTATTTTTTGAAGTTGTAATGTCCATTTTGCCCCCACTCCTTGCAACTATAAAAGGAGACCCCCTCCATATGAAATTTTCATCCCTTCTTTCTCCTCACTACCCCTCCAAAGCTCAAGAGAAGCTTATCCCACACCCAGGATGCTTCTTGCGAGATAAAGTCCAATTTTCGTTCCCCTTCGGAAGTGGATCCCGCGACGACGACGGTGTGCTACTTCGTTCCCGTTCTTCTGCTTCGTCCTCCTTCGTCCCACTTCGTTCTCGTTCGTCCAGGCGTCGTCTCGTCTGGCTCGTCCTCCAAGCAACCATCGAGGAGGATTTCTCTCTCCCTATTCTTTTTACCGCTTTCTAGTATAGATTTACTGCTTTCTAGATTAATCTACTCGTCCTCCAAGCGACCTTCGTGGAGGACATTTCTCTCTCCATTCTTTTAATGCTTTTTAGAGTAAATTTATCGCTTTCTAGAGTAATTGTTTTATGCTTCCTAGTTGTAATGAATAATCTCTTCAATGCAAAAATTCCTTATTTATTCTACATCTCATTTTGATTTCTCTGTGTAATATTCTTTTTCTCTCTTACTCTCTCTCTCTCTTCTATTTATTGTAAATAATTAGATAGTTCTAAATTGAATTATTCTGTAACAAATAAAAAGAAACGCGTAGTTTTTAAATCAAACGTCCGCCTCCCTATGTTCGACCCGGAATTTTAATTTCGGTATAAATTTTATTTGTTAAACACGAATTCTTCGCTTTCGAACTAAAACGACAGGTTTTCCAAAATCGAACACGTTAGCGTAGCGTTCGTTCACATTCAACATTTTGGCACCGTTGCCGGGGAGGCAACGATCTTTGATTTCTCTTCGCGTTTTGTAACTTACAAATCATTTACCTCACTTTTCTCCTTTCTTATTGTAATTGCAGGTACTCTTTTGAGGCAAGCAAAAGCGGTAGATTGGAGTAAAGTGCTGTGGAAGGTTTTGTAAGTTATCCCCCATTCTTTCCCCCTCCATAGATTTTATTTGCCACATTGAATCCAAATTCCAATTAACCTAGGTGTTTGCATAAATCCTAGGAATAGTTTGGTTGTTTGGATTTCCACTCACATTCATTCCACCTTCATTTATATAAAAAAATAAAAAGATAATTTTGTGGGGTAATTTTCAACAAATACACAATGTACACCCACATTTAAAGGCACTTAACCGAATTGATTTATTTCTACTCAACTGGGTTCTGATCTGTGGGGACGGTACACATAAAGCAACACATAAAAGAGTAGAAATCATTCTAGGTTAACCATCTTTGTGTGCCTAACTTAGTGGTGCATTTGTCGCCAGTTGTTTGAGTTGTTTGGGCCGCACCACTTCAAATAAAATCAACTCATCAAGTAGCTGCCAATTAGGTTCAACTCTTAGGAATTTACCAGGCACTCCACATTCTTTTTAAACTTTAAAGGAAAACATCTTCACCTATGCTTGGAAAACCTAGTGTGCCAACGAAACATGTTTGAAAATACCTAAAGTTGAATCCTAAAAGCTACTAAGCAAGATTTAAACCTTAAAATTCACCACATAAAAAAAAAAATAATCTTGCTTGAAAAACCACTGGTTGTGCACTCGCACACGAATCAATCAATCATTAAGGGCACAACCCATTTAAAGGGCCCATCACATTCCAAAGCACATTCAAACCTAACCCTAAATAAAACAGAGTAGACGTTGGCCTTAAGGATTGGACTCGCTCTTCAGAACTCAGAACGAGATTATTTCCGATTAGTCTGTTTCTACTGTTCAATCTGATGTCTAGATAGGGGAGCAGAGTCAAACGATCGCGGCTGGGGGGTACACTACGAACCGGAGGCGCAAGCTGAAGGAAGAACCTTCTCCCCAGTCCCTCTTAACTGGTTGGATTGAATAGATGGAAGTAGATCAAATCGTTCCTTTATCTCAAGACGGGTTTTGAGAGTCTGTAGGTCTTTAGGCTAACCTATTTAAGGACAGGTTTGAATGTTTGTATTGTAGGGCACCTTTCTTCCTCTCGTGTATCATGAATCCTTCCACATATTTCACGCATTCCCGCTCTTTCCTTCCTGTTGTAAATTATCCTCAACATGACGATTATCCCAACTCGTATTGTAATCGACCATCAGTTAGTTGGGATAATTCGGATTGGGGATACAATTTCGGACCCCCGTGTTTAGGGTCTAACTCTGAACACTTTGATTCTGATTTTTATCCTTCTCAGAGCTACATCGATTATTGATCGTCTTCCTTTCATGAACAGCATAATACGATCTACAATCAAGAAGGATACACCGATCCTTACCCATCATCTGATTTCACTGCCTTTAAGTCATCACCATCTTTTCAACAATCTGAAATGACCTATTATCAGGAAGGGTATAACGAATCTCAATTCGTTAATTCCCCTGCATTGAGCCCAAACCCGCCCAACCCTGAACCAACTCATTTGGTTCAGGTTAACCAGGTTCAAGATAAGGTTCTGGCTAACTTGAGGAATATCATTCAATCTTTAGAAGTTTAGCCAATACCTTGCATTGAGAGATTGGAGCCCCTAGTTGAAATGATTGATGATTTAAACAAGTCTTTGTTGGATTGGCTCCAGGATGTTAAGGATAAGAACTCGGGTGAGTTTCTACTTGGGAAATTAGTAAAATTGAGGATGAGATTCGTGGTTGCTTTGATTCAATCTTGGAATAATTCCCAGGATGAACCCTCTTCAGGAAAGCCAATGACAGAACCTGCTTAGGCACCTGTTGGAGGGGACACGTGTTACGAGGCTGACCAGATTGAATTAAAACAACCAATTAAGGATGATCTGATTTCTTCGCCTGAGATCCCTAAGCCGGGTTACGAGGAAACGTATGTCTCCTTGGAACACAAAGTGACAAATGATTTTGGGACATGCATTGATACGGATCCTGATGGTGAAGATTCAAGTTGCGAAGTCTCACGTGAGTTTTCTGAACACGATTTCTGTGAGACGATTGGGCTTGAGGAATCTGATAGATCAATTGATAGCCCAATAACTGAGAACACTGATCTTATTAGGGCACACATTACGGATCCAGAATCACATTTTCTGGAGGAATCAATTCAATGCCCTGATTATTAGTTACACCCTATTGAGCTTATTGATGATTCTAATTCTGAGATAATTAGACCCAAGTCAATTTTGATTCTGCCACATCATTTAGACTTGGAGATTTCTGACGGGGTGATGAATATACAAGAGGTCCTGGAATTTGATATACTAAATGAGAAGGATAGGAGCTGGGATGTTTTGATTTGGGAAGTTAATTCTGGAGGAAATGGAAGATTTAGTCGAAGGGTTCCTTTTAAGTTGAAACCATCAAATCAGAACCCTTACGACATTTGTTTCGAGGATGTTCAACCCAAGCACACATTCAACGATTATCCTTTTGAGCTTCAATTCTCAGTAACCCGACTTTTTGGTCTTGGGTTGCATCCTCAGAAATCGCAGGCCCGATCCCGCTTACATTCTGATTTTAGGTTTTGGGTAATTTTTATCCAGAACCTAAGATATTCTCGATTATGGGATGTGGGTCTGCACCACAATCTGGTCCACATCTGTGGACCTCTGCTGACAGGTCAGAGGATTCTTCTGTTCATTCTAATTCTGACCTGCACATGTGAATTCTTCATTTCTTTTCTTTGTATAGTGTGCCTAGCTGAAGGCACTAAACTTAGCACTTATACAGTTCTTTTTAATTTTTCATCTGGAGCGGACCTGACATTCACGCAATTCAGGTGCTTTCTTCGCTTTTTCACTCTGTTTTATGTCTTTTTAATACAATGAGGACATTGCATTAGATAGGCATGGGGGGGTGGATATTTATCTCTGAATTCATTCATCAGCTCCGTAGATTTGTTTTATTTTGATTAAAAAAAATCAAAATTAGGAAAGAGAATTTGGGTTTAAGAAAATTTTCAATCTTAGGAAAAACTACATTAAGATCTGAACACAAAGACCCTTCAGGTCATTGAACTTAATCAGCCCGTGTATCCACTAAAATGTGGATTTATTTTTTGAGTTCTCGCCAACTTGAATTTTATTTTAATTGGAGTAAATAAGTTTGGGTGATAAGTACACGACTTATCAACCCGCCCTCTGATTTGAGGGAATTTCGAGTCTTAAGCATCTACATACTTCCTTTACACTGACTCGTTGTTCGACGATTTTTACGGAAATTGGATAGCTAATGAACCTTCTAGGGTGATATGGCTGGCAAGTTATCATGGGTAACAGCCCATAGGTAGGTTGTCCAGAGCCCAATCACTGGACCTTTCTCTTTTTCCTGCCCTTAGATAAATCTTAGACCAGGGAAGCCACCTATTTAAAAAAAAAAAAAAAATCAAAAAGAAAAGGAGAAAAGAATAAAAAGAAATAAGCCACACTTCCCCGCACGAGTATGGCTGGCAAGTTGTCGGTGGTAACAGCTCATCGACCGGTTGTCCAGAACCCAGCTCAGAAAACGCACTAAAAATTCCCAAAACACTTAGGAAGAAGCGGAGAAGTAGAATAAACCGGGGAGATATACACTGGATTCACCCTTGTGTTGACCCCGTAAAAAAAAATAAAAGTAGGGAGAAAGCTACCGGTTGTAAAGATACACCTTTAGGTAAAATTCTTTTTGAGGTCACCTATAGGCGTAGAAATCCGAAATCTGTCTTAATTGCCGGTCAACGAGTCTATCACAAATCACAATAAGATGCTTAAAGCTTAGGGTTCTCATCAAATCTTGGGTGAGTTGAATGGCCGTAGAAAGCCACTCTTAAACCCTAAAATTTGAAAATCCAAAAAAATTAGAAAAGAGTAAAAAGAGAAAAAGAAATTTTTCTTTGAATAAGGCGAGGGCTTGAGGCGGTCTACATTTTGGCTGATACCCGGGTGCTGTTGTGTCTTTGAAAGTTCAGTTCCTGAGTAGACAATTTCTTAATGATTGAAAGTGACTCAGGTCCAAATAATCCAACCTAATTCTTTTATAAATAGCATATAGTTTTTGCTACGGACTAACAAAAGATAGGCATGGGGGTATGATGTAAACACAATTACACTATTTAAAATGTCTACTTTTGCATGTTCTTAAGCATATGATTGCATTTCATGATATAAATATTGCATAACATGCATCATCCTTGCATTTAGAGTAGTTTGAATAAAATGGAGGTTAATTGTCTCCTTTTATGTGCTTGGATAGGGAAAACATTTAATCGGGGCCTCGGATCAAAGATCCAACCGTATGGATGTGATCAGGGCGACGATTGGAGTTCAACGACTCCAAGATCGCCCTAATCAGGCATCCGTAGCATCAGATAGTGACCCGGGAACCCTAGAAGATCAAGGGCGAGGATGGTGTAAATCCGCACTTCAGATGACAAATCCAACCGCACGGATGAATTCGGATCGACGATCGTAGCCCAACGACACAAAAATCGAGTCAATCTGACATCCATGGCACCATCTACAACTTCCAGAAGATGGACGGCCAAGATGGCGCCACGTGGCACCATCTCGGCTGCCTAAACGGCCACACGCAATCTCAGCAGTCTCCGCATCTGCCTTTCCCCGCCGTTGGATTAAGATCCAACGGCTGCGATGCGCCCGCGCTGAAGTCAGGCGCTCGACATAAACGCGACCCCAACGCGTTGGTCGAGCGCTTTAACGTGAAGCAGGGACGCGCGTTCGAGCCTCGCCACGCTGAAATTGGAGCGGTAGTGCGCCTCCGATCGACCGCACGATCGCGATCCAATGGCCGCGCGTTCTCAATCAGGGCGACGCACGATTGGACGCCCGCACGTAACGCGCGATTGCACGCGGGCGGGCACGCAGCGCAGCGGGCGAAGATGCGTCTTAAGCCGTCTGATCTCGCGATCGGACGGCTGAGACTTCGCGGACGTGCGTAGGCGTTACGCGCGCAGGCAGCCGAGCGGGCGCGCGTGGGCACGGAGGCTACGCCCATGTTGGGGGCTTTAGCGATGGTTTTATCCGTCACTAAGGACCCCTCATTTATTGTTTTGAAGTTGTAATGTCCATTTTGCCCCCACTCCTTGCAACTATAAAAGGAGACCCCCTCCATACGAAATTTTCATCCCTTCTTTCTCCTCTCTACTTCTCCAAAGCTCAGGAGAAGCTTGTCCCACACCCGGGATGCTTCTTGCGAGATAAAGTCCAATTTTCGTTCCCCTTCGGAAGTGGATCCTGCGACGACGATGGCGTGCTGCTTCGTTCCCGTTCTTCTGCTTCGTCCTCCTTTGTCCCGCTTCATTCTCCTTCGTCCAGGCGTTGTCCCGTCCAGCTCGTCCTCTAAGCAACCGTCGAGGAGGATTTCTCTCTCCCTATTCTTTTTACCGCTTTCTAGTATAGATTTACTACTTTCTAGATTAATCTACTCGTCCTCCAAGCGACCGTCGAGGATGACATTTCTCCCTTTATTCTTTTAATGCTTTCTAGAGTAAATTTATCGCTTTCTAGAGTAATTGTTTTATGCTTTTTAGTTGTAATGAACAATCTCTTCAATGCAAAAATTCCTTGTTTATTTTACATTTCATTTTGATTTCTCTATGTAATATTCTTTTTCTCTCTTACTCTCTCTCACTTCTATTTATTGTAAATAATTAGATAGTTCTAAATTGAATTATTCTGTAACAAATAAACGGAAACACGTAGTTTTTAAATCAAACGTCCGCCTCCCTGTGTTCGACCTGGAATTTTAATTTCGGTATAAATTTTATTTGTTGAACACGAATTCTTCGCTTTCGAACTACAACGACAGGTTTTCCAAAACCGAACACGTTAGCGTAGCGTTCGTTAACGATCAACAGTGGTCTATGGGGTCACTGACACTTGAAGAGTCATAGCTGCAAGTAGACTTGGCCAATGGGTTAGATCACTGCTTGTTTGGCTTGTTTGTGGTCCTAGTTTAGGTTGAAGACATTTGGCTTTGAACTAGCTCGACCCAACCCAAGCTTTGGCTTGGATGCCCATAGATTAGAGTTGGGTTTGATGTTTTGAACTTGCCCCACTGGATTTAGATTTAGAGTTCAAAGAATCTTGAACTACCCTAGCCAAACAATTAACAATTGATAATTCCCAAAACTGGCTTGATCATTCCGTGCAACAAAAAAACCAAATTGGTTAGTTAATTAATCAATAGAACCCCTGTAAACTTACTTTAACCAAGTTACCCCCTTTCATTTGACAATGTGGCTAAAAGAGGGGGCTTTCCCATTTCTTAGTGGCACTTCCTCATCCTACTCCTAACACCTTGCTCATGAACACCCCCTGTTCTATTCTAAGATAAATTAAGCACACATGGCAACCACAAACTTCATTGTCTAAAACAAATTAGGTTGAATAAATATTTAAATGGGTTAAATTTGTTAAATAAGTTACAATTTATGGGTTGGTTTTTTTTTTGTTATTTCTTAATTGGATTGAACGGATAAGTTAGGTCCTTGCAACCAAAACTGAATCTGACCCATTTACTTAAATAGGTTAAACAAGTTTGGAGCCATTTAAGTTCATTGGATACGGATTAGGTTTGGATTTGTTATTCATGTCGTGTACCAGTTGGGTTAGGCAAGTTCGGATCCCATTGATAGCCCTACTTTGAAGGGTAAATTTTAGAATGAAACCTCATTGTTGGGGCATTTTACATGTGTACTCCTGTACTTAACCCTAATTATCGCTAGGATATTCACCAATATTATTATCAATCCGACTCCATCTACCTTCAAACATGTTCCCAACCCTTGTAAGAAACTCAAGGCCTACTACACGAAGATGGTTCTATTAGAGGTAGATTCTAGGATTCATGAATTAGCATCCTTGTCATTATGATTTCAGTTTTAGGTTTGGGTCGATTTTCCGGTGACTTGTTACAAAAACTTTATGGATGGTGAAGTAAATCCCTTGTGATTGGGAAATCCCTACCCCTATCTAAATGAGTCCTATTGGCAGATCCCACCTCCCTATTTGATGATTGGTAAACCACAAGTGTCATGGTATGATTGTGTTGTCAATTTCTAGTTGATTTTGTAAAATTGTTGCATGCATGTCCAAATCAACTAATCAATATAGTATATAAGTCATAAAAGGGAGGTTTTAATATAATCCACCTCATTGTGGGGATTGACACTTGTCCCTTATCAATAGGTTAGGTATTTTTAAATTGAGTTTTACCACAACTAGTGTACTTTGATGATCTCTAAGATCTGAAGTGACAAAAGTCCAAGTACCACTACAACATACTCTACCTTTGCCGTCTTTTGGAAACTGACGGCAAAGCCCATATAATCGACGACATTAAGCGACGTTGTTATTAGTATTGCTGCTCCATTTTCCCATCGATTAGAAGGCACATCCAATGTCAAAATATTGTTCGATCACTGGTTGGATTGGATATTTCGACGTCATTTTAAAATTGATGGAAATGTATTTGCCATCGCTTATAAAAGAAGCGACGGCATTTGTATGTCACTTTTTCCTGCATTTACGCATCCTTTCTTAAGTTTCGTCATCGTTTAAATAACTATACCGTCGCTTATATAAGCGACGGTAAAAGTATTTTTGCTATCACTTCTCCTATAAGCGACGGTAAAAATATTTTTGTAGTCACTTGTTTGTTGTCACTTATTCAAATAAGCGATGGTAAATGTACAATATTTGCGACTTGCATTAAACTTTAATGTCGTCGCTTCTTTCCAAAATTGACAGCAAATGTAGGGATTTTTTTTTTTACATTTTAAAATGATTGGAATTGCCTACTAAAGCTACTTAAAAGACCTGCTTTTATACAAAAATAACTAATGGAAATGAAGAGAAGTTTATATTTCATAAATATAAAGTCTAGTACATAAAAAGTTTAAAAATGAAATATTTACACAAAAGGGGTATAACATGAAAAACATAACAAAAGAAAATGGATAAAAATCAAAATGTTGTTGCCCTGATGCCACCAGTTACACCTGTACCGCCTGTGTCGTCGTCGTCTCATCTGTAGATGCTGGGATTTGATGAAGACGGATGCTCTGATTGTCCCTTCTTGATAAGAATGGATAGAAGCATCTGAAGCTTCTCATCCATGCCATTCATCTTTTTATCCCTCTCTACCTCTCTCTTCTCCCTTTCCTCCTTTCGTCTTTGTAGTGTGTCGATCTTTTAATGTAGCTGATCAACAACACTAGATGAGACGACACCTTTTCTCCCATACCAGCTAGACAAAGTGTGTGCCCTCCCATGATACAAATGAAACCACCATGATCCGGTGGCATCACTTTCCTAAATGCTTCATCTGAATGTAGAGGCTGCTGGATGTTGTTGGAGGTCTCGTTAGTGGGGGGATGTACTAAGTATATCATTTGCTCCTAAATGTATTAAAAAATATTATTAATATATTTATATGTATATAAAGTTATAAATTTTTTAAGTTTAGGAAACTTACGTGTCTCTCCTGATATGACTTATGAATCTACTTATGAGCACCCTCAGCTGCAGCCTTATTATGGTTGACCTCGTAGATATCCATCATACTCATTTCCATCCAATCATGTGTAGCGAACTAAAAATATGAAAATGATATAATTATATTAAGATAACTTAAAAATTAAGTAATATTCAACTGCGAAGTAGTTACAATACTTACGTAATGGCTCCTGACCGTCTCGATGCTCTTTTGACCCAAACAATGGGTTTGTGGTGGAGCTTTGACCCTATTGGCCTTCTTTTTTCTTGCTTGCTCTTGTAAATATACACAATAATATTTTTTATGAATTTAAGATATATGAAATTAATAGAATCATTTTTAATCATTTACTAACCTCCATCTTGGGATCAACCAATGCTCACATGCCTTCTTCCAATCTCCAGGAATGACATTAGAAGGATAATTCTCTATTACCTCCTCGGGTGAATTGCAGTTCGAGAAAAATTAAATATCTAATATAAATTGTTAGAAATAATATATGAAATTATGTACATAATAAAAATGTAAATGTTTAAAAATTGTTACATTTCTCTTGGTCTCCGTCCTCTAATCTCTGTGGATTTTGGCAATGTGCTTAAAGATATATCGAGAGGCATTGGGGTCATCACCCTAATCGTAATTTGCCTACATTTATATAAGAAAAAAATGTCAATCTTACTTGATAATAATTTTAAGATAAAGTTATAAAAGAAATAATTAAGATAAAAGAAATTACCTCCAATTGTCGGAGGAGCTGCCTTTTCAGCTTTGCAGGCACCTTCCTTCAATCGAAGTAGCAAATGGGCACAATGGACTAACCATTGTGCCTACTCGACTGATGAAGCCCGAGTAATTCTCCTCCTCCCCTATGGTTCTAAGCTTGATTGTTATTCTCAGGCCCTCAGGGACACGCTGGAGGTCTAGATTCTTTGTCTTCCCCCATCATCTTCTTAATTTACCTGCGTAAACATTAATTATATTCATTATATATTTTTGAAGTTATAATAAACTTTAAAAATATAAGTAATTTACTTCTTAAAAGTATAAGAGTTCTTACCAAAACTTGTGCCCACCGCTAAGGGGCCCATATGAATTGGGGATGTACTCCCCACCTTCTCATCCTCTGCCTCCTCCCCCTCCTCCTCATCTGATGTTCCATAATTTGGATCATCCTCTACTCGCTCTGGCAAGGTAGGAGCAATCTCCTTCCCCTTTCCCTTCCGCTCCGCATGTAGTAAATGTACCAGGTCCCCGAGTAGTACGAAACGTGACTGGCGGGGAGCTTGGTGCTGGGGGGGTGGCTGAGTCTGCTGTCGGGGGTGTGGCTGAGCCTGAGGAGACGGATTGGGTTAGGTGGATGGATGTGTCTCACGAAGACCCTTTCTTTTGGTTTTTTTCTTAAACAACTTCATTTGCAAAAAGGAAATAACTAATACATTTGAAAATTATTACTATATAAATCATTAATTAAAAAAGTATGGCAAACATTAAAAAAATATTAAAAAATTTCGACAAAAGTTTCCCCTTAAATTTGGAGGTTTCTCTATAAACCTGCATATTAAAATGAAAGTAGACACACCCAACATTAAAAATAGTTGCAAGGACAAATCACAAGGACTTGCATATTTACAACTCAAAGCTAACGCAAGTTATTCAAAGATGATTTTAAATCTAAGTTTTAAGTTAACAATTTAACCATTATTAAGCAAACCTAAGACAATTTCTATGTGATAGAATAAGGATATGAAGGTCAAAGGGTCTTTCTCCAGCTGATTAATTTTCACTTTATAATTTTATTTGGAAGCTTGTATATGTGTTTGCTAGAGTGGTGGTTTCCTAGAGTGGGTATGTCTAGGATTGTGAGAGTGAGGTGATTAAGTGCATGACAAGGTGATGTGGCAATGCCATTTAAAAAATTTTGGTAGAGTTTTCCTTTAAAATTTGAAGTTTTTCTATAAACCTTCATAGCACATAAGTGGGGACACCTCACATCCATTTAAATTAACGAAATATAAAGCAAACAAGTGGATACACCCCACATACATTCTTAAGTGTTTGTAGTAGAAGTTTAGGTTTTTTCAATTTGATTTAAACAGAAATGAAACAACGCAAAGAAATTGTTACTAACCTTAGATGCCCACATCTACTGCATTTGAATCTATATGACCTTTCGTTAATTCTTGGTATGCTTCAGATTGTGCGTCAAAATGATTGCACAGTACTGTTCTTTATTGGTATAACTCATCCTTTTTGGCAATTATCGGAGACATAGAAAACTTGTCCCGCTTGACATGCCAATGTGAATGGTTCATCAAATTGAAGAATTTGACAGTTACGATTTAAAGTTAAGAAATTGTGTTTCTTGTCAATTTTGAAACCAGTGCCCTCTTTAAAAATATCAAATCAATGACATTTAAATAAGATAACTCTATGATCATATCTGAAGCTGATCTCCACAATTTCTTTGATTTCACCATATCATCTATTTGGACCGGTGGAAAGATTTGAATCAACAATTTCAGCCTGTTGTGTTACATTTCTGTCATCAATTTCTTTTATTTAGAATTTGAACCCATTTATTATATACTCAGAGTAGTAATGTGCATAATGTAATGGTGTATTGAAAATTACATCAAAATCTGGTATCCATCATGAGTCCTTATCCTCTTTCAATTTATTAACTCGATCTTGAGACCAATCTAAGAAGCCAAATTTGGATGTCCTTGAATGAGATAATCGTTCAAATTCCTCATAAAATGGATCAATTTCAGGAATTTATTTTAGAATATATAAATGTGCCAAACGTCTATCATTTTCTGAAGTTGCCATGTATTCTGTATGGAGAATTGACCTTCCTCTACTATCAAAAATTGATAAACATTCTTCATCATTGTCATTGTATTCCCCCTCATAGTTCCTTTGAAGTTCATTAAAGCGGTTGTCTATTTCATTCATATACATGGAGGTAAAATTTATACACTCCTTTACGAGATAACCTTCTACAATTGAACCTTCTGGCTTTGCTTTATTCAAAACATAATCTTTAAGCTTTTTCAAAAATCGCTTCACAGGATACATCCATATGAATTGTATAGGTCCACCAATTCTCACTTCATTTACAAGATGCAACGTGAGATGAGCCATTACGTCGAAGAAGGCTGGAGGAAGAATCTGTTCCATCTTACAGAGAGTAACAATTATTTGTTTATCCCAGTGATCCAGCATATCATTTTGTAGCGTCTTCGAACAAACAACTTTGAAAAATCTGCTCATCTCTGTGAATGAATCAACAACTGGCTCATGCTGTATCTCCCGTATCACCAGTGAAAATAATACTTGCATATAAACATGGGAGTCATAACTTTTTAAGCCAGATATCTTTTTTTGTGCTTCATTCATACTACGAGAAAGCTGCAACGAAAACCCATTTAGCACCCGAATTTCCTTTATGAAGGAGAATAGTCTACTTTTCTAGTCCTGATTCAAGTTGTAAATAGCAGGTGGAAAGTAGCCATCATCCTCTTGAATATGCAGCTTCAGACGTATCCCCAAAGTCTTCATGTCTTTTCTTATTTTCACTGTGTCATTTAGATCATCGGTCATATTTAATACGTCTAAGATGTTATCTATTACATTCTTTTCGATGTGCATAACATCTAAATTATGACGTATTGTAAAATCTTTCTAGTATGACAGCTCCATAAAGAAAATGCTTTTCTTCTGAAATCCAGAATTTCTTGAGGCCGTATAGTCTTGTTTGAATGGTCGACTGAACTGTATATCACCCATTTCTTATAATTTCTCCATTATAACCTGACCCGGCAATCTAATAGAATTTGTACTAAATTTATTCTTTGGATTTTTCTTTGAATACTGACACGTCCTACCATCAAATTTACCCCTGAATTGTGACACTCCCCATCTATGTTCTATAGGTAGAAATTTGTGATGTCCTAAGCAATAGAATTTCTTACTTTCTAGCAGTCGTAGGTGATGAGTATCTTCCATACAGATTGGGCAAGTAAGCTTTCCTTTAGTGCTCCAACCTGATAAATTTACGTACACTGAGAAGTCATTTATGGTCTACAACAGTGCTGCATGCATATTGTAAAATTTTTTCTGTTCTACATCATACGTCTTCACGCCAATGTACCACAATTGTTTTAGTTCATCGATTAATGGCTGGGGATAAATATCTATTGCATTTCCTAATTGTTTTGGATTGGGGATTAATAGGGCCATCATCATGAATGACGATCTCATACACAACCAGGGAGTAAGTTATAAGTGACCATTACTGCTGGCTATATAGAGTACGACGAGTACATACTTTTAAGTGGATTGAATCCATTGCTTGTAAGGCCCAACTGTACGTTCCTTGCTTCTAAAGAGAATGAATTATTTCTTTCATTAAATCTCTTCCACTCCTCTAAATTAATAGGATGATGTATTCCTGGTGCCATGTCATCCACCGTACAGTTTTAGTTGACATAAAGAGGCATTGAAGCCTTGATGTCTGCGGAAAGTAACAAGAACCTTCTAAGATTATTTCCTCTTACTTTCATTTTTACCTTCTTTATATCTCTCATGTCCAAATTCGGGATAATTACTCAAGTTTGTGAATTCATTTCTGAAAAGAATGCAGCCATTTGAGCATGCATCGATCTTCTGATAGTCCAAACCAAGCTTGTAAATCTATTTCCTTGCCTCGTACCATGAAGCTGGAAAACCATTAGGGTTATTCAATAGCTCAGCAATAAACTGAAGTATTTCTGACATGAATTTAGTACTAGCTCTATGTTGAACATACGAATTGCTATGCTAATGTGTTTGATTTTAAAACCTTGTCGTTGTAGCTTGAAAGCGAAGAATTCGCGTTCAACAAATAAAATTTATACCAAAATTGAAATTCTGGGTCAAACACAGGGAGGCTACGTCGATCTATATTCACAATTATATTTTTTTAGAATTTTTCTTGAAAAGCGAGGCGATGTAATTACAATGAAGCTATCAGACTAAAGGGAAGAGAGATAGAAAGAGAGAAAGAGAGAGAGAGAAAACATGCATTCAATATTTCAAAATGTTTATACAATCAAACCAAATAAGAATTACACTAGAAAGCGGGAAATTAGCTACACTAGAAAGCAGGAAAATTCTACACTAGAAAGTTGTAAAGAAGAATGGGAGAGAGAAGTTATCCTCCTCGACGATCGCTTGGAGGACGAGCCAGACGGGACGATGCCTGGACGAAGGAGAACGGAGTATGATGAAGGAGGACGAAGCAGAAGAATGGGAATAGGGCAGCACGTCGTCGTCGTCACGGGATCCACTTCCGAACGAGGATGAAAATTTGGACTTTATTTCACGAGGAGCATCCCAGGTGTGGGACAAGCTTCTCTTGAGCTTTGGAGAGGTAGAGAAGAGAAGGAAGGGATGAGAATTTCGTGTGGAGGGGGTCTCCTTTTATAGTTGCAAGGAGTGGGGGCAAATTGGTCATTACATCTTTAAAACATTAAATAAGGGGTCTTTAGTGACGGATAAAACCGTCGCTAAAGCCCCATCATGGGCGTAGTGGGCGCTGCGTGTGCGCGCAACGCTTGAGCACGTCCTCTGAATCTCAACCGTCCGATCTTGAGATCGGACGGCTTAAGATGCGCCTTCCCCGCTCCTCAACGTGCGCCCGCCCGCGTGTGATGCTGCGTGAGGCACAGGCGTGCGATAGCGTGTCAATGCTATTGAGCGCGGGCGGCCGTTGGATCGCTATCTGACAGTTGATTGAAGGCGCGCTCTCACTCCAAATCCCGCTCGTCGCTACTCGAACTTGCGTCCACACCTCGTGTTAAGGTGCTGGACCGCTGTGCTGCCTTAGCCAAATGGTCGCGCGGACGAATTCAGGTTGCCGCATCCACACCCGTTGGATCTTGATCCAACGGCGAAGAAGCGACGCTCTGATTGAAGAAGAGATGGTGCAGTGGTGCTGGGGGCCGGTTGGACGGCTGAGATGGTGCCACGTGGCGCCATCTTGGCCGTCCATCTTCTGGATGTTGTAGATGGTGCCACGGGTGTCAGATTGACTCAATTTTTGCGTCATTAGGCTACGATCGTCGATCCGAATCCATCCGTGCGGTCGGATTTGTCATTTGAAGTGTGGATTTACACCATCTTGGCCCTTGATCTTCTAGGGTTCCCCGGTCACTATCAGATGCTACAGATGCCTGATTAGGGCGATCTTGGAGTCATTGAACTCCAATCATCACCCTGATCACATCTGTACGGTTGGATCTTTGATCCGAGGCCCCGATAAAAGGTTTGCCCTGTCTAAGCACATAAAAGGAGACAATTAACCTCCATTTTATTCAAACTACTCTAAATGCATGATGATGCATGTTATGCAATATTTATAGCATGCAATGCAATCCTGTGCTTAAGAACATGCATAAATAGACATCTTAAGTATTATAAATGTGTTTACATCATACCCCCATGCCTATCTTTTGCTAGTCCCTAGCAAAAACTATATGCTATTTATAAAAGAATTAGGTAAGATTATTTGGGCATGAGTTATTTTCAATCATTAAGAAATTGTCTACTTTGGATCTGAACTTTCAAAGACACAACAATGTCCGAGTATCTGCCAAAATGCAGACCGCCTCAAGCCCTCGCCTTATTCAAAGAAAATTTCTTTTTCTCTTTTTCCTCTTTTCTAATTTTTTGGATTTTCAAATTTTAGGGTTTAAGAGTGTCTTTCTACGACCATTCAACTCACCCAAGATTTGATGAGAACCCTAAGTTTTAAGCATCTTATTGTGAATGTGATAGACTCGTTGACCGGCAATTAAAACGAACTTCGGATTTCTACGCCTCTAAGTGACCTCAAAAAGAATTCTGCCTACAGGTGTATCTTTACAATTGGTAGCTTTCTCCCTACTTTTATTTTTTTTACAAGGTCAACACAAGGGTGAATCCAGTGTATATCTCCCCAATTTATTCTACTTCTCCGCTTCTTCCTAAGTGTTTTGGGAATTTTTTAGTGCATTTATTGAGCTGGGTTCTGGACAACCGGTCGATGAGCTGTTACCACCGACAACTTACCAGCCATACTCGTGAGGGAAGTGTGGTTTATTTCTTTTTTTTTTCTTTTCTCCTTTTCTTTTTGATATATATATATTTTTCTTTTTTTAAGTAGGTGGCTTCCCTGGTCTAAAATTTACCTAAAGGCAGCAAAAAGAGAAAGGTCCAGTGACTGGGCTTTGGACAACCTACCTATGGGCTGTTATCCATGATAACTTGCCGGTCATATCACCCTAAAAGGTTCATTAGCTACTAAATTTCCGTTAGAATCGTCGAACAACGAGTCAGTGCAAAGAAAGTGTGTAGATGCTTAAATTCCAAAAATTCCCTCAAATCAGAGGGTGGGTTGATAAGTTGTGTACTTATCACCCAAACTTATTTATTCTAATTATGATAGAATTAAGATGGCGAGGACTCGAAAGACAAATCCACATTTTAGTGGATACACAGGCTAATTAAGTCCAATGACCTGAAGGGTCTTTGTGTTTAGATCCTAATGTAAAATTTCTTAAGATTGAAAAGTCCTAATGTCCAACTAATCCTTCCTAATTTTGATTTTTTTTTATGTATAAATAAGAAGAGAAAAATAATTTACATTAATTTCACAAAGCTGACCAAATGATTAAAAAATGAATCCACCCCCCCATGCCTAGCTGATGCAATGTCCTCATTGAAAAAGCGACATGAAAGAAAGGGTAGAATATGAAAGATGTCACCTGAATATGAAGCTCGTATCAGCCTTGTGTCATATGTACAACTGCTGAGTTTAATGCCGTCAGCTAGGCGAAGTCCAGCCAAAGAAGTCACAGAATGGCTAGAGCAACTGTGTTTGAGACGGGTTCTGGAAGAATACGGTCAATAACAGGCTTCAGACGTTGACCGTTGACTTTAAATGTGTTACCTGTCTTTGGGTCAGAAATTTGAATGACTCCATTTGGAAAATCTGGTCAATTATGAATGGGCCATTCCATTTAGATCTAAGTTTGCCAGGAAAGAGCTTAAGTTTAGAATCGAATAACCAGACCTTCTGGTTTGGCTCAAAGCTCTTGTGGGAAATCAGTTGATCATGTAGAGCTTTGGTCTGAGCTTTGTAGATCTTGGCATTCTCATAAGCATCATTTCTAAGCTCCTCCAACTCAAATAGTTGGAGTTTCCTGGTCTTCCCAGCTAAATTCAGATCTAAATTGCATTGTTTGATCGCCCAGAAAGCCCTGTGTTTAATCTCTACGGGTAGATAGCATGCCTTTCCATACACCAAACGGAATGGAGACATGACGATGGGCGTTTTATACACCGTACGGTAGGCCTAAAGAGCATCCTCAAGCTTTTGAGTCCAATCCTTGCGATCAGGCCTAACCATTTTCTGCAGAATGTTCTTGATCTCTCGATTGGAGATCTCGGCTTATCCATTCGTCTAGGGATGGTAAGGTGTGGAAATTCGATGATTAACCCTGTATTTGGCTAATAAATTCTGTAATTGGGCATTAGTAGAATGAGTGCCACTATCACTGATGATAGCCCTTGGAATCCCGAACCTACTGAAGATATTTTTCTTGACAAAATCGATGACCAATTTGTGGTCATTGGTTCGGGTGGAAATCGCCTCAATCCACTTGGACACATAATCAACAGCAACAAGAATGTACTGATGTCCAAATGAAGGGATAAAGGGTCCCATGAAATCGATGCCCTAAACATCGAAAATTTCGATGGGAAGAATAGGGTTTAGGGGCATCATATCTCTCTTAGTTATGCTCCCGAGTGCCTGACATCGAGAACATGACCTTGAGAAATCCTGGGCATCCTTGAATAAAGACGGCCAATAGAAGCCAGATTGCAAGAATTTTGCAGCCGTCTTTTTCCTAGAGAAATGTCCACCACACCCAGAAGAATGGCAGAACTCGAGTATACTGTTGAATTCATTCTCCAGTATACATCGACGAATAATCTGATTAGAGCCGATGCGATACAGTTCAGGGTCCTCCCAGAAGTAATATTTGGCCTCAAATTTGAGTCTATCCTGTTGTTGCTTAGTCTAATCCTGGAGGATTTGACCAACGGCCAAATAATTAATAATGTCAGCAAACCATGGGGTGTGGACACCTAAAACTGTGAGAATAGGTTCATCCGGAAAAGTGTCAGCAATCGGAATGTCCGGACGAGAGGAATCACCTAGGAGTCTCGACAAATGATCCGCTACCACATTTTGTACCCCGATTTTATCCTTGATTTCAAGATCAAATTCTTGAAGAAGAATCCAACGAATAAGCTGGGGTTTAGCATCTTTTTTGGCCAAGAGATGTCTCAAAGCCGAGTGGTCGGTATAGATGATAACATGAGACCCTAAGAGATAAGCCCTGAATTTTTCCAAAGCGAACACTACAGCTAGTAATTCCTTTTTAGTAACAGTGTAATTCCTCTGGGCTTCATCCAAAGTTTTACTAGCGTAGTAAATGACAGAGGGCTTTCTATCAATTTTCTGACCCAGGACAGCCCCGACCGTGTAATCAGAAGCGTTGGTCATGATCTCAAAAGGGGCTGTCCAAATTGGTGGTTACAAAACTGGAGCACAGGTGACTGCCGTTTTCAGGAAATCAAATGCCTTTCGACATGATTCGTCAAAAACAAATAGTGTTTCTTTGGCAAGAAGATTGCTCAAAGGACAAGCAACCTTCGAGAAATCCTTGATGAATCTTCGATAAAATCCCACATGACCAAGAAATGATCGGATTTGTTTAACAGATGTGGGAGGAGGAAGTTTAGCGATAGCATCAACCTTAGCTTTATCCACTTCAATTCCCCATTCAAAGATTACATGACCCAAAACGATGCCTTCTTGGGTCATGAAATAACTCTTTTCCCAGCTAAGGACTAATCATGTTTTGATACATCGCTTAAGAATCATTTCCAGATTAGCCAAACAAGAGTCGAATGATTCTTCGAAAATAGAGAAATCATCCATGAAGACTTCCATAAACTCTCCCACCATGTCAGAAAATATGGCTAGCATACACCTTTGAAAAGTTGCAGGTGCATTGCATAACCCGAAAGGCATCCTACGAAAACCAAAGGTTCCGTAGGGACAGGTGAAAGTAGTTTCTTCTTGATCCTCGGGATGGATAGGAACTTGGTTGTATCCTGAGTAGCCATCAAGAAAACAGAAGTACTTCTGCCCGGCTAATTTTTCCAAGATTTGATCAATGAAGGGCAGGGGAAAATGATCTTTTTTAGTGGTTGTGTTCAGCTTCCTATAATCAATACAAACTCTCCAAGAGGAAGCTGAACGAGTTGTGATAGATTCTCCTTTCTCGTTAGTCACAACGGTAATCCTGGCTTTCTTTGGAACAATCTGAACGGGACTTACCCAGGGACTATCAGAGATTGGATAAATAATTCCTACATCGAGCCACTTGATGATTTCCTTTTTGACCACTTCTCGCATATTTGGATTCAATCTCCTCTGTATCTGGCGAGAAAGGCGGGATCCATCTTCCAAAAATATTCTATGATTACAGTAAGATGGCTCGATCCCCCTGAGGTCATGAATGGTCCAACCAATTGCCTCCTTTTGTTCCTTCAGGACCTTGATCAATTTATTCTCTTGCTCCTTTGTCAATTTAGCACTGATAATCACAGGGAGCGTCTTCTGAGGTCCTAAAAATTGATATTTCAAATTCTCAGGCAATGGTTTCAATTCAAGCTGGGGCGGTTTGATGATTGATGGTAGGGTAGATGCTAAAGATTCAACAAGAGGAAGAGGTTGTGAGTGAATAAAATCAATAGCCTCTTCCAAAGATGTCGGGTCAGCCATAGAGGATTGCAGGTCAAATTCATCATCCAAAGAGCAAATTTCGATTGAAGAAACTGTCAAACAAGTTTCAATGTTATCATTATCCTCATCAAGTTCGTCAATAAATCCACAATCCTCAAATTTGCTGATCGCCTTAAAAATATCCAATTTCATTCGTTGGTCCCCAAAGGTGATTTCCATGCTACCGCTTTCACAATTAATGTTGGCCTTTGCGGTAGCCAGGAACGGATGCCCTAAAATGATGGGCGTGTTCCTCAGATTATCAGGTACATCCATGTCAAGGATAAAGAAATTTACAGGAAAATAGAAATCCTTGACCTTAACTATAACATCTTCAATAACGCCTCGCGGGTTTGTGACCAAGCAGTCCGCTAACTGTAGTGTTACTGAAGTTGGCCGAAGTTCACCTAACCCAAACTTCTTGTAAAGAGAAGTTGGAATTAGGTTGATGGATGCACCTAGATCCAAAAGTGCTCTATTAAATGTGTAATCTCCGATAACGCAAGAAATCAATAGAGCACCAGGATCTCTCTTTGTCTGAGGGAGGTAATGCAGGATAACAGAACTAGCCTGCTCGGAGAGTACCACCTTCCTCGGAACAGATTCTCTCGACTTACGCTTTTGTGTACATAATTCCTTTAAAAATCTTGCGTAAGTCGGTATGTGCTTGATAGCATCAAGGAGCGGGATATTGATCTCAACATTCTTAAATAGATTTAGAAGCTCCTCATTGCTATCAATAGACTTCTTCTTTGATTTGGTTAAGGCTTCAGGAAAAGGAACATGAGTAAGATCTTTGGAATTAGGTTCCTGAGCCTTGATTTCTCCTTTAGGATTCTCCTCTCTCTCCTTAGGTTCTTCAGGATTCAAAAGATCAGAATAGTGTGGTTGTGGATCCTGAGTTTTCTTACCACTCCTCAAAGTGACAGAATTTGCAGATGCATAAGAATTTGGGTCTTAGGGAGGGTTAGGAAAGATTGGAGGGGCTTGATTAACCATGAATTGTTGATTTGCAAAAGAACAAGAAGACGAGGAACCCTGCTCAACCACCTGAGCATGTGCGTGTGGGTCCCTCTGATTTCCGTACCCATGGGCTTGGTTGCTCGAATTCATAATATTTCGCAGGTTGGGTACGGGTTGGGATGATAGAGATCCGGGTTGACGAGAGTTAGCAATGAGCTCGGACTGCAAGTTGTCCAGCGAGTTTTTCATTTGCTGCATGAGCTGGAGCATGGATCCTTGTATCTCTGCCATTTGACGGTTCAAATCAACTTGCCCTGCGGGTTGTCGGGCATTCCAAGTTGGCTGATTGACCTGATTCGGAGACAACTGAGTATATACTTGACCCTGACCCATTGGTCATTGCGGAGCATAGTTGTCGGGACAGAATTGGGTCTGTTGCCCCAGGTTTTTCCAAGAGAAGTTAGGGTGGTTTCTCCAACCTGGATTATAGGCATTCGAGTAGGGGTTGGATCTAACATTCTCTTGTACAGCACAGACATCCTCATAAGGTGAGGATGGAGAGAAAGAACGAGAAGGATTAGAAAAACTGGGATCAGAGGCCCCAGTTTGGAACCGTGGGGTTCCGAAAAATGCTGACTCACAGGTTGAGCCGCATCGAGTTGATTCACGAACTCTCGTCCAGAAGGAGCTCGTGAGGAATGGAATCCCGAATTTTGGGATTGAGTGGATCGAGAGTTGTTCATAGAATTGCCAGCATCCACTCTTCCATTCTCTTAGCAACCAAGTCCACCTTATCAAGTTTGTTACAAATTAATTCCATATCAAATGAATGAGAGTCATGGACTTCATTGACATTTGATCTGGGCTGCTGGGACCGATTAAATGTATCAATGGGGGTATGATTGATTGAATTCTCACTCATTTCCTCAAATAAATCATGTGCACTATCTGCATCTTTATGAAGGAAATTGCCTCCGCAAGAAGCATCCACATGATTTCTGAGTTGCTCAGTCAACCCATGATAGAAAATTTACACGAGTTGCCATTTCGGCACCTCGTGGTCTGGACACCTCCGCAATAAGTCCTGGAATCGCTCCCAGGCCACATGAAACTGCTCCCCCGGCCGCTGGGTAAAGGTAGTGATTGCCCGTCTCAAAGCATTGGTACATCCGACTGGGAAGAATTTCTTTAGAAAGGTCAATTTCAACTCATTCCAAGTTGTAATTGGTCTTCCTATTGTCCTATACCAATGCGCAGCCTTATCCCTAAGAGAGTGGGGGAAGAGCCTCATGATCATCTGCTCCTTGTTTACGTTTCGTGCCTTGGTGGTCTGGACCAAAGTGGTAAAGTCCTCCAAGTGCTGAAACAGATCTTTGGAGCCAAGCCCATGATAATGTTTAATCAGGCTTAACACCTGGGGCTTGATTTCTACGTCACCGGTTGGAATTTGGATGCCGGGACGTTCCCCGTAATTTGAAGGATCATAAAAATCCTTCAAGGGCTGAGCGCCCTGCATTCTCTGGAACCATTCCTGCATTCTCTGCATTTGTTCCAGCTACCTTCGAAATTCTTCTTGTGGATTTCCAAGCAGAGGGGGCTGTTGGTCGGTCATGGGATCAATTTAACCAAAATCCAACTTGCGCCTCCTAGAATGTTCTAATGGTCCTTCCAATCTGGGATTCAATGACCGTCTTCCCAGCATAAACTAGGAGAAGGTCGGAAGGACTGGGGATAGGGATCCTGTAGCACAACAAAACAAGTCTATCCTTAAGTGGGTAGCCTAAGGATCTACTGACTCCCAAAACCCGCCTTAAGATTGTAAATGATTTACTCTACTTGTGTCTGTTTAATCCAACCAGCTAGAAAGAGGGACTGGGGAGAAGGTTCTTCCTTCAGCTTTCGCCTCCGGTTCCTAGTGTACCCCCCAGTCGCGGTCGTTTGATGCTACTCCCCTAGCTAGACATCAGATTAATCAGTACAAGTAGGTTAATTAAAAACAATCTCAGGCTAGGCCTTGAAGAGCGAATCAGACCTTAAGGCCAACGTCTACTCAATTTTATTAAGGCCTGGGATTGTGGTGCTTATGGAATGTGATGGGCCCTTAAAATGGGTTGTGCCCTTAATGATTGATTGAGATTTGTGTAAGTGCGTGCACAACCAGGGTTTTCAAGCAAGATTATTTGTGATGCATGAATTTTAATGTTCAAATCTTACTTAAGTAGCTTTTAGGGTTTCAAATTAGGTGGATTTCAATCAAGTTTATAGGCAAACCAAGTTGTCAAACACAGGTGAAGATTGTTTTCCTTTAAAACCAGAAAGAAAGTGGAGTGCCTGGAATAGACCTAGATTGAAAACCCTAAGGAGGAGCTACTTAATGAGTTGATTTTAAGTAGAGTTGTGCGGCCCAAACAACTCAAACAATTAGCCACAAATGCACCACTAAGTTAGGCACTCAAAGATGGTTAACCTAGAATGATTTCTACTCTTTTATGTGTTGCTTTGTGTGTACCGGTTCCACAAATCAGAACCCGGTTGAGTAGAAACAAATCAATTTGATTAAGTGCCTTAAATGTGGGTGTATGTTGTGTGTTTGTTTAAAATTACCCCACAAGATTATCTTTTTGTTATTTTTTTTTTTTTTATAAATGAGGGTGGTATGAATGTGAGTGAGAATCCAAACAACCAAAGTATTCCTAGGATTTATGGAAACACCTAGGTTAATTGGAATTTGGATTTAATGTGGCGAATGAAATCTATGGAGGGGGGAAGAATGGGGAGCACTTACAGTTGTCTTCAACTGCACTTTATTCCAGTCTACCGCTTGATGATTCCCTGATGGAGGTTTCTGTAAAACAATAGACACAAGAGAAAGCAAGTTAGAAAACAATAAAGTGCAAGAAATGCGAAAGGAAGATCGGAAATCGTTGCCTCCCTGGCAACGGCGCCAAAATGTTGAACGTACAAATTGCTATGCTAACGTGTTTGGTTTTAAAACCTTGTCGTTGTAGCTTGAAAGTAAAGAATTCGTGTTCAACAAATAAAATTTATACCGAAATTGAAATTCTGGGTCGAACACAGGGAGGCTACGTCGATCTATATTCACAATTATATTTTTTTAGAATTTTTCTTGAAAAGCGAGGCGATGTAATTACAATGAAGCTATCAGACTAAAGGGAAGAGAGATAGAAAGAGAGAAAGAGAGAGAGAGAGAGTGAGAAAACATGCATTCAATATTTCAAAATGTTTATACAATCAAACCAAATAAGAATTACACTAGAAAGCGGGAAATTAGCTACACTAGAAAGCAGGAAAATTCTACACTAGAAAGTTGTAAAGAAGAATGGGAGAGAGAAGTTATCCTCCCCGACGATCGCTTGGAGGACGAGCCAGATGGGACGATGCCTGGACGAAGGAGAACGGAGTAGGATGAAGGAGGACGAAGCAGAAGAACGGGAATAGGGCAGCACGTCATCGTCGTCGCGGGATCCACTTCCAAACGGGGATGAAAATTTGGACTTTATTTTGTGAGGAGCATCCAGGGTGTGGGACAAGCTTCTCTTGAGCTTTGGAGAGGTAGAGAAGAGAAGGAAGGGAGGAGAATTTCGTGTGGAGGGGGTCTCCTTTTATAGCTGCAAGGAGTGGGGGCAAATTGGTCATTACATCTTTAAAATATTAAATAAGGGGTCTTTAGTGATAGATAAAATCGTCGCTAAAGCCCCATCGTGGGCGTAGTGGGCACTGCGCGCTTGCTCGCTTGCTTGCACGCGCACGCAACGCCTACGCACGTCCTCTGAATCTCAGTCGTCCGATCGCAAGATCGGACGGCTTAAGATGCGCCTTCCCCGCTCCTCAACGTGCGCCCGCCCGCGTGCGATGCCGCGTGAGGAGCGGGCGTGCGATAGCGTGTCGACGCTATTGAGCGTGGGCGGCCGTTGGATCGCGATCTGATGGTCGATTGAAGGCGCACTCCCGCTCTAAATCCTGCTCGCCATGACTCGAACTTGTGTCCGCGCCTCGTGTTAAGGCGCTGGACCGCTGTGCTACCTTAGCCAAATGGTTGCGCAGACAAATTCAGGGCGCCGCATCCACAGCCGTTGGATCTTGATCCAACAGCGGAGAAGAGACACTCTGATTGAAGAAGAGAAGGTGCGGCGGTGCTGGGGGTCAGTTGGACGGCTGAGATGGCGCCACGTGGTGCCATCTTGGCTGTCCATCTTCTGGATGTTGTAGATGGTGCCACGGGTGTCGGATTGACTTAATTTTTGCGTCGTTAGGCTGCGATCGTCGATCTGAATCCATCCGTGCGGTCGGATTTGTCGTTTGAAGTGCATATTTACACCATCTTGGCCCTTGATCTTCTAGGATTCCCCGATCACTATCAGATGCTACAGATGCTTGATTAGGGCGATCTTGGAGTCGTTGAACTCCAATCATCACCTTGATCACATCTGTACGGTTGGATCTTTGATCCGAGGCCCCGATAAAAGGTTTGCCCTGTCTAAGCACATAAAAGGAGACAATTAACCTCCATTTTATTCAAACTACTCTAAATGCATGATGATGCATGTTATGCAATATTTATAGCATGCAATGCAATCCTATGCTTAAGAACATGCATAAATAGACATCTTAATTATTGTAAATGTGTTTACATCACTATGTTCATAACCTTTAGTCGAAACATCTTCAATAAAAATGACAACTTTGACATTTTCGCAACACCGAGAGCAATAGGATCCTTAGCCGCCTTAACAAATCATAGAATGGATCACAACTGAATGGATCTTCCTCATCTGTATTTATATCATATCCTACTCTCATCTTGTTCAACATTTATTGTATTTCTTCACCTCCACTATCAGCAATTTCCTCGTCAATCTCTTTTTCAACAGTATTCTCATTATTTATGACTTTCTCAGTAAACTCCTCTTCATGAGATACCCAAGTAGTGTAATGCTGTCACCACCCATTACAAATAATGTGCTCTAACACAGTATTACTGTTTGTCGCGCTAAATCAGTGTTTTAAATAGTGTTGCGTTGAAGTATAGCCGAAATAGCATTCAAACAAATACAATTTTTATTACTCGAAAAAGTTCCGAGGTCGAACACAGGGAGAAAATGGAATTCACACACTAATCTCAACAATTAATGTAATTTGAACACAAAATATTACTCAAAAACTAATTTGCAATGTAGAGCATATGAGTATATGAAGAGTAAAAAGAACGTTAGACAAATAATGGTGATGTGAATCACCAATTAGAAGTATAATACATAGAATAATTACTCAAATTTACTAAAAGAGGGAGTATGAAATCATATGTCTAATTTTGCAATCAGACGTCTTAAATGATGTTTGCTATAGTACTCCTTTTTCTTTTGTCTGCGTGCCTCTTCCTTCTTCTTCACTTCTCTTCTTTCTCTGATTCTTCTTCTTCACTTCTTCTCTGGCCCTTCAGCTCAGGCCTTCACTTCTTCTACCTTAGGCCTTCATCCTCTTCTTCTTCTTCTTCTTTAGGCCTTCATCTCTTCTTCTTCTTCTTCTTTAGGCCTTCATCTCTTCTTCTTCTTCTTTTGCCTTTAACCTTGTGACTCCTTCTTCTCCTCTTCTTTCTCCAATCCTACTTTGCCTTCTGAATCCAGCTAAGTGTCAGAGCCAAACTTCTCAGGGCAAAAACACCCCTTCCCCCACGTAACTCTCCTCTCTTCTCTTACTATTTCAGTCTCGCTCTCCCAGAGCCACAGTCGGTAGGGTAATCGGACCTAGCGCATACTCGGGTCTAGGCTCACCGGCGTGCGGTAGTGAGCGAGGAGTGCAGATCAGGCAGGTTATCGGGTCGACTAGGTCTGTGGGGGCGTGTCGCGGATGAGGATGAAGGTGGAGGACCTCACCCTCAGTGGTTGGAGTCAAACAGCCGCTATCACTTTTTGGTATTATGCGGCTGCAGGTGCCTCTTCATATCCGAGGTGGGACTAAATGTCCCACCTTTCTTCCGCGCAGCACAACAGCAAGGTACTCAGCCAATTCGATGGGGCTACGGCTGTTGAAGCCCTCGCGTGAGGTCTTGGACTCCTGTAGGCCTCAATTCCGCATAGCCTGGAGGTATCCCTTGGAGCGGAAGCACCCTGGAGTAGCTTGAAGCTTGCTCAAAGCTCAGTGGCAATGGCAGGTCTTGGCCTGCTACCTGAAATCAAGAAAAGTGGCCTTATGGCTACGTCCGAACGCTCAGCAGGATCGCCGTGGCACAATGAATGTGATGGTGGCAGTGGCATGGAGAGAGGGTGGCTGTGTTGGCCGGACGGTGATGGGAACGGTCGGTGACAGTGGATTTGTTTGGGAAGGTGTTTGGGTGGATGATGGAGAGAATGAAGTGAGGGGAAATGAGTAGGAAGGTGCAGTGGAGGCTGTGAGCTTGTCAGCGAGGTGGATGGAGGTGCGTAGTGATGGGAACACCTCGCCAGAGGAGTCATTGGAGATGGAGGAGATGAAGGTATTTAGTAGCATTGGTGGTCGGTTTTGGGAAGTAAAGAGAGGGGAAGAAAGTAAGAGAGATAGGGAACCTAAGAATCTACTCTAAGGATGAAAAGGGGCGGTGATGGCATCGGGTGTGGTGTGGCCAACGCCGGAGATGAAGGCGGCTCCAGTAAGGTAGAGATAGCGAGGATAAAGGGGAAAGGGGTGCTTGCTGGTACGGCGAGACACGGACGAGAGTAGGGAGGATGAATCCACCGCAGTTATGGCAGATGGACGACGAGAATGGGCAGAGGGGACCAACAGACGTCAAGGAGCCTTCAGCCATGAGAGAGAGAGGAATTTGAGAGGATTCACGATTGAATTCAAGCGTGAGGAGTTTAGGAGGATCTGGGCTTCTTTAAATAAGGATCTGGGGGGTGGTTAGAGCTTGGGAAGCAAGCTTCCCAAGCTTGGAAGGTCACTAGATTTGGGATTTTCAAGAGACCTAAATCTCTCATGCATTCGCATGAGAGATTGGGAAATATTTAGAGCATCTTGTTGGATTCAAACTGGAGAGGATTCCTCAGAGAATCTTCCTTCCAATTTTGGAAGAGATTCTCCAAGCAATCAAGGAGAAATCTCCTGTCAAAGGTTGCCGAAGCAGGTCTTCTCCGAGATAATGGTGGAGGGACCTAATTATGAAGATGATGAAGAAGTTAGGGGGCTGTATGCAAGGGTTTTTGAAAGTTGGGGTTATAAATGTAATCAGACAGGACCTTTTTGCAAACTAGGTCAAGACAAGTTCTCCTTAGGTACAAATTTTGGTACAAACCTAATTTGGACCTAAGGAATTCAATGGTGAAGTTGAATTTTGGTTTTGATCACGTTTTACTGGGTAATTTATGCAAAAACCCAAATTAGGATAAATATCTATCTGAGACTCCATTTTAGGTTAAGATGGGTTCTGATGGCCAAATTGAAGGTACTAAGCCCTAGAGAATATTTTTATATAATTTTTAGAGGGTTTAGGTAAATTTTATCCTGACAAGAACCTTATTTAATTAAGTGGATCGATTTTTAGGGTTTCAAAAGTCATTTAATTCTCAGAACACACATAAACCATTTTCTGTCTAATCCAACTCACTTGTTATCTTATTAAGACCATTTGACCTTTATTGAGCCCTTGAGAAAACCCGTGGTTATACTTCATTCATGATTTGCTGGTAAAATTACAGTTTTAACCCTAGTTTCTTGTTTTCCCCTCATAATGCTTATGCAATGAGTTATGGTTTTCTGGCAGTTATGTAGGAACATTTATTGACTCAATTAGATTAAAATGAGCTAGTTAGGGCTCATGATGCTGTTCCCATCAATTACGATCATGCAAGGAATAATTCAAACATATTCTGCATGGGCAGAAAATATTATCAAGTTGATCTCCTCGCCTAAATATCTTCCCATCATCATCAAAGGCCCAATCCAAGAATGAAATTACTCCATCCTTATATCTGGTGTAATATGAATCCCGTAATTCAATCCAAGATTTATCCCTTATAACCTAAAATTTAATGTAAATAAATCACTTATTAGGAAGGAAAAGGACTGAATGATGTGTATCTTGATTAGGATTTTCACTTTATAATAGTCTATCCTCAAAGATTTGATCACAACTTAGTTTTGCTTGTTACATGTAACCTTAGTGCTGTGAAATTTCAGCAGCATCTCCCCGCACTTCTCCAATATACCTCCTAATACTAACCTTAGCTAGATTTTCTTTAACACCCAGGTAAGAGTACCACAAGAAACTAGATAAGATTAGTTGGTATAACAAAGAAGAGCAAGAAGAAGCAACGAAAATTTCACCGCACACGGTTACATGTAACGAGCAAAGCTAGGTTGTGATCAAATCTTGGACCTTCTTTAGTTCGATACTTCACCAAACTAAAGTCGATCAAGTCTTATGGCATGCTACAAAGACAACACATCATGCATGTGAGTGAGGTATACATACACTTCCTGCATTATTCGTATAACATGATCATAATCTAGACAGGTGAGTAATTTAGACATAATTTGACTCGGAGGACTTTTACCCTAGGGGTTAGAATACCTAATGTTTGGCCTTGCGTGCATACATCTTCTTTAGCAAGTGTGTGTATCTAAAATAATACTCATAATTGCAATAAAATTAACATTAAACATAAGCAATCATCTGATAAGAAATAAAATTATTTTCATTGAATGCTAAAAAGAAATGTACAAAAATATTTTTTTATCATAACATGATTCAAATAAGCTTTGTAAAGCTTCAAATTTCGACTTGAGTTCAAAGAAGCTCAACTACAAGCCATATGAATCCAAATAAAACATAAATTACTAATAGACATAGGTAATTTCAGAATTAGACTAAAAATTGACTTCTAGATCCTTAGTAGTTCCAATCAAATTATGACATGGATAGACCTTTTACGATCTCAAGAACTCATTAAACTCAAAAAGAAGAGGGATTGATCACTAAAACGCAATGTTCTAGTTCGTCGCCTAAATCCTAAACTAATGGGAACACCATCATGAGACCTAACTAGCTCATTTTGACCCAATGAAGAAAATAAAAGCTTCTACATAACCAACTGAAGGTCCTAATTCACTACATAACCTTTCTGAGAGAAAAATAAGAAACAAGGGGTAAAACTGTAATTTTACCAATGCAGTACAACAACGGGTTTTCTCAAGGACTAAATAAAGGTCAAAGGGTCTTAATAAGATAATAAGTGGGTTGGATCAGACAGAAAAGGGTTTGTGTGTACCCTGTGAATTAAATGACTTCTTGAAATCCTAAAACAGACCCACTTGATTAACTAAGGTTCTAGTCAGGATAAAATTCACCAAAATCCTCTAAAAATCATAGAAAAATATTCTCTAGGGTTTAGAACTTTCAATTTGGCCATTGGAACCCATCTTGACCTAGAATGGGGTCTCAAATAGATATTTATCCTAAATTAGGTTTTTGCATAAATTTTCCAATCAAACATGATAAAACCCAAGATCAAACTTCACCGTTGGATTGCTTAGGTCCAAATTAGGTTTGTACCAAAATTTGAACCCAAGTTGAGTTTGCCTTGACCTAGTTTGCAAAAAGGTCCAGCCTGATCTTTTAAAAGCCTTTACAAAATGCCCCCTAGCTTCATAATTTTCACATTTAGGTCTCTCTGCCATTATATCGGAGGAATCCTACTCCAGCAAGCTTTAGAAGGTGGTTTCTCCCTGATTGCTCAGAGAATCCCCTTCAAAATTGGAAGGGAGATTCTCTAAGAAAATCCCTCCAATGTGAATCCAGTTTGATGCCCTAATTTCTTCCCAATCTCTCATGCAAATGCAAGAGAGATTTGGGTCTCTTTTGAGTTTCCTTCTCCGGCGAGCATGTCTTTCTTGGAAGCTTGGCTTCCAAGCACAAATCCCCCTCCAGAGATCTATTTAAGAAGTCCCAGATCCAACTGCATTCCCCAAGCTTGAATTCAACCAGAGACCCCCTCAAATTCTTCTCTCCTCGTCTGGCCAATTCGCTCGTCAAGCTCTGGTGACCTTCCCTACTCTCCCTCATCATCTGACCACAATACCAATGGCAGGCTCTTCATCCTTACTTTCGTCCGCGTTGCGCAGCACCTGCTGATGCCCTTGTCTCCCTTTCATCCTCGCCGACCGTCTCTCTCTGAGCACCTTCATCTCCGGCGTCAGCAGTATGAGTCCGATGCCATCTTCGTCTCCCCTTCATCTCCTAAACCCTAGCTAAGTTCCCTTTTTCCTCTACTTTCTTTCCACCCTTTACTCTTCCAAATCGACCACTGCCTATCTCCATCACCCTCATCTCCTTCATCTCCGACCACCACCTCCGGCGAGGCTGCTCCACCTCCATTGGTCATTCCACCCCTCGCTGACCAGCCCATAAGCTTCCCCTCATGCCACTAAACACTTCCCCTCAGTTCACACACCACTCCACTCACTCACGCACCTCACTAAACACACCCACACCTACGCACACAGTGTGCCCTAGGCATGCTCGCACAGGCATCTCCACACCACGCCAACCACCCCAGCACATTCACCGTGCCTCGGCGACGCTCCCTGAGCGATCTGATGTGGCCGCGAAGCTGTCTTTGTGATTTCATGTACAGGCGTCATCCCCCATTGCTGACCAAGCTTGAAGCAAGCTTGAGGTCACTCCAGGCTTTGCCAGTTCCAAGCCCCTATCCCAGGCTGCGCGGAAGACTCTCACGCATGACTCCAGGCTCTCAATTCTAGTCAAAGGCCATAGCAGCTGCTGTAATTAGAGGACCACCTCTGCTGCAGGCGTGCAAGAAGAAGGACGTGAGTTTAGTCCCACATCGGCAGCTGTGAAGCGGCCAAAGGCACATAAGTTGAATTTGTGCCATAGCCTTATTGCCTCTGAATCACAGGGTGAGGTCCCTCTCACCTGACTGACCCGATCTCATCTACGCTCAAGTCCTGCGGACCTGGCTGACTCGATCCGACTTGTACTCCTCGCCCACCACCACACGCCGGTAGGCCTGGTCCCAAGTACGTACCTGACCCGAATACCTGAATAACTGTGGCTCTGGGAGAGCGGAACCTAAGAGGGAAAGAGAGGAGAGTTGCGTGTGGGTAGGGGGTAGGTTTTGCTGCAGGCTAAAGAGAAGGAGAAGTGAAGCTGAAGAAGTAGAAGGAGAAGTAAGGGCCACGGTAGATAAAGGCAGAGAAGGAAGAAGCTGAAGCTAAGGAGGAAGAAGGAGAAGCTAAGGAAGAAGGAAGATAGAGGCCAAAGAAAAAGAGAAAGAAAGAGAAGAGGCAGTCGGTAGAGCAAGAAAGAGAAGAGGAAGCAGCAGAGAAAGACAGAGTTAAAGAAAAAAAGAAAAGGAGTAGAAACAGAAGAAGGAAAAAAGAAGAGGAGTTGTAGAAGAGAAGCAAAGAAAAATCAGAAAGAAGGAGCATTGTAGCATCAGTTTAAGTCATCTGATTTACAAATCAGACATCCAATTTGAGTTTAATTCATATTCATATACATTGAGTTCTTTAGTATTTTGTGATCTATTTACTCCCATATTTTTGCATTTTGATATTGATATTATTGCATATTCTTTTAAATTCTGAATTGTGAACTTGATTTCTAAACACTAATTTGCTCCCAATGTTCGACCTCGAACTTTAAATTCGAGTAATAAAATTGAATTTGTTTTGAACGCTTTTTCGGCTGTACTACAACATAATACTTTTAAAACCCGATTCAGCACTCTCAACATTTTGGCACCGTTGCGGGGGAGCAATGAACGATTTAGAATTCTTGATTACAATTTCTGATTTGGTACTAACTTGTTATATCTCTTTATTGTGGTTGTTTCAGGGTGAAGATTCAAAGAAAGATAGTCGCACATCAAACGCTGCAGGGGCAAGTAATTTCTGATTACTCTTTCTCTCTTAAGCCCCTCATTCTGAAAAGGAAAAAAGAGCAAAATCAATTAGGGATATTTGCTTTACATTCTTAGCTAATCCATCAAATGCCTGATTTGATTTCAACAACAAAATCTGATTTGTGCACCCATTTAAGGTAATTAGAGCTACCACATTCTTGTTTGAGCCCTAGATACCACATTTGGCAAACTAAATTGGACCAAGATTAGAGCTAAATTAAGGATTTCAATTTAGGGTTTTCAGAGACACACTTTCCTAAGTAAGAATCAACTCTCCAAAAAGATGTGTGCCTAAACCTTGGTTGAAATGATTTATTCAAGAAAACCTTAAAATTTAGGCTCTTAATCTCACTTGAATTCTAAAAGAAGGGACCCAAAACTTCTCAAAGGACAAATAGGTAAAGTTAACCCACCTTGTTGGGTCAACCAACCTTGAAATTAGGTTACTTTTTGCACTCAATACATCTAAAGTTCAAGTGAAATCTTAAGCACCCTTGCTCTTAATTAAAACTAGTAGACTTAAGAGGTCAAGTCCCCATTTTGGTCTACTTGGAACATCATTGACAAGAGAGGTCGGGTAGGGGAAACCCTGTAACTCGTGGGGGCACTCTACCGTGTAAGGGTCTTTATGGGACTCTCCCTCTCTGGTTGCCCAGGTATTTCTCAGGTGGATGGCTTTCTGACTAAGGGGTATCATCCACCCCGAACCTCTATAGTCATCTAAATTTTTTGGGTGTCTTGATTGGGTCCATCACATTCTACTCTCATCTAGACCATTTGTGCATGTTAGGTAGGAGGTCCTTAAGACCATCCTTGAGGCCTCCTTTAGCTATTCACTTCCGATGAGGCCAAGCCTCGACTTCCGTGTTTGTGCAGCAACCCCATCACATAGACATCTCCTTTGATTCATTGACCCAATTCTCCTTCCATCATCATGGTACAACCTGTAGAAGAAGAGAATAACCTTGAGAACCAACTTCAGTGCCTTAATGATTTATTCCAAGCCTTTGTGAATCCATCATAGCGTCCTATGATGTGAGATCACTACAATCCCGCTAAGGTGGCAATAGAACCTCGAGTCTAAATCCTAGCTAGAGGTCCTAATTCTGAATTGAAGCCCAACATGATTCATGTTATTCCAAAGTTTCACGGGCTCAATTCCGAGGATCCTTTCCAGCACATCAAACAACTCAAGCATCTGGCCTAGACCTTCAGGTTAGATGTCCAAAATCGTGTTATTCTTCTAAAGAAGATGTTCTCCTTCTCTCTCATGGACAAAGCAACTCACTGGTATCAGACTCAAACATGTCCAATCAACACATGTGTTGAATTATAATCCGAGTTTCTGAAAAAGTTCTTCCCAATTGGTCAGATGAATGCTTTACGACACCAGATCATGCACTTCACATAGCAGCTTGGAGAGCCACTTCATGAAGCATGGGACCGTTTCCTGGATCTCATGCGAAAGTGCCCCCATCACGGAGTTCCTAAATGGGAAGTCCATTCTTTTTACCAGGGACTCCATGAAGATATTCATTTATTCGTCAATGCAACCTGCGGAGGAAATATCATGGGTCAACACGAAGACATTGTGTGGGAGATTCTCGAGAATATGTGCAAGAATTCCATCAATAATGACTCCATGGGCTTATTCGACCAGACGAATGTCCGCGCATCGACGAATCCAAGGGGAGCACACGAGACGTAGGGCCTATCCACATCAGTCGACTTGGAATTGATGGCCAGTTGTTTGGACAAGGTCTCTATCATTAAGAAGAAGGTGGATGAGCTAACTCGACATCTGCAGTGAGCCACCTCTGCACAAAACCAGTTCGCATAGCCACCCTCTGGGAGGGAGGCTATGCATAACATCTATCACCGATCTTCTCAGGGGATGGACCCGTATCCACCCCCATCTGACTCTAGGACCGAAGGAAACTCCGATCTTGCCTACTCTAGTTGGGGGAACTCTGAACCATCGTACTCTGATTTTTCTGAGGTTCCTCAAACCTGCGAGGACCTCAACGCCAACCAGAATGACCTATTCTCTAATACCTATAACTCTGGATGGTGGAATCATCCCAATTTCCTATGGGTAGGTGATGGGAATACCATCACGAGCTCTAACTAGCACATTATGACCTATAAAAGAGAATAAAAGCTCCTACATAACCTAAAGGAAGGCCTAATTCAAGGGATTACTGTTCTGGGAAGAAAACATGAAACAAAGGGCAAAATTGTAATTTTACCATAGAAGTACATCAACGAGATTTATCAGGGGCTAAACATAGGTTAAGTAGACTTAATAAGATGAAAAGTGGGATGGTTCAGTCAGAAAAGGGTTATTGTGAGATTTAAGAATTAAATGACATTCTGCAACCCTATAACAAACCCACTTAATTTTACAAGGTTCTGGTCAGGATAAAAATCAACTAAGCCCTCTAAAAATCATTAAAAAATATCCCCTAGGGTTTAGAACCTTCAAATTGGCCTTTGGAACCTATTTTGACCTAGATTGGGGTCTTAGCTCATTATTTGACCTAAATTGGATTTTTGTGTAAAATGTCAAGTCAAACATGGTCAAACCTAAAATCCAACTTCACCATTAGATTCCTTAGGTCCAAATTAGTTTTTTACCAAAATTTGGGCCTAAGGGAAGGTCGCCTTGACCTACTTTGCAAAATAGTCCACCCAATTACATTCTGACCCCTAGCTTTTGAAAACCCTTGCGCAGACCCCCTATCTTCCTCACCACTCTTTGCATTTAGGTCCCTCTGCCATTACAGCGGAGGAATCCTACTCCGGCAAGGATTTGAGGAGGATTTCTCCTCGAATCCTCAGAGATCTCCTCCCAGATTTGGAAGGTAGATTCTCTGAGGAATTCCCTACCGTCTGAACATGATCCCAAGATCGGATTTTCACCCAATCTCTCACGCGAACGCTCGAGAGGATTGGGTATCATTCGCACCTTCCATCTCTAGTGAGATCTTTGCGCTTGGAATCTTGCCTTCCAAGCACAAGGACCTCGGCTAGCAACTATAAAAGAACCCCCTGTCCTTGCTGCATCTTCCAAGCTTATTTTGGCCGCGAATACACCCTTAGTTTCTTCCTCTCTTGTCTTCGGCCAACTGCCTGCAAGCTCCGGTGATCCCTCCTCCCTCTTCTCGTCACTCTGCCACCATACCAGTGGTAGAGTTATCTCCGCCTTGCTCCTCCGCGTCGCACTGTACCCACGCGCACCTCTCCAACCCCTTCCCAATCGCCGTCATCCTCACCTCAGGGCTTTCTTCTCTGACGACGGCACCTACGCGCTGCTCATCCTCTGCCTTTCCCCCTCTGTCCAACTACCCTCAGTAAGTTCCCCTCTCTCTACTCTTCATTTTCCCCCACTTAATTTCATAAAACACCCCTCGATAGCCACCGACCACCTCCGTCTCCCTCACCTCCGGTCGACCACCAACGAGGCAAATCCGTCTCTTTACCCCTCCACACGCCTTGCCACCCACCTCAGAACCTTCGCCATCACTCACTGATCACCATCGACTCCTCCACTGACCGCCACACACACCCCACACCCTCACCCGACACACGCACTTCCACGGTCACAGTCCGACCTAGGAACGCACACCTAGATCGTTTTGCGCCACACCAACCACCACCTCACCTTCACCGTGATACGGTGAAGCTTCCCAAGTTATTTGACGGGGCCGCAAGGCCGTGTTCGTGCGTTTCAGGTTTGAGCATCCGCTGCCATTAGTGACGGATTGAAGGAGCTTGCTTGCTTACTCCAGGTCGTCCCACTCCAGGCAGACGCACCCAGGTGTGCAGAATCCTTCCACGAATCGTTCGCACCCAACAATCAAGGCCTTAGCAACTACAATTGCCCCAATTGGATGGACCTTTCACCCTGCAGGCACGCGAAGAAGCAGGTGGGACTTTAGTCCTACCTCGAAAGTTCTCAACGTAGGTGAGTTACTTAAATTATTTTTGTGTTCTCTATTGCTCTCCTCAAGTCATGGGGTGAGGTCCCTTGCCCACGCCACCTACCTCATCCGCGACCACACCCACGTGGACCTGGCCGACTCGTTTACCCTGCACTGCTCGCGCACTACCCACGTCGGTGCGCCTGGACCCGGGCGCGCATAACCCGACCCGATTACCTGGCTGGCCCTGAGAGAGCGAAGGGAGAAGTAGAGAGAGAGAGCGACGCGGGGGAGGGTAGGGGGTAGATTTTGCTCTGCTCTGTGCAAGGAAAGAAGGAGAAGGAAGAGGCAAGGACTTGTGAAGGCTTAGAAAGAAGAAGTTGTGGAAGAAGCTGAAGGCAGGAGCGGCTAAGGAAGGAAGAAGAAGGACTTGAAGGTAGAAGTCAAGGAAAGAGGAAGAAGCACTGTAGCGGCTGAAGAAAAGGCTGAAGGAAAGAAATCAAAGAAGAGAACAGAAGCCAAGGCAGACAAAGAAGAGAAGAAAAAGAAAGAAGAAGAAGACAAAAGGAAAGAGCCGTAGAGAAAGAAAGGAGAAATCGGAAAAGGAAAGAAGGAAGAAGCCATCAGAGAGAAAGAAGAAAGAAGAGAGAGAACATTATATTTCTTTTTACATCTTCTATTCTCTCTTTAGCTTTCATATACATTGGATCTCATTTATATTATTGTTGAACATCATATTTTGAGTAATTTGAGATTGTGATCTTAGTTTTTAAAATACCAATTTGCTCCCTGTGTTCGACCTCGGATACTTAGGTTTTCAAGTAATAAATTTCTTATTTGTTTTCAAGGCGATTTCACTTATACTGCAATGCACATCTTTTACAATCTGATTCCCCCTCATTAGCATTTTGGTGCTGTTGCCGGGGAGCAACGGGCATTTTAGAAACTTTGATCACAACCTCTGATTCAGTACTAACTTAATCTCTCTCTTTTGCTGTGTTTGTTTTAGGGGAAGAAAAGGAAAGAAAAATAGCCGCACAACAATGACACTAAGGAACAAGTAAACTTTCATTGCCCTTTCTCTTAATCCCCTCAAAATCTGAAAAGGAAAATAAAGAAAAATCAATCTAGGGCTACCTGCTTCCATATTTAGTAATTCACCAAAGTTGCTTGATTTTTATTTCAACATAATTTTGATTGAGCCCTAGATACTATCTTTGAGGCAACTAAATTGGACCAAATAGAGCCAACTTAAGGATTACAAGCTAGGGTTTTTAGAGACACATCTTCTCTTAAGCAAAGAATCAAAATTTTCAAAAAGAGGTGTGCCTAAGCCTTGTTTGAAGAGATTTATCCAAGAGAAACCCTAAGCAAATCAAGCTCTTAATTCACTTGAACCCTAAAAGAAAGGACCTAAAATCTCTCAAAGGAACAAAGAGGTGAAGTTGATCCTTTGGGTCAACAAACCTTAAATTAGGTCACTCTTTGCACTCAAAAGACCTAAAGTTCAAGTGGAACCCTAAGCACCTTGATCTTAACTAAAAGAGGTAGACTTAAGAGGTCAAGGTCCCCATTCTGGTCTACCTGGAATCTTAGTGACAAGAAAGGTCGGGTGGGGGGAAACCTGTAACTCCTGGGGACGCTCTACCATGTAGGGGTCTTTGTGGGACTCTCCTTCTCTGGCTACCCAGGTATTTCTCAAGTGGACGGCCTTTCTGACTAAGGGGTATCATCCGCCCCAAACCTCTATAGTCACCCAACATTTTTTGGGTGTCTCTATTGAGTCCAGCACATTCTAATCTCATCAAATCTTTCACTGCATGTTTGGTAGGAGGTCCTTAAGACCATCCTTAAGGCCTCCTTTAGAAATCCACTCCCGTCGAGGCCAAGCCTCGACACCCTTGTTTGTGCAGCAACCCCACCACATAGATCTCTCCTCTGATTCAGAACCAAGTCCTCCTTCCATCATGGCACAACCCATTGAAGAAGAGAACAACCTTGAGCACCAACTTCAGTGCCTAATGATCTCTTCCAAAACTTTGTGAACTCGCCGCAGCGTCCTATGATGCGAGATCACTATAATACGCTGTGGTTTCAATCGAGCCTCGAGTCCAAATCCCAACTGGAGGTCCTGATTCTGAACTCAAGCCCAATATGATTCATGCCATACCAAAATTCCATGGGCTTAACTCCGATGATCCATTCCAGCACATTAAGCAGCTCAAACATCTGACCCAGACCTTCGGGTCAAATGCACAAAATTGGGATATTTTACTCATGAAGATGTTTTCTTTCTCCCTTATGGACAAGGCTTCTCATTGGTATCAAACTCAGACTGGTCCGATCAACACATGGGTTGAACTCCAGTCTGAATTTTTGAAAAAGTTCTTCCCCGTTGGCCAGACAAATGCCTTGCGCCACCAGATCACTCATTTCACTCAACAATCGGGAGAACCTCTTCATGAGGCAAGGGATCGATGCTTAGATCTCATGCGAAAGTGCCCCCATCACGGAGTTCCTAAATGGGAACAAGTTCAATCTTTTTACCAGGGACTCCATGAAGACATTCGATTATTCGTTAATGCAACCTGCGGAGGAAACATCATGGGTTAACATGAGGACACGGTATGGGAGATTCTTGAAAATATGTGTGAGAACTCCATCAATAATGACTCCATAGGCTTATTCGACCGGACGAATGCCCACGCATCGATGAATCTTAAGGGAGCACATGAGACATAGGGCCTGTCCACATCCGTAGACTTAGAGATGATGGCCAGTCGGTTGGACAAGGTCTCTATCATAGAGAAAAAGGTGGATGAGCTGACTCAGCATCTGCAGTGAGCCACTTCTACATAGAACTCATTCGCACAGCCACCTCTTGCGAGGGAAACTATGCAGAACATCCATCGCCGATCTTCTCAGGGGATGGACCCGTATCCACCCCCGTCTGACTCTTGGACCGAAGGGACCTCCGATCCACTCTATTCTAGTTGGGGAACTCTGAACCCTCATACTCTGACTTTCCTGAGGCTCCTCAGACCTGTGAGGACCTCAGCGCCATCCAGAATGACCCATTCTCCAATACCTATAACCCTGGATGGTGGAATCATCCCAACTTCCAGTGGACGGGAAATTCTCAGAATCAAAGACCACCTTATCAACTTCGTCCACAAGCTCCTCGTCCATATCAGCCACCTCAGCCTCAGTCCAAACCCACCTATCAATCTAGGCCAAACCAAGATCAAATGACTCTTATCCTTCAAGCACTGGTTGACATTCAGAAGACAAATGAGGCAATGCAGAAACAACACAAGGACAAGATCATAGAGGTTCGTAATCAACTCTCCCAGATGGCGAATTCCTGCCAACCTGGCACCCTTCCTTCGCAACCTCTGCCAAACCTAAATAACGTGCCGACCCAAAGGCCCGTTATGAACCCAAATCCAGGCCACGCACATATGATTTATCAGGCCTCTTCTTCGTCACCCGACAGGATGGAAGCTTCGACATCTTATGCGGGATTTCAACAGTAGCCACCCATCTTACCAAACCTAAACCAAGACCAGGTAGGATTAAACTCCGTAACAACTCGTAGTGGTAAAGCAACCCAAGACCTACATTATCCAAACCACTCTAAGCCTAGTAGTAACCCAAGTCCTAGGATAGTTATCCAGGATACCCCTATCCCAGATCAAGAACCTGGACCTATTCTACAGGAACCAACCAAGGTTCCATTTCTCAAGGCCTTGACCAAGGGAAAGAGAATAACCAAACCCGTGGCTCCTGAGAAGGATTTGGTCAAGCTCTTTGAATAGGTCCAGATAAACATCCCCTTGATGGATGCAATCCACCACGTACCGGCTTACGCACAATTTCTGAAAGACATGTGTACACCAAAGCGTAAGCCGCGAACCAAAAGTGGGAGTCCGATCATACTGTCAGAGAAAGCCAGCTCTGTAATATTGAGTAAACTCCCACCCAAGGCTAAAGACCTAGGTACTCCCCTGATTTCATGTAAAATTGGTGATACCTAATTTGACAGAGCCTTGTTAGACTTAGGTGCCTCCATAAACCTAATACCTACATCCCTCCTTGACCACCTTGAAGAGTCCAAGCTTAAACCGACAGAAGTGACATTGTAGTTAGCTGATCGATCCATCAAGTCACCTAAAGGAATACTCGAGGATGTCATTGTTAGGGTACGGGATTTCTACTTCCAGGTGGATTTCATAGTTATAGATATGGATGCACCTGAGAACCTAAGGGATACACTGATTATACTAGGGAGACCTTTTATGGCCACTGCTAGGGCCAACATAAACTGTGAGGAAGGCCAAATAGAATTAAAATTTGGGAACCAAACTCTAAAGATTAACATCTTTAAGGCCTAACAAGGGATTAATTGCGGGGTTATAGAACAAATGTGATATTAAAGACATGGTTGATGAATCGCATACCGAGGACAACCTGATTATCCCCGATCAACCACCAGATGATCAAAACCTGCAAACAGAGGAGTCTGAACCTGATCTAGACACACCCATGACTCCTACCCTTATCCCTGATACACACCCTGAACCGCTCGCTGCTGCTGATAATCCTATCCTGGAACTCAAGCCCCTTCCTGATCATCTGAAGTACGTCTTTTTGGGTTCTAATCATACGTTTCCTGTGATTATCAACTTCAGACTCACCTGACCAGGAATCCCGTCTGATTACTGTTCTCTAGCAACATCGTAGAGCCATTGGATGGACTCTCGATGACTTGACTGGCATAAGCCCCTCTTATTGCACACATTGAATCTACACCAAAGAGGGCACACGACCTTCATGAGAAATGCAGAGACGTTTGAACCCTAATATGTAGGAGGTTGTGAAAAAGGAGATCATTAAGTGGTTAGATGTAGGGATCATCTAGCCGATCTCTGACAGTCGCTGGGTGAGTCCAATCCAGGTTGTGCCTAAGAAGGCCGGACTCACCATCATCACGACTGAAACCGGAGAGGTCATACCGACCCAAATAGCTAACACATGGAGAGTCTACATTGATTATAGAAGACTCAATTCCTCCACAAAGAAGGATCATTTCTCACTACTGTTTATTGATCAGATCCTCGAGAAACTAGCGGGAAATAGGTTCTTCTACTTTCTTGATGGGTACTTCAGTTATAACCAAGTGGTAATCCATCCTGAGGACCAAGAAAAGACCACTTTCACCTGCCCCTTCGGGACTTATGCATTTCGAAGGATGCCGTTCGATCTCTGCAATGCACCCGCAACTTTTCAGCGGTGCATGCTTGCCATATTCTCAGATATGGTAGGCGATTATCTGGAAGTCTTCACGGATGACTTTTTAGTATTTGGAGCATCATTTGACGATTGCCTCTAGCACTTGGTCCAAATACTCAGGCGATGCATTGACGTGAATCTAGTTCTTTCCTGGGAAAAGAGCCATTTCATGGTACCTGAAGGAATCGTCCTAGGACATCTAATTTCGGAGAAAGGCATCCAAGTCGATCGAGCCAAGGTTAACTTGATTTCCAAACTCCCTATGCCTAGCTCAATTAAGGACATCCGATCTTTTCTGGGGCACATCTGTTTTTACTGTCGATTTAACCTTGATTTTTCAAAAATCACGCGTCCCCTAACTACTCTTCTCTCCAAGGATGTACCTTTCGAAATCTCCAAGGAATGCACTCAAGCATTTGAGATCCTTCGTGACCGAGTTACGCAAGCCCCGATCCTACAATCCCCTGATTGGTCTCAACCCTTTGAGATCATGTGCGATGCATCTGACTTCGCTGTAGGAGCAATTTTGGGGCAGAAAATTGATGGGAAACCTGTAGTCATTTACTACGCTAACAAAACACTTGACGAGGCTCAGCGTAACTACACGGTTATTGAGAAAGAGCTACTAGTCGTAGTATTTGCCCTAGAAAAATTTAGATCCTTCCTCCTAGGTTCCCATGTTATCATCTACTCGGATCACATAGCTGTGAGGCATCTCCTTGCAAAGAAGGATGCAAAACCTCGATTAATCCGTTGGATCTTGCTGTTGCAAGAATTTGACCTCGAGATTTACGACAAAGCGAGAAAACAGAACATGGCAGCTGATCACTTGTCCCGCCTTCCTTCTGAGATCATTGACCCTTCCAAACCCATCACGGAACATTTTCCTGATGAGCACCTCCTGACTATCGATACAGAGCTTCGATGGTTTGCTAACATAGTAAACTACTTGGCATCACATCAGATCCCATCCGATTAGTCGAAGGCCAAGAAGGACAAATTGTATTCCGATGCCAAGTATTACCTTTGGGAAGACCCGTATCTATTCCGCATTGGTGCTGATCAAATTATCCGACGATGTGTCGCGGAAGCGGAAATCAAAGACATACTCTCTTTCTACTATGACCAGGCATGCGGTGGACATTTTTCAGGAGACAAAACCACATCAAAAGTCCTCTAGTGTGGCTTTTACTGGCCCACAATTTTCAAGGATGGATACAATCACTGTAAGGCATGTACCCGTTGCCAGACCTTGGGCAACATGAACCATCGAGACATGATGCCTTTACAGCCGATTCTGGTATGTGAAATTTTTGACATTTGGGGGATTGATTTTATGGGACCCTTCCCTATCTCAGAGGGCTTTGAATACATCTTACTCGCTGTTGACTATGTGTCCAAGTGGATCGAAGCCATTCCGACCCGAACCAATGATCACAAAGTTGTTATCAAGTTCATTCTTCTCAAGGTTCGGGATTCCACGCGCAATAATTTTAGATGGAGGGACCCATTTCACAAATGCTCAATTCAGGTCACTGATGACCAAATACGGGGTGTCGCACCGAATCTCTACTCCTTACTGTAGGTTCGGCCCTACCAAGAGGGGTGACGTAATAAAATACGGAAATAAAATATAAAGCAATCTCACAAAAAAATCAATCGCACAAGTACACAAAGATTTTTAGGTGGAAACCCAAACCGGGTGAAAACCACCACCTAACCCTCTCGAGTTAGGATTTTCCGATCAACCTAGTTGATCAAATCCACTAAACGAATCACTTTAAAATGAGGGTGATTCAACCTCAGTACAACCACACTACAAGTACGAGGGTAGCATTCCTCAACCCCTTCTCTCCACGAGAAGGATTTTGTCCCACGAAGGAGACGGGAATTCGCAAAGCTAATACCCAACCAAAATACAAAGATAAAATAAAACAAGTAATCCTATAGAGCCAACAAAGTAATTTAAACCTAGCTTCTATAGGAAATAGGAAACTCCCCTTTGCAAGGAGTGCGTCGACGATGACGCGGGTGCGTGAGCCACGCGATGGCGCAACTGTGCTCTCATGAACAACGGCGGGAGAGTGGATGCGCGAAGGCTTGATGCTCTCAAGAGAATGGAACTAGAGCTTGGAGAGCAAGATCTTTTCTTGGACATCAAAGGGTAGAAAGTATGTAGCTAAATGTATCCAAGTGTGTATTTGTGTTGCAAAGGTTCCCCTCTATTTATAGAGGCCTTAGGAAGGCTTTGGAAGGCTTAGGAAGGGTTCTATAGCTGTTGGGTGCAAAGCCCAAGAGAATCAGGCCGAAATCAGGACAATGATTACATTTGACAAGGTAATAAGACGTCTAACTCTTGCATCAGACGTCTGGAAGGCCACTTTAAGACGTCTGATTCTATGCGGGTTTCCTCCTGACTTGAATCAGATCTAAACAGGGTTTTTGCGCAAGTCCATCAGACGACATACAGGACGTCTGGCACTATGTATGGACGTCTGGAAACCTACTTTTACTGTGGGAAAGGATTTTCCAAACATTGCAACGGCTAGAGAATCTCTGAGAAGAGATTTTGGGTCAGCAGAGGCAAAACGGTCAATTATCAGACGTCTGGACAGTCCTATGGACGTCTGATAAGGCTCTAACGGTCATAATCTTGAGTGTTTGCTAAGCCAGCCAACGGTCCACTAATTGGACGTCTGGCAAAGTCATCAGACGTCTCCTAAGACGTCTGGTCTAAGGTCTGGACGTCTGATTTCATCAAATAGAAAACAAAGTCCAGTCTAATAGTTATCAGACGTCTGAATCAACAGTCAGACGTCTTAAAATACTTTATCAGACGTCTGATTTGGGAATTAGACATCTGGAAATGCTGTTTGAGCCCTATATTGGTTTTATAAGTATTCTACAGAAAACCTAAGTATCCTAAGGTTGTGCCGGTGTTCCTAGGACTATTGTTAGGGTACTTTGAGGCTCTTTAACATAATATTCTAAGAAAAATAAAAAGAGCAAGAAAATAAAGACAAGAGATACAAGAAAGGATTAAAAAGAATCTATCATATTCTTCTTATCTTCTATCTTCAATCTGTCGCTCCACGCGAACCTCCTCTGTTCTTCATTAAGCTCCTCCAAACCATCCTGGATGCGAGCTCGAGTTCCGTCTAAACACGTCCACATTTGCAATTGACCTGAAATCTAGGACTCAAATTGCAAATGTTAAATAACACGTGTTTTGTTATCATCAAAACAAATGATCGTGGTGCTCTAGCACCAACAATCTCCCCCTTTTTGATGATGACAAAATCGTAAATAATAATGCAGAAAAATCCTCCCCCTTTTTGACATTATCAAAAAGGCTTGATTGGTTTTAAATTTCCTATAACTCCCCCTTAAGACATGCTCTTCTATGAATTTATTTTAACAAAGGTGATATTCTCCCCCTTCTTGTAATAACAAGATAGCTATTATTTTTCTCCAACTTTCTAATTGAAATTTAGCTACCTTATATCTCCCCCTTAAAAATTGACAATTAGCTCATCATTTTTCATTTTTTAACTCCCCCTATCTAAATGCTTATAAAAAGATAGGGTTAAGAATTTTACCTCACCTACCATGGCCAATAAAGTGGCCCGAATGGTGGTGGTGGATGCCACATCGGATGGGGCTCCCATCCGTAGCTTGGAGGCTCGGGCATTGGCGCCGGTCTCCAATCTGGTGGTCGACGTGCGGCAGGTCCATTGTTTGTTCGCCGTCTCGTCGGTCTTCTTGTTCTCCTCCTTGGTCTACTCCTTGGTTCTCCCAACTCGAGTTGACCAGCTTTGAGTTTGTAGGTCCAGTCCTTTGTGTTGTAATTATCCCTGAACCCTACAAAACAAGATTCTAATTCTTTTTTCGGTATCCAAGTGGGCTTGGATCCGGATCTGTTAGCGGGTCTCCTTGATGGAGATCCTTTCTCAATCTTAGGGCTATAAAAATTATCTACTTTATTGATTAATTTGTTAGAGTTTTCCCTAAGACATGCAATTTCTTTTTCTATAATACTCATCTTAGTCTTTAAATTAGATATTTCTAACTTTAGACTATCATTTTCCTCAATCAATTTATTATTTTCATTGATGAGGTCTTGATTTTCTAATAATAGGTTATCAATTCTAGGACTAGCTTCTATGTCCTTGAGTTGTTTTTCTAACCTATTATTTTCATTTTTAAGAAAACTAAGGTTCTTTTTAATACTTTTGTTTTCTATTTTAAGTGATTTACTAATCTCAAATAGTTCATTAAAAGCTTCTTGTAAATCCGAGTTTACCTCGTTGTCGCTGTCGCTTCCGCTTTCACTGTCGCTATTGGTTCCTCTGGCCATGAAACCAAAGCAAGCGGTTTCTTCTTTTTTTTCTTCTTCTTCTTCCTCCGAGCTCATCTCTTCATGAGTGTCTTCTACCTTCCTCCATATCTCGTGGGCGGTAGTGCACTCTTGGATTTTCTCGAACTCTTTCGGACTCAACGCGCAATGAAGGGCATTCATTGCCTTTGCGTTGAGTGAAAGCTCTCGAATATGCAGCTGCGAGTAGCCTCCCGCGGGTTTTTCTGGGATCTCAAATGGCGTCTCGCATCTGGCCCAGATCGTGAAGTCGGTGGCTTGAAGCCAGGTCTTCATTCGCAACTTCCAGTAGGGGTAGTTGCTCCCGTCGAAGAACGGCAGACGGGTTGTGGACTGCCCCTCGGAAATCCTGCTTGTGGAACAGCTTCCCTCCATGATCTTCTTGCCGAGTGTTACTTCGAATTCGCATGAACCTGCTCTGATACCAACTGTAGGTTCGGCCCTACCAGGAGGGGTGACGTAATAAAATGCGAAAATAAAATATAAAGCAATCTCACAAAAAAATCAATCGCACAAGTACACAAAGATTTTTAGGTGGAAACCCAAACCGGGTGAAAACCACCACCTAACCCTCTCGAGTTAGGATTTTCCGATCAACCTAGTTGATCAAATCCACAAAACGAATCACTTTAAAACGTGGGTGATTCAACCTCAGTACAACCACGCTACAAGTACGAGGGTAGCGTTCCTCAACCCCTTCTCTCCACGAGAACGATTTTGTCCCACGAAGGAGACGGGAATTCGCAGAGCGAATACCCAACCAAAAGACAAAGATAAAATAAAACAAGTAATCCTATAGAGCCAACAAAGTAATTTAAACCTAGCTTCTATAGGAAATAGGAAACTCCCCTTTGCAAGGAGTGCGTCGACGATGACGTGGGTGCGTGAGCCACGCGATGGCGCAACTGTGCTCTCGTGAACAACGGCGGGAGAGCGGGTGCGCGAAGGCTTGATGCTCTCAAGAGAATGGAACTAGAGCTTGGAGAGCAAGATCTTTTCTTGGACATCAAAGGGTAGAAAGTTTGTAGCTAAGTGTATCCAAGTGTGTATTTGTGTTGCAAAGGTTCCCCTCTATTTATAGAGGCCTTAGGAAGGCTTTGGAAGGCTTAGGAAGGGTTCTATAGCCGTTGGGTGCAAAGCCCAAGAGAATCAGGCCGAAATCAGGACAATGATTACATTTGACAGGGTAATAAGACGTCTAACTCTTGCATCAGACGTCTGGAAGGCCACTTTAAGATGTCTGATTTCAAGGTCAGACGTCTGATTCTATGCGGGTTTCCTCCTGACTTGAATCAGATCTAAACAGGGTTTTTGCGCAAGTCCATCAGACGACATACAGGACGTCTGGCACTATGTATGGACGTCTGGAAACCTACTTTTACTGTGGGAATGGATTTTCCAAACGTTGCAACGGCTAGAGAATCTCTGAGAAGAGATTTTGGGTCAGCTGAGGCAAAACGGTCAATTATCAGACGTCTGGACAGTCCTATGGACGTCTGATAAGTCTCTAACGGTCATAATCTTGAGTGTTTGCTAAGCCAGCCAACGGTCCACTAATTGGACATCTGGCAAAGTCATCAGACGTCTCTTAAGACGTCTGGTCTAAGGTCTGGACGTCTGATTTCATCAAACAGAAAATAAAGTCCAGTCTAATAGTTATCAGACGTCTGAATCAACAGTCAGACGTCTTAAAATACTTTATCAGACATCTGATTTGGGAATTAGACGTCTGGAAATACTGTTTGAGCCCTATATTGGTTTTCTAAGTATTCTACAGAAAACCTAAGTATCCTAGGGTTGTGCCGGTGTTCCTAGGACTACTGTTAGGGTACTTTGAGGCTCTTTAACATAATATTCTAAGGAAAATAAAAAGAGCAAGAAAATAAAGACAAGAGATACAAGAAAGGATTAAAAAGAATCTATCCTATTCTTCTTGTCTTCTATCTTCAATCTGTCGCTCCACGCGAACCTCCTCTGTTCTTCATTAAGCTCCTCCAAACCATCCTGGATGCGAGCTCGAGTTCCGTCTAAACACGTCCACATTTGCAATTGACCTGAAATCTAGGACTCAAATTGCAAATGTTAAATAACACGTGTTTTGTTATCATCAAAACAAATGATCGTGGTGCTCTAGCACCAACACTTACCACCCCTAAACTAATGGTCTAGTTGAGCTATCAAACTGGGAGATCAAGAAAATCCTCCAGGTTACTGTTCGACCTGACAGGAAGGATTGGTCATCCCGACTTTCGGAAGCTTTGTGGGCTTATACGACAGCCCAAAAGACCTAATTAGGTATGTCTCCCTTCAGACAGGTGTACGAGAAGGCATGTCACCTCCCCGTCGAATTGGAGCATAAAGCCTATTGGGCAGTACGGAATTGCAACTTAGATCTTTCTAAGGTTGGAACTCATAGAAAGCTTCAAATGAGCGAGATCGATAAATTACGCCACGACGCGTATGAGAACTCGCGAATTTACAAAGAGTGGGTTAAAGCCTTTCACGACAAGTACATATCTAGAAAGATCTTTCATCCTAGTCAAAAGGTCCTACTCTTTGATGCCCGACTCAAATTATTCCTAGGAAAGCTACGATTTAGATGGATCGGACCCTACCTAGTCCGACAGATCTTTGGAAATGGAGCTGTTGAAATTAGTCCACTCAGCCACGATTCCGAACCCTTCATCGTGAACGACTAGAGACTCAAACCGTTCATTGACAGGACCAATACAAATTTGGCTGAGATATCCTTTATCCTTCATTCTCCCTGATCTCATTGCGCCTAGTCGATGGCGTAAAACTCAGCGCTTAACGGGAGGTAACCCGTCATTCTTTGAAAAACCTGAAATATTTCCTGACATTTCTATGCTGAATTCATATTGCACTTTAGGGTTCATCCATTAGAACAGCCGACTCCACCTCAGGTACCCGTACCCGTGTCTAGAAATCGTTCGCAACAGTCACCTCGACCCGTTCGCTCACCCAACACCTGTCCTAATCAATGAACTATGCTGAATTAGAACCCACCTAATTTACAATGGGGACATTGTAAATCGTAGGCATGGGGGGTATGAAAGTGCAAAATGTTATGAAAACTCATATCAAGAAAATGTTTCAACAAAAAAATCACATATCACAAAAAACACAAAAAATTGAAAAATCTTGAAAAAGAACAAACAAAAAAACTAAGGGGGAAAGAAAACTTTTGGGCTATACAAAACATGAGGAAAAAGAGAAAAATGACAAAAAAGGAGCACAAAATGAAAAAGAAAATGAATAGTCATTAGTAAGAAATTAAGGAATTAACTGAAGTTCTAGACCACATCAAGAAAAAATAAAGAATGGAAAAAGTGCTAATGAGACACAAAAAGATATTAGTAGGAACGTTGATCTTAAGCCTTTTGGGCTAGACTCTTAGGCTTAAAAATTCAAGTATCCGCTAAGATCTAGATAATCCTCAAGAGGTTGGGGAAAATGAGAAGCGTAAGTATTATGTATAAGGCTTAGGGAGTATTCAGCTTCATTAACTGACCTTCAGTTTGCAGGACTCGGTAACCTAAGCACCCTAATCCACACATAGTCTGGTTCAGTGCGCATAACTATCAAAATCACGCAAAAGCATTTAATGTTCTGAAAAAGTTGCCTAGATTAGGAGCGGCCAATCAACACAAGTTGATTTGGACGAGTTCCCAGCGTGGAGAGGTGGGAAATTTCCCTCAAAGATGCGTAACAACATATCATCTCCTGGGGGTTGCCATGGGTGGTGCTATCACGAAGTGTCGATTGCTAGGGACCTTTGAGGATTTATGATGGGGGCGAGGAATCTAATACAGACCGTGTTGAGAAGCCAATCCGAAGCTAGAAATAAAAAGAAAAGAGAGAGAAAATTTTCCAAACAAATAAATCCTCTATCTCTCTCTTACAAAAATGCACTGCAAACTGAACCAAGGCTAAAATATGTCTCAAGCATAGGTGCTTTAACTGCGGAGTGCAATGAACCTTAGGGTAGTTCCTGCAGGCCTTAAAACCTTAACAGAGGACTGAGGCTAAAGCTGGACAAATCCATATTTTCGTTGGTACTTGAGTACCTCTAGGCCTATTGTCGGCATTCTGACCTACTCACAAGAAGAAAAAGAAAAGGCACTTATCATAATTGTGATAGAAACTCATGGTCTAAAATAGACGTTAAAACCTTGAAATTTTACTAAGGGAATAGTAAAAGCTAGGCATGGGAGTATGATGGGAACACCATCATGAGTCCTAACTAGCTCATTTTGACCTAGAAAAGAGAACAAAAGCTCCTACATAACCTAAAGGAAAACCTAATTCAAGGGATTACTGTTCTGGGAAAAAACCATGAAACAAAGGGAAAAACTATAATTTTACCATTTTAGTACATCAATGGGATTTCTCAGGGGCTAAACATAGGTCAAATGGACTTAATAAGAGGAAAAGTGGGATGGTTCAGTTAGAAATGAGTTATTGTGAGATTTAAGAATTAAATGACATTCTGTAACCCTAAAACGAACCTACTTAATTTTACAAGGTTATGGTTAGGATAAAAATCAACTAAACCCTCTAAAAATCATGGAAAAATATCCCCTAGGGTTGAGAACCTTCAAATTGGCCTTTGGAACCTATTTTGACCTAGATTGGGGTCCTAGCTCATTATTTGACCTAAATTGGGTTTTTATGTAAAATGTCCAGTTAAACGTGGTGAAACATAAAATCTAATTTCACCATTGGATTCCTTAGGTCCAAATTAATTTTTTACCAAAATTTAGGCCTAAGGGAAGGTCGCCTTGACCTACTTTGCAAAGTAGTCCATCCAATTACATTCTGACCACTAGCTTTTGGAAACCCTTTGCGTAGACCCCCTATCTTCCTCGCCACTCTTTGCATGTAGGTCCCTTCGCCATTACAGTGGAGGAATCCTACTTCGGCGAGGATTTGAGGAGGATTTCTCCCCGAATCCTCAGAGATCTCCTCCCAGATTTGGAAGGGAGATTCTTTGAGAAATTCCCTACCGTCTGAACATGATCCCAAGATCGAATTTGCACCCAATCTCTCGTGCGAACGCTCGAGAGGATTGGGTATCATTCGGACCTTCCATCTCCAATGAGATCTTTGCACTTGGAAGCTTGCCTTCCATGCACAAGGACCTCAGCCAGCAACTATAAAAGGACCCCCTGTCCTTGCTGCATCTTCCAAGCTTGTTTTGGCCGCGGATACACCCTTAATTTCTTCCTCCCTTGTCTCCAGCCAACTGCCTGCAAGCTTCGACGATCCCTCCTCCCTCTTCTCATCGCTCTACCACCTTACCATTGGTAGAGTTATCTCCTCCTTGCTCCTCCGTGTTGCGCCGTACCCGCGCGTGCCTCTCCGACCCCTTCCCCGTCGCCATCATCCTCACCTCAAGGCTTTCTTCTCGGACGATAGCACCTACATGCTGCTCATCCTCCGCCTTTCCCCCTTCATCCAACTACCCTCAGTAAGTTCCCCTCTCTCTACTTTTCATTTTCCCCCACTTAATTTCATAAAACACCCCTCGATTGCCACCAACCACCTCTGTTTCCCTCACCTCTTGTCGACCACCGGTGAGGCGAATTCGTCGCTTCACCCCTCCACATGCCTCTCCACCCACCTCAAAACCTTTGCCTTCACTTACTGATCACCGTCCACTCCTCCACTGACCGCCACACACGCCCCACACCCTCACCCAACACACGCACTTCCACGGTCACAGTCTGACCTAGGCACGCACACCTAGGCCATTCTGTGCCACACCAACCCCCGCCTCACCTTCGCCATGATACGAAGAAGCTTCCCAGGTTATTTGATAAAGCTGCAAGGCCATGTTCGTGCATTTCAGGTTTGAGCATCCGCTGCCATTAGCGATGGCTTGAAGGAGCTTGCTTGCTTGCTCCAGGTCGTCCCACTCCAGGCAGACGCACCCCAGGTGCGCGGAATCCTTCCATGAACTGTTCGGACCCAGCAATCAATGGCCTTGGCAACTGTAGTCGCCCCAATTGGATGGACCTTTCTCCCTACAGGCGTACGAAGAAGTGGGAGGGACTTTAGTCCTACCTTGGAAGTTCTCAACGCAGGTGAGTTACTTAAATTATTTTTGTGTTCTCTGTTGGTCACCTCAAGTCACGGGGTGAGGTCCCTCGCCCACACCACCTGCCTTGTCCGTGACCACACCCACATGAACCTGGTCGACCCATTTACTTTGCACTCCTCATGCACCACCCACTCCGGTGTGCCTGGACTCGGGCGCGCGTAACCCAACTCGATTACCCGAATGGCTCTGAGAGAGCGAAGAGAGAAATAGAGAGAGAGTGACGTGGGGGAGGGTATGGGTAGGTTTTGCTTCGCTCTGCGCAAGGAAAGAAGGAGAAGGAAGAGGCAAGGACTTGTGAAGGCTTAGAAAGAAGCTGTGGAAGAAGCTGAAGGTAGAAGTGGCTAAGGAAGGAAGAAGGACTTGAAGGCAGAAGTCAAGGAAAGAGGAAGAAGCACTGTAGCAGCTGAAGAAAAGGCTGAAGGAAAGAAATCAAAGAAGAGAACAGAAGCCAAGGTAGACAAAGAAGAGAAGAAAAAGAAAGAAGAAGAAGACAGAAGGAAAGAGCTGTAGAGAAAGAAAGGAGAAATCAGAAAAGGGAAGAAAGAAGAAGCCATCAGAGAGAAAGAAGAAAGAAGAGAGAGAACATTATATTTCTTTTTACATCTTCTATTCTCTCTTTAGCTTTCATATACATTGAATCTCATTTATATTATTGTTGAACATTATATTTTGAGTAATTTGGGATTGTGATCTTAGTTTTTAAAATACCAATTTGCTCCCTGTGTTCGACCGTGGATACTTAGGTTTTCGAGTAATAAATTTCTTATTTGTTTTCAAGGAGATTTCACTTATACTGCAATGCACATCTTTTACAATCCGATTCCACCTTGTTAATAGCGGGAAACAATCAGAATCAGAGACTTCTGTATCAACCCCATCCACAGGCTCCTCGTCCATATTAGTCGCCTCAACCTTGGCCCAACCCTACCTACCAATCCGGGCTAACTCAGACAGATCAAATGACTCTTATCCTTAAGAATCTGGCTGACATTCAAAAGATGAATGCGGCTATGCAGAAATAACATAAAGGCGAGATCATAGAGGTTCGCAATCAACTCACCCAGATGGCAAATTCCTGCCAACTTGGCACACTCCTTCGCAACCTCTACCGAATCCAAATAAAGTGTCGAACCAGAGGCACATTATGAACCCGAATTTGGGCCAAGCCCACATGATTTATCAGGCCCCTTCTGCTCCATCACCTGATGGGATGGAAGCTTCGACATCATACTCGAGATTTCAGCAGCAGCCACCTATTTTACTGACACCGAACAAGAACCAGGCAGGACTAAATTCAATTACAACTCGTGTGGCAAAGCAACACATAACCCACCTTACCTAAAGCACTTTCAGCCTGGCAGTGCTAACCCAAGCCTTAGGATAGTTATCCAGGACACCCCTGTCCCAGATCAAGAACCTGGACCTATTCTAGAGGAACCATCCAAGGTTCCATTTCTTGAGGCTTTGACCAAAGGAAAGAGGACAACCAAACCTGTGGCACCTGAGGAGGATCTGGTCAAGCTCTTTGAACAGGTCCAGATAAACATCCCCTTGATGGATGCAATTCGCCATATACCGGCTTATGCACGATTTCTGAAATACGTGTGTACACCTAAGCGTAAGTCGCGAACCAAAAGTGGGAGCCCAATCGTATTATCAGAGCAAGCCAGCTTTGTAATTTTGAGCAAACTCCCACCTAAGGCAAAAGACCCAGGTACTCCCCTGATTTCCTGTACAATTGGTGATATCCAATTTGATAGAGCTTTATTGGATCTAAAAGCCTCCATAAACCTAATACCTACATCCCTACTTGACGATCTTGAGGAATCTGAGCTAAAACCGACAGAGGTGACATTACAGTTAGCTGATTGATCTATTAAGTCACCTAAAGGAATTCTTGAGGATGTCATTGTTAGGGTTCGGGATTTCTACTTCCCAGTGGACTTTGTAGTCTTGGATATGGATCTTCTAGAAAATCCGAGGAATACACCAATTATACGAGGGAGACCCTTTCTAGCCACTGCTATGGCCAACATAAATTGTGAGGAGGGCCACATTGAACTGAAATTTGGGAATCAAACATTAAAGATTGACATCTTTAAGGCCCAACAAGGGATTAATTGCAATGTTATAGAACAGATATGTGATATCAAGGTTGTGGTTGACGATCCATATATTGAGGAAAACCTGGCTACTTCTAATCAACCACAAGAGGATCAAAACCCACAATTAGAGGAGTCTGAACTTGACCTAGACACACCCATAACTCCCTCCCTTGCTCTTGACACACACCTTGAACCGCCCACTGCTGCTGATAACCCTATTTTGGAACTCAAGCCTCTTCCCGATCATCTAAAGTACATCTTTGTAGGTTTCAATCAAATGTTTCCTGTGATTATCAATTCCAGACTCACACTTGATCAGGAATCTCGTCTGATTACTGTTCTCCAGCAACATCGAAGAGCCATTGGATGGACTCTCGATGATTTGACTGGCATCAGCCCCTCTACTGCACACACCATATCTATACTGAAGAGGGCACACAACCCTCATGTGAAATGCAGAGACGTCTGAATCCTAATCTGCAGGAGGTCGTGAAAAAGGAGATCATCAAGTGGTTAGATGCTGGGATTATCTACCCAATCTCCGACAGTCGATGGGTGAGTCTAATCCAGGTTGTGCCTAAAAAGGCAGGACTCACCGTGATCATGATTGAAATCAGAGAAATCATACTAACCCGTGTGGCGAATTCATGGAGAGTCTACGTTGATTACAGAAGACTCAATACCTCCACAAAGAATGATCATTTCCCACTACCGTTTATTGATCAGATCCTTAAGAAACTAGCGGGAAATAGGTTCTTCTACTTTTAGGATGGGTACTCCGGTTATAACCAGGTGACAATCCATCCTGAGGACTAAGAAAAGACCACTTTCACCTGCCCCTTCAGGACGTATGCGTTCCGAAGGATGCCTTTTGGTCTCTACAATGCACCTGGTACTTTTTAGCGGTGCATGCTTGCCATATTCTTAGATATGGTGGGTGATTATCTGGAAGTCTTCATGGATGACTTTTCAGTATTTGGTGAATCATTTGACGATTGCCTCCTGCACTTGGTCCAGATCCTCAGGCAGTGCATTGATGTGAATCTGGTTCTTTCCTGAGAAAAGAGCCATTTCATGGTGCCTGAAGGAATTGTCTTGGGACATCTCATATCAGAAAAAGGCATCCAGGTTGATCGAGCCAAGGTCAATCTGATTTCCAAACTCCTTATGCCTAGCTCGATCAAGGACATTCGATCCTTTCTAAGGCACGTCAGTTTTTACCGTCGATTCATTCCTGATTTCTCTAAGTAGAATTTTTGCTTTCGAAAATTATGATTAGGAAGATTTATCGTTGTATTTCTACGTGGTAGAAAAATGACTAATCAAAATAATTAGAATTAAAATTAAACCACTCACAGGAGAGCGGGTCATGTCCATAGGGAGACAATAGCTATTACAAACTCATGATAAATAAAAATTATTGTTCACAAATGATTTCCTTAAGAAATTGTGTCGAGAAATCACATTAGTTATGTGTTTTAATGAAAGCACATGCTGAAATTGTGTTTAAGCTGAATAGAAGGGGGTTCAATGTAATATGTACCACAATATAATAAGAATAAATCCTCACAATGGTACTTAAATACAATTACAAATTAAGCTTCTCCTATAGCAAGAATCTTACAAGATTTGAATGGAAATCCACTTAGATTAGGGTTGAGAAATTGATTTGCTTAATAAGCTAAACAATGAAGGAGGTTCTCATAAATTCACCATGATAATTAAATCAGAAAATGTTCACAACGGCATGAATCATAAAAACTAATAGAGGATTTATTGTGCAAAAACAGGGGAGGTTGCTTTGAGCACCTCCACGCACGGAGGAGGTGGAGGTCGGAGAGGAGCTTCTCGTCGGAGGTAGCTACTGTCGGGTCGCTTCTTTTGATGGTGGTGGCAGGACACGGCGTGGCCGGAGGTGGCCTATCGGAGAGCAGGTCGGAGTGGTGCCCGGCGGCCTGCTGAATGCGCATGCCTGCTATGTAAGCTGGAGCTACTGCATGCTGGCAGAGATGCAACAATGGGCAAGCATGCAGGAATGGTGCTACTGCAAGAGGTGCCTGCGCGCGGTGGAGCTGAAGGGCGGTGCTACGCACTATGGAGCTGGAGGGAGGTGCTATGCGTGGTGCGTGCTGCAGGAGGTGAGACGCGTGGAGAAGAGGCGCACACAGGTTGGAAGTGGAGGGCTGTGCTATGCATGGTGCGTGCTGCAGGAGGTGAGGCACGTGGAGAGGAGGTGTGCATGGGCTGGAAGTGGAGGGCTGCTGCGGGTGCAATGAAGGCGCAGCAGGGGGTGCGCACGGCCTTGCTGCTGTGGGCGCTACAACGGGAATGGCGAGGGAATGCAGCACGGTGCGGTTGCTGTAGCGCTTGCTCTGTGCGCGTGGGCAAGGGCCGGTGGGCTGCAGGAGCACGGGTGAGCACGAGGGTACCCTGCTACATGCAAAGGAGGAGCAAGGCACGGGCACTGACGGTGGCGTGGCTGGTGGCTGTACGTGATGACGCTGCGTGCGGCTGAAAGGTTGGGAAATGTTGGGTTTGGTTTTCACATGAAAAAGGGGAGGATGAAGATGAAGAAGGTGGTGCGTGGAGGTAGCGATGGTGTTGATGGTGTTGTGGGGTGAAGAAGCACGGTGATGCAAGTGAGCTCCAGATGGCAGTGTGGCCTATCAGGCCACACGCCCACGGTGGTGGAGGCGACGCTGCCACGGTTGAGGCCGACGGTGATGGAGCGGGAATGTGCTTGATGCACGCACGGTGATGGAATCGGGGTGGAGGCCTACTCTAAACGGCAGCCATTCCTCCTCCTTTGTAGCCATAGCTACAAAGATTTTGAAATTCAAATAGGCCACCGTCGAGTGAATGCTGGATGAGTTAATGCACAGGAGGAGGAGGCGGAGACAGAGCGGTTACCTGCAAAAAGGTGAAGAATAATAATAAAATAATTAGGATTATTTATGCATAACTTCTTAACTTCTATGTTAATTAAAACAATGTATGTAATGCACCTAATTAATTAACTAATCAAATGTATGCAATCCTAGGTTAATTCTAAATGCATTTAGATATGGATGCCACACATGAATTATGCACTTAAGCTAAAAATATGAATTAATTTAATTACATCCTAATGTATGCTATCTAAATGTTAAAATTAACTTAATGTCGAGGCACTTAAATACTTAAATAGCCCACAAATATGGGCTAAGCAAATACCCCCATGCCTAGTTTTTGTTAGTCCCTAGCAAATCTAAGCAATAACCTAGCACTCCAAGTAGACTAGCCAACCTAATTGATCTTCTTCTAGAAACATGTTAAGTTCAAACTTTAGACCTAAGGTTCCCAAGTAGTTGCCAAGTTACAGACTAGGTCGGCTAAAGATGAGTTGCAGGAGTAGGTTTCTCTGATTTCTAACTCTACCCTAGGGTTTATTGATCCTCGAGATTAAAGCATCCGTGCATGTGCATTGGTCTGAGTTATTTGAGATTGGTATGATTGCCAACCTAGAAACGAAAAAGGATTTATATATATATATATTTTTTTATTTGATTCCTCTAAGTCTAACCTTGGATCAGCTATCAACACGGTTTGTGTCGGATTCATTATCCCCATGACCGTACCTCGAAGGGTGCCTGGCTTTCGATGATTCGAGATAGCACCGCTCATAGCAACCCTAAGAACTCCTGGCAATCAACACTTCGAGATAGTATCGCCCATGGATTTTTTAAGCGAATTCAAGTTTGTGGCAATCGGCACTTCGAGATAGGGCCGCCCTTGGTACCTGAACCGCACAATGTGTTTACATGTCCCCAGTAGGAGGGATATCCTAAGAGACAAGTGCCGAGGAGGTAACATGTTATCATCGCATCCTCAAGGTGAGTATATACTCCACCTCTCTTGCAATAGGAACTCTTCCAATCAAATTGTATTTTCAAGCTTCTCCTAAGTCAAAACTAAAAGAACCAACATTTCTTTAAGAAATGAATTAGAGTGATCATTTACACCATACCAAGTGTGTGCGAAATGTGGATGATTAGGTTACGAGGATCCATAAACCAAAATGTAGAACAAGACTCTAGGAACTACCCAGCCTTTAACTCAATCCCTAACTTTCCTTCCTCAACCTCTTGAGGAATGGTCCGCAACTTAACTCCTACTTAAGTTTTTAAGTTCACAAAGGACCCTAAAGGTCTAAAGCTAGTAGCTCAACTTAGCTTCTAAAGTTCGACACCTAGAATCAACTTAGTCTAACCTAAAGTTCTGGTCTGCTTAAGAATGCAGGGCCCAGCCAGTTAAGCTCAATAATACAAATTTTCTTTTTTGTGTGTGTGTTCTTTTTTTTTGAATGCAATATGCATGAATGAATGCAAAATGTAGACATGCTATAAACAGATGCCTCAGGTCCTCTCCCACATTCCTGGTTCAAACAATGTCCTCATTGGAAACAAAATAGTTAAAGGAAGATATTACCTGAGGCGGAGAATGACAGGAGATAAGGCTCCTCAAGAGTAACCTCGTCAACCAGATGGCCATCCAAAGTAATGTATGGTTTTAACCGTTGACCGTTGACGATAAAGGGAGTTGCTGAAGAGGAAAGGCTTTTAATCTCCACAGCTCCATGTGGAAACACTTTAGTGATTATGTAAGGCCCATCCCAATGAGAACTTAATTTCCCTGGAAAAAGCTTAAGTCTGGATTTGAAAAACCAGACTTGTTGGTTGGGATCAAAGGTCTTTCTAGGGATATACTTATCATGTAAGACCTTAGTTCTCTCTTTATAAGCTTGAGAGGTGTCATAAGCATCATTTATCAGCTCCTCAAGCTCACTTAATTCCAGAAGTCGTGCCTTACCCACCTTTTCTAAATCCATGTTAACACTTCGAATAGCCCAAAGTTCCCTATGTTCTAGTTCAACGGGTAAATGGCACGCTTTCCCATACACAATCCGAAAGGGAGATGTACCCAAAGGGATCTTATAGGCAGTTCGATACGCCTACAAAGCATCATCGAGCTTTTGGGACCAGTCTTTCCTATCAGGTCTAACGATCTTTTCTAAAATGTTCTTTATCTCCCTATTCGACACTTCAACCTGGCCACTCTTCTGAGGATGGTAAGGGGTAGCGACCTTGTGAAACACTCCCAGACTCCTGAGTAGCCGATTGAAGTGGTGGTTTCGAAAATGAGGTCCCCCATCACTTATAATGGTCTTGGGACAGCCAAAACGAGATATGATATTAACCTTCACAAATTTCAAAACCACAGAGTGGTCATTTGTGTGCGTAGGAATGGCCTCTATCCATTTAGAGACATAATCAACTGCAACCATGATATATTCATAACCATGGGACGAAGGGAAGGAGCCCATAAAGTCAATTTCCTACACATAAAAAATTTCAATAGATATAATAGGGTGTTGCGGCATCTCATTCCTCTTTCCAATCATTCCAGTCCATTGACATCTAATACAGGCCTTAACAAAATTATAAGAATCCTTAAATAACGAAGGCCACCAAAAACCAGACTGGAGAACCTTAAAGGCAGTTTTCTTAGCACCAAAGTGTCCACAATGAAGTTCATGGCAAAAACTCAACACACTTTGTTGCTCCTCTTCAGGTACACATCATCTCAATACATGGTCTTGTCCAATTCTAAATAATTCAGGCTCTTCCCAATGAAAGTATCTAGCTTGGGAAATGAATCTCTTTCTTTTCTGCTCACCCCAAGAGCTAGGAGTTTCTCCAGTTACCAAGTAATTTACGGTATCAGCATACCAAGGTGAAGTTGGTGTTACCACCATAAGGGTTTCATCAGGAAATGTCTCGCAGATGTCTCCAGATGAAGAGTCATTAAGTGGAAGGCAAGACAGGTGGTTAGCCACAGCATTTTCTACTCCTTTCTTTTCACGTATCTCCAAGTCAAATTCTTGAAGGAGTAGGATCCACCTAATCAGACGTGGCTTAGAATCTTTCTTAGCATTGAGATGCTTCACTGCCACATGATTAGTGAAAATAACCACCTTAGACCCAAGAAGATAAGACCTAAACTTCTCTAGAGCAAGAACTACAGCAAGTAATTCCTTTTCAGTGACAGTATAGTTTTTCTATGGTTCGGTTAAAGTCTTGCTGGCATAATGCAGCACATGGGGTCTTCCCTCAACCCTTTGCCCAAGCACTACTCCCACTACATAATCTGAAGCATCACACATCAGCTCAAATGGGAGTGTCCAATCAGGAGCTTGGAGAATAGGCACAGAGATCAAGGCCTCCTTTAGAGTTTGAAAGGCCTCGGCACACTTTGAATCAAAATTGAAGGAAGATTCCTTCACCAACAGGTCACAAAGTGGCCTAAAAATTTTACTGAAATTTTTAATAAGGCACTTATAAAAGCTAGCATGGCCCAGAAAAGATTTAATCTATTTGACATTCGTGGGCAATGGGAGTTTGGAAATAGAATCAATCTTGGCTTTATCTACTTCCAAGCCTCGCTCAAACACAACATGCCCAAGTATAATTCCTTTCTATACCATGAAGTGGCTTTTCTCCCAGCTGAGGACTAAACCATTCTCCTTACATCGCTTCAACACATTCTCCAGGTGAAGGAGACACTGGTCGAAAGATGAGCCATAAATGCAGAAGTCATCCATAAACACTTCAACACACTCATCAATCATGTTTGCAAAATGGACATCATACACTGCTGGAAGGTTGCAGGGGCATTACATAATCCAAATGACATACGCCTGAATGCAAAGGTACCATAAGGACTCGTGAACGTCGTCTTCTCCTGGTCATCAAGGAAGACTGCAACCTGGTTGTACCTAGAATATCCATCGAGAAAGCAATAATACTTATTCCCTGCCAATTTCTTGAGAATTTGATCAATAAAAGGCAATGGAAAGTGATCCTTCTGGGTAGTGGTGTTCAGCTTGTGGTAATCAATACAGACCCTCCATCCAGTTAAGGGTCTAGTCACAACTTGTTCACCTTGGTCATTAAATTCCATAGTAAAGCCTACCTTCTTTGGCACCACATGAATAGGACTTACCCATTTACTATCTGCAATGGGATATATGATCCCAGCGTCCAACCACTTCAGGATTTCCTTTTTAACCACCTCCCTCATATTAGGGTTCAAATGTCTTTGCATGTCCCTAAATGGCTTGATGGAATCATCAGTATAAATGTGGTACATGCAGAGTGTAGAGTCTATACCCTTAATGTCAGCAATGCTCCAAGCAATAGCTTCCTTGTGCCTAGACAAGCATTCAATCAGGGCTCCCTCCTGTGCCTCAGATAGCACAGCCGAAATGATAATGGGGAGAATATCATTGGCACCTAAGAAAATGTACTTGCGAGTGTTAGGGAGGGGTTTCAACTCAAGGTCAGGGGCTTGTATGGTTGAGGGTTTCATAATAGATGTTCCCATCTCAGGTAGTAGATCTACCTTGGGTAGAGATGAAGGGGAAAGAGACTCAACAGAAACACCCAGCAACTCCTCAAGTTCTAGTATATCCCCTTCATATTCCTCCAAGAGATGGGAATGCTTATTTAGCATGACATGTTGAAGGGGGTCATCATATAACATTGCAGGGGTTGTCTCTTCAATCAGGTCATCTATCACCTCAACTTGAGAACAATCCTCAAGCCCGGCTTGTTTATAAGCATCAAACACATTAAGCCAAATTTTCTTGTTCCCAAAGCCCATTTTCAATGCCCTAGTATTGCAATTGATTGAAGCATGCGAAGTTGCAAGGAAGGGGTGGCCCAAAATGATGGAGGGTTTAGTTGGCTTGTTGGTAGGGTCAGTATCCAAAACTAAGAAGTCGACGGGGAAGAAGAAATCCTCCACTCTCACGAGGACATCTTCCAAAATTCCCCACGGTGTTTTAAGTGATCGATCAACAATTTAGAGGATTACCGGGCTAGGCTTCAAATTGCCTCCCCCAAGTTGTTCATACACGTAGCTCGAAAGGATGTTCACCCCTGCACCCAGATCAAGTAGAGCGTCATCAATCTGTAAGTCACCAATAACCACTGAGATGTATGGGGCTCCTAGGTCCTTAAGTTTTGGGTTTGCCATGTTGAACAATTGAGCTAACAGAATCAGGCAGGACAACTTTTGATTGGACCTGTTTCCTAGATTACCACTTTTTCGTGTACAGGTCCTTTAAGAAGCAGGCATAAGATGGAATCTGCCTGATAGCTTCAAGCAAAGGCAGGTTAATCTGCACTTGCTTGAAAGTTTCCATGATCTCATCTGTCTTATCTTTGGCTCCAAATGAGCCAGCAGAAGTCTGCCCAGAAGTGGATAAGCGCTCTACAAAGGGCACTCTCAATCTCTGGGTGGAAGGGTTGTCATGTCGAGTAAGGGGTGGAACGGGGGCAACTTCTTTCGGTGAGGTGATTTCAAGCAGAGGAGATTTGGGCAAGTCTTCTCCGATGGGGGTGAAAGTCGGGGTGGATGGTTTTTCAGAGGAAAGAATCTTAAGAAGGAACTTCCCAAGGGAAGAAATGGCTGGTCAAAGAAGCCTTAAGGAATATTTCATTCCAACAAATCAAGCTGGCCCTACACTAAGTAGACCTGGAGGGGACAATCCTTATGAGATCAAAAGGAATTCACCGAGGTCTATTCCATGGTGAAGCTACAGGGCGTTACTAATGATGCTCAAATGCGGACCCTCTTTCCTTTCTCCCTCAAGGACAAAGCCAAGTATTGGTATCATACCCTTGATGATATCAACACTTGGGATGCTTTGAAGAAGGAGTTTTTGAAGAAGTACTTCCCCATGAGAAAAACAAATCACTTTAGGAGAGAAATTATGAGTTTTGTTCAAAAGGATGGGGAAGCATTCCATGATATGTGGGAGTGCTTTAATGACCTGTTGAGACTTTACCCACATCACCAGGTGCCTAGGTGGCAATTGGTTGAAAGGTTCTACACCGGACTTACTGATTCGCACAGGTAGACTGTGGATGGTGCCTGTGCAGGAACCTTTCTATCTAGGACTGAGGATGAAGCTTGGAACCTTTTTGATACTTTGAGTGAGAATTCTATTCACTTGAATTCTGCCTACATGGATAGAAAATCCACTCTCATGCAAAGAAAGTTGGAGGCGAATGAGGCAAGGGACACCCAGAATTTAGCCTATCAGATTCAATTGTTGAATCAAAACATGGAAAGGCTTATGTCGAGCCTGGGCCAATTGGTATCTAACACCTCCACATCACAAGCTTCTGAATGCTCCATTTGCCAAGGCAATACACACGCCACTGTGGATTGCCACTTGGCCTCCCAATTCCCTGAGCTTGTACAGGCAGATTCAAATGTTGCTCAAGGGTTCCATCCTAGACCTCATAATGACCCTTTTTCCAACACTTATAATGAGGGATGGAGGAATCACCTAAACTTTTCCTGGAGACAAGGAAATGTTTCAAATTCAGGGAATTATAAACCACAACCCTTTCAAAATCAACAAATGAACCAACCTCAAACCATTGACCAACCTAAGACCTCTGAGATGGATGAATTGAAGGCAATGTTGAGAACTAAGCAAGAAAGTCAAAGTGCCATCATCCAATCTCATGACAAGGCTATACATGAAATGAAATCGCAGATAGGACACCTTGTTGAGGCCGTTAGACAGAGGAAAACTGGGAAGCTTCCCAGTGCTGCTGAGGAGAATCCTAAAGGAAAAGGGATTGTTTTTAGGGAGCATGCTCAGGCGATGACTATTCTGAGGAGTGGGAAAGAAATTTCCAAACCCGATGCTCCTATAGTCTCACAGGTCCTTGATTTTTAGTATTCCTCCTTAACTTAAAATTCTTTTTCAAGAAAATATGTGACCACTTGTTAGATCTTTTCAATTCAATTAGTTGGTCTTGCAATTAAATCCAAATGCACATGCGTGAACAATATAGAATGCACAGAAATAGGATGTACCTTTCCTCTAGCAATCAGCAATTCAAGATGCACGCAAATGCAAACAAAATAAACCTAAATGGTTGTCCTAAGGCAGGCAGCTTCTTTCTTTTTTTTTTTGTTTTTGTTTAGCTACTTATACACAAGCAAAGAAAATGATAAACAACCACAAAACAAAATAAAAACCTAGATCTAAAGAAAAGGGAACAGGCTCCCGAAAATTATTACTCAACACGAGCCTAAAGCAAAATCAAGGAACAAACCCCTAAAAATGTACCCCAGAACAAGGGTTTCAAACCAAATGTGCAATGAAAATTAAGTTCTAAAACCTAAATTCTATCTACTGAAAAAAAATCAACGGAGATGAAGATGATCATTCCAGATGTCCTCCTTCGGTGGTTGAGACAAGGCCCACCACAGTGCGTCGAGCTCCTACCCTAAAAAATGGAGCTCCCAGTGTCTGAGAAGTGGAAACAAGGTCCACCTCAACGTAGCTGAGGCTGGTGCAACAACTTGTCAAGCAGATATGAGTAGCTCGCACTAAAAAGATCGAAGTTAAATATGCCTCAAAAAATAATGTGTGAACCTCAAGCAAGTTTAACAGGCTCGTTGCCTCCCCGGTAATGGCGCCATTTGACGAGTCGAATTTTCACTTTCGAAAATTATGATTAAGAAGATTTATCGTTGTATTTCTAAGTGGTGGAAAAATGACTAATCAAAATAATTAGAATTAAAATTAAACCACTCATAGGAGAGCGAGTCGTGTCCATAGGGAGGCAATAGCTATTACAAACTCGAGATAAATAAAAATTATTGTTCACAAATGATTTCCTTAAGAAATTGTGTCAAGAAATCGCATTAGTTATGTGTTTTAATGAAAGCACATGCTGAAATCGTGTTTAAGCCAAATAGGAGGGGGTTCAATGTAATATGTACCACAATATACTAAGAATAAAATCCTCACAATGGTACTTAAATATAATTACAAATTAAGCTTCTCTTATAGCAAGAATCTTCCAAGATTTGAATGGAAATCCACTTAGATTAAGGTTGAGAAATTGATTTGCTTAATAAGCTAAACAATGAAGGAGGTTCTCATAAATTCACCATGATAATTAAATCAGAAAATGAAATTCACAATGGCATGAATTGTGAAAACTAATAGAGGATTTACTATGCAAAAACATGGGAGGTTGCTTTGAGCTCCTCCACACACGGAGGAGGTGGAGGTCGGAGAGGAGCTTCTTGTCGGAGGTAGCTGTTGTCGGGCCTCTTCTTTTGATGGTGGCGGTGGGACACGGCGTGGTCGGATGTGGCCAGTCGGAGAGGAGGTCGGAGTGGTGCCCGGTGACCTGCTGAATGCATGTGCTTGCTGTGTGAGTTGGAGCTACTACACGCTGGCGGAGACGTAATGAGGGGTAGGCACACGGGAATGGCGCTGCTGCAAGAGGTGCCTACTCATGGTGGAGCTGAAGGGTGGTGCTGCGCGCTATGGAGGTGGAGGGCGGTGCTGCACGTGGTGCGTGCTGCATGAGGTGAGGCACGTGGAGAGGAGGCACGCGCGGGCTGGAAGTGGAGGGCTGTGCTACGCGTGGTGCGTGCTACAGGAGGTGAGGCGCATGGAAAGGAGGCGCACGCAGGGTGGAAGTGGAGGGCTACTGTGGGTGTGATGGAGGCGCAGCAAGGGGCATGCATGGCCCTGCTGCTGTGGGTGCTGCTGCGGGAATGGTGAGGGAGCGCAACACTGTGTGGCTGCTGTAGCGTGTGTTTTGCGCTCGCGGGCGAGGGCCGGTGGGTTGGAGGAGCGTGGGTGCGTGCGAGGGTACCCTGCTACATGCAAGGGAGGAGCAAGGCACGGGCACTGATGGTGGCGTGGCTGGTGGCTATGCGTGATGATGCTGTATGTGACTGAAAGGTTGGGAAATGTTGGGTTTGGTTTTCACATGAAATAGGGGAAGATGACGACGAAGGTGGTGCGTGGAGGTAGCGGTGGTGTTGATGGTGTTGTGGGGTGAAGCACGGTGATGCAAGTGAGCTCCGGATGACAGTGTGGCCTGTCACACCACACACCCACGGTGGTGGAGGCTTACTGCCACGGTTGAGGCCGACGGTGGTGGAGCGGAAATGTGCTTGATGCACTCACGGTGATGGAATCAGGGTGGAGGCCTGCTCTAAATGGCAACCATTCCTCCTCCTTTGTAGCCACAACTACAAAGATTTTGAAATTCAAACAGGCCACCATCGAGTAAATGATGGATGAGTGAATGCACAGGAGGAAGAGGTGGAGATGGAGCAGTTATCTGTAAAAAGGAGGAGAAGAAGAATAATAAAATAATTAGGATTACTTATACATAACCCCTTAACTTCTATGTTAATTAAAACAATGTATGTAATGCACCTAATTAATTAACTAATCAAATGTATGCAATCCTAGGTTAATTCTAAATGCATTTAGATATGACTGCCACACATGAATTATGCACTTAAGTTAAAAATATGAATTAATTTAATTACATCCTAATGTATGCTATCTAAATGTTAAAATTAACTTAATGTCGAGGCACTTAAATACTTAAATAGCCCATAAATATGGGCTAATCAGGCACACCCCACATTCATTCAATGAAATTTACACTATGCGGGCACACCCCACATCTAATAAAAACCTATTGTTGATTGTGGAAAACTACGCGTTCGCAATTGGATTTGAAAACCCGTCGTTGTAGTTCAAGTCGCAAAGAAATCCGTTCAACAAATAAAATTTATACCGAAAAATTTATAAAGAAATTTCGGGTCGAACATAGGGAGGCTGCGTCGATCTCAAAATCTACAGTTATTTTTTTTGTATTTTGTTTAAAGGGCGAAATAATCACAATGGAAGCAATATAAATAATAAGAGAAAGAGAGAGAGAAAGAACAATCACTTGGTATTGAATAATGTTTTTACAACTAAGAAAGCGAGAAATGATTACACTAGAAAGCAGGAAATTGTTACAACTAGAAAGCAGAAAAATTCTAGTCTAGAAAGCGGAGAAAGAAGGGAGAGAGAAGTTATCCTCCTCAACGATCGCTTGGAGGATGAGCTGGACGAGACAACGTGTGGAAGACGAGGAATGGAGTAGGAAGAAGGACGAAGCAGGAGGAACGGGAATGAAGCAGCACGTCGTCGTCGTCGTAGGATCTGCTTCTGGTACGGGGGTGAAAACTTGATTTTAGCTCTTGAGGAGCATCCCGGGTGTGGAACAAGCTTCTCTTAAGCTTTGGAGAGGGAGAGAGAAGGAAGGGATCAGAAATTCGTAGGGTAGGGGTCTCCTTTTATAGTTGCAAGGAGTAGGGGCATTTTGGTCATTACAACATTAAAAACATTAATTTAGGACCTTTAGTGACGGATAAATTTGTCACTAAAGGCCTGAATGTGGCCGACGTGTGTGTGCCACGCGTGCGCCCCCTCGCCTTCGCTGCCTTAATCCCTACGCATGACCGCGTGCACTCAACCGTCCAATCAAGAGATCAGACAGCTTAAAACGCTTCTCACTAGTGCCTTAAAATCTTCACTACCACGCGCCCGCATGCGATCGACTGTTCGCACTACGCATCTGATTGCGCATGGGTGCTATCGGTTAATCTGTGCTGCTCAATGCGAATCGCACGGCTCCGATTGCATGCTCGCACGTAAGGAGGCGATGCTACGCTTGCGACTCGAACCCGCGCCTCTTGCCTTCGCAGCGCCTTAACCGCTGCACTATGCGTGCAGTTGAGGCACGTGGATGAATTTGTGCACGCGTGCGTGCAGCCATTGGATGAAGATCCAACGGCCCAGATCCATCGCGTTGGTGAGGAAGAAGAGCAGAGGCGGGTCCTTGGGGCCGATTGGCAGTGGGATGGTGCCACGTGGTGCCATCTTGGTCGTCCATCTTTTGAGTGTTGTAGATGATGCCACGGGTGTTGGATTGGATCGATTTTCATGCCGCTAGGCTACGATCATTGATCTAAACCCATCCGTATGGTCAGATTTGTCATCTGAGGTGCGAATTAACACCATCTTGGCCCTTGATCTTTAGGGTTCCTCGATCTCTATCTGGTGCTACGGATGTCTAATCAGGGCGATCTTGGAGTTGTTGAACTCCAATCATCACCTTGATCAGATCCGTATGGTTGGATCTTCGATCCGAGGCCCCGATTAACAAGTTGCCTTGTCCCTAGCCATAAAAAGGAGACAATTACTATACAATTTGTACAACTTGATCTAAATGCATAATTATGCATGTCATGCACTATTTACAGTGTATAATGCTAATGTGACACTAAGAACATGCATTAATAGACATTTTAGGTTAATCAGATGTATGCACATCACACCCCCATGCCTATCTTTTGCTAGTTCCTAGAAAAAACTACATGCTATTTATAAAAGAATTAGGTTGGATTACTCGGGCATAAATCATTTTCAACATTAAGAAATTTTTACTTAGGACCTGAACTTTCAAAGACACAATGCTCGAGTATTTGCTAAAATGCAGACCGCCTCAAGCCCTCGCTTTATTCAAAGGAAGATCTCTTTTTTTCTTTTTCTTCTTTTCTAATTTTTTTGGATTTTTGAGTTTATGGTTATAGAGTGGCTTTCTACAGCCGCTCAACCCACCTAAGATTTGATATGAACCTTAAGTTATAAGTATCTTTTTGTAAATGTGGTAGACTCGTTGATCGGCAATCAGAACGAATTTTGGGTTTCTACGCCCATAGGTGACCTTAAAAAGAGAGTTTTGCCTAAAGGTGTATCTTTATGACCGATAGCTTTCTCCCTACTTTTATTTTTTTATGGGGTCAACACAAGGGTGAATCCAGTGTATATCTCCCCAGCTTATTCTACTTCTCCACTTCTTCCTAAGTGTTTTGGGAATTTTTAGTGCATTTCTTGAGCTGGGTTCTAGGCAACCGATCGATGAGCTATTACCACCAACAACTTTCTAGCCATACTTGTGCGGCGAAGTGTAGCTTATTTCTTTTTGTTTCTTTTTGTTTCTTTTCTCCTTTTCTTTATTTTTTTTTTAAGTAAGTGGCTTCCCTGGTCTAAGATTTACCTAAAGGCAGTAAGAAGAGAGTGGTCCAGTGACTGGGCTCTGGACAACCTACCTATGGGTTGTTACCCACGATAACTTGCCAGCCATATCACCCTAGAAGGTTCATTAGCTACCCAATTTCCGTCAAAACCGTCGAACAACGAGTTAGTGATGAATAGTGTATAGATGCTTAGACTTAAAGTTCCCTCAAATCAGAGGATGGGTTGATAAGTCGTGTACTTATCACCCAAACTTATTTAATCAAATTAAAATAGAATTCAAGATGGCGAGAACTCGAAAAACAAATCTACATTTTAGTGGATACTAATACAAATGGTTGTATTGTAATGATGTGATGATGTATGCGTTGTAGTATGTTGTGATTTGAAACATCATGAGTGTCATTGTGGTGAGTTGTAGGAGTACCAGTCATTACAACCATTATTATTATTTACTTATCTAATTTTTACTGGTTTTATTCCAGGTCGTTCACTGGGAGGCAATTTATTGAATTACATCGCTCTTTGATCTCAAAATTATCCTCTAATTCCAAAAGGAATCCTTACATCTTATTAAAGAATGAATGAATGTGGACATTGTTTATCTACTTAATAAGAATCAATTGTAATGATTGCAAAAACTAACTATAAATAAGCACCAAACAATTTATTACTATACTTTGAACTATGTCTTTACAAGTTATAGTATTAATACTTACATGAAAGTACACAATAGACTAAGATTACATAGTATATTAACTTAACTTACTAGTCTGTTATCTACAGTAACACATACAATAGTTTTAGTAACAGACATAAGCGCCGCTGGATCCCAGAAAACACTATATACAAACCTAAGGAGGGAAACTGGGGTCTATAGCGACACTTAGGGTGACATTTTATTCTGTTAGTAAATATATGGGTATAAATAATTGGCTATACTACGTATACATATATATATATATATTTATATCTTTTTCTTGTATTTGTATTTACGTATGTACATCTTCTGTCTCTCTCTATTACTTAACACACATCTTCTTCAGATGTTATTCCTTTGTTATACTTTGTTTTTGCCTTAACAAGTTTCAGATACAGCGGCGTAAAGGTGATTAATCAACCATCATTAGTTCTCTTTAAGCAGTTAAAAATGTGTTTAATTTGCGGGCGCGCTTTTTGAGGGATACACAGCACCCAAAGGGTGGGACCAAACCTCTACTAAGTGTGCCCTAATTCTCATTAGGCCGCTTAATTACGTTTTTCTTTCTTAACTCAGCGCAGGGCCTCAGGCCCACGCCACACGCTTCTCAGGCCCCCGGCCCCCACACAATGTTCGTATATTCACCACATATGCTCAGACAGAATGCTCAATCGGATCGGGTATGCATGAAATGTTCTTCGATTTCGGGCGCTCGGCACCCGTGACGATTGAACATACGGAAACACGAATTCATGTTATACCGCTGCGTGCGGTTTACAGCGCACGATGTGGCGCTATTCTAGCACCACATCTGCGCTGGAAACCTGCGCTCAGCTGCGGCTGGAAGCTATTTTGGCCCTCAATTTGAGGGCCATAAATTATTAAAAAAAATAAAATAAATTATGGAATATAAAGTATTTACATAATACTATATAATTGTTCAATTAATTTTGAATTTTAAATAGATTTACTATATAAATAAATTCATTAAAGTGGGCTATTTTTACATGCTGATTTAGATGCTTTCTTGGTTAATTACTTATAAATTAGTTAGCATATGGTCTAATTGACCTTATACAGAGTTAGATTACATACATAAGTATTTTATACATATTTTTATTATATTTTTTTTCGAATTAATTTCTGTTTTATTTATGTTTAAGTAGCAGTTTTTGGCTGTTTAACTTATAAACTAAGTTAAAGTAGTATACAAAAGGTATAAATATACTTTAACTAGTTTAAATTACTTAAGATATATTAACCTAAGTCTACATATTCAATTAACTTAATTATAACCCTAAATTACTAATTTATCTAATTTAATTTAACAATTTAGCTGTTGGCTTAATAAATTCATTATTTATTATATATAAAAGATTTAATTAAGGTACAGGATTTAATATACTTATAATCTACATATATATAGATATATACAATTTTATACAATATACAATATGCTACATATATACTTATAGAGTAATATACTATTTCTATACTTACTGCCCATATCCATATATATATATAGATAGTATTTTAATTCAGATTTCAGTATACAGTATACTTACATAGTTAGTTATACAGTTATATATGTATATATACTGTCCAAGAGGTGATTAATTATATACACATACATTTCAGTATATATGTATATATACTTACATAGTTATTATGTACATTATAGTTAGAGTTAGTTGTATATGTATATATACAGTATCAAAATTCAGTATACTTATAGTTAGATTTCAGTAGGAGGTGAGAAAGGAAGGATTAATTATGTTCAATTTTCTTTTCTAACAGCAGCCGAAGCTACTGTCCAAGAGATGAGAAGGGGAATGGTGTTTAATTTTCTCTTTTCTACAGCAGCTTAAGCCACTGTCAAATGGGCTAACTGCTGCAGCAGTTAGTCCATTTGAGAAGGAAGGTGAATCCAAATGGTGAGAAGGGAAGGGTTTGGAAAGAAGGAAATATGTAGCTGCAAGATGCAGCAATTTACTGTGTTACTGGGATTAAAGTCAATCAAAATCAACTGAAAAGCAAATAAGTAAATCCCAAATCTGACAAGGGTTCAATTTCTCACGAAAATCAATAAATGTCTCAATTCAGATGCCCAAAAACCCTCATCAAAAACCTCATTTCAGATAAAACCCACAAATATCACTGAATCAACTCTTCCTAATGCTATAGACAGCATGAAGGAAGAATTAATTCAATGAAATATAGCCATAAGATCAAATCCCAGTTTCTTGAAACCTTAAGGAGTATTGAAAACTCCTTAGGTTAGGAAATCATCAGACAAACCAGACATCCATAAAAAAAACTTATGAATGCAAGATCAGATTTTAAATTACCACAGTAATTATCCTTAGATCTGACTTGCATTCAATGCATTCAAGACATTATCAAAACATATTTAAGTATGGCTCTTCTGAGATGATTTCTGCCACCAGAAATCCTCTCAGAATCCTTGCCAACAGGGAATTCAAATCAACTTCAATTTGTCAGATCAGGTAGTAAATCTAGAAAGCTTAAAATCCTTAAAATCCACATTGAGGAGAAATCTGACAAACTGAAAAATTCAACCCATAATCAAGGGCTTTTGTGATCAAAGATGAGGTGGGTGAGAAGCCCCTTAGGTGCTGGTGACGCCAATTTCAAATCTGAGGTTGAAAACCAACCAGATCTGAAATTGGATCAGAGTGTGTGGGTGAAAGATGAGAAAAATCTGTCGTGAAAAAATCAGAACTGGATTGTGAAAAAAAATGGAGGGAGATAATTTGAAACATGGTTTGATGAATTCTTCCCCTCTGATCTGGACTGATCAGAGGAGGTGAGGGGAGGGAATTTAAGCCTAATTCTATTACTACAGCTACTTTAACCTACAACAAAAATTAAACATTAACAATTATGCTAATTCTACTCTAAACTACTTAACTATAGCTAAAACTAATTATCCAGAATTAAAAACCTAATCGAACAGGAAGAATGGGACCTATGGGCCCTTAGCCGGTGGCTAAGGAGGAAGAAAGGAGGAAGATGACTCCAGCAGAGGGAAGAGTCTGCTAGTGAGGCTCCAGGGTTGTCCTCAGGTGCTACGAAGTCCTTAGCGACGAGGAGTGTCGAGAGAAGGTGATGATTTCATTGTCGATGGCTGTGGAATCAGAGGCTGGATGGGGAGGAGAGACTGGAGTGGACGAATTGATTGCTAAGAGGTGTAGGAGGGAGCGATCCCTTACGCGCGACACCACTGAGGTGCTTAAGTAGCATGCTCAGTGGCTGAGATCACCGCGCAGGTGAAGATAATCAAAATGCAACAGGCGGTGAGGATGTGAGGGGTGGAGCGTGCGGTGAGCTGAGCACAAGATCTGACCGTCAGATGAGATATGGGGAGAGAGGTGAACACATGCACCTAATTTCTCAAAAGTTCCATTCGAATCCAACCGCAGATCAAGATCTGAAGAGCGACGGATGGCTGAGATTGGCCGTGTTCTTCGAGCGCTACAGTGCGCGTAAAGAGCAGCAGGCTTCTCTTTGAAATGAAGGAAATTTTGCAGACATACCCTTGAACAAAGGGGTAGAAGAATAGCGTGTAGGCCCAAAAGTGAAAATAACTATAACTGGAAGGGCCCTGCAGCCTTTCAAAAGGGTCCCTACGGCTTACAAGTAGGTCCAAAGAGGGGTTTTTAAGGGTAAGAGTAATGCATGAAGGACCTAAGTGTAAACTACCTATTTCATAACCTAAATGATGTCCAATTGCCTTCAAATTTTTATATGTGCTTAATTGAACATTTAAGACATTGATTATACTTCTGATTTGGTCTTTCAAACTTATTTATGTGTTCAATTGATGCATGGATCATCATTTGTGTTTTGCATTCAGAATATCTCATTTTGTGACCTAATTATGAAATTTTAACACAGAGTAAAGGTTTTAGGTCTTTTTCTTTAATTCCCACACTTAACCCTTTTTATCTATTAATTTGATATTGTTTTACTTAGTGTCTAGCTTAATTTCAGCTTTTTAGCCATGATGAGTAGGCACTCATCAGATACCCGGGCTGATTAAGCCCAAAGACCTGAAGGGTCTTAGTGTTCACATCCTACTGTAATATTTCCTAAGATTGAAAGGTCCTAATGTCCAAGTTTTCCTTTTTAATTCAAGTTTTTTTTTATGTATATATAAGAAGACAAATAGAATTTACAAAAGTTCCACAGAGCTGACAAAATGATTCAGAAATGAATCCACCCCCCATGCCTAGCTGATGCAATGTCTGCATTGAGAATAAAAGACATGAGAGGAAGGGTAGAGTGCAGAAGATATCACCTGAATATGAAGCTTGGGTCAGCTCTGAGTTAGACTGTACAACTACTGAGTTTAATGCCATCAGCTAGGTGAAGTCCAGCCAAAGAAGTCACAACATGGCTAGAGCAACTGTGTTTGAGATGGGTTCTGGAATAGTACGGTCAATAACAGGTTTCAGACGTTGACCGTTGACTTTGAATGAATTACCCGTCTTCGGGTCAGAGATCTAAATAGCTCCGTTTGGAAATATCTGATCGATAATGAACGGGCCATTCCACTTAAACCTAAGTTTGTTGGGAAAGTGCTTAAGTCGAGAATCGAATAGCCAGACCTTCTGGTTTGGCTCAAAGCTCTTGCGGGAAATCAATTGGTCATGAAGAGCTTTAGTCTGAGCCTTGTAGATCTTGGCATTCTTATACGCATCATTTTTAAGCTCCTCCAACTCAGATAGTTGGAGTTTCCTGGTCTTCCCGGCTAAACTTAGATCTAGATTGCATTGCTTGATTACCCAGAGTGCCATATGTTCAATTTCTATGGGTAAATGGCACGCCCTTCCATACACCAGATGAAATGGAGACATGTCAATGGGCATTTTATATGCCGTACGGTAGGCCCAAAGAGCGTCCTCAAGCTTTTGAGTCCAGTCTTTGCGATCAGGCCTAACCGGTTTCTGCATAATATTCTTGATCTCCCGATTAGAGATCTCGGCTTGTCCATTCGTATGGGGATGGTAAGGTGCGGAGATTTTGTGATTAACCCTGTAATTTGCCAATAAATTACGGAACTGGGCATTAGTGAAATGAGTGCCACCATCGCTGATGATGGCCCTCGAAATCCCGAATCGATTGAAAATGTTCTTCTTGACGAAATCGATGACCTCCTTGTGGTCATTGTTTTGGGTGTGAATAGCCTCGATCCACTTGGACACGTAATCAACAGCGACGAGAATGTACTGATGTCCAAATGAAGGGAGGAAGGGTCCCATGAAGTCGATGCCCCAAATGTCAAAGATTTCGACGGGAAGAATCGAGTTTAGGGGCATCATATCTCTCTTGGTTATGCTCCCAAGTGTCTGGCATCGGGAACATGACCTCGAGAATTCCTGGGCATCCTTGAATAAAGATGGCCAATAGAATCCAGATTGCAAAATTTTTGCAGCCATCTTTTTCCCGGAGAAGTGTCCACCACATGCAGATGCATGTCAGAACTCGAGTATCCTCTTGAATTCATTCTCTGAAATGCATCGGCGAATAATTTGATCATAGCCAATGTGGTATAGTTTAGGGTCCTCCCAGAAGTACTATTTGGCCTCAGATTTGAGTCTATCCCATTGTTGCTTGTTCCAATCTTGGGGGATTTGACCAACGGCCAAATAGTTGATGATGTCAGCAAACCACGGGGTTTGGACACCTGAAACTGTAAGAATGGTTTCATTCAGAAAAGTATCAGCAATCGGAATGTCCGGACGAGAAGAATCACTCAGAAGTCTCGACAAATGATCTGCCACCACATTCTGTACCCCGGATTTATCCTTGATTTCAAGATCAAATTCTTGAAGCAGAAGAATCCAACGAATAAGCCAGGTTTGGCATCCTTTTTGGCCAAGAGATGTCTCAAGGCCGAGTGGTCAGTATATATGATGACATGAGACCCTAAAAGATAGGCCCTGAATTTCTCCAAAGCAAATACTACAGCTAGTAATTCCTTCTCAGCAACAGTGTAATTCTTTTAGGACTCATCCAGAGTTTTACTAGCATAGTAGATGACAGAGGGCTTCCTATCAACTTTCTGACCCAAAATAGCCTCGACCACATAATCAGAAGTGTCGGTCATGATCTCAAAAGGGGCTGTCCAAACCGGCGGTTGCAACACTGGAGCACAAGTGACTACCATTTTAAGAAAATCGAATGCCTTACGGCATGATTCGTCAAAATCAAACGGCGTTTCTTTGGTGAGAAGATTGCTCAGAGGACGAGCAACCTTCGAAAAGTCTTTGATGAATCTCCTGTAGAATCCCACATGACCAAGAAATGATCGAACTTGTTTGATAGATGTGGGAAGAGGAAGTTTAGCGATAGCATCAACCTTAGCTTTGTCTAGTTCGATTCCCCATTTAGAGATTACATGACCTAAGATGATGCCTTCTTATGTCATGAAATGACTCTTTTCCCAGCTAAGGACCAGTCTTGTTTTGATGCAACGTTTAAGAATCATTTCAAGATTAGCTAGACAAGAGTTAAATGATTCTCCAAAAATAGAGAAATCGTCCATGAAGACTTCCATAAACTCTCCTACCATGTCAGAGAATATAGCCAGCATACATCTTTGAAAAGTCGCAGGTGCATTGCATAAGCCGAATGGCATCCTACGGAAAGCAAAGGTTCCATAGGGACAGGTGAAAGTAGTTTTTTCCTGATCCTCGAGATGGATAGGAACTTGGTTGTATCCCGAGTACCCATCAAGGAAACATAAGTACTTCTACCCGACTAGTCTTTCAAGGATTTGATCAATAAAAGGTAGAGGGAAATGATCCTTTTTCGTGGCTGTGTTCAGCTTCCTGTAATCGATACAGACCCCCCAAGAGGAAGCTGAATGAGTTGTGGCAGATTCTCCTTTCTCATTAGTCACAACGGTAATCCCGACGTTCTTGGGAACAATCTGCACGTAACTTACCCAAGGACTATCAGAGATTGGATAAATGATTCCTGCATCGAGCCACTTGATAATCTCTTTCTTGACCACTTCTCGCATATTCGGGTTTAATCTCCTCTGCATTTGGAGAGAAGGGCGGGATCCATCTTCCAAAAATATTCTGTGATTGGAATAAGATGGCTCGATCCCCCTAAGGTCATGAATGGTCCAACCAATTGCCTCCTTGTGTTCCTTCAGGACCTTAATCAGTTTAATCTCCTACTCCTTTGTTAATTTAGCATTGATAATCACAGGGAGCGTCTTATGTGGTCTTAAAAACTGATATTTCAGATTCTCAAGCAATGATTTTAGTTCAAGCTGGGGCAGGTTGATGATTGAAGGTAAGGAAGATGCTGATGAAGACTCATTAAGAAGAAGAGGTTGAGAGTGAACAAAATCAATGACCTCTTTAGAAGATGGCGGGTTTGCCATAGAGGGTTGTGGGTCCAAATGATCATCAGAGGAGAAACTTTCAAATGCAGAAACCACCATAAAAGTTTTGATATTCACATTATCATCCTCAAGTTCCTCAATAAATCCACAATCCTGAAATTTGTTAATCGCCTTAAAAATATCCAATTTCATTCTTTGATCCCTAAAGGCTATTTCCGTGCTACCGCTTTCACAATTAATGTTGGCCTTGGCGGTAGCCAGGAATGGACACCCCAGAATGATGGGCGTGTTCCCCAGATTTTCAGGTACATCCATGTCAAGGATAAGGAAATTTACAGGAAAATAGAAATCCTTAACCTTAACAATAACATCTTCAATAACGCCTCGCAGATTTGTGACCGAACAGTCCACTAACTACAGCGTTACTGAAGTCAGCCGAAGTTCACCTAATCCAAACTTCTCATAAAGAGAAGTCAAAATTAGTTTAATGAATGCACCCAGATCCAGCAATGCTCTATCAAAGGTATAATCTCCAATGACACAAGAAATCAAAGGAGCACCTGGATCTCTCTTTTTCTGAGGAAGGTGATGCAGGATAACAGAACTAGCCTGCTCGGAGAGTACCACCTTCCTCGGAACAGATTCTCTTGACTTACACTTCTATGTACATAAATCCTTTAAAAATTTTGTGTAAGATAGTATATGTTTGATAGTGTCGAGGAGCGGGATATTAATCTCGACATTCTTGAAAATATTTAGAAGCTCCTCATTACTATTAACAGACTTCTTCCTTGATCTAATCAAGGCCTCAGGAGAAGGAACATGAGTTGGATCTTTGGAATCAGGTTCCTAAGCCTTGATTTCTTCTTTAGAGTTCCCCTTTCTCTCCTCAGGTTCTTTAGGATTCAGTAAATCAAAATAGTGTGGTTGTGGATCCTAAGTTTGTTTACCACTCCTCAAGGTAACAGAATTAGTAGATGCATACGGGTTTGGGTCTTGGGGAGGGTTAGGAAAGATTGGAGGGGCTTCATTAGCCAAGAACCGTTGATTTGCGGAAGAAGAAGAGGAAGGACCCTGCTCAACCACCTAAGCATGTGCGTGTAGGTCCCTCTGATTCCTGTACCCATGGGCTTGATTGCCCAGATTTTGGATATTATGCTGGTTGGCTACGGGTTGAGATGGTAGAGATCCGAGTTGACGAGAATTAGCTATGAGCCTGGTTTGCAAGTTGTCCAGCGAGGTTTTCATTTGCTGTATGAGCTGGAGCATAGATCCTTGCATCTCTACCATTTGTTGATTCAAATCAGCCTGCCCTACGGGTTGACAGGCATTCCAAGCTGGCTGATCGACCTGATTTGGGGGCAACTGAGTATAAACATGACCCTAACCCATTGGTCGTTGCGGAGCATAGTTGCTGGGTTGAAATTGGGTCTGCTACTTGATAACACTGCACAAGGGGGTGATAATTATGTTGAATAGGGCCCATCTTAAGAATAAAAGGCACAATATAAGTAGAATGGGAGCATTGCATGCATCATGTACCAAGATTGCTTATAAAATTGTATTAATGGCCATTTGTGTAAGCACTTGTCAAAGCAGGCCTCAGATGAGCAATCGGACCACACGGATGGATTCAGAACGACGAACGGAGTCCAACGGACTCAAGATCGGCCAAATCCGACATCCGGAGCTCCTACAATGGGTCCAAGAAGTTCTGACCGTTGATCTAGAGATCAACGGCCCTCATTACGCCACGTCACCCCTGCTCCACTGCACGCCGCTCTCCCTTCAGCTGAGATCAAATCTCGATCGTCGATCTTCAATCGGATGGCTGAGACTCGCGCGCTCGCCCGCAATCGCCGCGACAAAGCGCGGGCATGGCGCAATAGTTAGTGTGCACGCCCGCCCGCACGCGACGCAGGTTCGAGCAGCTCAGTGTGTGAAATCGAAGACGAAGGAAGCGCATGGCGAAATTGGGCCGCCCGATCAACAGCGGGCGGCCGAGATTGCGCCATACGGTGCGCCCACAGATCGCGAGCACCCACGCGCGTGCGAACGTCGGGCGACGACGCCCGCACACATGCGCGCCCGAGGCGCGATCCAAGCGCAGCCAAGGAGAGATCTCAACCGTCCGATCTTCTATCGGACGGCTCTCACGCAGCGGCCGCGGATCGAGCGTGAAGAAGAACGGCACGGGCGGTTGACCGACGGGCTGGAGGGCTTCACCGATGCTTTTGGAGTGGTTTTAACGACGTCCCGGACGTCGCTAAAGCCCCTTCTTCTTTTAGAAAGCCCTTAACCCTATTTAAACCCCCTCCAACCACTCATTCAAGGCATTCACTTCCCTTGCAACTACACCACCCCTCTCTTAGCTAACTTTAGGCCCTCTTGTAATCGCCGGAGACGACAAGCCACCGACGGAGCCTCCTCCACTGCCGTGGCTGCCTCATCGCTCTCCCTCTTCTCTCTCTCTCTTTTAAGCTTTCCATTACTTTTGTTTGAGCATGTATTTAATGTTGTAAGCTATGAACTAAAAGTGCATGATTAATGAAGTTATTTTCTGTTCAGTTGTTACTTCAATTTCTATTTAAGTTGCATGATCAAACAAGAAACACTCTAACCCTATCTCTCTCTCTTTCTATTTCTCTCTCGCTTTTCGAACTGCACCTCCGCAACCAAAACTCCGCGCTTTTCGTGACAACAAGTGATAAGAAAAATCCGATTTTCACACCTCCCTGAGACCGACACTCAGACTCACCTCCGTTTATTTACTTTAAAACCGGCATTGCAAGTGCGACTATAGCGACACTTCTTAACACACGCACGTCAGTTTTTGGCACCGTTGGTTTGTTTTGTCACCTCCATTCCACATTCATTCTCACATCGTCTAATGCCCTATTTTCCTTTTTACTTGATGGTTGCAGGAATTCGGCACGTGGACGGCGAAGCGACGCATCCCACGACAGTAGCAAGGGAGTAGGCGCTACGAGGACCGATAGTGAGTAACTCTTCTCTCATGATTGTTTGCTTGCGTGAAAAAACTAAAAAAAATTATAAAAGTTGAAAAAAATTGGCATGGTGTATGATTGCTTAACCCACATCCTTAACACATCACCCCATAAAAAAATGTACACTAACATTCTGAATAAATTCTTGGAGTGTTCTTTTCTTTTTCTTGAGTGGTGTTTGTGAAGCCACCGTGAGTTGACTTGGGCCGCACCACTCAACCCTAAAACTGACTCATCTAATAGAAGCTGCATGATCATTAGGATGAGTACATTAGGGTTTTAGAGCCTCTACAGAATAAAAGGAAATCTACTTTCACTGAATTATGTGCAGATCTTGACATGCCCACTGAAACTTATTTGAAAACATTAAGACACGTCAACCCTAAAAAAATACTAAAGTAAGGATGAAACACTAAAAAACACCACATCTTAAAAATCATTCCTTGAAAACCATGTTTTGATAGAAGCACACACTTTGAAAGTGGAAAATTAAGAGGCACCACCCCAATCAATGCCTCATCACATAACCCTAGCACAAGCACTATCCTAGCCCTTTAAAACTGAGTAGACGTGCCCTAGGCAGGACTGAGTTAAGTCTCGAAAGGTAAGGTTTTGTTCACTGGGCACTTGGCTTTCTTCCCTTGGTAGAATCTGATGACTAGGCTGCGGGGCAGTGTCAAAAGACCGCGGTTGTGGGGTCTACAGAACTAGAGGCGCAAGCCAAAGGAAGAACCTTCCCTGCAATCCCCTCGTAATCAATCTGGCTAGATTAGCCTTGGGAAGGGGAGTCCAGTGCTTACGAACTTAATAACCCTTTGTGAGATTTCTAGTCCTCCTAAGGAATACACTATAAGGACTGGGCTTGTGTGCTTGATTGAAACACATTTCTCGCATCTATCGCCCTCCGCATCCCCTCCTGCTCTTCTCTAGTGTATGCACGGGAGACGCTCACTACATCCCGAGTTGTGTGTTTTGGGGCAGGAATCTAGGCGACGTAATTCTATTGGAAACATGGCTGAACCTAGGGTAGATGAGGCTGAGGATCAACCCCCACCAGACGCTATGGCCATCATCCAAGCCCAAATTAATGCTAACCACCGGCTCCAGCAACAACAAATCCACACCATCATGCAAGCCATACAACGGTTACAGAACCCACAAGAACAACCACCACCACCTTTCCAAGACATACCAGGGCAACCACCACTTGATATACCACCATTTCAGGATCAGCCGAGGCCCCTCTGCGATTTCTATATCCCTCTGCTATTAGAGTCAAGCCACACCTTAGGATCCCTGAGGGGGGAGATGATTTTGAGCTGAAACCGAATGTCTTAAGTCTGATCTAGAGCCACTTTCATGGAAGCTCAAATGAGGACCCCTTTCAGCACCTAGAGGATCTCGACCGCATAGCGCGAACTGTGAAACCTAGGAACATTAGCCTTGACATTGTTCTAATCAAGATGATTCCCTTCTCATTAAGAGACAAGGCTTCTCATTAGCTTAGAACCCTAGGTAGACACATCACCACCTGGGAAGAAATGAGGCATGCATTTTTAAAGAAATTCTTCCCCATAGGAAAGACCAATGCCCTCAGAAGAGCTATTACTACCTTTACACTCCAGGGTGTGGAACAATTTCATGAGGCGTGGGAAAGATTTAATGAACTCTTGAGGAAATGCCCACACCATGAAGTACCAAGGTGGCAATTGGCCCAGATTTTCTACCATGGTCTGGACAGCAACCTGCAGAACTTCGTCGATGCCTCATGCGGGGGGAACTTCCTGAACAAAGACGAGGAGAGCACGTTTGAGCTATGAGCGAGAATTCGCTCAACAATGCCTCTATGACCTAGTTCAACAGGTCTAGTGAACCCCATGGTGGGATTTATGAGGTACAAGAAAATTCTGGAATGGTTGACATCGACATCATTGCCAGGAAATTGGATCGAGTGGAATTAGTGGACAAAAAGATTGATGAGCTACTGAACCAGACCAGGAACCCCTTACAGATTTTCTCCCTAGCAAAGGGAGCGCATAATATTGACCTGGTCCAGCCCTTAACCCAACTGAACCTGGAACAACCCCTAACCACGTTCCAGGGAGGGACCTTTGCTCCCTCAACCCTTGATTACTCCCTTCCCTCTTCATCAACATTGGCTAACCTAGAAGATGTGCAAGCTGTCCAAGGTTATGTGAAACCTGACCCTTTCTCCAACACTTACAACACCGGCTGGCGTAACCACCCCAACTTTGGTTGGACAAACCAGAAACCATCGCAATTCCAAAACCAGCCCAGGCCAAACTAGCAGCCACACTTGCCCCCCTATCAGCAAGGACCACCAGTTAGACCCCAATGTAATTAGAATAGGGCGGCCCCTCCCCCACAAAACCGAATGGATACCCTAATAAAGATGATGGCTGACATGAACCAAAAACATCAGGAAGAAATGGCCTTGGTAAAGGGATAGTTAAGCCAACTCTTGGACTGTAAACAACAAGGATCCCTACCTTCCCAACCACAACCGAACCCGTGAAACATAATTAACAGAGGCCCCAATTCTCAAGGGTTCCAAAGCAACCCCGGGTAGGCTCATATGGTCTAGCCAGCCCTGCAAACACCTCCTGGGTTTATTGCTTCTTCGTCCTCATCTTCTCAAGGATCAACCCATGGCCCCAATGCCTCTGCGAATGCGGTGACCTTGAGAAGCGGCATCAAAACCCAGGATCCCAAATGGATGACTCTCCCTGAGACTTCACCTGCTGAAATACCCGACTTAGAAGAGGCACCAACCAAGGACCTAGACATAGAACCAATCCACATTCAGATACCCTACCCTGAGGCCTTGGAAACAATCAAGAAAAAGAAGAATGTTGTGGAAACTGAGGAGCTGTTGGAAATCTTTAAGCAAGTACAGATTAATATTCCGCTCCTTGAAGCCGTCAAACATATCCCTACTTACGCCAAGTTTTTAAAGGATGCCTGTACACCCAAGCATAAGCCGAGACCTCAAGCACCTAAGAAGGTTGTGCTCTCTGAACAAGCAAGTTCCGTAATATCAAGCAACCTTCCACTCAAGCGAACTGACCCAGGAGCACCCCTGATTTCCTGCAATATCGGGGACAAGATGTTTGATAGAGCACTCCTGGACCTAAGTGCTTCTATCAATCTGATTCCAACAACCCTGTACCACCAATTTGATTTTGGAGAACTGACACCAACCCCTATCACCATCCAGTTGGCTGATGATTAGTGAAAACCCCGAAGGGGGTTGTCGAGGATGTGATTGTATGGGTCAAGGACTTCTATTTCCCGGTCGACTTTTTGGTGCTCGACATGGAAGTCCCTAAAAAATTACAGAACACACCCGTAATCTTAGGCAGACCTTTCTTAGCTACGGCTAAGGCAAACATTGATTGCGACACGGGATGTATGGAAATCGCCTTCGGGGATAGGAAAATGCAATTGGATATCTTCCGGGCGACAAAGTCTTTTGATTGCGATTGCGTTGAGGAACATGATCGCGTGGAAACTCTAATCGAGAAATGCCTCACCCTCAGTTCTGTATCAGACCACCAAACCCGTAGTGACTGTTCTGACCCGTCACCATCATTACCCGTGGACCTCTGTAAGGCTGAGTACCATCACACGACACCATTTGAGGAGATCGATGTTGATCAACTCCTGCCCTTTCCCTTCCCATCGACTGTGGTTCCACCCGCACCTGAACTTAAACCATTGCCCGAGAATCTCAAGTATGTCTTCCTGGGACCTGACCAGACCTTCCCAGTGATTATTAATTCTCATCTAACCAAGGATCAGGAACTCAGGTTGACTGCGACCCTTTTAGAACATCGGGCCGCCATTGGTTGGACCATTTCAGACTTAAGAGGAATTAGCCCCACCTATTGCACCCATAAGATTTACCTGGAAGACGGGGCACGACCTTTCCGCCAGATGCAGAGACATTTAAACCCAAACATGTGGGAGGTTGTTAAAAAAGAAATTATCAAGTGGCTTGACGCCGACATCATATATCTTATCGTCGATAGCCCCTGGGTGAGCCCCACTCAAGTGGTTCCAAAGAAAGCTGGGCTCACCGTTGTCACCAATGATCATGGTGAATCCATCCCCACCCGCACCACCACCACATGGCGGGTGTGTATTGATTATAGAAAGCTCAATGAAGCCACTAAGAAGGATCATTTCCCCTTGCCATTCATTGACCAAATCCTTGAAAGATTGGCAGGGCAGAAGTATTTTTGCTTCCTAGATGGATATTTAAGATATAACCAAGTCGCAATTGCTCCGGAAGATCAGGAAAAGACCACATTCACTTGCCCGTATGGCACGTTTGCATTCCGTCGAATGCCGTTCGGGTTATGCAACGCACCTGCGATCTTCCAACGTTGCATGCTAGCCATTTTTCAGAAATGGTGGGTGAATAATTAGAGGTCTTTATGAATGATTTCTCTGTATTCGGGAATTCATTCGACCATTGTCTGAGCAACTTGGAGAAAATCCTGAAACGATGGATCGAGGTTAACCTAGTGTTAAGTTGGGAAAAGAGCCATTTTATGGTTCAAGAAGGAATTATCCTCGGTCACATCGTATAGCATAGGGGCATCGAGGTAGATCAGGCTAAGGTTGATTTAATTTCCAAACTTCCTCCACCTAGCTCGGTCCGACAGATTCACTCCTTCCTAGGACATGTTGGCTTCTACCGAAGGTTCATTAAATATTTTTCCAAGCTTTCCAAACCCTTGACCGACCTTCTAGCCAACGATGCCCTATTCCACATGTCTTCTGATTGCATCTAGGCTTATCACACCCTCTGGGACTTAGTCTCCACCGCACCTATACTTCAACCCCAGATTGGTCCCAGGACTTTGAGATTATGTGTGATGCATTAGATTTTGCCATAGGCGCTATCCTGGGACAAAGGCAAGACAAGAAGCCCATGGTGATCTACTACGCGAGCAAAACGTTGGACGAGGCCCAACGAAATTATACGGTCATAGAGAAAGAGTTGCTCGCTGTAGTCTTTGGACTTGAAAAGTTCCGATCGTACTTGCTAGGATCCCACATGACTATTTACACTGACCATTCAGCCATCTAGCACCTGTTGGCCAAGAAGGAGGCAAAGCCCAGGCTCATCAGATGGATCCTACTTTTGCAGGAATTTGACCTGGAAATCTGAGACAAGGCCGGATCAAAGAATGTGGTGGCTGACCACTTGTCTAGACTTCATCCAGACCACATTGGGCCCTCCCTACCTCTATTTGATGCCTTCCCTGATGAACACATCCTGGCTGTGCAAGACAAGAAAATGCCATGGTATGCTAACTACGTCAACTACCTGGTTGTAGGACAAACCCCGCACAGCTGGTCCAGATAGCAACGGGATAGGTTCTTGGCTGAGGCCAAGCACTATTTCTGGGATGATCCCATGTTGTTTCTCCTCTGTGCTGACCAGATCATCAGGAGGTGTATCCCCAAAGACGAAGTTCAAAGTGTGCTTTCCTTCTGTCATGACCAGGCTTGTGGTGGCCACTTCTCTGGAAAGAAAATAGCTGCAAAAGTTTTGCAGTCTGGATTTTACTGGCTGTCCCTATTTAAGGATGCACACAACTTTGCCAAGACTTGATCACGCTGCCAAACCCTGGGTACAATGACCAAGAAAGATATGATGCCTCTTCAGCCCATTTTGATTATCGAAATCTTCGACGTTTGGGGTATCGATTTTATGGGCTCTTGTCCACCATCCAACGGCTTCAAGTACATCTTGGTCTCGGTAGACTATGTTTCCAAATGGATTGAAGCTGTCGCCGCCCGCCGATGCAATCACAGGACTATCATGGACTTTGTTAAGAACATCTTTTCCTGGTTTGGAATACCCAAGGCCATGATTAGTGATGGTGGAAGCCATTTTATCCATTCCCAATTCTGTGCCCTACTTGGAAAATACGGGGTGAACCACCGCATTGCTACCCCGTACATCCGCAAACAAATGGGCAAACCGAGGTCACAAATAGACAAATCAAGAACATTTTACAGAAGACTGTGAGACGTAACAGGAAAGACTGGTCCACACGACTTGATGATGCCCTGTGGGCATACAGGACCGCTTTCAAGACCCCGATGGGCATGTAGCCTTATCGCCTGGTCTTTGGCAAAGCTTGCCATCTTCCTGTCGAATTGGAACACCGGGCTTACTGGGCTGTCAAGCAATGTAACATGGATTCCCAGTTAGCGGTGCGCAGAGGATGCTCCAATTATCTGAGCTTGAAGAAATTCGTCGAGACGCCTTTGACAATAGTCGACTGTATAAGGAGAAAATAAAAGCCTTCCATGAGTGACTCATTCATAGAAAAACCTTTGAGCCTAACCAGCAAGTCTGGCTGTTTGATGCCCGCCTAAAACTCTTCCCGAGGAAACTCAGGTCCAAATGGATAGGACCTTTTCAGGTGGTTAAGCCCTACTCTAATGGGGCGGTTGAAATCGCTGATCCTAACACTGGGCACACTTTTACAGTTAATGGTCAAAGATTGAAGCATTTCCTGGCCTAGGTTCCCCCAAAGGAGAGTGTCACCCTCGTTAAGGGATGGCACGGAGCATCGCCCAGCTGGAGGCGTTAAACTTAGTGCTTCCTGGGAGGCAACCAAGAGGATTCAGACTGATCTGGTATTTTACGTCACTCAGGTACTATCTTTTTGAACCCTTATGCATCCATGTACTTGCCAATGAGGACATTGTCCAACTTAAGCATGGGGGGGTGATAAATTATATAATCCTGAGCTCATTTAATCAGTCTAAATCAAATAAAAAAAAAAATTGAATTTAGGAAGAAAACTTTGGCATTAGAAACTTGTCAATAGTGGGAAATAATATAAAAAGAACTTAAACACTTAGACTTTTCAGGCCTTCAGGCTTAATCAGCCCTGGTGTCCGTTAAAATATGGATTTAGCTTCGAATCCTTGCAACCTTAAGCCATTCTAATCCACCTACTAAATAAGGTGATAAGTATACGACTTATCAACTCACCCTCTAACTCAGAAAAACTTTAAGTCTAAGCATCTGCACACATTTTTGTACAAACTCACTCCTTGGAGATTTTGACAGAAATTGGATAGCTAATGAACTCTCTAGGGTGGTATGGCTGGCAAGTTGTCATGGGTAACAGCCCATTGGCAGGTTGTCCAGAACCCAGCCACAGACCATTTCTTCTTCATTGCCTCTAGGTACATTTGAGATCAGGGAAGCCACCTACGAAAAAAAAAAGGAGAAGAAAAGAAAATAAACCACACTTCACCGCACAAGTATGGCTGGCAAGTGATCGTGGGTAACAGTCCATTGGTCAGTTGTCCAGAGCTCAGCTCAATAACTGCACAAAAAGAACCAAAACACTTAAGGAAGAAGAGGGGAAGTAGTACAAGCCAGGGAGATATACACTGGAAAAATCCTTGTGTTGACCCCAATTAAAACAAATGTAGGGAGAAAGCTACCAATCGAACAAATACACCTTCAGGAAAATTTATTTCCTCTTCAGGTCACCTAGGGGTGTAGAAACCCGAAGTCTGTCTAAATTACCGATAAGTGAGTCTATCACAACCTTCACACCAAGATGCTTAGCACTTAGCGTTTTGACTGAGTTTTGGGTGGGTTGGGTAGCCGTAAAAAGTTACCAACCCACACTGAATTCCAAAAAAATTCTAAAATATATATATATACATACATATGTATAGTTATATACATTAAAGCAAAGATTCGGGCGATTCGTATTTTGGCAGACACCCGGGTGCTGCTTAGTCCTTGTAGATTAAGATCTTGGTATATTTCCTCCTATTGACAAGTGACGAAGTGTCTAAGCAATTACTTCTTAAATTCTGAAAGAAAATAAAGGCTAGAATAAACCTTGCTAGGGACTAGCAAGGAGTAAGCATGGGGGTATGATAACACTGCACAAGGGGGTGATAATTATGTTGAATAGGGTCCATCTTAAGAATAAAAGGCACAACATAAGTAGAATGGGAGCATTGCATGCATCATGTACCAAGATTGCTTATAAAACTGTATTAATGGCCATTTGTGTAAGCACTTGTCAAAGCAGGCCTCAGATGAGCAATCGGACCACACGGATGGATTCAGAACGACGAACGGAGTCCAACGGACTCAAGATCGGCCAAATCCGACATCCAGAGCTCCTACAATGGGTCCAAGAAGTTATGACCGTTAATCTGGAGATCAATGACCCTCATTGCGTCATGTCACCCCTGCTCCACCGCATGCTACTCTCCCTTCAGCTGAGATCAAATCTTGGCCGTCGATCTTCGATCTGACGGCCGAGACTCGTGGCGCAACGGTTAGCGGGCACGCCTGCACACAAGCGACGTGGGTTCGAGCTGCGCGGTGCATGAAATCGAAGACGAAGGAGGCGCGCGGCGAAATTGGGCCGCCCGATCAGCAGCGGGCAACTGAGATTGCGCCACGCGGCGCACCCTCAGATCGCGAGCACCCACGCGCGCACGTACGCCGGGTGACGACACCCATGCACACGCGCGCCAAGGCACGATCCAAGCACAGCCAAGGAGAGATCTCAGCCGTCTGATCTTCGATCTCCCTCTTCTCTCTCTCTCTCTCTTTTAAGCTTTCCATTACTTTTGTTTGAGCATGTATTTAATGTTGTCAGCTATGAACTAAAAGTGCATGATTAATGAAGTTATTTTCTGTTCAGTGGTTACTTTAATTTCTGTTTAAGTTGCATGATCAAACAAGAAACACTCTAACCCTCATCTCTCTCTCTCTCTATCTCTCTCTCACTTTTCAAACCGCACCTCCGCAAGCAAAACTCTGCGCTTTCCGTGACAACAAGTGATAAGAAAAATCCGATTTTCACGCCTCCCTGAGACCGACACTCGGACTCACCTCTGTTTATTTACTTTAAAACCAGTGTTGCAAGTGCGACTATAACGACACTTCTTAACACACACGTACAACCACACGTCACTACCCCAGGTTTTTCCCAGAGAAGTTAGGGTGGTTTCTCCAACCCAAATTGTAAGCATTAGAGTAAGGGTTGGATCTAACATTCTCCTGTACAGCACAAACATCCTCATAGGGTGAGGATGGAGAGAAAGAAAGGGAAGGATTAGAGAAATTGGGATCAAAGGCCCCAGTTTGGAACCCGTGGGGTTTCGAATAATGCTGGCTCGCAGGTTGAGTCGCATCAAGTTGATTCACGAACTCCCGTCCAGAAGGAGCTCACGATGAATAGAATCCTGAATTCTAGGATTGAGAGGATCAAGAGTTGTTCATTGAGTTTCCAACCATCCACTCCTCCATTCTTTTAGCAACCAAGTCCACCTTATCAAGTTTATTACAAATCAATTCCATATCAAATGAATGAGTCGTGGACTTCATTAACATTCGAGCTGGACTGCTGGGACCGGTTAAAAGTATCCATGGAGGCATGATTGATTGAATTCTCACTCATCTCCTCAAACAAATCGTGCACGCTATCTGCATCTTTGTTGAGGAAATTGCCTCCGCAAGAAGCATCCACGTGATTTCTAAGTTGCTCAGTCAACCCATGGTAGAAGATCTACACGAGTTGCCATTTCGACACCTTGTGATATGGACACCTCTGCAATAGGTCCTGGAATCACTCCCGGGCAACATGAGACTGCTCTCCCGGCCACTGGGTAAAGGTAGTAATTACCCATCTCAACGCATTGGTACATCTGACAGGGAAGAATTTCTTCAAGAAGGCTGATTTCAACTCATTCCAAGTTGCAATTGGTCTTCCTATAGTCCTGTACCAATGAGCGGCTTTATCCCTAAGAGAGTGGGGAAAGAGTCTCATGATCATTTGCTCGTCATTCATGTTTTGTGCCTTGGTGGTCTGGACCAAAGTGGTCAAGTCCTCCAAGTGCTGAAACAGGTCTTCAGAACCAAGCCCATGGAAATGTTTGATCAGGCTTAACACCTGGGGCTTGATTTCTACGTCTCCAGCAGGAATATGGACGCTGGGATGTTCCCTGTAATTTAAAGGATCATAAAAATCCTTCAAGGGCTGAGTGCCCTGCATTCTCTGCAATCATTCTTGCATTCTATACATTTGTTCTAGTTGCCTTTGAAATACCTCCTATGGATCCTGAGGCAGAGGAGGCTGTTGATCGGCCATGGGATTAATTTGGCCAAAATCCAATCTACGCCTCCTAGAATACTCTAGTGGTTCTTCCAATTGGGGATTCAATGACCTTCTTCCCAGCATAAACTAGGAAAAGGTCGGAAAGACTGGGGATAAGAACCCTGCAGCACAACAAAACAAGCCTGTCCATAAGTGGGGTAGCCTAAGGATCTACAGACTCTCAGAACCCGCCTTAAGATTATATACGATTTACTCTACTTGCGTCTGCTCAATCCAACCAGTTAGAAGGAGGGACTAGGGAGAAGGTTCTTCCTTCAGCTTGTGCCTCCAGTTCCTAGTGTACCCCCCAGCCACGGTCGTTTAACGCTACTCCCCTAGCTAGACATCAGATTGATTAGTACAAGCAGGTTAATCGTAAATAATCTCAGACTTGACCTCGAAGAGCAAGTTAGTCCTTAAGGCCAACATCCACTCGATTTTATTTAGGCCTGGGATTGTAGTGCTTATGGAATGTGGTGGGCCCTTAAAATGGGTTCTGCCCTTAATGATCAATTGAGTATGTGTGAGTGCATGCGTAACCAGGGTTTTCAAGCAAGATTATTTGTGGTGAATAGATTTTAGGGTTCAAATATTGCTTAAGTAGCTTTTAGGGTTTAGAATTAGGTTTAATTCAATCAAGTTTGAGGCAAACCAGGTTTTCAAGTACGGGTGAAGATTGCTTTCCTTTTGAAATCAAAAATAAAGTGGAGTGCCTAGTATGAACCTAGATTGAAAACCCTAAGAGGAAGCTACTTAGTGAGTTGATTTTAAGTTGAGCGGTGCAACCCAAACAACTCAAACAATTGGCCACAATTGCACCACTAAGTTAGGCACATAAAAAATGATTAACCTAGACTGATTTCTACTCTTTTATGTGTTGATTTATGTGTACCAGTTCCACAGATCAGAATCCAATTGAGTAGAAGAAAATCAATTAGGTTAAGTGCCTTGAATGTGGGTGTATGTTGTGTGTATGTTGAATTATCCCACAAAAGTATCTTTTTGTTTTTCTTTATGCGAGGGTGAAATGAATGTGGGTGAAAATCCAAATAACCAAACTAATCCTAGTATTTATGCAAACACCTAGGTTAATTGGAATTTGAATTAATGTGATGAAATGAAATCTATGGAGGGGGAAGAATGGGGAGCACTTACAATCGTCTTCAACTGCACTTTACTCCGATCTACCGCTTGATGATTCCCTGATAGAGGTATCTGCAAAATAATAGACATGAGATAAAACAAGTTAGAAAATAATAAAGTGCGCGAAATGCAAAAAGAAGATCGAAAAATCGTTGCCTCCCCGGCAACGGTGCCAAAATGTTGATTGCGGACAACTACGCGTTTGCAATTGGATTTGAAAACCCGTCGTTGTAGTTCGAGTCACGAAGAAATCCGTTCAACAAATAAAATTTATACCAAAAAATGTATAAAGAAATTCTGGGTCGAACACAGGGAGGCTACGTCGATCTCAAAATCCTTAGTTATATTTTTTTGTATTTTGTTTAACGAGCGAAATAATCATAATGGAAGCAATATAAACAATAAGAGAGAGAGAGAGAAAGAACAATCACTTGATATCGAATAATGTTTTAACTAAGAAAGAGAGAAATGATCACACTAGAAAGCGGGAAATTGTTACAACTAGAAAGCAGGAAAATTCTATTATAGAAAGCGGAAAAAGAAGGGAGAGAGAAGTTATCCTCCTCAATGATTGCTTGGAGGATGAGCCGGACAGAACAACGCCTGGAAGATGAGGAATAGAGCAAGAAGAAGGAGGACGAGGTAGGAGGAACAGGAACGAAGCAGCACCTCATCGTCATCGCAAGATTCGCTTCTAGAACAGGGGCAAAAGCTTGATTATAACTCTTGAGGAGAATCCTGGGTATGGGATAAGCTTCTCTTAAGCTTTGGAGAGGGAGAAAGGAGAAGGAAGGGATTAGAAATTCGCAGGGTAGGAGTTTCTTTTTATAGTTGTAAGGAGTGGGGGCATTTTGGTCATTACAACATTAAAAACATTAATTCAGGACCTTTAGTGACGGATAAATCCGTCACTAAAGGCCTAAACGTGGCCGACGTGTGTGCACCACGCACGCACACCCCCTCGCCTTCGTTGCCTCAACGCCTACGCACGACTGCACGCGCTAAGTCGTCCGATCAAGAGATCAGACGGTTAAAATGCTTCTCGCCACTACTTGCAAATCTTCACTACCGCGAGCCCGCGTGCGATCGGCCGTTCGCGCTACCCGTCTAATCACGCGTGGCCACTATCGGCTGAGTCATGCCACTCAATGCGAATCACACAGCTTTAATTGTGCGCCTTCACGAAAGGAGGCAACGCTGCACTTGCGACTCGAACTTGCGCCTCTTGCCTTCGTAGTGCCTTAACCGCTGTGCTACGCGTGCGATTGAGTCGTGTGGATGAATTTGTACGTGCGTGTGTCGGCCCGTTGGATGAAGATCTAATGGCCCAGATCCATTATGCGGATGAGGAAGGAGAGCAGAGGCGGGTCCTTGGGGCTGATTGGGCAGCTGGGATGGTGCCACGTGGCACCATCTTGGCTATCCATCTTCTGAGTGTTGTAGATGATGCCACGAGTGTTGGATTGGACCGATTTTCACGTCGTTTGGCTGCAATCGTTGATCCGAACCCATCCGTACGGTCGCATTTGTCGTCTGAGGTGCAGATTAACACCATCTTGGCCCTTGATCTTTAGGGTTCCTCAATCTCTATCTGGTGCTACGGATGTCCGATCTGGGCGATCTTGGAGTCGTTGAACTCCAATCATCACCTTGATCAGATCCGTATGGTTGGATCTTCAATCTGAGACCCCAATTAACAAGTTGGCTTGTCCATAGCCATAAAAAGAAGACAATTACTATACAATTTATACAACTTGATCTAAATGCATGATTATGCTTGTTATGCACTATTTACAATGTATAATGCTAATGTGACACTAGGAACATGCATTAATAGACTTTTTAGGTTAATCAAATGTATACACATCACCTATATTATCATTTAAATAAATTAAAAACATTAAAATTATAACTCTAAGTAGTACAGCCTCCAAGAATGCATGTCTGTGATAACCTGTAATTTCAAAAATAGAATCAATTGAATCAGACTATCAAGCATGATGAAAATTAAATAGAATAAATTAAGTAAATTAAGTTGGTTCAAATGTTTATTTGATTAGTGATGTAGGATGGGAGGAGGAGGATGGGTAGGAGGAGAGGAAAGGAGGGAGGGCATGATGAGGAGGGTGGTTAGGAGAAGGAGGAGGAGGAGGGGGTGGTCAGGAGGAGGAGCAGGATGGGGGAGCTAAGGAGGAGGAGGAGGGGACGGTCAGGAGGAGGAGGAGGGTGTTGGCAGTTAGGAGAGGGGAGGGGGCCAAGAGGATGAGGAGGTGGAGGGCACCGACAGAGGAGGAGAGGGGTGGTCAGGAGGAGGAGGAGGAGGAGGAGGAGGGGGAGGGGGGGTCACTGGCAGAGGAGGAGGGGGAGGAACCAGGGAGGAAAAGGAGGAGGAGGCCATCAGCTGGGTGGGGAGGAGGAGGAGAGGAAGGAGGGGGGGCAAGGAGGAGGCTGAGCAGGAGGAAGGGGATTCACCTGAGGAGGAGTGGGGCAGTGCAAGGAGGAGGACCACGACGATAGGCAGCGAAGAGGATTAGCACGCGACGAGGGTTTAGGTTTTGAGGCAAGGAGGAGGAAGATGAATAGTACTCATGAGGGGTGCTGCACGGTTATAGATTTAGGCACATATACCGTCAGTTTAATTTGAAAACGATGAAAAATCTCAATGAAAATTTCAACCACGCATCCAAATGCTTCTTCCAAATTTAAAACCCTAATTCCCATCGCTTATTTCAAGAATCGACGACACATACATATTTGTCGTTGCTCTTACAAACGATGACACAGATCACAACTACCCTTACGCACACATTGTTGCTCTTTACTGGCGATGGCGGAGGCCAAATTTAAAGTTTCCATTCACCATCACTTTTGAAAAAAGTCGACGGTAGATATATTTTTCTTGTCGCTTTAATAATCGATGGTAACTAATTGACGGTAGATCCCATTTTTCTAGCAGTATACTCTGATGCATGCAGCAGAAAGGACATAGCATAATAAAGTGTAAAAAATAGGCATCCAACTATCTTAACGTCAAAGGAAATGGCAACATCTAAGAAGATTTTAAGGGCGAAAGGATCAACTCTTGTTCGAGGAAACGGAACCATGGTCCAAGTAGTCATACTATGTCTGAGTACCCATTTTGGGGAGAGGATTGACTCTACCTAATAAGTCAGATATGTCCAAGAAAATACACCAATGCCCGAGTATTTTTTAATGGCCAAAAGGTCAACTCATGAAAAGTTTGAGAAGGCTATTAGGTTGAAGGACTAACTCAAATATATATTTGATGAGTCAAAAAGGGTACTTATCTTATACAAACAAATAAGAAGTCCATATAAGCCAAAGACCAAAGATTCTATCAATGAGATCCTTGAGTTTCAAACTATATATTTCTTGGAGGTATCATGATTGAGATACTATGAATCCAGATGTTAGCACAAACAAGTTCATTACAAAAAATTTATCACATTATCCAAGCGATATAACAACAATGATCAAGTTAAAAGTACCAATGACCAAATAGATGTCCAAAGTTAAATGGATAGAATTTTCGAGAAGTAGCTTCCATGAGAAGATTTAATGCCTATGAAGGTCTATATATAAATAAGGGTGGAAGGAATTAAATTCAAGGACTTTTATGACCTTAACCTTCTATTAACCCTAAGCTCTTATGTTCTGGAGCTCCAATGATCACAATCATGCTTTAGTTATGATCAAGATTTATGTTATAGCCCATTTCTTTTTATTCCAGCCACCAAAGGTGACCTATGTAAATTATAAAATTGAGGTTATATCACAATGTGTACCAAATGATCTGCAGTGCAATTTAGAGTTTTTTGTTGAGACATTTGTATCTAATGATAACAAATGGGTTAAAGTTAGTGTTTGACCTCTGGTTGTTACTTGCTAGCTAATGAGGTGTGACTTATCATAGCTAAAATGCCCAAGTTAAGCTAAAAAATAAAGTTAAACACCACATTATTAACATTATAAATGAGTTAAGTGTGAGAATTAAGGAAAATGACCTAAACATCTAATTTGTGTTAAAAATGCATAATTAGGTTAATAAATGAGATATTCTATTAATAAATGCAAATTGAACATATGTTTGAGTTCAAAAGTACAAATCAAGAGTTGAATTAATTTCTTAGATATTTAATTGAGCTCCAATAAAAATCCCATTACATTTAGACATCAATAGGATCTCGTATTCATTAGATTACATTTAGGTCCACATGCATAACATTTTATTCAAGCATAAAACCCTCAAGGACCTTTTTGAAAAGTTGCAGGGACCTTTTTGATAGATTTTTAGACCGCGGTGTAGTAATTCTTATCACTAATGGGTTCTGTTGCAACTATCATACCCCTTCAAACTTAAGGACCTTTCTTGCAAAATGTCCAACACACCTGGTGCCACAGGTGCATTATTCACTGAAGAACACGACGTAGAGTAGTCGTCCATTCCTTTCATCCCTGATCAAATGACCGATCCTTCATCTTCGAGCGGATGCCTTTGCACGAAGAATCACAGCCTCACAAAGATCTGATCCAACGACGCTCTTTTAGTATAGAACTTCCTGCACTCCTCTTAATTACTCATCCACTGTTGAAACCCTATTGATGTAAACATGTTTACACTACATAAGATGTCTATTTTTGCATGTTCTTAAGCATAGAATTGCATTGCATACTATAAATATTGCATAACATGCATCATCTTGCATTTATATTAGTTTGAATAAAATGGAGGTTAATTATCTCCTTTTATGTTCAAGGATAGAGAAAATTTTTATTGGGGCCTCAGATTGAAGATCCAATCGTACAGATTTGATCAAGGCGACGATTGGAGTTCAACGACTCCAAGATCGCCCTAGTCAGACATCTATAACATCAAATAGAGATGGGGAACCCTAGAAGATCAAGGGCCAAGATGGTGTGAATCCACACTTTAGAGGACAAATATGATTGCATGGATGGATTCGGATAGACGATCGCAGCCTAACGACGCAAAAATTGACTCAATCCGACAACCGTGGCACCATCTACATCATCTAGAAGATGGACGACTAAGCCACGTGGCGCCATCTCGGCCACCCAACCAATCGCATGCATCCGCTGAAGGCTCCCGCATCAACGTTTCCCCACCGTTGGATCAAGATCCAATGGCTGGGACACACCCACGCTTAAGTTGAGCGGCCACTCATCCACGCGCGTAGCGTAGTTGGGTGAGAGTGCTTACACGAAGCGCAGGCGCGCGTTCGTGTCGCAGGAGGCAGGCGATTTGAATTTCCTTGGTTTTCAAGATGATTAGAAGAGCTTTAAGATGAGTTTTCATGGGTTTCAATCAATCATCTTAGAATTGGGATGCAATTTTACAACCTTGATCTGAGATGAGATTTGGATTTCAAGGGCATTTGATAAAGATTTTAATGTTCAAATTTGATTTTGAATGAGTTTAAAGCTTGATTATGTCTTAAACAATTGTTTGAACATGTAGTTTTTGGTTTAATTCTCCCATATCATTACATAAAAGGCTACATAGCAGCTACATTTCCTAGGTTTAAACTCTGATTTTAGTGGGCTTGAGGATTTTTAGAGCTTAAGGACACCTAGTTCTAAGTGTTACTTTCTGCAGAGATACTCAAGGCCCTGAATCAGACCTGATCTAGGCTGTAGGCACTTACTTGTGTAGCTGAAACAACAATAGCAGCAACTCTTAGCTACTGCAATTTGAGCAATTGTAGCAGTGACTGTTGTAGTAGAAGATTAGCCTCTGTTGGCTGATTTGAGCTAGGATTGTAAAGGTTTAAAGAAGCTGACATGTTGTATCTTGTAATAATTTTATGTCATAAGCATTCATGTATTTGGATTGAATTTTAATTGCTTATAAATCTTGTTTAAGTCCATTGTCAGTTATATGTTAAGGCCTAACTATCCAAAATGTAAATTTGAATGAAAATTGAATTGAAATTCATGTTTAAACGTTCGAACATCTTTTAGATGAAGTGCTAAATGTGTTTGAGAGTTTGAATTACTTTTCCAACCCTTAGAATTCTTTTTAGTGCCTTAGGTTCTTTGTTGAAAACCCTTTCAAGGCCTAATTTAGGTTAGATTTGTACATAAATAAAAATCATTAAAAAATCATAGAAAATAAAAGAAACCTATCTTGAGTAAGATCAAGTATTTCTTTAAGTGGTTGCAAAGTATTTCAAACCCCCGGCTTGATAGAACATACCAGCCCATGGTTCGGTCTACTTTGAATTCAATAAAAGAACCAAATCTAAAAATCACAAAAAGGGTTCTTCTCTCTCTCATCTCACTATTTCTCTCTCGTCTCCTATCTCTATTATACATATAAAAACCATAAAATCAGAAAATACTCAAAAATACCTAAAAATACAATGTATATTGTATTTATACTTGTAAATATAACTTAATACTAAGAATAATTATCAATATTGGTCAAACGAAGAGGAGGGGATGGCGTCAGGAGGGAGAGGTCATGGTGATAGGGTGGGAGATGAGGGGTGGTCGACTTGGAGATCTAGGGCTTGGCGGAGGAGAGAGTAGAGGGGGTATTCTTAGACGAAAAGGAGGGCTGAGGGCACAGGGCATGCAATGAAGGAGATATGGAAGAGGTTAATAGGGAGATTGTGTGTTTCCACTGTTGAAGGCGTGGACATATGGTGGCGGTATGTCATTCTCTCATTTGTCTAGCTTGTGGAGGACATGGTCACAAGCGAGATTCATGTGCGATGATTAGAAGGCAATCAGGAGAGAGGCTTTTCATGCGCGCTAGGAGGATGAATACTAAAGGCTCGCCACCGTTGCCTCCTACTTATATGGGTCATACTATTGATGTAGAGGTTCCCGTGTCTGAGGACATTAGGGTTGTCGAATTAGTGCTGAGAGGAGCTCTAATCGAAGAGGTGATGATTGGCAGTCCCTCTTTGGAAAGACTTCAATTACTGGTAAGATCTCTGTCATTATCAGTTGAAGGTTGGAAGATTGCTACACTATCCCCTATGTGTTTCTTGCTTTTTGGATTGGGGATGATTGATGTTGAGCATCTTCGTTTTCAATTGAGCATTTTCGAGAATGTATCGGTGCTATGGAGACTTGTGTCTCCTTTTGATGGTGCCTTCTGGAGCAGCCGCCTCAAAGAGTAGGCTCTAGATCGGGAAGGTTGGAAATTAAGGGCTTGCCACTCCATTTAAGGTCGAGGGAGGTGGTTGCTTCCATGATAGCAGGGTTTACAAAGCTAGCAGAGGTTGGCCTACGGGAAGGGGATGGTTGCATTTAGGTCCACATGCATAACATTTTATTTAAGCATAAAACCCTTAAGGACCTTTTTGAAAAGTTGCTTGGACTGATTTTTGCACCATTAGGCTGTGATCGTCGATCCAAACCCATTTGTGCGGTCGGATTTGTCATCTGATATACTGATTTGCACCACCTGGCCCTTTGACCTCTGATCTTTCTCGAATTTCATCTGATGCTACGAAAGTCCGATCGAGGCGATCTTGGAGTCGTTGAACTCCAATCGTTGCCCTGATCAGATCTGTATGGTTGGACCTTAAATCCAAGGCCCTGATTAAATGTCACCCTGTCACCTGACCATGCAAAGGAGAAATTAACCTAAAATTTATACAACCTAATTTAAATGCATGATGATACATGTTATGCAATATTTATATTGCATGATACAACTTTATGTCTAAGAACACACAAAAATAGACAGTTTATGTGGTATAAACATGTTACATCAGGTACAAATCTAATTTAGACCCAAGGAAACTAATGGTGCAGTTGGATTTCAGTTTTGACCATGTTTGATTGGGCAATTTGCACAGAAGCCTAAATTAGGATAAAAATCCATCTAAGACTCTATTCTAGGTCAAAATCGATTCAGATGATCAAACCAAGGGTACCAAACCTCTTAGAATATTTTTCTATGATTTTTAGGAGGTTTATATGAATTTAAGAGGGTTTGAAATTAAGGTTTTGTGTTGTTTTTTTGAGAAAAAGTTTTGTGTTGTTGTGGTTCTCGAAAGGTGTGAAACCCCATTTCTATCTATGTGGACCCACTCTTTGGACTTTTAAGCTCATTTAACCATAATTTAACTCATAACAAACCCCGTGGTTAATCTATGTTTATGATGTGTTGTTAAAATTATAGAATTAACCTTGATTTCCCGTTATCTTCTCAAATCAGAACAATGCGGGATTATGACCTCCAGATGATTATGCAGGAGCTTTAATCAATCAAATCTGACTAAATGTAGCTAGTTTGGGCCCATGATGGTGTTTCCATCAATCCATCGCGTGCCTACCAGCAACCCCAACCTAGGCCTACTCAATACTCTCAATCTAGGCCTACATGAGATGATCAGTTGGGGACAATCATGAAAGCTCTTACTAACATGCAACAACAAAATATTCTATGCAGCGGAGACAGGATGTGGCACTAGCTGAGATGAGAGCCCATCCTTCACATTTGACGAAATCCCATCAAACACATTCACTTCCATCTCAAGTACAACCTAGACCTCCTATGCAAGGTCAAGAACACTTCATATCACAAACCTTGCATGAACCTGAGCTTTACTCTGAACTTAATTCTTCATATTCTGATTCTATTTCTTATTCTGATCCACAACCACCTATTCTACCTGATCTTGATTCTTTGTCTATGCCGCAAGCTGATTTAAATGCCGTCACCACTAGGAGTGGTAGAAGTACAACTGATCCACCAGTATCGACTTACATCTTTACCAAGACCTTCCACCTCCACTCCTACAGCTGATTTACCTTTTCTTGACTCTTCTGAGCCTTTGATTGATCCTCCTACTCCCACTTCAGTACCTTTCCTGGAGGCCTTAGAGAAGAAGAGTAATGAAAAGAAGTCTGTTGTGGCACCTAAGGATGACTTGCTCAAGCTCTTTGAGCAAGTCCACATAAACATCCCCTTGTTGGATGTGATTCGCCACATCCCACCTTACTCTAAGTTCTTGAAAGACCTATGTACACCTAAGCATAAGGCTAGAATTTAGAGAGGGAGTAGTCCTATCATTCTCTCAGAACAAGTGAGTTCCATTATTTCAAACCTCCCAATTAAGAAGAAAGACCTAGGCAGTCCTCTTCTCTCATGTATGATAGGAAACACCACATTTAATAGAGCCTTACTTGACCTAGGTGCTTGCATCAATCTTATCCCAACCTCCTTACTGACACATTTCAAGGTTGGCAATCTGAAGTTGACCGAGGTGTCCCTACAATTAGCTGATCAAGGACTTTTACTTTCCTATGGACTTTATTTTCCTTGACATGGAAGTACCTAAGGATATACAAAACACACCCATCATACTAGGGAGATGTTGATATGCTTCTACTGTGTTTTATTAAAGTATTGCATAGTAGTATAGTCGATAAAAGTGTAACGACATTTAAATTTATAATGCTCAAAAAACCATGAGTTCTGAGGTCATTCATAAGGAGTAAATATAGAATTCAAACACTAGTCGCAATAATAAACAATGAGCACAATAATTAATTACAAGAAAAATATGGAATGAATAAATGATATACTCAAAATGATATTCAATAAGTAGCAAATTGTATCTCAAAATCAATGGGACAAAAAGAATAATTGAAATCTAAAAATGTTGATTTGAATCACTAATTAAATCCCACAATTAAGCATAAATCCCAATCAATTTCTCAACATCTCAAACCAAATCAAATGTTTCAACAGTGGTCACAACAACTTATCCACGTCAGCCAAGTATCCAATATTTCCACAGTAGTTCTCAACCAAGGTCAGACATCGGGCTTGAACATCAGATGACTTAAAGTCACCAAGCACAGCAGCCCTTCAAACCTCTGAAATACGCTAAGTGTTGGCATGCACCCCAATGATGAACACTACAAAACCACCCCCTCCCTCCTCATAATTCCTCTTCTCTCTCTCAATTCCAAAACTAGGTCAGTAATAGATAATCAGGTCGATAATCGGGTTGAGGGGACCAGGACCGCTGGTGTGAAGGCAAGCGAGGAGTGAAGGGGACCTCACCCCCTGTGTGAGAAGTAATGAGCCCTCTTCAAAAATGCATTAAATATGAATTTCCAAAATGAAAATGAACGATGTGGGACTAAATCCCAATGTCTCCTCGCATGCACTGTAGAGAGTGATGGTTGCTCCAATTCGAGTTACTATTGCCTACTTTGCTGCAATTGCAGGCCTAGATGTCTTTAGGTAGTGAGGCTTCTTTGATTGGCTGTGGGAGCGAGTTGGATGGTAGCTGGAGAAGGGTGAACAGCATTAGGGAAGATGACAGTGACGACGAAGCTCTGGCCGAATACCTTGGAACATGAACACAAGCTAAGAGCCCTAGTTAAAGAGCTCAAAAGCTCCGTCGTGAAGTGGAGAAGGTGGAAGTGGTGTGGATTTGGCGATTGCCATTGTTTGGAGGTTGGCCGAAGTCGATGAGGGTGGCGGTGTGATGGGTTCTTTGGTCGGTGTTTGGGTGAGCAAAAGCCTCAATTTCTTGAGGGCTTTTGCTCCCCAAGGTGAGGGCGTGCTTGTAGACGAAGTGGGTGGTTGAACGGTGGTGTGTGGTGATGGCATGAACTCGCTGGAGTTCATGCCAGAGGTGAAGACGAAGGTGGTGGAATGGTGATGAACGCAACTAGGTCCTAAGGGTTTGGAAGGAGTCTAGAGAGGGAGAGGGAGCAAGTGACCTAATCTAAGGGACGAAGGGGGGAGGATTCCATGCCGACGTGGCTTGCTTTTCGTGGTGAAGATGAAACCTTCGGCGATGAAGAGGGGTGACGACGAAGGGGAAAGTGATCTCTATTGTGGCAGGTGGGAGGCGGATGATGGTGAGGGAGGAGACACTCCTAATTTGGTCATTGGGAGGCTATAGGAGGACAGAAGAAGAAGGTCGCCGGAGCTGCGGTGGAGGTGGCCAAAGAGGAGAGGAATAGGGTGATTTTGGCCGTGACTGGGCTCAAATGAACCTAGGAACTACCTAGGACTTAAACAGAGAGTTCTGGGGCCTTGAATTGCATGAAATTAGTGCAAATTCCTTGTGAAAATCACAAGGAACTCACACTGAAAACATGGGTTCACTGGTGGTGATGGAATCAAATCAGGCCTCATGAGATGAATCATTGTGTAGGGAATCTCCTTATTAACAACCCCTCCAATTTTGGATAGATTTGGTTGACAAATCAAGGAGGAATCCTTGATTGAAATTCAATGGTTTGGGTTTGAGGTCTATTCACACTATTCATGGTGGCAGGGACCTAAATGGAAGGAAGATGACAAATTTAGGGAGGTTTCTATAAGAAACTTGAAACCTAGGGTCTTAAGTGTAAGAAATAGAGTTTCTAAGGGCTAAAATGTAAACTAGGTCAAGATGAATTCTTATTGGGCCAAAATTTTGGTGTTAACCTAATTTAGACACAAGGAATCTAATGGTGAACTAGGGTTTGATTTTTGATCACGTTTTACTGGGTAAATTACATAGATGCCCAAATTAGGGTAAATTCCTGTCTGAATCTTTATTCTAGGTCAAAATGAGTTCAGATGGTCAAAACAAAGGTACTAAACCTCTTAGAATATTTTTTCATGAATTTTAGGATGTTTAGATTGATTTTATCTTGACCATAACCTTTCTAATTTAAGTATGGCTGATAATTAGGGTTTTTAGTCCTATTTTCATTCTCGAAATGCGTAAAACCCTGATTCTGTTAGTGTGAGCCCACTTCTTGAACTTTTATGCTAAATTGACCTTTAATTAACCCCTAAGTAACCCCATGGTTAATCTGCATTTGTGATGTGCTATTAAAACAGCAGAATTAACCCTATTTTCTATTTTCTTCTCAAATTAGATCAGAGTGGAATTATAGTCCTCAAGCGATTATTTAAGGGCATTTATCTCTTGATTACAACTAATTAAATTCAGTTATAATGAATGATGGCATTACCATAAGGAGACCTTTCTTGGCAACAGCCAAGGCGAATATAAACTGTGAGGAGGGCCTTATAAAGTTGAAATTTGGAGATCAAAGGATGAAAGTTGATATTTTTCAGGCCCAAAGGGGACCATCTTGTAGTTTAATTGAGGAAGTATGTTCTTTAGATTCTTTGGACAAGTTGGTCGAGGATACATTGATTGATTCACTTAGTTTAGAACATCAACACCCTTTGTCCTTTGACTTAACTCTTATTAAGACACCAACCTTAGAAACTGAGGACTTACCTCCAATTCCTTTGATCTCCACACCTGCTCCTTCATTTGATCCTACCCTCTTACTTACTCTTTAAAGTATATCTTCTTAAGACAAGATCAGACTTATCCCGTGATTGTCAATTCCCACTTATCGTCTGATCAAGAATCACGACTCTTATCAGAGCATATAGATAGGCTATAGAATGGAGCCTTTCTGACTTGACTGGCATTAGTTCTTACTTCACACATATAATATTCACTAAAGAAGGATCTAGACCTACCCGATAGCCACAGTGTAGATTGAACCCAACACTTCAAAAGGTGGTAAAGAATGAAATGATTAAGTGGTTAGACAATGGAATATTTTCCCTATCTCTGATAATCAGTGGATAAGTTCTGTCTAGGTTGTGACTAAGAAGGCTGAATTTACTGTCATAATCATTGAGTCTAGAGAAGTCATTCCTACAAGGATTGCTAGTTTGTGGTGTGTATGTATAGACTACAGCAAACTCAACCAAGCCACGAAGAATGATCATTTCCCATTGCCCTTCATTGATCAGATACTAGAAAGATTGGCAGGAAATAGATTGTTCTACTTTTTGGATGGCTACTCAGGCTATAATCAGGTGGTAATTCACCCCGATGACCAAGACAAAATGACCTTCACTTGCCCCATTGGAACCTTTGCTTTCCGTAGGATGCCATTTGGATTGTGCAACACACCTGCTACATTTTAGCGGTGTATGTTTGCAATCTTTTTTGATTTAGTGGATGATTTCTCGATCTTCGGGAGCACATTTGATGCATGTTTAGATCACCTGACCAAGGTCCTGCAAAGATGCATCAATGTGAATTTAGTACTCTCTTGGGAGAAATCACACTTCATGGTACCAAAAGGACTTGTCCTAGGTCACCTTATTTCTGAGAGAGGAATTGAGGTTGACTGTTGTTGGCCACGACATCAACAATTATAAGGAAACACTATTAGCGCCAAAAAATATGATCGATGACTTTCGATTTGCACTAAAAACTGTCTTTAATGTGTCGTTGTTGTAGCATAGGTGTTACAAATGTAAACTGATGTCATGTCAATTTTATTTATTTACAATTTTTACTGGTTTGTTTCCAGATCATTCACTGGAAGACAGTTATTGATATACATTACTCTCTAAGTCTAAAAATGTTCTTTTATTCCAAAAAATGTTAATTTTATTTACAAAATGAATGAATCAATCAAATAATGAAAGAATTGGTTAATTATTTACAAAAGACTCAATTAATATGTATTATAATGCCTAAAACATACGTACAACAAACAGGCATAAAAAGTTGTCTACTACTACACTATGTTAGTTATATATAATAATATAAGTAATACCTAAATATAGGTACAAAATTAGTTATTAATATCTACGATACTAAATCATATTAACATACTAATATCTGTAGTAACATATATTACATATACAGTAACATAAATAAGCGTTGCTATAGCCTTAGTAAAATATATACATTACACAAGGCAAAAGTAGTTATCTATACTAACATACAAGTATATTTACAGTGACACATATACATTACTAAAACCTTAGTAACATATTTACATAACCTAAGGTAAAAATTGTTACTTATAGTAACGTATATACATATATACAGTAACATATATATCCATCACTAAAGCTCTTTTATTATTTATAAACATATAAGAGCTCAAACATACTATACTACTCTTATATACTACTATATACATATATATTACAATATATGTTATTTATTTAAATTATTTATGCACATATATACTTTAGACATATACTCTCTATATATATAATACTATACATATTATATATATATATATATATATGTACATTCACACACAAGCACTCTTTCAGCTAACACTTAGTCGTTTTATGGCCAACTCTTCTCTCTTCCTCTTAACACTGTTATTTCTAAGTGTCCTCTCTTGCAACACTGTTCATTAGGCTAAAAATTAGGTTTTTAGTGGGCGGGCTGGCCACTTTCGAGGGATACACAGCACCCAAGAGGGTGGGACCAGATCTCTACTAGTAGCCTGCCCTAGTTTTTAATTTGTGCATTAATATGTGATTTTAGGCCCAATAATAAGCCGATTTCAGGCCTAGCACTGTGCGTGACCTCCGACCCACCACTGTTCCAATATATCATCATATATGCTCGTATCATGTCATGAGAGGAATGGTATGTATGGCTATGCTAGCACCCTATGCCGTGACGACTGGAAAGGCTATCCATTCAATTCATTTTATACTGGTGCAACAGTTACTCAACACATGATGTGGCACCATCTTTGGTGCCCAAATGAGTGTTGCTACTGCATCTGCAATGCACAAAATCAGAGGATTTGGCCCTCGATTTGAGGGCCATAAATTATTTTAAATTAAAAATAAATTATAGGAGTACAAAGCCCTTATATAAGGATACCTAATTATACAATTTATTTAAAAAATAAGTTATTTAAATATATAATTAAATTAATTAAAGTTCACTATTTGTACATGTTAAATTAGAGTTTTATTTGTTAATTAATGTATAAATTAGTGACTTAATTACCAAATTGACATTATACAGAGTTAATTTATATAATTAGTTATTTATTACACATTTTTATTATATTTTAGAAACTTTATTTTAATTTATATAGATTTAAATACATGTTTAAGTTAGTTTTATACATAAATATTTTATAAATACTCTAATACAGTATAATTGCAATATAAATAAGTTGACAATATTTAATATAATATAATACAAATGTACATTATAATTTACTTCAGTATTAACTTAAATTAATAATTTAGTTTATTTTAAGTTAATAAATTACCTAATTAACCTAATAACTTAATATTTACTGTAGTTACTTAATTAAATCAGTTTACAAGTATTATCTAGTTTATAATACATAGTTAAATATGCATGTATAGTATTAGGTATAATTATGTACATATAAATTTGTTTATATAATTACTTAGATTTATATACATTTAGTTTATATAAATTAATATCTAATAATACAATAAAGTTATATATAATAAATCACTCTAAATACTTAATTTAATATATAGAATACATATATAAGTTATTTATACACATTATATACATATTATACATTATATACATAAAGCTAAGGTTTAAATTATTATATACAAGTATATACATAGTGTATAGGGTTTTTTTGGTATTTTTTTAGTTTTTCTGATTTTATGATTTTTATAGGTTTAGGGGAGGTATGGGATGAGAGAGAAAGAATGAGATGAGGCATAGAAGTTTTTTTTTTTTATTTTTTCAAGTTTGGTCTTTTATTAAATTACAAGGAGATTGAACTGTCGGCTGGTATGTTTCACCAAGCTGGGAATTCAGAATACCTTGAATCTTGGTACACACCTAAAGAAATACCTTATCTTACTTAAGACAGGTTTCTTTTATTTTTTTACAATTTTTTATGATTTTTTTATATACTTTCAATTTCGCCGAAATGTGGCTTAAAGCAAGTTTTCAATAAGGAACCTAAGCCTTACAATTCAATGTTAGGGGCTGGAAGTGTGCTTTAACACATCAGACATGTTAACATGACACATGGAATAGGTATGAGCTTTTAAACATGATGTACACCTTGAATTTTACTCAAATTTCATATTGGACAGTTTAAGCCTTAAACATGTAGCTGACAATGGATTTAAATAAGATTACAAGCAATTCAAATCAAATTAAAATTTATAACAATCCATGAATGCTTGAAACAAAAAGTTCTAACACTAGACATAACAAGTCATCTCATAAAAATCTCAAAATCCTCTTCAAATTCTCCTTCAATTCAACTCAAGACGGTCCACCATAGTGGTTGTTGCTGCAATTGCTACAGCAGCAGTTGAGATCTAAAATTGGATGCTACAGCCACTGCCATCAACTGAATCAGATGAAGTCTCAGCAGATCAGACAACTTATTGACTATCTAAAATCAAATCAGCAGCTACTTTGTTGCTGTCCCAACAAAGAACAACTGCAACACTCATCTGATCAGACGTCTTAGCTGCAGCTATTGCTACAGTTAAAACTCTGATCAGATCAATAAATCTAACCATAGACTCTTCTGAAATCATAGATCAAAACTGATTCTAAACTTAAAAACCATGTCGCCTAAGTAGGCTGTTGATCTTAGGTCGCTACAAGGATTTTATCCCTTTGAATACCTGCACACTATTAATTAGTGTGTAGGGATCCAATGCTATCCTTTTAAACAAATCAGGTTCTCGTCGAAGCCTCAGTTTAGTATATTGAACATCCTAGACTTCGGCTACCTCAAGCAATGCATGCAAATAATAGATCAAGTTAAAATCAGGCGTGAAACACTATTTAATGTGTGAAATCAGTGTTTAAGATTGATATGTTGTAGTACAGACCAAATCGCTTGTCAACAACTACAATTTATAGCTCAAAAGAAATCTGAGGTTGAACACAAGGAGCAAGTGTTGCAATAAATCTCAAAATTGCAATTCTATCATAAGATATCAATATATGATGAAATTTTTAAACTCAAATGATATGTATATAAGAACAAATGTTGATAGTGCAAAAAGATTAGGGTAAAATGGTGATTTGAATCACCAATTACCCTAATTACAATAATATCAAATATCTCAACAGTACCAACCAAGTTTAATCCACGTAGGATAAGTGCACAGTGCACTCCCTATCAGAGATCAGACGATGGAGCTTTCAACCAAACGACTTAAACTCTTCCTTGCTATAGTGCCAAGAGGGCACTCTTCTTCTTCTTCCTTTCCTTTCTCTCCTCAAGCTCAAGGGAAGGCACAACACAGAGTTCAGCACCAACACTAGCAAAGGCAAAGGCCTCCCTCAGAAATTGCTAAGTGTCGAGAGGTGGGCAGTAGAGCAAAACCCCCTCCCCCTCTCTTTTCTTCTTCCTTTCCCTTTCTTTCTCTCCACTCAGGTATATGCTAATCGGATCCAGGTAAACGAGTAATCAATTCAGAGCCTAGACTCATGTGGCATGGCCGTGAGCAAGGGCATGCGTGAGCATGTGCGAGGGGACCTCACCCTATGCTTACTGAGGCAACGAGGTAGAGAGCGAAATTCAACTTATACATTGCCAGAGGTGTGCTGCTACATGAGGTGGGACTATCCCATAGAAGCTTCAGCGCATGCAACCACAGGTGGAACCTTCACCAATTGCAGCTGTAGCTGAGGGTATCTTCCCCAATTAGAGACTTGGGAAGGGTCCTGGAGCAGAGCCACAACACCTGGAGGTGTTGCCGAAGAAGAACACGGCAAGAACACAGTGGTCGAGGTCGAGGAAGATGACCTATAGTGGCGGAGAACTGGAGAGCACCTAAAAAGGATAAAATGGCCTCTCAACCCTATCAGAATAGCTCAGGAGCTTCACACGAGTGCGACGAATGTGGTGGTGGTAGTGGCATGCTATGGGAGTGAGTGTGTGCATAGGGCGAGGTCAGGGTGGAGCTACAAAGGTGGTGGTATTCAGTAGATGGTTAAGGCAAGCAAACCCCTCAATTTCTTGAGGGGTTTTGTTCGCGTGGATGAGACAAAGCTTTTGGGATAGGTGGCAAGTCTTATGGTGTGGTGTAGCAAATGGGGAGCCTCGCCGAAGTGGTTGCCAAAGGCGGAGAAGACGAAGATGGATATGAGTGATTGGCGGTTGTGTATGTGTTGTGAGTGTGGGAGAGCGAAGTAGAGAGAAAGAGGAAGATGTAGAGGGTCTTAGGAGCGGAGGAGATAGGCGGAGGGCTCTGGTTGTGGCTAACCGGAGCCAGAGAAGACAGAGACGACAGCGAAGCAACCATGATGACTGAGGTAGAACACCCTCCCTTTGACAGGGGAGGTGTGCGAGGATGAGGGGAAGAAGATAGGCTGTCCAATTTGATGGTTGGACGGCTGGAAGAGGGGGATCAAAGGTGGTCACCGATGCAAAATTTGAAGGAGGCCAGAGAAGGAGGAGGGAGTTTCTCAGGCCAAGACTTACTAAGGAGCTAAGGTTCTTGCCCTTGCTCCTTTTATAGGCCATGGGAAGGAGTTTAAAGCTTGGAGACCAAGATTTCAAGCTTGGTAATCTTGCCGGAGAAGGATACCCACATCTCTCATGTATTCGCATGAGAGATTGGGAAAGAATTGGAGCTCACGAATAGGTTCAAAAGGAAGGCCATTACTTGATGAATCTCCCTTTCAATTTTGAGAGGGATTCGTCAAATAATCAACAAGTTCTTACCAAACAAAGCTCGCCATAGTAGGATTCCTTCACGACAATGGTAGAAGGACCTATTTGCAAAGAGTGACGACAAATATAGGGGGCTTTTTATAATAAATTCAAAAGCTGAGGGGTTATTTAGTATAATAAGAGTCATACTTGGACTAAATTGCAAACTAGCTCAAGGCAATCTCTGATTGGGTTCAAATTTTGATATAAACCTAATTTGATCCTAAGGAATCTAATGGTGAAGTTGGATTTTGGTTTTGACCTAGTTTGAATGGGTAATTTATGCAAAAACCTAAATTAGGGTAATTATCTGTCTATGACTCTATTTTGGGTCAAAACGGGTTCTAATGGTCAATTCAAGGATGCCAAACCCTAAAGAATATTTTTATATAAATTTTAGAGGATTTATGTGAATTTTATCTTGACCAGAAACTCACTTAATTAAGCGGGTCTATTTTTAGGGTTTTAGACGTCCATTAATTCTTGAAATGCGCAAAAACCCGTTTCTGTTTGCATAAACCCATTTATTAGACATTAATGACTAAATGACCTTTAATAAACCCCTGGAATACCCCGTGGTTATTCTATATTTGTGATGAGATGGTAAAATTACAGAAATAACCCTGTTTTCATCTTTTCTTCTCAAAACAACTCACCCTACTCTAGAGACCTTCTGACTGATATGTAGGAGCTTTTATTGACTTTATCAAACCAAATTGAGCTAGTTATGACTCATAATGGTATTCCCATAAAACACTTATTCGGTGAAAACCCAAATTTAAGAGATCCAATTCATTGCAAAAAGCTCAATTGGACTCTAATAAAAAAATTCACTCGATTGAAACCATAAAGATCTAAATTAAGACCCAAATCTCTAGATTAGACATTCATATCAAAATAAGCATCAATTGAGCAAATTATGCGCAGTTAAAACCATGATGAGGACCCTTGTGAGCAATGGAGTGGGTGAGGGGGACCTCTGATGAATTAGCAGTCAATCAGATCTAGATGTTATGGAGCATCAGATCTGATTGATGCTACTATGAGTGGGTGAGTTGTGATAAAAAACTCGAGGGAAATCAGAAGGCGATCGTAAGATGGAGAGGAGGTTGTCTGAATCAATGGAAATGTATGTGAGAAACCACCTCTCTGATTTGAATTGATCAGAGAGGGCGAAGTCATTCTAAGCTAATTCTACTCCTAACTAATCTAGAAAGCAATAAACACTATCTAGAAAGCAGTAAATCTAATCTATGAAAGCAATAAACCTAAGGGAAGAAGGTGACTCTCTGAGATCTACAGCCGGCAGCTGAAGAGGATGAAATGGGAGGAGCCTCCAGCAGAAGAAGGTGACTCTCATGGGCCAGTGGTCGGTAGCTAAAGGCGACGAACGGAGGGAGAAAGTGGTCTCTGTCATCGACCACCAAGAAAGGGAAGGAGCAGCTGGAGGGGTAGACGACGATCAACTCAGTGAGGAGGGAGTCGATTAGTTCGCACGCGAGCTCAAGAAGGAGCTTAAGTAGCCATTTCAGTGGATCAAAACACCGCAATGGTGAGATTAAGTGATTAGGGCTTGGGCGGTGGATATGAAGAGAGAAAGGCGCGCGAGCGTCCAAATCAATCATGGTCGTTAGATGGGATCTGAGGTGTGCGGTGATGCCACACACAAAGGCACGTAAATTTTGGATTGGAAATGACCATTAGATCGTGGTTCCAAGGGATTGACAACTCCAATAGGTTGGGTTCTTCACGAGCTACAATGACCAAGCACGCAGCAGGTGTTTTGGAGGATTTGTGTTCAAGCCCTTAAGGGCAAATAGGTAGAAAGTTTACAAAGAAACACATAAGTGGCTAGAAAGGATGCGGCACGGTCCCTCTAGTTTACAAAGAGGTCCCTAGCGGCTTTCAAATGAGTCACAGGGGGTTTTAAACGTGAAGAAAATGTTATGACCTGAGAACCTAAATGTAATGTAATGATTGCAAGGTCCTAATGATGTCTAAATGCTACCAAGTTTTTATTGAAGCATAGTTGAACATTTAGGAAGTTGATTTCACTTTTGATTTGTACTTTTGAACTCGATTGTGTGTTCAATTTGCGATTGGATCATCAAATTACACTTTTGAATAGAATATCTCAATTTATGACCTAATTTTGGATTTTTAACACAAATTTGTTGTTTTAGTTCATTTCTTTTATTTCCCACAGTTAAGCCATTTCTTGGGTTATTTGTATATTGTTTATCCTAGTTTGTAGCTTAACTTAGGTATTTTAGCTATGATGAGCCACACCTCATCAACTGTATGAAGGTAAAATTGATTTATGACCTGCCATTACCTTCTTCGGTTAAGCAAATCTGATCTTTTCTCGATCATGTTGGTTTTTATCACCGCTTTATAGCAGACTTCTCGAAAATAGTTTGACCTCTCACCAATCTCCTCTTCTAAAGATGTAGACTTCCAGATCTTTGACGATTGTGTTCATGCATATACGACACTTCATGATCTAGTTACCAAGGCACCAATACTGCAAGCCCTAGATTGGTCACGCCCTTTTGAGATCATGTGTGATGCCTTTGATTATGCAATAGGGGTTGCCCTTGGTCAAAAATTGGATGAGAAACCTACAGTCATCTACTATGCTAGCAAGACCTTAGATGAAGCATAGAGGAATTACACAGTCAATAAAAAAGAATTGCTAGCAGTAGTATTTACATTGAAAAAATTCAGACCTTATCTTCTAGGTTCCCATTTTATAGTCTACACTGACCACATAGCAGTATGGCATCTTCTAGCTAAGAATAATGCAAAATCTCGTTTGATTAGATGGATCCTGTTGTTGTAGGAGTTTGATTTAGAGATTCGTGACAAGGCTGAGAAGTAGAATGTGGTAGCTGACCACTCATCCTACCTTTCTTCTGAAGTGATCTCTCCTTCACTTCCAATTATTGACCACTTCCTTGATGAGCAATTGCTGGTCATTCATTCTGATCTTCCTCAGTATGCTGACTTTGTCAACTACCTAACTTCTGGAGCAATTCCCCGTTATTGGACTCGACATCAAAAAGACAAACTTAGAGTCAAAGCTAGTCATTACTTTTGGGAGGAACCTTGGCTATTCAAGTCTTGTCCTAACCAAATCATTAGGAAGTGTGTCACTAATAAGGCTATAGACAATATCCTGTCATTCTACCATGACCAGGCATGTAGTGGTCACTTCTCAGCTAAAAAGGCTACTGCAAAGGTCCTACAAAGTGGATTCTTCTACCCCACAATCTTCAAAGACACACACGAATATACTAGGGCATGTTCACACTGTCAGTCTCTCGACAGTGTTGGCCGTCGAGACATGATGCCCTTGAATCCGATTTTAGTGTGCGAAGTCTTTGACATATGGGCCATTAACTTCATGGGACCTTTTCCAAATTCCTATGACTTCGAGTACAAATTATTGGCGATTGATTATGTTTCGAAATGGATTGAAGCCATCCCCACGAGAACAAATGATCATAAGATTGTAAATCAGTTTGTTCAGGATTACATCTTCTCTAGATTTAGGGTAGCAAAAGCCATCATTAGTGATGGAGGACCTCACTTTAGGAATATCCACTTCCAGTCCTTACTTCAAAAGTACGGGGTGACACATAGGATCGCTATACCTTATCACCCTCAAACCAATGGACTATCTAAATTGTCCAATAGGGAGATTAAGAAGATTTTACAGACTACCATTAGACATGATAGAAAGGATTGGTCTTCTCAACTTTCTGATGCATTGTGGGCATATAGGACAGCTCACAAAACCCCAATAGGCATGTCTCCCTTTAGACTTGTATACGGGAAACCTTTTCATCTTCCTATAGAACTTGAGCACAAAGCCTATTGGGCCATCAGAAATTGTAACTTGGACTTGGAGAAGGCTGGTGATCATAGAAGACTTCAAATTTCTGAGCTTAATGAGTTAAGAAATGAATCTTATGAAAGCTCAAGGATTTATAAGGATAAATTAAAGGCCTTCCATGACCGTCACATCTGTAGGAAAACTTTCACCCTGGTCAGAAAGTTCTTCTGTTTGACTCAAGACTGAAACTCTTCCCAAGGAAACTTAGACCCAAATGGATAGGACCTTTCAAAATCCTGAGAACTTTTAACAATGGGGCTATTGAGATCATTGAGATTGACAAAACTGAACCTTTTACCGTGAATGGATAGAAATTAAATCCTTTCATTGAGTCACATGATCTCAGACTTCGCAATTCCATTATTTTGCTCCAATATTTTGAACCTACTTCTGATGACACATCCACTGGGTTTGCACCTAGCTATAGGCGTTAAACTTAGCAAACCTATCTTTTGTATATAAGTCGTGTTCACCTTTCTTTCCATTTCTTCCTTAGGTGTCTATCCTTGCATTTTAGCATGCATTCATAGTCACATTTTTCATGAATTTCTCTACTTAGCCTGACTTGCCACTTTGATCTTATATCAAACTTGAAATTATCCGCATAGAGGTTTTTATCTCCTCATTTCAACTTCCTTTCGTCACCTAGTCTAAGTTAGTGAAAAGTAGAGCATGCATTTGCATCCACCCTATTCATATAATAAGGGCATTGCATCATTTAAGCATGGGCAGTGTAAATGGTGAAATCATTTTCTGAAATGCAATTATAGATACACATGTAATGTATATAGTATAGTATTATTGAAAATACTAAAAAAATTGAAAGGTTTTGAAAAATTTGAAAAAAAATTTACAAAGTCAAAAATACAAAAAATTATCAAAAACGAAAATACCAAAAATATAATAAGGGATCGAATGAAGTTATTATTGAGGGAGAACTCCAAAACTAGAACTTCTGAGGAGAGGGAAAAGTTGTGAAAAGATTTATAAGTTTTTAATTAGGATCATATAGCTAAAAACAAAAATAGAGTAAGTGTTTATGGACATTCAACCTTTGTTGGTTAGGCTTTCCGGGCTACTGTAGCTTGATTCGCTCAGGCTTTGACTTAATACCTTTAAGCATTAACAAGATAGGCAAGGATTTCTCCTAACTTAGGATGTATTGTTGTACCTGAGTCACCAGTACAGGATTGACTAGTTTACTTTGGCTTAGGAGTCTAAGTAACTTTGGTTTACACTACGCAGTGTCGAGAAAGACCTTGTGAACTTAAAATTCAACCCTAGTGTTCATTAGGGAAGGTGGAGTCCTTACTTGTACATGCAGGTAGACTCTTTGTCCTAGTCTTTATTCTTGTGTTTAGGAGAAGCTTTTTCCGCCAAAAGTACTCACCCACCAAAAAAGAGTGCTATACCAAATAAAGTTATCGGAGACATACTAACATTTATTTAAATATATATATAGAAAAAGTCAAAAAGAATATTTAGAAAAAGGCATTCTTTTGAATAAGTCAAGTATGTTCTCCAAAGACATGTACAATACTTTCCACCAAAAATATTTTTCAGGGTGCATTACAAATACCCTACTTTCACCAAATATTCTTTAAGCCACAATGTAATAAGAGTTGGGTTTGAGTCTTCCCTCATTTTTGAGAGTTGATCTAAAGACATGAGCTGAAGCTAGGACCAACCTAGACTTGAAAAGACGTGAAATCCCTGGATTGAGTTTTAGAGTTCACCTAGTTAGTCCTGACCATTCATTGAGCACAACCATAACCTCTTAGATTCTCAGCCTTGTAAAACGCTCTTGAGTCCTGGAAATCACACTTAAAGTTTAAATATCAAGAATCCTTGTTGGTCAAGAGATGGTCTATCTCATATCAGTCTTAAGTTCTGGTTAGTCTTCTTAAGCAACAGGTTCTCACAATGTCCATACATAAACACAGTTGGTTTATCAGAAAAATTTCAGCTTAAAGATCATCTCTAAATACTAAACAACTTGAAAAAAAAAAAAGATATCTCATCACAGTTACCTAGCTGATACTAAATTACTTTGCACTTAATGAGTTGTTTGCTAAGGGATTAGTAAAGCCTAAGCACAAGGGTATGATGAGGTGTGGCTCATCATAGCTAAAATGTCCAAGTTAAGCTAGAAACTAAGTTAAACACTACATTATTAACATGATAAATGGGTTAAGTGTGAGAATTAAGGAAAATGACTTAAAACATCCAATTTGTGTTAAAAACACATAATTAGGCCACTAAATGAGATATTCTATTAATAAATACAAATTGATGATCCAATTGCAAATTGAACAAATGTTTGAGTTCAAAAGTACAAATCAAGGGTTGAATTAACTTCTTAAATGTTTAATTGAGCTCCAATAAAAGTCCCATGGCATTTGGATATCAATAGGACCCCGTATTCATTAAATTTCATTTAGGTCCTGATGCATAACATTTTATTCATGCATAAAACCCTCAAGGACCTTTTTGAAAAGTCGCAGGGAGTTTTTTGATAGATTTTTGGACCGTAGTGTAGTAATTCTTATCACTAATGGGTTCTATTGCAATTATCATACCCTTTCAGACTTGAGGACCTTTCTTGCAAAATGTCCAACACACTTGACGCCCCAGGTGCACTGTTCACCGAAGAACATGGCGCATAGCAACCGTCCATTCCTTGCATCCCTGATCAAGTGGTCGATCCTTCATCTCCGAGCATGCACCTTTGCACAAAGAATCACAGCCTCACTTAGATATGATCCAACGACACTCTTTTGATATATAACTTCCTGTGCTCCTCTCAATCAGTCATCCACCGTTGAAACCCTACGAGACTAATCTCACCATTGCGGTGATTTGATTCAATGAAGTGGCTATTTAATTAAGCGTTGCCCTAGGCTCACGCGACGACTACCAGCTCCCTCCCCATTTTAGCCAATCCTTTCATCCAAGTCTCTAGCTCTTCTCCCTCCTTTGTCGACTGCCTGTGACAGGGGCAGTGTCTCCTCTGATTTGTCATTATAGCAACCAATTGCAACCGAGGGACCCCATTCTTCATTGGAGATCCTCACATCCCCCTTCTTCGCCACAACAACCCGTTGTGGATCCAGGCAACTCATTCCTCCAATTAGAGTAGAATTCCCTACTTTCTAGGATAATTGTAGTTTTAGTTAGTCTAGAGTAGATCAGATAGGAGTAGAATTAGCTTGTTAATCCATGAATTTGGTAGTTAGATAGGAGTAGATTAGCGTAATTCCATGCCACCTCCTTTGATCAATTCAGATCAGAGGAGACGAATTCATCCCTTCATCATGTTCATTTAATCTTTCCCCTCACTTCACACTCACTTCTGCATGTTTTCCTCGCATTTTAGTCGCCAATCACCCATGCATCATAGCATTAAATCAGATATGATGCTTTGATCATTTAGATCTGATTTAGGTGCCAAAAATCATCTAAGGGTCATTCCATTCATTACATTTGTTCACAATGACCCTATTCTGACAGTGACTGAGCTGATTTGAATATTTTCTCAGATTTGGTTTTGATTTGACATTGATCAAAGTTTTGGAATGAATTGTGAATGATTGTATGGCCTGATCTAAGTTCTTTTCTTTATGCTGTCTATAGCATGAAAGGAACATTAGATTAGGATCTTTTATGTTTTATGAGCTCTGATTGTGATTTAGATATGTTGAGATTTATCCTAAGTGATTTGCAATGAATAGGAGATTAAGTTTTCATGTTTTGAAACCTTGAGATGAATTTACATCTTACACTGTCCATAGTCTAAGATGGAAATCAGATCAAGCTTTCAATATTTTCTAGGAGATAAATTTGAATTTCCTTTATTTTCAAGGTGATTAGAAGAGCTTTAAGATGAGTTTTCATGGGTTTCAATCACTCATCTTAGATTTGGGATATAATTTTACAGCCTTGATCAGAGATGAGATATGGATTTCAAGGGCATTTGATGAAGATTTTAATGTTCGGATTTGAATTTGAATTAGTTTAAAGCTTAATCAAGTCTTAAACAATTGTTTGAACATGTGATTTTTGGTTTAATTCTCCCATATCAGTACATAAAAGGCTGCATAGCAACTGCATTCCTTGTGTTTAAACTCTGATTTCAATGTGCTTGAGGATTTTCAGAGCTTAAGGACACCTAGTTCTAGGTTTTACTTTCTGTAGAGATACTCAAGGCCCTGAATCAGATGTGATCTAGGCTGCAGGCACTTACTTGTGCAACTGAAATAGAAACAACAACAGCTAATAGCTACTGAATTTGAGCAGCAGAAGCAAAAGCTGCTGTAGCAGTAAATCAACCCCTATTGGCTAGGATTTTGGTTGGTTTTGAGGATGTTAAAGAGCTTACTCTATGTATATTTGTGGAATAGTAATGTACAAGCATTCATGTACTAGAATTTAAATTTAAATCCAAAAGGAATAGTTTGTAATCTATATTTGATTCTTCTGTCAGCAACATTTCAATGTCATTAACTATCCAAAATTTGTTTTGAAATGAATTTGGGATGAAAATCATGCTTAATTGCTTCATCACCTTTCATGTTGTGTGTTGGACATTTCTGGTTGTTTAAGATGCATTTCCAGCCATTAGATCTCAGTTTTAGGCCTTAGGTTTCATTTCAAAACATTCATTTAGGCCTAAATTGGGTTAGTTTTGTACATAAATAAAAATTATTAAAAAAATCATAAAGAATACAAGAAACCTGTCTTGAGTAAGTTTAGGTATTTCTTTAAGCGGTTGCAAAGTTGCAAGGTATTCTGAACCTCCAGTTTGATAGAACATATCAATCGACGGCTCGGTCTACTTTGAAACTTAATGAAAACAACCAAATCAGAAATTCCAAAAAGAGTTCTTCTATCTCTCATCTAACCTTTTCTCTCTCATCACCTACCTCTATAGAATATATAAATGTCATAAAAATTAGAAAAAGATCAAAAATACCTAAAATTCTAAGTATATTGTATTTATACTTGTATATACTATTTAAAGTTAAGCTAAAATGTAAATAGTAACTTATATAACTTAAATGTATATAAATACCTTATATTTGTATTATATCTATTTAAATAAGTATTTATGTTAAGTTAAACTGTATATACTATAATTATATAATTATATATTAATTTAATTATATTAAATGTATATAACACTAAGTAATTCTAAATAACCATGTGCATACTTATAATAGCATCTAATACTATATATACATATTTAACTAATTAATATATACTATATTATACTTGCACATTAATTTGTTTATGTATTTATTGTAGGTAATTAAGTTATTAAGTTAATTAGGTAAATTATTAAGTTAAAATAAAATAAAATAGTAAATTAAGTTAACACTGAAGTAATTTAAAGTGTACATTTGTATAATATTATTTTAATACTTCTGACCTATTTATACTAAATTTGTATTATATTATAGTATTTATACATTAAATATGTATATATCTATCTAAAATGTGCATTTAAATGTAAATAAATTAAAATAAATGTTATAAAATAAAATTAAAATGTGTAATAAATACCTCATTATATAAATTAACTAATTATAAAGTCAATTGCATCATTAATTTATCAATTTGTATTTTAATTAAGAAATTAAACCTTAATTTAACATGTATAAAACCTTAACTTTAGCTAATTTTTATATATAATTAAATAACTTATAATCCTAAATTAACTATATAATTGAATAGCCATATATAAGGGCCTTCTAAACATGTAAATTAATTCGAAAATGGAATTGATTTTGGCCCTCAAATTGAGGACCAAAGATGGCCTCACAGAACGCTGAGCAGCACTGCAACACTCTACTCTGCCGTTTATCTTTAGCACCACTTCATGTGGTGATGCGCCCCTTTAGCCATATTTAATGTATTAGCTGTGAGGGATTCCTAAACGATAAGTGCTAGGTGCATCCTCACCATATTACCTTCCCCTTCAATTGAGCATATATAAATGAGCATATTGATTAATTAGTGTGCAGGCTGGGAGCCCGTGCATTGTGCTGGACCTCTATTGGGCCTATTGTGGGCCTGAAATGAAATGGATTAAAATGTACATTAACAAAACTAAGGCTGTCTTAGTAATGGTTTGGTCGCACCCCATTGGTGTGTTGTATATCCTACGAAAGGTTGATTCACCCACTAGAAAAATCAAATTTTTAGTTATGTGAACCGAATCGAAGTGCTAAGTGCTAAGGAGAAGAGTTAAAAATCGACTAAGTGTTGGGGAAGAAAAGAGAGGAGAACCTAAAGAAAATGGCTAAGTGTTGGAAGTGCCTGTGTAGTGTGTGTATAGTATAAGTATATAATATATATGTATAATAAATAAATAATATAAATAAAAATATATATAATGTATATATATATATAAATGAAAAGCAGTGATACTGTTTGAGTCTTATGTCATGTATATATAGTTTTTGTTTAAGGCTTTAGTGATAGTTGTATTCGTCACTGTAGATATATGTAAATGTTAGTAAATGTAATTCTTTCGCCTTATGTTTTGTAAATATTTTTACTAAGGCTATAGCGACATATGTATATGTTATTAGAGTTAATATTATATGTTAGCATATTTAGTCTAATGTATATTAATAGTTATTTTTGTACATATTCTTAAGTATTATTTAGGATAGCTGTACATAACTAGCATAGAATAGTTATATTTAGTTTTTGATGCCTATTTAGTTGTAAATATGTTTAAGGTATAATAGTTAGAATTAAGTGATTCTTTTGTACATAATTGACCAATTCATTCGTTCTTTAATTCTTTAATTCATTTTGTAAATATAATTGACATTTTTTAATAAAAGAACATTTTTGGAACATAGAAAGTGATGTATATCAATAACTATCTCTTAGTGAACGACCTGGAATAAACCAGTAAAAATTATATAAATAAATAAAATGATTTGATATCTATTTGCATTGTGACATATATACTATAGTAATGACACCATTAAAACATGATTTTTATTGCAATAGTTTGTCGTCGATCACTAGCCTTATCGTGGTGATTGATTGAAGGATAAATCTAATTTTGATGAAAATTTGATAATAGGAGAGTTAAGATGAAGAGACAATGTTCATTATTAAATGCTTCTTGAAGTTGTTTAATGAGTAGAATGCAAGTTAACAAATTCTTTGATGTAAATCTCTTGAATGGGGCTAAACTTGTAATTTAATTTTACACCTAATTTCTTATATATCTTCTCTATTTTTTTGTTTAAGGTTATTTCTTGATGGGAGATCATCTATTAATTATTATTTGGATTAACATGAAGAGTTTCAGCTAAATGTATCTTTTTTTTGTGAAAAGATTGCAAAGATATGTATTTTCCACACTTCATGGCAATTAACACTAATAGCCAATAAATAAGCAAAATGCCAAACCATGTTAAATCACTGTTTATGCCAAGGACTTAGAACCATTTGGATAAAACTCTAGCTTAAGACTTATTGGCTACAAAAAAAAAAGGAAAAAGAAAATGAAATGATGTTTGAAAATGACTCAGATGGGGCACATCAATAGGTTGAACTAGAAAAAAAAAGGGAGCTTGATAATTGCCAAACTAGTAGTCATGACAAAGGCATCATAAATGTTTAGGAGGTACTTCAAGAAGCTAATTTCTTTAGCATTGTTGCGGAAGCATTATCTACAACACATGTGCCCACACTTCTTGATTAATTTGTAAGGGTTTCCATAAACCTGGTAAGCACAGGATCCAAGGCCATAGTTCTTGGGGTGACATCCAGGCGTAAGGGTACCCCATCCAATCTACATATCCCTCGTGCTCTCAAAGTTGACGGTGAATCTGAACCTACTTTTACCGCTAGGGTTGTGATGCTTTCAAATAAGAGCTTTCTTAGTGCTATTCACGTTACTTGCTCAAAACTAGGAGTGCTCCATTAGTGTTGTTTGAAAATAGGGCCTTGGCCCCAGTGTTTCCTTAGTGTTGCATCGAAAGTAGGGATGGTGATGTAAACATGTTTACATTGCATAAGATGTCGATTTATCTATGTTCTTAAGCAGAGAATTGCATTGCATACTATAAATATTGCATTACATGCATCATCTTGCATTTAGATTAGTTTGAATAAAATGGAGGTTAATTATCCACTTTTATGTTCATGGACAGGGCAAACTTTTTATCAAGGCCTCGGATCAAAGATCCAACCATACATATGTGATCAGGGCGACGATTGGAGTTCAACGACTCCAAAATCTCCATAATCAGACATCTGTAGCATCAGATAGAGATCGGGGAACCCTAGAAGATCAAGGGCTAAGATGGTGTGAATCTGCACTTCAAACGATAAATCCAACTGCACGGATGGATTCGGATCGATGATCGCAGCCTAACGGCATGAAAATCGACTTAATCCGACAACCGTGGCACCATCTACATCATCCAGAAGATGGACGGCCAAGATGGCGCCACGTGGCGCCATCTCAGCTGCCAAATCAGCCGCTACACTTGCCGGACCCTCTCTTCTTCGATGATTCTCCATCGTTGGATGCACATCCAATAGCTGTAAGCACGTGCACACAAAACTCAAAGTGCGACACAAACACGCTGATAGCGCGTTGGTCGAACGCGCTCGGAGAAGGTGGGGTGCGCGTTCGACTCCTCGCGAGCAGTTGCTGAGGCGCAGTGAGCGAGCGCGATTGACCGCTCGATCGCGATCGAGCGGTCTCGCGCGCATAATAGCGTTCACGCAGTATCGCACGCCCGCGCGTGACGCGCCATCACACACACGAGCACGCGCTGAGGAGCAGGTGGGGAGGTGAGTTAAGCCATTCGATCTCACGATAGGACGGCTAAGATTCGCAGATCGTGGAGCGCACGTTACGTGCAAGCAGGCGAGCAGGCGCACGGGCGACGCCCCACTACGCCCACGATGGGGCTTTAGCGACGGTTTTATCCGTCACTAAAGACCCTTGATTTAATGTTTTTCAATTAAAATTACCAAATTGCCCTCACTCCTTGCAACTATAAAAGGAGACCCCCTCCACACGAAATTCTCATCCCTTCATTCTCTTCTCTCCCTCTCCAAAGCTCAAGAGAAGCTTGTCCCACACACGGGATGCTTCTCGCGAGATAAAGTTAATTTTTTGTCCCCCTTTAGGAAGCGGATCCCGCGACGACGATGATGTGCTGCCCCATTCCTGTTCTTCTCGCTTCATCCTCCTTCGTCCTGCTCCGTTCCTCGTCGTCCAGGCATCGTCCCGTCCAGCTCGTCCTCCAAGCGACCGTTGAGGAGGATATCTCTCTCCCCATTCTTTTTACTGCTTTCTAGAGTAGATTTACTACTTTCTAGAGTAGATTTACTGCTTTCTAGTATAATCATTTTTTCGCTTTCTAGTCATAATGTTTAGTGTAGTGAACAATCTCCTTGATGATAATTTCCATGTACATTCTACATCTCTTTTTTTATTTTTGTTTTCTCTCTCTCTTATTCTCTCTCTCTCCCCTATTTATTGTAAATAGTTAGATAGTTTTTGATCAATTAATCTACTTCATGACAAATAAAAAAAACACGTATTTTTAAATCAAATGTCCGCCTCCCTGAGTTCGACCCGGGATTTCTATTCTGGTATAAATTTTATTTGTTGAACACGAGTTCTTCGCTTTCATACTGCAACGACAGGTTTTCAAAATCAAACACGTTAGCGTAGCAACTCGTAGCTTCAACATTTTGGTGCCGTTGCCGGGGAGGCGACGCTCTTTGATTTTTTTCGCGTTTTTACAACTTACGAATCATTTACCTCACTTCTGTCCTTTCTTATTATGATTGCAGGTACTCTTTCGAGATAAGCAAACGCGGTAGATTGGAGCAAAGTGCTGTTGAAGGTTATGTGAGTTATCTCCCAACCTCCCACCCATTAGTTTTCATTTCATCACATAATAACACAAACATCAATCAACCTAGGTGTTCTTATAAACTCTAAGATTAGTTTTGTTTGTTTGTTTGACACCCACACCTGCCCCAACCTCCACATTTAAAAAGAAAAATTAAAAAAAAATCTCACAAAAGTACACAACCTCATATGATTTTCAAACTCAACCGGTAAACCAATCTTTGGAGCCGGTACACACATCCAAACACATAATTGAGTAGAAATCAGATTAGGTAATCATTTGTGTGCCTAATTAAGTGGTGCAACAGACCAATTGTTTGAGTTGATTGGGCCACACCACTTCAATTAAAATCAACTCATCAAGTAGTTGCCAATTAGGTTCAACTCTTAGGGATTTACTAGGCACTCCACATTCTTTTAAGTTTTAAAGGAAAATATTTTCACCCGTGCTTTCAAAACCTGGTGTGCCAACAAAATTTGATTGAAAGCACCTAAGATTGAATCTTAAAAGCTACTAAGCAAGATTTAAACTCTAAAATTCACCGCATCAAAAATAATCTTGCTTGAAAATCACTGGTTGTGCACGCATACACACATCAATCAATCATTAAGGGCACAACTCAGATAAAGGGCCCATCACATTCCAAAGCACATTCAAACCTAGCCTTATATAAAACAGAGTAGACGTTGGCCTTAAGGATTCGACTCGCTCTTCAGAGCCCAAAACGAGATTATTTTTTATTAGTCTATTTCTACTGTTCAATCTAATGTCTAGCTAGGGGAACAGAATCAAACGATCGTGGCTAGGGGTACACTAGGAACCGGAGGCGCAAGCCGAAGGAAGAACCTTCTCCCCAGTCCCTCCTTCTAACTGGTTGGATTGAACAGACAAGAGCAGATCAAATCATTTTTCTATCTCAAGATGGGTTTGGGAGTCTGTAGGTCTTTAGGCTAGCCTACTTAAGGACAGGTTTGATTGCTTGTATTGCAGGGCACCTTTCTTCCTCCTATTTCTCATGAATCCTTCCACATATTACACGCATTCCCGCTCTTTCCCTCCTGTTTTGAATTATCCTCAACATGACGATTATCCCGACTTGTACTGTAATCAACCATCAGTTAGTTGGGATAACTCGGATTGGGGATACAGTTCTGGACCTCCGTGTTTAGGGTCTAACCCTGAACACTATGATTGTGATTTCTATCCTTCTCAGAGCCACATCAATTATAGATCGTTACCCTTTCATGGACAACCTAATACGATCTACAATCAAGAAGGATATATTGATCCTTACCCATCCTCTGATTACACTGCCTTTAGGTCATCACCACCTTTTGAACAATCTGAATGACTGATTTTCCGGAAGGGTATAACGAATCTCAATTCGTTAATTCCCCTGCATTGACCCCAAACCCACCCAACCTTGAACCAACTCATTTGGTTCAGGGTAGCCAGGTTCAAGAGAAGGTTCTGGCTAACTTGAGGAATATCATACAATCTTTAAAAGTGCAGCCAACACCTTGCATTGAAAGATTGGAGCCCCTAATTCAGATGATTGATGATTTGAATATGTATTTGTTGGATTGGCTCTAGGATGTTAAAGATAAGAACCCGGGTGAGTTTCTACTTGGGAAGTTAGCGAAATTGAGGATGAGATTTGTGATCGCTTTAGTTCAATCGTGGGATGATTCCCAGGATGAACCCCCTTCAGGAAAGCCAATTTCAGAACCTGCTCAGGCACCTATCGGGGGGAACATGCATTACGAGGTTGACCAGATTGAATTAGAGCAATCAATTAAGGATGATCTGATTTCTTCACCTGAGATCCCTGAGCCAGGGTACGAGGAAATGTCTGTCTCCATGGATCAAAAAGTGACAGATGATTTTGGGACATACATTAATACGGATCTTGATTTCTTTGATTCTAATGGTGAAGATTCAAGTTTTGAAGTCTCACGCAAGTTTACAGAACACGATTTCTGTGAGACGATTGGGCCTGAGAAATCTGATAGATCATTTGATAGCCTAATAACTGAAGAAACTGATCTTATTGGGGCTCACATTACGAATCCAGAATCGCATTTTCTGGAGGATTCAATCCAATGCCCTGATTGTCAGTTACACCCCATTGAGCTTATCGATGATTTTGTTTTTGAGATAACTAGACCCAAGTCAATTCTGATTCAGCCACATCTTTTAGACTTGGAAATTTTAGATGGGGTGGTTAATATGCAAGAGGTCCTAAAATTTGACATTCTGAATGAGGAGGATATGAGCTGAGAAATTTTGATGTGGGAAACAAACTTTGGAGGAAATAGAAGATTAGGTCTAAGGGTTCCAATTCATCTAAAACCATCAAACCAGGACCCTTACGACATCTGTTCTGAGGATGACCAACCCAAGCACACATTCATTGATTATCCTTTCAAATTCTATGTATCTCGACTTTTTGGTCTTGGGTTGCATCCTCACTAATTGCAGGCCTGACCCCGTGTGCATACTGATTTTAGGTTTTGGGTAATTTTTATCCAGAACCTTAGACATTCTCAATTATGGGATATGGGTCTGCACCATAATCTGGTCCACATCTATGGACATCTGCTAACAGGTCTGAGGTTTCATCCTTTTATTCTGATTCTGACCTGCACTTGTGAATTATTTATTTCTCTTCTTTGTATAGTGTGCCTAGCTGAAGGCACTAAATTTAGCATGTATACAGTTCTTTTAGTTTTTATCTCAGAGCAGATCTGACATTCACGTAATTCAAGTGCTTTCTACTCTATTCCACTCTGTTTTATATTTTTTTAATATAATGAGGACATTACATTAGATAGGCATGGGGGGGTAGATATTCATCTCTGAATTTATTCGTTAGCTCCGTAGATTTGTTTTATTTTCTTTTATATACAAAAAAATTTTGAATTAGGAAAGAGAACTTGGGTTTAAGAAAAATTTCAATTTTAGGAAATACTACATTATGATCTGAACACAAAGACCCTTCAGGTCTTTGGACTTAATCAGCCCGTGTATCCACTAAAATGTGAATTTATTTTTCGAGTCCTCGCCATCTTAATTCTATTGTAATTGGAGTAAATAAGTTTGGGTGATAAGTACACGACTTATCAACCTGCCCTCTGATTTGAGGGAACTTTAAGCCTAAAGCATCTACACACTATCTTGTCACTGACTCTTTAATCGGCGGTTCTAACGGAAATTGGGTAGCTAATGAACCTTCTAGGGTGATATGGCTGGCAAGTTATTGTAGGTAACAGCCTATAGGTAGGTTGTCCAAAGCCCAGTCACTGGACCTTTCTCTTTTTGCTGCCTTTAGGTAAATTTTAGACCAGGGAAGCCCCCTACTTAAAAAGAGAAAAAGAAAATCAAAAAGAAAAGAAAAGAAAAAGAAAAAAAGAAAAAAAGAAATAAGCCACACTTCGCCGAACAAGTATGGCTGGCAAGTTGTCAGTGGTAACAGTTCATCGACTGATTGTCTAGAACCCAGCTCAATAAATGCACTGAAAATTCCCAAAACACTTGGGAAGAAGCAGAGAAGTAGAATAAACCGGGGAGATATACACTGGATTCACCCTTGTGTTGACCCCGTAAAAATAAAAGTAGGGAGAAAGCTACCGGTTGTAAAGATACACCTTTAGGCAGAATTCTCTTTTTAAGGTCACCTAGAGGCGCAGAAATTCGAAGTCCGTTTTTATTGCCGTTCAACGAGTCTATCACATTCACAATAAGATGCTTAGAACTTAGGGTTCTCATCAAATCTTAGGTGAGTTGAATGACTGTAGAAAGCCACTCTTAAACTCTAAAATTCGAAAATCCAAAAAAATTAGAAAAGAAGAAAAAGAGAACAAGAAATTTCTTTCTTTGAATAAGGCGAGGGCTTGAGACGGTCTGTATTTTGGCAGATACCCGGGCACTGTTGTGTCTTTGAAAGTTCAGATCCTAAGTAAATATTTTCTTCATGATTGAAAATAACTCAAGCCTAAATAATCCAACCTAATTCTTTTATAAATAGCATGTAGTTTTTGCTAGGGACTAGCAAAAGATAGGCATGGGGGTGTGATGTAAACATGTTTACATTGCATAAGATGTCTATTTATGCATGTTCTTAAGCATAGAATTGCATTGTATACTATAAATATTGCATAACATGCATCATCTTGCATTTAGATTAGTTTGAATAAAATAGAGGTTAATTGTCTCCTTTTATGTTCATGGACAAAGAAAACACTTTATCGGGGCCTCGGATCAAAGATCCAACCATACAGATGTGATCAGGACGACAATTGGAGTTCAACGACTCCAAGATCGCCCTAATCAGACATCTGTAGCATCAGATAGAGATCGGGGAATCCTAGAAGATCAAGGGCCAAGATGGTGTGAATCTGTACTTCAAATGACAAATCCGACCACATGGATGGATTTGAATCGACGATCGCAACCTAACGACGCAAAAATCGACTCAATCCGACAACTGTGGCACCATCTACATCATCCAGAAGATGGACGGCAAAGATGGCATCATGTGGCACCATCTCAGCTACCCAATCGACCGCTACACCCACCGCGCCCTCTCTTCTTCGACGATTCTCCGCTATTAGATGCACATCCAACGGCTATAAGCACGCGCACACAAAACTCAAAGCGCGACACAAATGCGCTAATAGCGCGTTGGTCGAACGCGTTCGCGAGAAGGCGGGGCCCGCGTTCAACTCCTCGCGAGCAGCTGCTGAGGCACGGTGAGTGGGCGTGACTGACCGCTCGATCGTGATCGAGTGGTCGTGTGCGTGCAATAGCGTTCACGCCGTATCGCACGCTCGCGCGTGACGCGCCATCACATGTGCAAGGGCGCGTTGAGGAGCTGGCGGGGAGGCGAGTTAAGCCGTCCGATCGCTATGATTCGCAGATCGTGGAGCGCGCATTACGTGCGAGCAGGCGCACAGGCGGTGCCCCACTACACCTACGATGGAGCTTTAGTAATGATTTTATCCGTCACTAAAGACCCTTGATTTAATGTTTTTCAATTAAAATGACTAAATTGCCCTCACTCCTTGCAACTATAGAAGGAGACCCCCTCGACACGAAATTCTCATCCCTTCTCTTCTCTCCCTCTCCAAAGCTCAAGAGAAGCTTATCCCACATCCGGAATGCTTCTCGCGAGATAAAGTCAATTTTTCGTCCCCCTTTTGGAAGCAGATCCCGCGATGACGATGACGTACTGCCCCGTTCCCGTTCTTCTTGCTTCGTCCTCCTCCATTCCCTGTTGTCCAGGCGTCGCCTCGTCCGGCTCGTCCTCCAAGCAACCGTCGAGGAGGATATCTCTCTCCCCATTCTTTTTACTGCTTTCTAAAGTAGATTTACTACTTTCTACTGTAATCATTTTTTCGCTTTCTAGTCGTAATGTTTAGTGTAATGAACAATCTCATTGATGATAAATTCCATGTACATTCTGTATCTCTTTTTTGGTTTTTGTTTTCTCTCTCTCTCCTATTTGTTGTAAATAGTTAGATAGTTTTTGATCAATTAATCTACTTCGTGACAAATAAAATAAACGTGTATTTTTAAATCAAACGTCCGCCTCCCTGAGTTCGACCCGAGATTTCTATTCCGGTATAAATTTTATTTGTTGAACACGAGTTCTTTGCTTTCATACTACGACGATAGGTTTTCAAAACCAAATACGTTAGCGTAGCAACTCGTAGCTTCAACAGATGGTGAAAGTGAGTTTTGCTATTCAGATGGGTGGACATAGTCGTTCCTTTTTAGGCCAACCTGTAGGAAAATAAGTCAAATATTACATTAAGATACTTGAATTTGTAGTTACTTACAACTTATGTTTAATAAAAATGGAAGCTACTTGATTAATACAAAAATGAATGCTAATGCTTAAATATTTCTAGAGGACTTCTCTTCCTATAGTTTTGCATCTGCTATGCATTGAACTTTCATAATTATATATATACAACATGTTGTGTATGACCTATTGTATACTTATGCATGGTTGGCATAAAATAAACATCTTTTAGGTAGTTGCAACACAACAATTGAAAGATAGTTATACGGATAATCCAAGGATTATGGTCAACTAGAAGTACCAGCCCTCTGTCACTACCGGTGCAACCAAAAGGGGGAAGAAGAAGACTATATTGAATATTACCCAATTTAAAGGAAAGAAAGAGGAAAGATCTATGACTTGTAACTTTGCAAGAACAAAATAAAAAGCACTACAACTCATACCACAAAAACAAACAACAAAGCAAAACGAACATGAAAAGGAGAAGTTAGCACCAAACTAATCTGCCAAGGGATCACAAAGCTAGAGTAATTGTATATTGCATGTAATATTGGATCCAATAACTTTCACTTCAAATCCATTTTATAATATGTATACAGTATCTAAATTTTAATGATGATAATATAATGAAATCACTAAATAGCATGTTCATATCGACATCATATTAATATATTCTTAATATGGATAATTATTATGGTAATAATTATATATAATAATTCCTTGACCATGTACATTATGCTCACTGTATTCTACGAAACTGTAATCATAATTCTATATGATTCTCGACATTAACTCTTATTCATATATATCATCAATAATTTTTTTCTTCGTACGACAAATTCTTTGAAAGTTTTTGCAAATTTTGATTTCTTAATCTTTTTGGCTCTTGCGTAACGTAAATATAATAATTCAATGTATGCTATATATATTTTTTTTTTTTGGAATTTCTTCTAACAGTTTACATATATATTCAACTAGACAATCCACTAAAACAATGGAGAGATGCCTATAATCGATAACTACACGTTTGAGTTTGTGAGGAAGAGCAAGAAGCTTAGCTCTGTTTCCTTCTTGAAAGCTCTCTCCTACAGTCGTGTTTGGAGATCAAATAGATTCATTTGCATGCATGCCATGCGGGCATTTATTGCATATTCAACATGCAGCACATTTGCACTCCAGATGTTTATAATTAGATCTAGACAGCAGCTGGTTCATGATACCATAGTAGCTGGTTCTCAAATGACTCGAAATCACGCGACAAGGGTTTTTCTTTTTTTTTTTTCCTTTAATGGAAGACTAAGATGAAATAGTTGAGATGCAACTTCCCCAAGAAATTAAGGAGCAATTCATCTAGACCTCCATCATTAATTACTAAAGTTTGTAGCCCTACAAGATCACCGCTGATCAATACAGTGAAAACATATGGGAGGTTTCCACGCCGATGCAGCACAGGGCATCAATTAAGATGTCGTTAAGGCCAAAGATGTCCCTTCCGATCAAAATGCCATGAACATATATACACATCCACTCAATGAACAGAATTTGTCTGGGTGCCATGAACTTGCCACGGCTCAAGTGAGGGGATGTGGTACCAATTGCAGCAACAAATACGAGCCGCAGCAAATAATAAATCATGGTTGTAGGAAACAAACTAATTAACGCCGTATATCTTGGATGTAGCAAATACTAAATCCCATCGATGGATGTTATCATTAACAAATACCACCCGTAACAATTGCAGTACATACCTCTTCTCAGAACAAGCAGGCACTTGTATCGTGGATGTAGGAAGTCACATATTGAAAGCAAAGATCATATATAGCAAACTAAATCATGCACAGAACAAGGTAGACACATCATATATATGTCATTTATCTATATCCGTACGTAAAGGTGGCTGGATCGATCGGCAACACCAGAGCCTCGATCCGCAACCTATATATTCAACCAGTTTTGAAGATGATGGCAAGCAGTATATATATATATATATGGATACTCGCAAAGCGTGAACCTATTAAGTAAGGATAAACTGTCTATGCAGTATTAAACGGCATTTATTTATGCATATCTATAGCCAGCTAGATGGATGGATTCAGCAACGCCAGCGACAGTAGCACTGCGAGCGGCGGTCGATGATGCCAAGACGCCGGCAGCGATACCCGGTGCAGCGGAGGCCTCTACACTTCCTGCCTGTGTAGCAGTAAGGGGAGCACCCGTTCATTCAGGGGAACACCACCGGACCCTTGACCTCACATATCGTTCGACCCTCCACAACATCTACATCCAACACGTACACCACCAAGAAAAGAAAGAAAGCTACGTCATCATATCACACAAGCGATCAAATTAAGCAAATTAATGTGGGACATGATCTATATTAGACAGTTGAAGCACTTCGACTTTCTCTAATAAATTAAATTAAATAAATAGCTCATCAAATGAAGAGAGAATTTGTTTTGGCTCCAGATTAATTTCAAAGGCGGACACGGACACACACACACGTACGTCCATATAGTTTGTACATAAGTATGGGCTGGAATTCCGTTGAATATCCGAATCTCTTCGTCAAATGGGACATAATTCTGGAGTAAATGCATGTAGACCATTCATATATATATATATATACAAAAGAATGTTGAAAAATTTGTCCTCCATGGAGATGTTCTAAGAATATATATATGATGAAATAGGGTACGATACATATTTATTGATTAGGTCTGCTATCTCATAATTAATTAGTGTAATCCTTAAATTTCATCGTTAAAATAAATTAAGTATTATCTTGCTATCGTTGAAATTAAGACCTGGACCAGCTGCGCTATTTTGTGCCCATACTCTCCTTTTCTGCGCTAGTTTAATAAATTACCACGCATACCCACTGATCAAACGATATCCAGCGGCAGGAAACGATGGCCCTATTTCAAGGGGCCGTTGCTGTCCTGGCCCATACGCGCGTGTCGAATTTAAGTTCTTGGTCGTGACTAAACCATGCATATAAAGTGGAGAAATTCATGACTTTTAATCTATACGCACCCCAACCACCACCACCATGCACCAAACGAAACAACTTATCTTGCATGATTCCATCAAATCCTGAAGGGGGTAATAAGACAAACAACATGCACGACGCAAGCAATTAGCATACACTTCGATCGGTACACACCTCTCCGCCGTGTTTGCTCTGCTTGTAATTATTCCCTGGACATTGCATCCTATATTATATCTCCGAACTCGCTACTTGGCAGTTGCGACTTTTTGATCGGGGAAGATGGGCTCTCTGATTAGGTTCGACGGAAGACTGATCGTATATATATCCACTATGAATACTGACTGTACTTTTCCTCACAAGTTATACAAACAGGTAAACATGCATATAGAATATGTAACTATACGTAGACCTGTATGTATATAGCATTTAGACTTTTAAAATTGATGCATGAGATGGGATTGTACCAGAAGCAGTGAGGAGGAGGATGAAGGAAAGGGCGAAGACGATGGTGGAGGCTTTGCTCGCCATGGGAGCTAGATCTTGGTACGAAAGAGAGGGATGATGACCAGATCAGATAGGATGAGTACTGTGCGTGAGCCTCCTGCAACGGGGAGACCCCCTATTTATGGTCATATGTCAAGCTTGATCTAGTGGAGGAACTCCATGTATAACTTCGCTTGTGAAAACTAGCTATTTGGTAATTTGTTTATATATATATATATAATGCCACTGCCATGAGATGATATATATAGATAAATTGGCCTGGGGCCATCAGCGGCAAATCCCCGCTGCTCGATTACAAGTCCGATTTTTCTGTATCACGTTAGATTACCAATCAACCTCCAATAATTAAACCTTAGAGGTGACGGTCCCTACACAATCTTCCTATGTATTATGGTTCAGGATGAGGGTTAGCGCTTGCCTTTCGGTAGAAGTTGACAAGGGATAAGTAATAAATGTAACACTGTAAGTGGTTGATCGGTGAACGATAGGTGTGATTTTTTGATTGATATGCGTAAACTTTTATGCTGATGTGATATATATATATATATATATATATATATAGAGAGAGAGAGAGAATTATAATTTGGATTACTCCATATTTAATATGCCAATCGTACCTTAAAATGTACGTTTACTGGGTCAGTAGTTTTACATTTTTAATTATTAATTATTATACTCCTCTTTATGTTTTGCCTTCCCAAATTAGCAAACCCTCTCATAAGTTGGCCGTGAGAAGCAGATGTTTGGAAAAGAAAACAAAGTGCAAGTATTGCAATCACCCCTAACTTAAAATCTCAAAGTCTTTTGAGAGAGATTGTATCATAAATCAATTTGCTACGTATCGAGTGGCGACGGTTAAAAAAAAAAAAAAACTATCCATGTCGATTAATTTTATTCTTCTATACAAATCTTCTATTCCTCGTTTGAAAGCTTGAGAATCGATAATGTTTTCACAATCAAATCGGTACTCCCTTGTTTGAATGAAATATAATCGTGATTTAAATCAAGCTATAAATGCAAAGAGAAATATAAATCAACGTTCATTGCAACACGTGTTGTAAAAAGGATACATGTTTACTTGCTTCTCTTAAATCGTGGGCATCATGGGCCTTACGTCGTCGCTCCATCCAAGAATAAAATCATTTGTAATTTTTATATTTGAATAAAATATTATAGGTGATTTTTTTACTTGAATTAAATATCATCGATAATTTTTTAATATTATCGATGACTTTCAATCATGAAATCAAATATAACTAGTAATTTTTTGTATTTGAATCAAATATCACTGATAATTTTTCGTTATCAGTGAAAATCACTGGTGACATTTGCTCATTCCATTGACGAGTCCCATAGATTTTCAATGCACCTATGCATTCTACTGGTGGGTCCAACATGAATGCATTCCAACATGTATAAGGGGGACGCATGGCGTGATCCCAACTTTTGTGTTGCAAAACCCATTTTTTTCCCTATGAGCATCCAAAAGCAAATAGTTGAATATTCATAACAAAGTTAACAAATGGCCTCAAATGCATAGATTTTTCTAATAAGTAATTGTTTTACCCTTATTGTTGTGTTGTGGTATAAAGGTCATATTGCTAAGGTGTAATGAACTTCTTATGAGTGAAACAGTTTCCACTTTTTCCTACCAAAGAAAATTTTCATGTATCTAAAGCTGATATACTTGTACCTATACCTTTAACAACTATTTCTAACTCCGCCATTGGTGCTAGATATATGCGGTTGAGGCCAAGGATGTGGATCCAGGAGTACTTAGGGTGGAGATCGGGGAGCGAAAATGGGCTAAGGTTCCACAAATTAGTTTAGTTGAGTAACACTAAATGTGCTATTAGTTCCACAAATTATGTTCTTAATTCAACGACATAATTTGATGTAAGGCACAAGTGGAAAATGATAGGATTTTGATAAACCAACTAACCCTATACATAAAAGTTCTCGGTCGTTGTATGACGAAATCCGAATTGCATGAACGACTGGTGGTGGTACGTACCATCAAGGGTTAACATAGTTCCACGTATCTATCTATCCTCACTCCCAACGCTATAAATAAAGAGGATATGCAGCTCCACGTATCCATCTATTCTCACTCCCAATGCTATATATAAATAGGATATGCCCCACGTTGACAATTGTTTTGAGATCTAGATTTAAATTTTTATCCCTATATCAAAAGGATTGACGTGCAGGAAATAATCGATTCGTTCCTAATTTATCTAAACGTGATTCTAGATTATAAAAAGAAAAAAAGAATACATACGTAAGCCCACCGTTAATGGCCATTTGAGTTCTCAAATTAAATGAAAATCTCTCCAAAATTCAAATCCCATTAAGTAGTTAAAATGCTCGAGATGTGCATGAAATTTCTGAAGAAAGAGGCCCACCATTGCAAATTGGAGCGAGCTATCACGCGTTGCCACACAAATCAGCACCATGTGGATAACGATCAAGCCCATTCCTTATCTACAAGATTACGATTGATGATAGTGGTAATATTATCTTTTCCATTGGATAACATTGGGTATGAAATCTAATTGGGTTATCTGATCAACATATTGCTCTGTTCTTCGTCCTATTAGTTGGTGTGTTCAAGGAACTATCACATGTCGACCTCTACAAATGTTGGGGCAGGTAAAGTACGTTAGTGTCAAACTTAAGTCAAGTTGAGCTTATCCTGCAGAACATATTACATCAAAGAACCATATAAGGTGGTAAAGTAACCTTTTATGTACTTTAACGTCCACAAAATGCACGAGTTAACTTTATCTAAATTAGTATAATTGCTTAACCTTCGAACCCGCTCCTCTCCACTCCCTGCAACAGTGAGAAAAAGCGATTGAAAACCCTTTGAGCTCTGATTGATTGTATGCGTCGATTAGAGCTCCCTTCCTTCGGATGCTGTTTCTCCTCTCTCAGACCTCTCCTTCGACAAGTAGAACCTATGGTTGCTCGTAGTGGCCGTTTTGAAGCCGAGGCCCAGTGACGGCACTCTGTGAGGTTGCGCGGCGGGCAGTTCCTTGGCGAGTGGTGGCTGGTTGCTCGATGCATGGAGGCAAATGATCGGCACGTGGTGATCTTGTCGATGGGTGGTGGCAGGAAGTTTGGCAGGTGCTCTTTGTTGGTCTCCGATCTTGGGCGCCGCGACCACGCTAGGGATCTGTTGATGCCGCCGTTCAATTTCAATGGCTTCCAGGCGGTCATTGTTGGTGGCAGCCATGGAATGAGCACAAACGTATTTTTGTTATTACTCCATGGTTTAGAAGAGGTTGAAATTAAGCTTCCTAAGAAGTTTCAAGTCATGTCCATCTTGTTTGTTCAACCTCTTCTAAATAATATTTTGATGATTTTACAAAATACCTAAAAGAAAAGAAAAAACTAGATATACCACCTTTTCTATCTTTATAACCCTATTATAGGTCTTCAGTTCATCTCAGCATCTCAAGAGAAGAATTAGAAGTTGAAGATGTTATAAGTCTAGGTCTTAGCTAGGTCATATTGTAGATTCTTATTTAGAGTTGTAATTTTAAATTTTTATTAAGTATAGAAAGGGTTGTAAATAGCCTCCATATAGATATAAAACCTCTAGACTTAGGCTCTCAACACTAAGGCATAACTTAGAAACAAAATCCAACTCTAAAAAAAACATACACCTTAGAATCAGACATCTGATGGTTTTCCCAAATGTCTGATATTATAAGATAAGTCGTCTAATATATACATCAGATGACCAATCACCTTTTACACTACCAATAGGTTCACTTTAGTGGGCTAAATTAGAGCCTAAGTGCATTATCATTGAGATGAGAATTTAATTTAGAGCACGCATTACATTGGCAAAATTATTTAAGCTCATGAATTACCATTCCCACATTTTTATGGAGGTGCGCCCATTATATTCATGTGCTAATACATATATATGTTTTTTTGCAAAAAAAAATTGGGCATATCAATTTTGGCATCGTGGGTTTTTATCAGAAAAAGAAAGGAAGAAAGAGATTCTAAAATCATCATTTTTGAAACATAGGATTACCTCCCAAAATCATTTCTTTTCATCAGAGGTCATCTTCCTTATTTGAGCCAAAAATACCCCCCACTCTCTTATTTTCATGCATTCCTTCCTTATTCTCTCTCTCTCCCAATAATCTCTCTTACTGATTGTGTTTTCTTTTTCTATGCTTATCTCTCTTTATAATAGGTAGATGAGGGGGGGCGAGGACATCTTCTTCCCTCGGGGAGGAGAGCCCTCTCTCCAAGCATAGGAACTCCCTCTCCACATCATCTTCCTCCACCCTCAGGAGGGAGGATGGCCTCCACCTTCATCTCCTTCCCACAACCGCGACTACTCCCTCACCATGACCGTGATCAACCTCGACGAAGCACGCCACTGCAAGCCTCCGCACCTACAGCTCCCGTGTGCCTCCCTCTTGACGACCACACAACCGCGCCCTCTCCGCCTCTTCTCTAGCATCACCTCGACGTCTTCTACTTCGTCCTCAACCTTTGCTGAATCCACCGTGCCTCCTTGCCCACAACCATGAGCCCTCGATGACAGCAACCTCCACCTAAGTTCTCACCTCATCATCGCGTTGACCACGACACATGCAACTCCACCGTGTGAGCTCCACGACAGGGGCACCCCCTTCAGTCTTCTTCTTCCTACCACCTTCACCCAATAGAGCCGTAGGCCATAGCCAACATGTGCGTGCACAACAAATTGCACACGTGCATAGCACTCCTTACACGATGCCCTTTTCGTGCGGTCTGTGCAGCCACACGTACTCCATGCAGCAACAACAGTCCCATTGCCGTCGCATCTCCTCCTCATTGCCGGTTGCAATTCTGAGCACCACCGGCTGAGCTGCTGCCACTAGAGCATTCCCTACCTTCGGAAGGTCTCCTCTAGCCAAGCTCGACAGCCATCGCTCCCTTGACGCATACAATTACATGCGAGAACCGCCTCCCCTATTTTGCTACAGTGGGGGAGGTATTAGTTGGGTGTGGAATTCCCGGTTGAGAATCACTATTGAAATATTTTCTACATTAATTTATTTTGTGCTCATTGCATTCATGCCCTTCAACTTTCTCTTATTCTCAGGATTTATATTATGGATGGATGGCTTAGAACAAGAGACTAGCATTTAACTATATTGCAAGCTATTTTTCTTGGACATGATTTCATGTGGAGGCAATTGCAAGATTATTGGTATGTTCCTCCCTGTGGATACAACATCCTAACTTTCGTGGTTATTTTTTGATTAATTAGTTTTGTTCAGGATTTTTACATCACGCGATTTTTACTACTACGACAAATCTAGCATATTTTTCTGACAAGCAAAAATTTCCCATTCAACTACCTTAGGCAATTAATTACTTAGGCTACAAATGACCAGACACTTTTCTAAACATCCATAGTTCACATCAGACGTCTGGATACACTCCCAGTCGTCCAATAACCTAATCGTTGAACACCACTCTTCTTGGATAGAATAAAATATACACAGGAATATTTTATTAATCTCAGATGTCTGGACATGCTTCCAGATGTCCAAGATAGGAACGTTAGGCCTAATTTCACTTTACGACATTTTTGCCATACTTAAATAGGATTTTGGTATCTCAAGAAATCCTTCACCCTATGTCCTTAATGCCATTCAGACGACCAAAAACTTGGTTAGACATCCAATAAGACATCTGACATATATACATTAAAACCCTGTTTATATCTGGTTCAATCCAGGGATAAACCCCCATATTTTAGATGTCCAAAACTATGTTCAAATGTCTAACTGTTTGTAAGAAGAACCCTGTTTCTGTTAAATTGAATCCAAGAACACTAACTCTTTAGATCAAATGACCAGAACTCACATTAGACGTCTGATAAGATGTCTGACCCAAAAATTAAACATCTAATTCTGGTGTCAAGGTAATTATTAGCCTGTTTTGATTTGGATTTCGACCAAATCGATTGGGATTTATCCCCAACAGTTAGGGGGAGTCTCTCAAGCCTTCCTGAAGGTTCTTTAGAGGCCTATATATATATATATATATCCCTTGACCCTCTTAAGAACAAAAGCACCAATTAGAGACATTCCAAAAGCTAGAACACTAGTTCTACTCACTCTACTACCCTATTGTTGTGAAACTCAAATTTTTTGGGCATACTCTTACACTCCCTCTCTACTGTGCTACCACCATCATCCTCAGGGAGTTTACTTTCACCCTTAGCTTCTAGAAAACATTATATATATCTTTGGAGATCTCTATAGGGTGTCTTCTACTTTCATTTTTATACTTGTACTTGGGTGTCTGACCTGTCAAATCCCCGTCTCTTCCTTGTGAAGGGAGAAACCTCTATTTTGTGATCATACTTGGGAATTGTAATTGAGTTACACTACCTTCAATTCAGGTAGTGTGGTTAGTGGATTGATCACTTGGTGATCATAAATCCTAAGTCGAGGTTGACTTAGGTGTTGGTTTTCTCCTAATTTGGGTTTCCACCTAAAAATCATTGTCACTTGAGCGATTGAATTTTTATTTGTTCATTAAAACCTCCCCTCTAGTTCAATTTCACATCATTGATCAAATTTCCTAAATCTTGGGAGAACTTCAGGATGACTCTCAAGCATAGGAAGAGAAAGATTTCTCATGATTACTTGATACTGGCTATTGCTATTGGGGAAGTGCATAGGAAAATAAGCCAATAGTGCCTGTAAAGTCTAAGGTGAATGTCACGTTGTCTAAGGACAAGGAGCATAAAAATAAGAACAATAAAAATAAAATAAAGGCCAACCCCAAGATCCAGAAGAAATCCATGAACAAACCATGCTTGAATTATGGGTAGGTTTGGCACTGGAAGAAAGATTGTCCTTTTAATAAAGCTCAGCAGAAGACAATAGAGTCGAATTCTCAGGTGAATGTGATCATTGAGGAGGCCAGACCTAGCAATGAGTATGTCTCGATAAAACCCAAACTCTATGTTATTCACGATCCTACTGAATGATTTGTGGATATTGGAGCCAATGTATATATTTGTACTGATAAATCATTCTTTTCTTCCTATTAGGCCTATGATAAGAGATTCATCATGGCTCTTAATTACCCCTAATTAACTAGTTTCCCTAGTTAATTAGCTAAGAATATACTTAATACAGGATTAATTATAATATAGGGGATTAAATAATAAGGACCTTCAAAATAAGTTAAAAACACTAAATTAAATATCAATTAATCCTAATTGTAATTTAATTAATAAATTGGACTCAAATAATAACCATTTAGCTAGTTACATAACATTTAAACTAACTTAACTAATTTTATGAGCTAAGTACTTAATTAACTTAAGTAAATTAATCACTTAATTAAATGTAGCTAAACAGGGTAAAAATGTAAATGCAAGGCATAAATATAATATTTACCTAATTTACAATTATATATAAAAAGTTGAAAAAATAAATTAATTAAAATAAGCCTAGAAACTATCTGTTTAAGTTTTAGTCCTTAATTTCTATGTCAATTGAGTCCTTTTACTACAACAAGGTCCTTTATTTTTATTACAAAGAGGCCCCTATGTGCATACCCTTCGTCTTCTTCTTCTTCTTCCTCAGCTACAGACAGTTGAGGAGGTCCAATGCTGACACTGCTCGATCACCTTTCATCCCATGTCAGAATACCTTTGCTTTGGCCACCTACCTTCCGCTCACCGCTGCCATCTCATCTAATGGCTCTGATCTTCTCCATCTTAACAAACTCTGGCGCGGTGACTTCACCATCGACGGAGACAAAGACCTCGAAACCACCGTACCTGGATGCGATTTTGTCCTGATACAACCCCCCTACCCCTCTCTGCCACCTATAAATAGACCTCCACACCTTCGATCTCGGGGAGCAACTCCCTACCCTCTTCCCCCACCGAAGTCGTTCAATAGGCTATTCTTCCTTTTTCAATGACCTAGTTCTCCACTTCAGGGCACCTCCATAGAAGGAGCTTGTTGCTTCTCATTTGTTCATCCTCTCAGGAGTTGTGACTAAGCTTCCGAGCACATCATCCTCCTATCTACTCCGCTTCAACCCTCGCTAGAGTCTGATCCGACTACATCGGATTTCATCTTCCGTTACGGACCTTTCGACAGAGTTCTCCTTATCCCCTTCGTCCAGGTAATCGTAGATTAGCCTAGAATTTAGTGTAGGTTAGTTTAAGCTAGCTAATTAGTTCATTAGTGTAGTGTAATACTTAGTTTCCACTTCATCTTCCACAGCTCTGGCGAGCTAATTCTGGCTCACCGAACCATATTTCACAAATCTAATCAACTGTACACCTTCTCTATCCCTTCACGAATCCATTCCACCTTCTTCCTCGTTTAATTAGCCACCTACATGCCTAATCCATTCCACACTCACCGGAGCACCTCCGCTGTCTATGGCGGAGTTTTTCGACCTAATCCACACTCAATAGGGACCCTCCATCACTTATTCACTCATTAGGGCCCCGATATCATTCTTAATTTCGCCTACTACTCACTAAATCTAGAATGCCCAAGTCACTATCAATCTATGAGATCACTATCCATGGTGAGCTCAGAGAAGTGATTCCACCTGATTAGACATGTACATACCATCGCCTAACCTTCATAATTGTTTCCCCTCACTCAATTGAGTGAAAGGGAAGCTCTTGAGTTCAAGTGAACTCAAGACATGATTCAATGCATATCCTATCAAATCTGCACTTCAGGTCATCAATTTCTATAATTGATGAGCACCGTGTGGATAACGATCAAGCCCATTCCTTATCTACAAGATTACGATTGATGATAGTGGAAATATTATATTTTCCATTGGATAACATTGCGTATGAAATCTAGTTTGGGTTATCTGATCATCATATTGGTCAGTTCTTATTCTTATTAGTTGGTGTGTTCAAGGAACTATCACATGTTGACCTCTATAAATGTCGGGGCAGGCAAAGTACGTTAGTGTAAAACTTAAGTCAAGTTGAGCTTATCGTAAATAACATATTACATGAAAGAACCGTATAGAGTGGTAAAGTAACCTTTTATGTACTTTAATGTCCACAAAATGCACGAGTTAACTTTACCTAAATTAATATGATTGCTTAACCTTCAAACCCACTCCTCTCCACTCCTTACGATAGTGAAAAAAAGTGATTGAAAACCCTTTGAACTCCGATCGATTGTATGGGTCAATTGGAGCCCCCCTTCCTTCGAATGCTATTTCTCCTCTCTCAGACCTCTCCTCTACCAGCTACATACCTCTCCTTTGACAAGTAGAACCTACGATTGCTCGTAGTGGCCGTTTCGAAGCTGAGGCCCGGCGATGACACTCTATGAGGCTACCGGCAGGCGGTTCCTTGGTGAGTGGTGGCTAGTTACCCGGCGCATGGAGGCGGATGATCGGTACGTGGTGATCTTGTCGGTGGGTGGTGGCAGGAAGTTTGGTAGGTGCTCTTTGTTGGTTTCCAATCTTGGGTGCCGTAACAACGCGAAGGATCTGTTGATGCCGCCATTCTATTTTAATGGCTTCTAAGCGGTCGTTGTTGGTGGCAACCATGTGGCATACTGTTGGGTGACAAATGCATCCGTGGAGGACATCTGTGGCTTCGAAGGTTGCGATGTGGGTGACTTGGTTGTTCGGCTGTTGTTGGGTTGGTTTGTGTCGTTAGAGGATTTAGGTCCTTTTTCTTTATTTTTTTAGTGTAGTTTAAATTTTGTTGGGGACCACGTGTGACCCCATATTTTTTACGATCGAGATTCTGACTCATGTCAGTGGTTGGATTTAACCTTCAGGTCATTTTATTTTGATTTTCTCATTAGCACAATCTTTGAGATTTTTCTAGTTGGCACTTTGCCATATCTACGAGCGGTCGCTCTCCCTTTAGGAGGTCATCTGGTTCCCGTACTTGGCATGCTTCTTTGTGGTGGCCTTTTAATCTTATTTTGACCTATTTGAACTCTAGTTACTGGAGGAGTCTCCTCTCTCTTTATGTCTAGATGAATGAACTTCTCTTTTCTCTTACTCCAAGAAAAAGATGCTTTTGGGAGACTGATTATATTAATCGAGATGTAACTGATATATGATAACATGCGAATTCATGTTAAAATAAATGAGATTTGGTAGAGGTTTTCAGTCACATACTGGAAGTGGAGAAACCTCTTCATGCATGTAAAAGGCTTCTGCCTCTCATGGCTTATGTAGCAAAGAATAAGAGGTGGGGCTCGGAACCATGCATGCGTGCACACACCTCACCACACCTTGACTCGGGCTAGGGATCAGGCATGGGTGAGAATCAATTTGTAAAACATGAATTTCTATAAATGTTGAGTCGTGAACTCTATATAAAGTCACAGGAGGGTTCTCATTTGACACACAATAAGAGCAAAGAAACTCTCAACTCTCCCTCCCTCTCGTTCTTATCTCTTTTCCTTGGTGCATTCCTTCAACGTAAGATTAGTAGATTAATCTCCAATCAAATTTATAGATCTTGCACAAGGTGTTTGGGAGTAATTCGCGAGAGGTGTTTGATTGATTTACTAATCAAATTGGTTAATCAACCAAATTTATTCACCAAATTGCCCCAACTTTGTTCTCCTGAAGTGATTTTCGAGGATGTCCAAATTTGGAGTGTGTTGAATCTTTGACATGGATCGTCGTATCTTGGGAGAAGTTTGTTAGACACTAATGCACTGGTATTATGGCGTGCAATACCTTCTCTAAGGGAAGTCCTTCATGGGTGCTTCAATTGGAGTAACTTTTAACCTTTCTTAGTTTTGTTTCTCTATGCTATTGCATGTTATTTATTTATTTTCATATTCTAGATTTTGCCATATCATGTTTAAATTGCATGATTTAATATTTTATCTATACGAAATCATTGGAAATACATATGTTCTTATTTATTTATTCCCTATATGTGTTTTCTCCAACAATCTTAAAGAAGGTATCATGGGGAATTAAAATATTTGTGATGACAGAAATAACTTAAAAATCATGCATAGACTTATCCGGTATGCACGAGAAGTTGGTGGTCAAATTTTTAAGTGTTGACAACAACGCAAGAGGATTTAGTTGATCACCATTAGTTTGATCTCCGCATTGGAAACCGAATGCTCAATCTTGGATAAGGAAAAACCTACTCCCGAAAGTCAAAAGGCGATGGATAAGTGGAATGAGTGCAACTATATTTGTCACGGTTGCATCTTGCTAGCTTTGTCCAATATGCTGTATGATGTATGCAGCACATCTACTTTCACTGTGAAGGGGCTATGGGAGGAATTGGACAAGAAGTATAAAACTGAGGATCTTGGTATTGAAAAATACTATGTTACAAAATTCCTCAAATTCCAAATGACTGAGGGTAAATTGATATTGGTGTAGGCACACGATTTTTTGTTATTGCTCCATGGTTTAGTAGAGGCTAAAATGAAGCTTCCTAAGAAGTTTCAAGTCATGTCCATCTTATTAGTTCAATCTCTCTTAAATAATGTTTTGATGATTTTACAAAATACCTAAAAGAAAAGCAAGAACTGGATATACCACCTTTTCTATCTTTATAACCCTATTACATGTCTTCAGTTCATCTCAGCATCTCAAGAGAAGAATTGGAAGTTGAAGATGTTATAAGTCTAGGTCTTAGCTAGGTCATATTGTAGATTCTTATATAGAGTTGTAATTTTAAATTTTTATTAAGTATAGAAAGAGTTGTAAATAGCCCCCATATAGATATAAAACCTCTAGACTTAGGCTCTCAACACTAAGGCATAACTTAGAAACAAAATCCAACTCTAAAACAAACATACACCTTAGAATCAAACATCTAAAGGTCTTCCCAGACGTCTAATATTAAAAGAGAAGTCGTCTGATATAGACATCAGACAACCAATCACCTTTTACACTGCTGATAAGTCCACTTTAGTGGACTAAATTAGAGCCTAAGTGCATTATTATTGAGATGAGAATTTAATTTAGAGCATACATTACATTGGTAAAATTATTTAAGATCATGAATTATCATTCCCACATTTTTATGGAGGTGCGCCATTATATTCATGTGGTAATACATATATATGTTTTTGTTGCAAAAATAAATTGGGCATATCAATTTTGGCATCGTGGGTTTTTATCAGAAAAAGAAGGGGAGAAAGAGATTCTAAATTTGTAATTTTTGGAACATAAGATTACCTCCCATAATCATTTCTTTTCATTAGAGGTCTTCTTCCTTATTTGAGTCAAAAATACCCACCACTCTTTTATTTCCAAGCATTCCTTATTCTCTCTCTCTCCCCGATAATCTCTCTCACTGATTGTGTTTTCTTTTTCCATGCTTCTTTATATAATAGGCAGAGGACAGGGGGTGAGGACATCTTCTTCCCACATGGAGAGCCCTCTCTCCAAGCACAAGAACTCCCTCTCTGCATCATCTTCCTCCACCCTCAAGAGGGAGGATGGCCTCCACCTTCATCTCCTTACCCACAACTGTGGGCCTCTACCCACAACCGTGACTCCTCCCTCAGCATGCCTGTGATCAACCTCGACTAAGCATGCCACTGCGAGCCTCCGCACAGACAGCCCCCGTATGCCTCCCTCTTGATGACTGCATGATAAACACTAGTTTTTAATCATTCTTATGCATTAAAATAAACCTAGCTCTTAGGATTTTGTTTCGCAAACGGATTTTTGGGTTGCATTTAGGCATAAATTAGGTTAGGCATGCATTGCATTTTTTTATTGTGTTTTTAATGTGTTTCTTGGAGTGTTAGGGATAAAAATAGATTGACAGATCCCTAAAACCCTAGCACTCTTGAAGGCAACTGGTGAAGAGGAAGCTCAATTAGGTAAGACTCAGCTAATTCCGGCTCATCATGGCTGGATACCAGCTCCCTTGGACTAGGGTTAGCTCCATTCAGCTCACCTTAGCTGAATGGTAGCTCAAGGCAGCTCATCTTAGCTCAACCCAGCTCAAGCCATCTCAGATCCAACTCAACTTAGTTGAGTCTACCTCATCTCAGCTCCCATCAATTCATTGGGAGCTCTAGCTAGCTCAATTAAGTTGACAGGAGTCCATCTCAACTCAACCCCAGCTCCTTCCATCTCCACCCAGCTCATGGCAGCTAGACTCCCTGCTAGCTGAGCTACTACTTGTCAACTAGTAGCTTAGCTAGCTCTAGAGCTCTCATCTGAGGTAGTTCCAGCTCAACCTAGCTCCAGCTAGGTTGAAGCCAGCTTAGCTTAGCTCAACTACCCAAGCCTAGCTACTAGCATAAGAACTAGGTAGCTTAGCTAAGTAGTTGAGCTCCCCAAGAAGCTACCTCATCAGATCAAGCTCCAGATGCAGCAACTATTAGTTCCAGATTTATTTTCTCCAGCTCCCTTCATAAAACCCTAGCTCCACCACCTCTACTCTACTAGCTTAGCTAGCTTAGCTAAGCTTCCAACAATCTCCACCTATATGGCCATCCACTCCTTAGCCCTTAACCCTAACCAAACCCCAACCTAACCTACCTAAAAGTGGCACCAACCCACAACAACCACCAACCACTCACACCAGTTCATGTTGGTGCCAAAAACCCTTCATACACCCCTTCATTTTGGTGACAACATATCCTTAAATCCTAGCCCTACACATCACCACCTAAGGTCTTCCCTACCACCCACCTAACCCCTTCTAAAACACTTACCCTTGGTGCCAACTTGAAGCATCCTTCCACCACCATAACCACCTCCTAACCAACCCTAGTTAGCACCAAAATATCCTACCTGCACCCCTACAAATTAGCACCAACATCTACCCTAATCTCCACCTTACACCTACCCTCATAAGATCATCACCACCATCCAATAGTGGCGCCAACCCCTTAACCCATAAAACCCATCCTAACTCTCCATAAGTTGGTGCCAAAAATCCACCTAACCCACATCTATGTTGGTGCCAACTTACAACCACACATCCACCCTCCATCTACTTCATAACTTCATCCTCGCCTTCCATTCTCCAACCCAACCACCAACACCTTAACCCTCCTATGGTTGGTGCCATTAATGGTGCCTCTCCACCAACATAACTACCACCTACACAACCTATCCCTTGGAGCCAAATAACCCTAGCCCTAGGATCATCTAACCACCCTCATAAGTCCATCCTAACCCTACACCTCACCTACACCTAAAACCCCATCACCACTCCTATATAAACCCCCTACCACCATCATTAAGGAACACCTTTGGCTACATATTTTCTACCTATATTCTACCCTATAGCCCATGGCCAAGAGAAGAAGAAGAAGAAGAAGATTGAGGGGACACTCTGTCCCCTTGGTGCCTTACCCTCTTCTCTTCTCTCTTATGCCCAAGCCAGCCAAAGGAGAAGCCAGGCAAGGAAGACCTTTGGAGGAAGTCTTGAGGGTGGTACACGCCCACCCTTGGAGGTGCTTTTGAGGTGGAAACCATCCACCTATGGAGGAGCTAAGGAACGCCCCATGTAGGGTTTTCCAGGAGGAGGGCACACCTTGAAGGAGCAATTCAAGGAGAAGGAGAAGGAGGAATCCTTTTCAACTACGAGAGCAGCCACAATTGGAGCAAGGACCCTTCCCTCTTCATCATCATCATGAGGAGGATATTGAGTTTTTATTTTGTTGTTTTCAATTTAGTAGAAGCATTCCTCTACTTGTAAAACGATATCTTCCTTTAGTTAAAAAAGTTGCTTTCCTTAATTTCTTATTGTAATTCTTTTTCCTTAATTTGCTTGTCTTTAGTATTCTTTCACTCCCTCTTTCTAATTACCCTAAGTCTCCATGTGCCTAGGGTGAGCTTAGAAAGAGGTCATTTTTGTCACTTAAATTTTAGTCTATTAGGTGTAGTTCGCTTTCCCGCCAACAACTTCGTATATTTCCTCGTTATTTCAAAACCACAAAAATTATATATTGAAAAATACCAAAAAGAAAGTTGATTTCCATTTTGAAGTAAGAGGCATATTTTGCAAACATTTGGTCTCCTTGGACGACCCTAGATACTTCCCTATCTAGAATTATAAATTTATGAGTTGATTGGTTTTACACGTTACAATGATGTATTTTACAAACTGCATAAAGATCCGTATCACTTTTTGGCACCATTGTCGGGGAGGCACAGCTTTGAATTCATTTAGTCCTTTACTTGATAAGTGGATCTCATCCCCTTGTCTTTCTCTCTCTTTCGTGTGTGTAGGAACTACAGGAAGATAGCGGGATTCTAGAAGGAAGAACTTGAAATTCCTTGTCTTCCCGTAAAAATTCTAGTTGGTTCCTCTTCCTAGTCACACTTAGCCTTAAAAACTTTCAAAGTACATTAAACTTGGCTTTCAAGATCCTAAACAACTTAATTAAGTGGAGTGGTGCAAATTAAAACCCATTGTTTGCTTGTTTGTATCATTTAACACCACTTCACTTCAAGTGTCGCTGTTCTGATTTTCGGGTCCAAACTTCTATCTGGATTTAGAAAATAAATTTCCAACACCATAGGCCTCCTTAAATATTGTAATTTCACCCATTGATTCCAATTCAAGTAAGAAACATCTTTTCCAAATTTCAAAACAATTGGATCTATATAGAATTTTTAAAAATTTGTAGACTGCAAAGGGGTCATCTCCTCTAATCTTCCTATTTTGCTACTGTCCGTGAATTTTATGAATTTTTATACTCATCCAATTTTTATGAAATTTGACTTTCTGGAATCATTGTGAAATTATACACATCATATAAAATCACAAAAATTTCTAAGGCCAGTGGTGGTACTAAAAAGTCCAAAATACCCTTGGGTGTCATTTCTGGACTTTGACACCAACACAAAGAAAAATTCTAAAAAAATATCAAACAAATTCATAAAATCATAAAAATATTTTTTTTGGAATCCTTGTTTGATTTTACTTACAATAATGGTTTTTCTTGCATTATTTGGACCACTACTTAAACTGAAAGCCTAAAACAAACTTGTGGATAGTTAAATTTCTGCTTAGGATTTAATTGATTAGGGTTTCTTTTCATTTCTAGAAACTAACAAATTAGAGAAAACTTATCTTCACCAATACAACTTGATTTCCTTTGTTTGTGGAATCTCAAACTTGTTTGAAACCTTAAAAAGAAAATCCTAAAATACACTAAGCTAAATCAAATTCTAAAAGTAGAAAAATAAACAAAAATTATGTGACAACTTGTTTGCTATTGGAATCACTTTCCAATCTTGCACACACTAAAAAAATTGAAATAACAGGGCATTACCCAAATCAACACCTTTCATATTCCATGTGCACTCTAGTCTCCTAGACGTAACTAAAAATTGTAGCAACTTGACCCCTAAGGTTTCATCAACTTAGGCTTGCTATATAGGTCATAAGTTTACTCTAGTTAATACCAATTCTGTCATCTATATCTGGTGTCAGGCTGAGGGGCCATGTCAAACGACCAGGTGTAGGTTTGCACAAGCCCCTGGTGATTTCCCTGGGAAATGCTTGGGCCCAAACCTCACCTTATGCAACTTGGCCAGATTTGTTGACAGAACTGGTATTCACTATTGATTTCTTATTTCCTAAGTAAGATCAAATCTTAGGTTATTTTTTTTAAGGAATCACATTTAAGTTAGGTCTAGAATTTTGTTGTTTGAATTGCACACTTTCTCTCATCTCTCTCTCTTCTCCTCCCCTCTAATTCTTCCAAAAAAGAGCATGCACGGGCGAAGGTCCCAGAACCCACATCTTGAAGGACCATCTGATTTTGCTCCCCGCACTAGAAAATCTTTGTTTTCTTCTTCTTCCTCTTCTAACAATATGGAAAACTTGGGAAACCGACAAAATAATTCTGCTTTCGCTTCTAACCCGTCAGCCAACCCACAAGGTGACTTCTCCATCCCTAACCTCCCTCATCTGGAGCTGCCAAAAAATCCTGCAGGGCCAGGTGGCCCTCAAATCCAAACTCAAAATACAAACCCCTTTGCCTTTATGGTCGACCATCTAGTTCAACTACAACATAATGAAGAAAATTTAGCTAGGGCTATGACGAACCTAGCCAACAAGGGCAAAACCTGCCACCCCGTCAGCAGCCTGTCATTCCTCTTAAGGATTTTTATGATCCTTCCAACTATAAGGAAAGACCTAGGGTGGTCATCCCACAAGAGGATTTTGAGATCAAACCAGCTATTCTGAACCTAATCAAGCATTTCCATGGTTTTCCGAGAGAGGACCCTTTTTGTCATCTCGATGAATTAACTGTTTTCGCTCAAACCACCCATTCCTGCAGTATATAGGAAGACATGTGGTTAATGAGACTTTTTTCTCTCTCTTTAAAATATAAAGCTTCACACTGGTTTAGAATGGTTGGGCACCCTATCATCACCTGGCCCTAATTAAAGAGTTCTTTTCTTAAAAAAAAATTTCTGATCGATCAAACTAACACTTTAAGAAGATCCATAATGACCTTTCAACAAAAAAATGGTAAACCCCTCCATGAATCTTGGGAAAGATTCCAAGAACTTCTAATAAGTTGTCCCCACCATGAAATTCCACCATGGCAGTTAGTGTAGATATTCTACATGGATTAGAAGATCAATTAAAGAAATTTGTGGATGTCTCATGTGGGGGAAATTTCCTTAATAAAGATACCGAAAGTGCCTACCTCCTTTTTGAAGAAATGAGTGAAAACTCATTTAATATGACTTTAATAGACACTTTCGGTAGAACTCAAAACCCAAGACACAGAGTCAATGAAATTGACTCCAAATCCACTTATGTTCCAGTCACTCAAGATGATCTATATATGATAGCTCAACGACTGGACCAAATGCAAATTTACTGGAAAAAAATGGAAGAAAAGCTTACTCACAAATAAGCTCTACACCTTAACTCTCCACACCTTAACTCTCCACACTTTAACTTTCCACACACTAACACTCAAGTTCTCCGAAGAGAAAATCTACACAACATTGATGCCACACCTGTTGGTCAGCAGATTTCTGCTGATTTTACACAAGATTTGATTGGAAATTTTGATTATTTGAATCAAAATATTCTTGATCCTACCATGGAAAATATTTATGCTCTCCAGAAGCAATTTAGAAACCCCTCGAACACTTATAATCAAAACTGGAGGACCAACCGGAATCACTCTTGGAAAGCCCTGAACCTGATCCCGTTTCCCAAACAAAATCAATGTGGGAATTATGGGCAGCCCGCATATCAACCTGGACCATCCCAAGAAGATATTAATACCCAAGTCATGAAGACTCTGCAAGGTATGCAGAATCAAATGGTGGAAGTAACCCGCATGATAACTGTAACGAACGCGTACCCCAGACGTCTTTTAAGACGTCTGGGAGGTGGCCCAGACGTCTGTCAAGACGTCTGGGATCACATCCAGACGTCTGACCAGACGTCCGGGATAGTTTACAGACGTCTGACGAACAGTTATACTCGCACGGGATATTCGTCTGCGCGCCTGTGCGCGCAGACCTGCGATCCGCATCTTCTCTGCGGCTGCAGGCGACTGCGGCCGTCTCTCTCCTCCTCTCCGCGCGGCGTTAAAAGGGGGAGGGGGAGCGCCTCCCCTCCCGTCTCCACCATCTTCCTCCTCTCCTGCTGCGGGCGAAGCGAGCGGACGCGAGGGCGCAGCGGCAGCGGCGCAGCAAAGGCGCGGAGGAGCTGCGGCGTGCGAGGGCGGGACTCTGCCGTGAGGGCGAGCTCGCCGGGAGCGGCTTGGCCGGCCGGCGGAGGGCGCAGGGGGCGCAGAGCGTCGCGAAGAGGGACCTGCTGCGGGCGGAGCAGCGGACGCGCGAGGTGCGACGCGGGCGGCGTCGCGAGCGGAGGCCGAGCGAGGTTCTGATTCTGGAAAAATCTCCAGAATCAGACGTCTGGACTGATATCCAGACGGCAAGGTCGACGTCTGTGTGATCATACAGACGTCTGAAAGGTGAGTTCCGCTTTCTCCTTCTTCTTTTGTCGACTGACCGTACTGAAGGAGGAGGGTTGGCTGTGCGCAGGTGTTCGGATTCGTCATCCTTTGCGAATCCGACGTCTGGAAGTTGTACCAGACGGCGGGAGTGACCTCCAGACGTCCGGAGAGACCATCGGACGTCTGGGATCTAGGAGAGACGTCGCCACAGACTTCTGGACGTCCGGGGAACCACGCCGAACAGGTAATTCTCTGATCCACCGTTTAAGACGTCTGGAAGGAGTTCCAGACGTCTGATTTTGCACAGTATTGTCTTTCTCGACCCGTTTAGGGCCCGTTTGGGCTCCGTCTTCCACGATTCGAGTTGCGTTCGATTCAGAATTTATTCCTCTACCCGCCTACAGTAGCTATACACTATTTTGAGACACTCCTTGTGTTTGATCCTTGTGATAGGACCTCGTTCGGTTGCCGTCTTGAGAGTCGCGGAGGCGCGCGGGATTCCCGACCACGCCCCCATTACTTCCGTTGTACCTGGTAGAGTGGTTTTAAGCATTAATAAAATCTGTTAAAGTATGGAACCATAACTAGAACCTAGGGCATTGCATGAACCCTAGGAATGAGAAATGTATGGAATGATAGCTCCTAGGTGTTTCATGAATCCTAGGGCCGGAAAACTAGATTGTATGATAGATCCTAGGATATGGCATGAATCCTAGGATGGAAAAACTAGTGGAATGTATATTACTGCAGTCTTGGAAAAATGGAAAGGAATATATAAGCTGCCTGTGAAATTAATTAACAGCTGCCTGTTATGAACAAAGAAACATGTTTGAGATCATGGAAATTGAGAACGTGAATCTGGAAAGTGAAACATATGATGTTCTGAGATAAAGAGCTGGAACCCTACGGGGAATTAGGAGTGGAACTCCTGGAAAGAAAAGGAATGGAACTGAGATGTAGTTGTACTGTCTCTTGGGTACGCAGTACCAAGGGAAGTACCTGTACCTGTTTTAGTGCAGAGTGGGGCCAGCCGCCCCAGGGACCCGGGGTTAGGCTTGGCCGCTCTGTACCGACTTGTTGGCCCTCGTGTACGTAGTACCGAGGAGAGCTAGTAGTGTTAGGAGAGTACTAGCTACCCCACGGGCCCCGGGGTTCTGCTAGCCTCCTTCACCGACTTGTTAGGCCCACTAGGGCAAACCAGGGTAGTCAGGCGAGGGTGCGCGGACTGTGGAGGGGCAAGGCCCCGGTTTGGTTACTGTGGAGGGGTTGGACCCCTGTTACTGAGAGGGCTCTGCCCTGGTTCCGTGCTGTGCTTTGGGCGCACCCGTTAACGGAAACGACTGACCGCGTGCCAGTACGGGCTAGCTACCTGTGCGTTTATCGCGCGTGCCGTAGTCACCGTTACGTCTGTCAGTGACCTTGGGGTGGTTGACTGAGGGTAGGATCACCACGGGGGACTCTCCCGGCCAGGAGAGCACCACGTGCTACTTCTACTGTTGGAAAAGACTGCAATCAAGATCGTCCCACGAGGACATTCGAGATCAAGTAAAGGATCTGAGAAGTAAATGAAATAGTGAGAAAAATTGAAAGATGTAAATAAAGGAAGTAATAGAACATAACAGCTACTGTACACTCTACTGTTGCCTTTAGTTAGTTTGCCACTCTACTCAGCGTTTTGCTGACGTGTTACACTCGTTACCTTTTTCAGGACCAGGTGTTGAGCAGCCAGGGTCGGCGGCTGCAGAGGACGCTGGGCCGAGTAGGGTCCAGTAGAGTTGCCACAGCTTTGTACCTTCTTTTGTTTCTGTTCTAGTGAGTAGTTTTGTTTCCGCTGTACCTTCTTTACCTGCAGTTTTTGTTATATGATAAATGTTGTTTCACTGTTGTGGTGGTGCCTACTGTAGTAGTTTCTTTCCTTACTGCTGTACTTTTTACTGTTAGTTATATTCATGCTGAATGTGGTTTATTTTACTGTCTTTTGGTTACTTCCTCGTTGGACGACTGGGTCTTGGGATTAGTCGAGTCGGTCCGGTCCTCGTGTCTCGTAGGGACTCGGGAACCGGGTCGTTACAAGATGGTATCAGAGCAAGGTCGTCCCGAGAAGTGAATCAACTGACTGGAAAATAACCAATTCACATGTTTATAGCTAGAGTAGCCACCACAACATATCTCTTGACATGAGCTCTTAGAAGTGTTGTTAGGTACCGTCTGTTTTGACGTTTCCGTTTTGTTTCGCGTCTCCTTGCAGGAGATGCCTCGTCGTGGGACTAGCGAGACTGGCCGCGGGCGCGGCCGAGGGCGAGGTCGGCGAGGTGGACGTGCTGTCGTTGACGTCTCGGTGGACCAGCCACCACTCCCTGGCATCCAGGCCCAGGACCTCGCCAGACTGATACGGGATATTGTACGAGAGGAGCTCCACCCACCGCCCCGAGCACCTCCTCCTGGGGTTGCAGAGGGGGAGTCCTCTGTGGGACCACGCGACGGACGCGGCGCCGGACACGAGGGAGGGGATGGGCCCCTGCCTTCCCCACCTTCCTCCGACACTTCCGTACACGAGGCACCTTCGCCTGGAGGTGCACCAGCACCTCCCCTACAGCACCACTTCGAGCTTTTCGGACAGTTCCGGAAGCTGAAGCCCCCCTCCTTCAAGGGGGATGAGGACCCGACCGAGGCAGAGGACTGGCTTGAGCAGCTGGAGAAGATCTTCGACACCCTTCGCCCCCCGGTGGAGTGCCGCGTGGCCTTTGCCACGTACCAGCTGGAGAGTGCGGCACACCGGTGGTGGAGGGCGGTCCGGGGACAGGAGAGGGACGAGCCGACGTGGGACCAGTTCGTCACCCTCTTCTGCGAGCAGTACTTTCCCCAGACGTGGCAGGACCAGAGGAGGCGGGAGTTCCACACTCTCCGCCAAGGGACGATGACCGTGAGCGCGTACCGCACGCGTTTCTTGGAGCTGTCCCGCTTTGCAGCGACAGCGGTAGCCACTGAGGAGGAGCGCCTTTGGAGGTTCACCGAGGGGCTCCGGCCTGCGATCCGGGGGTATGTCAAACCCCTGAAGCTGCCGACGTTTTCGAGGGTGGTAGAGGCAGCCATGACTTTCGAGGAGACCAACCCGTCCGCGCGAGAGACCGACGGCGGGCGGAAGAGGCCCTTTCAGCCAGACTTCTCACAGGGCCGGCGAGAACGGAGACACGTGGCGTCCGCAGGAGAGCCGTCACGTTGTGCAGGGCCATCACTGGCCTTTGGGGGCCCTCGACAGGGGCCAGTCGCCAGCACCGGACCCCCGCCTAGCCGACAGCAGGGACTCACTGAGGGCGGAAGTCGGGTTCCCCTCTGCTACCAGTGTGGCCAGCCGGGCCACGTCAGGAGGGACTGCCCATCTAGGGCAGGAGGTCAGCAGATACTTCCCGCGCAGAGCACTGGAGGGCGCGCAGGAGGCCGCGGTTTCCAGGCGCGAGGAGGAGGACCGCAGTCGCGAGGAGGGTACCGGCCAGCACCTACCCGTCCGACGCAGAGTGTGGCTGCTTCGTCCGCACCTAGAGCTGAGGGGCGTATCAACGCCCTAACACACAGGGACGCCAGAGCTTCGGGATCCGTGGTAGCAGGTATGGTTTCAGTTTCTGGCAGACTCGTTTACACGCTTTTCGATTCCGGCGCTACGCACTCGTTTGTCGCAGACAGTTTCGCAGTTAGTTTGGACCAGGATTATACATTGTTAGAGAACCCGTTCGTAATCAGAGGTCCGAGTGGTCAGCTGTTTGTAGCTGAGGAGGTGTACACGGGTTGCGGGGTCAGCATCGGGGGACACAGCCTGCCAGCTGACCTGATTATGATACAGATGGAGGACTTTGGGGTGATCCTGGGGATGGATTGGCTGTCCGCTTACCACGCATTGGTAGACTGCTTTGAGAGGAAGATTGTCTTCTCCATTCCGGAGTTGCCTTCCTTCGAGTTTCACGGGCAGCCAGTGGACGGAGGTTTCAGGTGCATTTCGGCACTTCGGGCGGCGAGACTTTTGAGCCAGGGGTGTGAGGGCTTCTTAGCTTGTGTGGTGGCAGAGCACAGCCCCGTGGCAGACTTCCAGAGCATCCCGGTGGTCAGAGAGTACCCCGACGTGTTTCCAGACGAGTTACCAGGACTACCGCCCGAGCGTGAGATCGAGTTTGAGATCTCACTAGTACCAGGGACCAACCCCATCTCCACCGCGCCATACAGGATGGCGCCGCTTGAGCTGCGAGAGCTCAAGTCTCAGTTGCAGGACCTTTTGGAGAAAGGTTTCGTGAGGCCCAGTGCGTCTCCCTGGGGAGCCCCGGTACTGTTTGTGAAGAAGAAGGATGGGACCCTACGCCTTTGTGTGGACTACAGACAGCTGAATAGGGTCACCATCAAGAACCGATATCCGCTGCCGAGGATTGACGATTTGTTTGACCAGTTGCGGGGTGCCACGGTGTTTTCCAAGATCGACTTGAGGTCTGGATACCACCAGTTGAGGATCAGGGAGACCGACGTCTCCAAGACAGCTTTCCGCACCCGGTACGGACACTACGAGTTTTTGGTCATGCCGTTTGGGCTGACCAATGCCCCCGCTGCTTTCATGGACCTGATGAACCGGGTGTTCAGACCGTACTTGGACCAGTTTGTGGTGGTTTTCATAGATGATGTACTCATCTATTCTAGAGATCGGACGCAGCACGGACAGCACTTGCGGATGGTTCTGGACACTCTGAGACGACGCAGGCTGTACGCCAAATACAGCAAGTGCGAGTTCTGGTTGAGGGAGGTGACCTTTTTGGGTCATGTGATCTCTGGAGACGGCCTGGCGGTGGATCCCGCCAAGGTCGAGGCAGTGCTCAGGTGGGAGAGACCGCGTTCAGTCACTGAGATTCGCAGTTTCCTGGGACTGGCAGGTTACTACAGACGGTTCATCAGAGGGTTTTCGCAGATTGCACGTCCTATGACACAGTTGACTCGGAAGGATGTGCCTTTCACTTGGACAGACGCCTGTGAGGCGTGTTTTCTGGAGCTGAAGGAGAGGTTGACCTCGGCTCCCGTGCTCACCATTCCTGACAGTAGTGGCGGGTTCGTCGTGTACACGGACGCTTCCTTGCAGGGGTTAGGAGGTGTGCTCATGCAGAGGGGTCACGTGGTCGCTTACGCTTCGCGGCAACTGAAGCCCCATGAGCATACCTACCCTACCCATGACCTAGAGTTGGCAGCTGTTGTCTTCGCGCTGAAGACATGGAGGCACTACTTGTACGGTGAGACCTTCGAGATTTTTACAGATCACAAGAGCCTCAGATATCTTTTTGACCAGAAGGAGCTCAACATGAGACAGAGACGTTGGTTGGAGCTCCTGAAGGACTACGACTGCAGCATCTCCTACCACCCGGGAAAGGCCAATGTGGTGGCTGACGCCTTGAGCCGTAAGGCGCCCGCACGCTTGGCCAGTCTACAGTTACAGAGTTGGAGCCTTTTGGAGGAGGTGGGCAGTTGGCGACCTCTAGAGTTACGAGGATACTGTGGGGCAGTGACGGTGACACGGCAGACCAGACCAGAGTTGATAGACCGCATCATCACGGGACAGATGGCCGATCCGTACTTGCAGTCTTTGCGCGACAGAGTACTGTCAGGGGACCCAGGGGACTTCTCTTTCACAGACCAGGTGTTACGCTTGAGGGGACGGCTGTGCGTCCCCAGAGACGAGGAGCTGTTGAGAGAGCTCCTGACTGAGGCACACGGTTCCAGATTCACCATACATCCCGGAAACACGAAAATGTACCATGACTTGAGACGCGAGTTCTGGTGGAGAGGGATGAAGCGGGATGTGGGTGAGTTCGTGCAGCAGTGCTTAGTGTGCCAGCAGGTGAAAGCCGAGCATCAGAGGCCTGCAGGGCCGCTTCAGCCGCTTCCAGTGCCAGAGTGGAAGTGGGAGAGCATCACCATGGACTTGGTGGTGGGTTTACCTGTTACCCAGCGAGGACACGACGCGGTCTGGGTAATAGTGGATAGGTTGACGAAGACGGCACGATTCTTGCCGATCCGAGTCACTTTGGGACCAGCACAGTTGGCAGAGAGGTATATCCGTGATGTGGTGCGACTACACGGAGTTCCGCGGGAGATCGTATCCGACCGGGATACCCGCTTTACGTCCCAGTTTTGGGCTGAGTTTCAGCAGGCTTTGGGGACGAGGTTGAGGTTTAGCACGGCTTACCACCCCCAGACGGACGGACAGTCGGAACGCACGATACAGACACTTGAGGATCTTTTGCGTGCCTGTGTACTAGACTGGAGGGGCTCTTGGGAGGAACACCTGCCCCTGGCAGAGTTTGCATACAACAACAGTTATCACTCGAGCATCGGCATGGCTCCCTACGAGGCTCTGTACGGACGGAAATGCACGGCACCCTTGAGTTGGGTTGAGGTGGGGACCAAGTGGGAGGTTGGCCCCAGGTTGATCCGGCAGAGTCAGGAGGTAGTTGAACAGATCCACAGACGACTCCGCACTGTCAGGAGCAGACAGAAGAGCTACGCAGATCGCAGACGCAGAGAGGTGCAGTTCGAGGTTGGGGACCACGTCTTTCTTCGTGTTTCGCCCATGAAGGGCTTACAGCGGTTTGGGGTGAGAGGGAAGCTCGCGCCGAGGTTCGTGGGGCCCTTCGAGGTCCTGGAGCGGGTTGGACCCGTTGCTTACAGACTTGCCCTTCCCCCGCAGCTTTCTGGTGTGCACGACGTGTTCCACGTGTCCAACCTCAGGAAGTACGTAGCCGATCTCAGCCACGTACTGAGTCACGAGAGCGTCGAGGTGAGCGACGACCTGACCTACCCCGAGCGGCCAGTGCAGATCCTAGACCGAGCCGTCCGCAGGTTGAGACGAAAGCAAGTACCCCTGGTAAAGGTTTTGTGGAGGAGCCAGCGGTACGAGGAGGCTACCTGGGAGCCTGAGGCGGCAATGCGGGAGCGGTACCCAGAGCTTTTCGCGGGTACGTCTTTTCGGACCGGCTTCGGTCCTCTTTGAGTTTGTTATGGTTATTTGGACATCCTTTTTCCGCACCCTAGTTGGCGCAAGTTTCGGGGACGAAACTTCCTTTGAGTTTGTTATATTGTAACGAACGCGTACCCCAGACGTCTTTTAAGACGTCTGGGAGGTGGCCCAGACGTCTGTCAAGACGTCTGGGATCACATCCAGACGTCTGACCAGACGTCCGGGATAGTTTACAGACGTCTGACGAACAGTTATACTCGCACGGGATATTCGTCTGCGCGCCTGTGCGCGCAGACCTGCGATCCGCATCTTCTCTGTGGCTGCAGGCGACTGCGGCCGTCTCTCTCCTCCTCTCCGCGCGGCGTTAAAAGGGGGAGGGGGCGCGCCTCCCCTCCCGTCTCCACCATCTTCCTCCTCTCCTGCTGCGGGCGAAGCGAGCGGACGCGAGGGCGCAGCGGCAGCGGCGCAGCAAAGGCGCGGAGGAGCTGCGGCGTGCGAGGGCGGGACTTTGCCGTGAGGGCGAGCTCGCCGGGAGCAGCTTGGCCGGCCGGCGGAGGGCGCAGGGGGCGCAGAGCGTCGCGAAGAGGGACCTGCTGCGGGCGGAGCAGCGGACGCGCGAGGTGCGACGCGGGCGGCGTCGCGAGCGGAGGCCGAGCGAGGTTCTGATTCTGGAAAAATCTCCAGAATCAGACGTCTGGACTGATATCCAGACGGCAAGGTCGACGTCTGTGTGATCATACAGACGTCTGAAAGGTGAGTTCCGCTTTCTCCTTCTTCTTTTGTCGACTGACCGTACTGAAGGAGGAGGGTTGGCTGTGCGCAGGTGTTCGGATTCGTCATCCTTTGCGAATCCGACGTCTGGAAGTTGTACCAGACGGCGGGAGTGACCTCCAGACGTCCGGAGAGACCATCGGACGTCTGGGATCTAGGAGAGACGTCGCCACAGACTTCTGGACGTCCGGGGAACCACGCCGAACAGGTAATTCTCTGATCCACCGTTTAAGACGTCTGGAAGGAGTTCCAGACGTCTGATTTTGCACAGTATTGTCTTTCTCGACCCGTTTAGGGCCCGTTTGGGCTCCGTCTTCCACGATTCGAGTTGCGTTCGATTCAGAATTTATTCCTCTACCCGCCTACAGTAGCTATACACTGTTTTGAGACACTCCTTGTGTTTGATCCTTGTGATAGGACCTCGTTCGGTTGCCGTCTTGAGAGTCGCGGAGGCGCGCGGGATTCCCGACCACGCCCCCATTACTTCCGTTGTACCTGGTAGAGTGGTTTTAAGCATTAATAAAATCTGTTAAAGTATGGAACCATAACTAGAACCTAGGGCATTGCATGAACCCTAGGAATGAGAAATGTATGGAATGATAGCTCCTAGGTGTTGCATGAATCCTAGGGCCGGAAAACTAGATTGTATGATAGATCCTAGGATATGGCATGAATCCTAGGATGGAAAAACTAGTGGAATGTATATTACTGCAGTCTTGGAAAAATGGAAAGGAATATATAAGCTGCCTGTGAAATTAATTAACAGCTGCCTGTTATGAACAAAGAAACATGTTTGAGATCATGGAAATTGAGAACGTGAATCTGGAAAGTGAAACATATGATGTTCTGAGATAAAGAGCTGGAACCCTACGGGGAATTAGGAGTGGAACTCCTGGAAAGAAAAGGAATGGAACTGAGATGTAGTTGTACTGTCTCTTGGGTACGCAGTACCAAGGGAAGTACCTGTACCTGTTTTAGTGCAGAGTGGGGCCAGCCGCCCCAGGGACCCGGGGTTAGGCTTGGCCGCTCTGTACCGACTTGTTGGCCCTCGTGTACGTAGTACCGAGGAGAGCTAGTAGTGTTAGGAGAGTACTAGCTACCCCACGGGCCCCGGGGTTCTGCTAGCCTCCTTCACCGACTTGTTAGGCCCACTAGGGCAAACCAGGGTAGTCAGGCGAGGGTGCGCGGACTGTGGAGGGGCAAGGCCCCGGTTTGGTTACTGTGGAGGGGTTGGACCCCTGTTACTGAGAGGGCTCTGCCCTGGTTCCGTGCTGTGCTTTGGGCGCACCCGTTAACGGAAACGACTGACCGCGTGCCAGTACGGGCTAGCTACCTGTGCGTTTATCGCGCGTGCCGTAGTCACCGTTACGTCTGTCAGTGACCTTGGGGTGGTTGACTGAGGGTAGGATCACCACGGGGGACTCTCCCGGCCAGGAGAGCACCACGTGCTACTTCTACTGTTGGAAAAGACTGCAATCAAGATCGTCCCACGAGGACATTCGAGATCAAGTAAAGGATCTGAGAAGTAAATGAAATAGTGAGAAAAATTGAAAGATGTAAATAAAGGAAGTAATAGAACATAACAGCTACTGTACACTCTACTGTTGCCTTTAGTTAGTTTGCCACTCTACTCAGCGTTTTGCTGACGTGTTACACTCGTTACCTTTTTCAGGACCAGGTGTTGAGCAGCCAGGGTCGGCGGCTGCAGAGGACGCTGGGCCGAGTAGGGTCCAGTAGAGTTGCCACAGCTTTGTACCTTCTTTTGTTTCTGTTCTAGTGAGTAGTTTTGTTTCCGCTGTACCTTCTTTACCTGCAGTTTTTGTTATATGATAAATGTTGTTTCACTGTTGTGGTGGTGCCTACTGTAGTAGTTTCTTTCCTTACTGCTGTACTTTTTACTGTTAGTTATATTCATGCTGAATGTGGTTTATTTTACTGTCTTTTGGTTACTTCCTCGTTGGACGACTGGGTCTTGGGATTAGTCGAGTCGGTCCGGTCCTCGTGTCTCGTAGGGACTCGGGAACCGGGTCGTTACAATAACTAACTTGCAACATCAAGTTAAGGTCACTCTTGATTATCGACCTGTTGGGAATTTACCTTCCTAACCCATGCCCAACCTGAATAATCAAAGGAATCAGTTCCAAGGTGGATATCCCAATCAGCCCATTCACCTAGCACCTCAGCAACCCCCAGGTTTTAATAATAGTCAAGCTTCCCATCCTCATCCTAGAAACAACCATACTACAGATGCAATTACTTTGAGGAGTGGGAAAACCACTCAAGATCCCATGCCTGTTAAAGAAACCCATTTTAATGAAAAACAGATCAACTCTTCTCCCTCTTCCTCTAACCCTATTCAGGAACCTAATAATGCAAAACAGGAAAACCCTGTACCCTTTCCACAAGCCCTTCACTCTTCGCACACCAAAAAGAAGAAATTCGAGCCCACTGATAAGGAATTAATGGATTTTTTTGGGCAAGTAGAGATTAATATCCCTCTTCTAGACGCCATAAAATATATTCTTGCCTACGTAAAATTTCTAAAAGATTTATGTACTCCCAAAAGGCAACCTCGAAACCTAGGAAAGGTGATCCTTCCAGAGACAGTTAGCTTAGTTGTGCAGAGCAAACTACCTCTTAAGAAGAAAGATCTAGGCGCACCCCTGAGTCAAGTTGTCATTAATGATAATTCTTTTGATTGCACTTTACTGGATCTCGATTCCTCTATTAATCTTATCCCCACTATTGTTTTTGAGGAATTTAAGATCGGTGAATTAAAGCCTGTTGAGGTTACTCTTCAATTAGTAGATCGATCTACAATTAAACTAAGGGGAATTATTGAGGATGTTCTTGTATGAGTCAAAAACTATCTATTTGCAGTAGAATTTTTAGTCATGGACATAGAGGTACCTGATGGGAACACCAGTATGAGTTCTAACTAGCTCATATTGACCCAATGAAGAGGATAAAAGCTCCTACATAACTAACTGGAGGTCATAATTCACTAAATAACCTTTCTGAAAGAAAAGCAAGAAACAAGGGGTAAAATTGTAATTTTACCATTGCAGTAAGACAACGGGTTTTCTCAAGGGTGAAACATAGGTCAAATGGTCTTAACAAGATAATAAGTTGGTTAAATCAGACAGAAAAGGGTTCGTGTGAGTTCTGAGAATTAAATGACTTCTTGAAACCCTAAAATAGACCCATTCAATTAACCAAGGTTATGGTCAGGATAAAATTCACCTAAACCCTCTAAAAATCATATAAAAATATTTTCTATGGTTTATAACCTTTAAATTGGCCATTGGAACTCATCTTCACCTAGAATGGGGTCTCAAACAGATATTTACCCTAAATTGAGTTTTTGCGTAAATTATCTAGTCAAACGTGGTCAAACCCAAAATCCAACTTCACCATTGGATTCCTTAGGTCCAAGTTAGGTTTGTACAAAAATTTGGACCTAAGGGAAACTCATCTTGACCCACTTTGCAGAAAGGTCCAGCCTTATTACATTTCTACCCCTATCTTTTGAAAACCCTTACAATCAGCCTCCTAACTTTCTTATCATCTTTACAGATTGGTCACTCTACCATTATAGCGGAGGAATCCTACTCCAGCGAGCTTTGGAAGGAGGTTTCTCCTTGATTGCTCAGAGAATCCCTCCCAAAATTGGAAGGGAGATTCTCTGAGTAATCTCCTCCAATCTGAACCCATTGATGAGCCCTGATTGTTTCCCAATCTCTCATGCAAATGCATGAGAGATTTGAGTCTTTTAAAGATTCCAACTCCGGTGACCACACCTTGCTTGGAAGCTTGGATTCCAAGCACAAATGCTTCTCTAGAGACCTATTTAAGAAGCCCCAGATTCAACCGAGTCTCCTCAGCATGAAATTGGGCTGGATTTGCTCACATTCTTCTCTCCTCGCCGGCTGCAACCCTCCCCAAGCTCCGGCAGCTCCTCCCTCGCTCTCTCGTCACCCAACCACAATACCAGTGGTTGGGTTGTCATCCTCTCATTCATCCACGTCACGCAACACCGGCCGACGTTACCTCTACCCTATCCTCGCCACCACCTCACCTATGGAGGTATTCATCTTCCCCACATTCGGCGACCATACTGGCATGAGATTCCCTTTCCCTTCACCCTTAGATTAGGTTTATTAGATTCCCTTTCTCTTCTACTCCCATTCCCTCTCTTTATTTCCCTAAACCAACCCTCGACGCCACTAATCACCATCACCTTCACCTCCGGCGACCCTCCGGCGAGGTGCTCCTGTCGCTCCGCACCTCCATCCACCTTGCCAACCACCCTACAACCTCCATAACACCTCACTGATCATTTCCCCCCACTCCATTAACTTCGTCAACCACCCAAAAGCACCCCCAAACACACCCACTTACACAACCACAGTAAGCCCTAGATCCGCCACCACAGCCACCCACATGCCACGAAATCATGCCCATCACATCCGCCGTGGTCCAGCGAAGCTCCCTGAGTGCTTTGACATGGTTGTAAGGTTGTTCTCATGTTTTCAGGTTCAGGCAACACCGGCCGCCATGGACGAAGGAGCTTGAAGCTCTCTTGCTGCACTCCAGGTACTGCTGCTCCAAGCGAGAGTCCCAAGCGGTGTGGACTTGAGGCACGAACACAGTCAGGTTCTCAATTAGAGTCAAGAGCCCTTGCAGCCTCGCCAATTGAGCCACGCATTTGCTGCTACGGCATGTAAAGGAAGGTGGGACATTTAGTTCCACCTCGAAAAAGGAAAGACACCTGTATGCGCATAAATTGATTTTGTGTTAGAGGCTTATCACCTCCAACACTAAGGGTGAGGTCCTCCTCCCCCTCTCTCACGGTCTCGTCTGCGACACTGACACGCAGACCTGGCCACGACCCGTTTACCCGACCGACTCACTCCTCGCTCACCACCCACGTCGGTAAGCCTGGACCCGGGTCTCCGTTAGGTCTAATTACCCGAACCGGTTGTGCCTCTGGGAGAGCGAACCTGAAATAGAGAAAAGAGAAAGAGAGGAAAGCTATGCAGGGGAAGGGGGGTTTTGCCTTGGAAAGCTTAGCTCGACACTTAGCCAAATCAGAGAGGAAGAAGAGGAGGTTAGGCAAAGAAGGAAGAAGAAGCTGAAGAAGAGAAGGCTAAAGACAGAAAGAGAAGAAAAGGAAGAAAAGGCAGAAGTCAGAGAAAGAGAAGAAGGAAGAAATTGAAGAAGAAGGATCGTAGGCTTAAGTAAAGAAGGAAAGGAGAAGCCAGAGAAGAAGGAAGGAGGAAGAAGCTAAGGAAGAGAAGGCTAAAGACAGAAGGAAGGAGAAACCAGAGAAAGCTAAGAAGAGAAAGAAGGAAGGAGAAGACAGAGAAGAAGGAAGAAGCTGAAGAAGAAGGCTCACAAAGGCAGAAGAGAAGAGAAGAAGAAGAAGCAAAGAAGGAGAAATCAAAGTAAAGCACTGTAGCGCACAACTTTTAAGTTCTAATTTTTATATGCGCTCAATTATTTTGTCTATAATTATTTTTACTCTTCATATACTCATGCTTTACACTTCTAATTAGATTTTCAATAGTGTTATGTATTTAATTTACATTTATTGTTGAGATTAGTGCGTGAATTCCATTTGCTCCCTGTGTTCGACCTCGGACTTCAAATTCGAGTAATAAAATTGTATTTGTTTTAAACGCTTTTTCGGCTGTATTACAACACGACACTCTTAAATATCGATTCAGCGCTCGTGAGCATACCGAAAGCTTTAAAGTTTGCCCTGATAATTCTTGGAAGACCATTCTTTGCCACCACCCATGTTAATGTTGATTGTGATTCTGGCAAGATGAAGATCATGTGTGGTAGTGAATCTGTTACCCCAGATATTTTCCAAGCATCTAGGCAATTCCAAGAACCAGATTTCTTTGATGACTCGGATTCAACAATGGAAAATATAGTGGAGGAAACTTTGCAGATTTCACACTTGGGTTCCTATTTTGCCATTAACATGGTTCCTGAACAATCCACTTCATCCCACCCTCCCACCCTAACCACACATTCTTCAGCTAACACTTCAGCTGACCCCTTAACTCTCACTTCACCACTAACTCCTAAAGTAGAAATTCTTTCATAGCCAGGCCCACAACTGGAGTTAAAACCCTTGCTTGACTCCCTTAAATATGTTTTCCTAGGTCCAAATCAGACCCTACCCCTGATTATTAACTCTGGACTTACTGGGGCACAACAAGAAAAACTTCTCCAAGTTTTAAGTAAAAATTGAAAGGCTATTGGCTGGACTCTTTCTAACCTTAAGGATATTCATTTGTCCTATTGCACTCATCGTATCTCTCTTGAGGATGACTCTCGCCCCTCCCACAAACCACAAAGGTGCCTAAACCCTACTATGTAGGAGGTGGTAAAAAAGGAGATTATAAAGTGGCTTGATGTTGATATCATCTACCCCATTTCTGATAGCTCCTAGGTTAGTCCCACTCAAGTTATTCCTAAAAAGGCTAGACTAATAGTTGTTACCAATGAAAATGGGGAAAACATAGCCACTAGGACCGCTTCTTCTTGGTTCGTGTGCATTGATTACAGAAAATTAAACACCGCCACCAAGAAGGATCATTTTCTGCTCCCTTTTATTGATCAAATTTTGGAGTGGTTAGCCGGACATGAATACTATTGCTTTCTTGATGGGTATTCTGGCTATAATCAAGTAGCAATCCACCTTGAGGACCAAGACAAAATTATATTCACCTGCCCCTTCGAACCTTTGCCTTCTGAAGAATGTCCTTCAATCTCTACAACACACCAGTGACTTTTCAACGATGTATGATTGTAGTATTTTCAGACCTAGTAGGTGAATGTCTGGAAGTCTTTATGGATGACTTTTCTATTTTTGGAGATTCTTTTGACCTTTGTCTTTATAATCTTGAAAGAAACCTCCAAAAATGCATAGAAGTTAATCTCATCCTCAGTTGGGAAAAAAGTCATTTCATGGTCTAGGAAGCTATTTTCCTAGGCCATGTGATTTCTCAAAAAGGAATTGTGGTAGATCGAGCTAAAATTGATGCCATCTCTAAGCTCCCACTGCCCACTACTGTGAAACAGATTCGCTCCTTTTTAGGGCATGTGGGTTTCTACCATCGTTTCATTAAAAATTTTTCCCAAATCTCCAAGCCCTTAAGTTAGTTACTTACTAAAGACCAGCCATTCTATTTCAATGCTAAATGCCTGGAGAGTTTTTGAGGTTGAAGAAGGATGTTACCGAGGCACCAATTTTACAAGGACCTAATTGGAATTATCCCTTTGAACTTATGACTGATCCCTCAGATTTTACTGTAGGGGTCATTCTAGGGCAAAGAATTGACAAGAAGCCCGTTGTGATCTATTATGCTAGCAAAACCCTTGATGATGAACAACAGAATTACATGGTTACTGAAAAAGAACTTGCCATTGCATTTGCCCTAGAAAATTTTTGATCTTATCTTTTGGGGTCACATCACTGTATATACCAACCACTCAGCACTTAAATATTTGCTAACTAAAAAAGATGTGAAACCCCGCCTTATCCGTTGGATCCTGCTACTCCAGGAATTTGACCTGGAAATCAAGGATAAGGCAGGATCGCAAAATGTAGTGGCCTACCATCTCTCTTGTCTTATGACTAATGACATGATGACCCCCTTGATCAATTCCTTGATGAAAGCATTTTAGCTACCACCACCCTCCCTTGGTTTGCACCCATTGCAAACTATCTAGCAACAGAACGAATCCCCTCTGATTAGCTAAAAACCAAAAGGGATAAGTTCTTTGCTGACATTAAATACTATTTTTGGGAGGAGCCTGACCTTTTCCGCATTTGTGTCGATCAGGTCATTAGACGATGTGTCCCTGATTGAGAAATCCATGATATTCTGACACATTGTCATTCAATGGCTTGTGACGGACATTTTTCGGGCAAGAAAACTGCAGCTAAGATACTTAATTCTGGTTTCTTTTGGCCCAGCTTGCACAAAGATGCCCATTCTTTCGTTCGATTTTGTGTGTGTTGCTAGAGCATCGACAACATGACTCAGAAGGATATGATGCCCCTTAATCCAATTTTAGAGGTTGAAATTTTTGATGTATGGGGCATCAACTTCATGGGATCGTTCATCAACTCTGGTGGGTATTTGTATATACTAGTCGTAGTCGACTATGTATCTAAATGGATTGAAGCAATACCCACCCGCACCAATGATCATCGTGTGGTTGTCGAATTTATTAAGAAAAATATTCTCAAGATTCAACATTCCAAATGCCATTATCAATGATGGAGGCTCACACTTCACTCACTCAATTTTGTCACCTTCTTTCTAAATATGGGGTCAATCATAAAATTTCCACACCTTATCACCCCAAACAAATGGCCAAGCAAAAGTTTCTAACAGGGAAATCAAAAATATTTTACAAAAGACGATTAGGCCTAATCGTAAAGATTGGTCCACAAAGTTGGACGATGCTTTATGGGCCTACCGTACCGCTTTCAAAACCCTACTCGGCATGTCTCCTTTCCGTTTAATTTTTGAGAAGGCATGCCATCTCCTGGTAGAACTTGAACATAGGGCTTTCTAGGCAATAAAGTAATTAAATATGGATTTATCTAACACCGGTATCCACAGAAAATTACAATTAACTGAACTGGAGGAATTACGTAATTTTTCTTAAGAAAACGTGTGGATTTATAAAGACCGAACAAAGAAATTTTATGATAAATACATTGTTTGGAAATATTTTGACGTCAATCAACGCGTTTGGCATTTTGATGCAAGGTTACATATTTTTCCTGGAAAGTTAAAATACAAATGGACCGGCCCCTTTATTGTCCTAAAAACATATCCTTACAGCGCTGTTGATCTTTTTGATCCAAAAACTAATACGAGTTTTCAAGTCAACGGCCAATGTTTCAAGCTCTATTTGGATCATGCCTCGAATCTTCCTTCAGAATCTTTTGATTTTACCGACCCGACCACAGCTGATCACTAATGCACACTACGCCTGGCTGAATGGCGTAAAAGGTAGCACTGGATGGGAGGTAACTCATTATTTTTCCTGCTTTCTTTTTTTCTTTTCTCCAGGTTTTGACTATCCTAAATCTGACTGCCTTTTACTAAGGTGATCCCTCTTTCCCTCCTAATGCATGAGGACATTTCATATCTTAACCATGGGGGGCTATTTTTCAAATTTTAAAAATCAATTTAGGATTTTCAAAGCCTAAAAATAGGCTTTCTTCTTTTTTGTTTTCTGCATGCATACCCAAAAAAATGAAAATGTTGAAAACCTTTCGAGAAGAATTTTGAAATCGGGACTAAGGTTGAAAACTCACTTTTGGTACAATGGGATTTAATCTTTAACAAACTAGGGATAAGGATATGGATCTAATCATTAGAATTTCAGGATCTATCTTTAGACTAGATCAGATATCCTTCTCAAAAATTTCACCTGAACTCATGATAGTTCAAGTGATTTGATCCCCTTTTGTAATATGAAAAGTATCTGGCTTAGTTTTTGATTAAAAAACTTGCATCTCATGCAAAATTTCTTATGTCAAATTTCACACACAAGCCAACACTTAAAAAAGACTAAAAATTAGAAAAACTCCCTTGTTTGGCCTTAGTAAAAGTCTGAAGCAGATCATTGGTTTGAGTTCCCACCACCGAGAAGGAAGGAAAATGCCTCCTTTGAGGATGCGATGTCAACATGTTACCACCTCGACGCTGCTCTATATTTATATTTCATATCTTTAGATGGAGCATGAAATCACATTTTTGCAGCTCAAGTGTCTTGGATGGTGCTCTACATATAGTGTCGAGCAAGAGCTTGAGTTTGCTTGGAGCGCCCCTTTCCACCGCATTGTATTTTGGGGTTGTGAGCTCCTGGGTGGTGTCATGGATAGTGCTATCTCGAAGTACTGGCGCCAGAGCCCCCTTGAGGTTTGGTAACGGGAATGATGATCCTGGCACATCTGTTATAAGATTAAGCTAAAAATAAGCATAGGGGAGAGAAAAAAAAGTTTTAAACAAAAAACACACCCTTATAAATGTTGGCTTTTCACAAGCACAGACACAAGGCTTTAAAAGTTATTACATGTTACGAATCATATTTAAAAGCCAGAAAAATCCTAAATAAAAAAATTCAAGGCATCTGAATTAACAAGGGGTTAATCTGTGAATTTTTTAGAGGATATATTGATCCCATTTTTGTTTAATTTTTGGATCCGGAAACAAATCCCGATGTTTATCTTTAACAAAATCCTGTACCTCCCATGTTTAGATCAACCAAGGTTTCTCAATCTCTTTCTCCACAACAGTCGAAAAATTTAGATTTCCCTAAAATTCTGTTTTGTAACAATTAAAGTTTTGCTAAGAGACTAGCAAAAGATGAGCATGGGGGTGTGATAAATGCCAGTTTATCATCATTCTTATGCATTAAAACAAACCTAGCTCCTAGGATTTTGTTCCGCAAATGGGTTTTTAGGTTACATTTAGGGATAAACAAGGTTAGGCATACATTGCATCTTTTTATTGTGTTTTTAATGTATTTCTTGGAGTGTTAGGGATAAACAGATTGATAGATCCCTAAAACCTTAGCACTCTTGAAGGCAACTGGTGAAGAGGAAGCTCAATCAGGCTAGGACTCAGCTAATTCTAGAAAATGGCTGGATACTAGCTCCCTTGGACTAGGGTTAGCTCCATTAAGCTCCATGTAGCTCACCTTAGCTAAATGGTTGCTCAAGGTAGCTCATCTCAACTCAACCCAACTCAAGCCAGCTCAGATCTAGCCCAACTTAGTTGAGTCTAGCTCTTCTCAGCTCCCATCAATTCACTAGGAGCTCTAGCTAGCTCAAATATGTTGACAGGAGTCCATCTCAGCTCAACCCCAGCTTATTCCAGCTCCACCCAGCTAATGGCAGCTAGACTCCCTGCTAGCTGAGCTACTACTTGTCAACTGGTAGCTTAGCTAGCTCTAGAGCTCTCATCTGAAGCAGCTCCAGCTCAACCTAGCTCCAGCTAGGTTGAAGCTAGCTCAACTTAGCTCAACTACCCAAGCCTAGCTACTAGCATAAGAACTAGGTAGCTTAGCTAAGTAGTTAAGCTCCCCATGAAGCTGCCTCATCAGATCCAGCTCCAGATGCAGCAACTATCAGTTCCAGATTTATTTTCTCCATCTCCCTTCATAAAACACTAGCTCCACCACCTCTACTCTACTAGCTAAGCTAGCTTAGCTAAGCTCCCAACAATCTCCACCTATATGGTCGTCCACTCCTTAGCCCTTAATCCTAACCAAACCCCAACCTAACCTACCTAAAAGTGGTGCCAACCCACAACAGCCACCAACCACTCACACCCCTTCATGTTGGCGCCAAAAACCCTTCATACAACCCTTCATTTTGGTGCCAACATATCCTTAAATCCTAGCCCTAGACATCACCACCTAAGGTTATCCCTACCACCCACCTAACTCCTTCTAGAACACCTACCCTTGGCGCCAACTTGAAGCATCCTTCCACCACCATAACCACCTCCTAACCAACCCTAGTTAGCACCAAAATATCCTACCCACACCCCTACAAATTGGCGCCAACATCTACCCTAATCTCCACCTTACACCTACCCTCATTAGATCAGCGGTGCCAACCCTTTAACCCATAAAACCCATCCTAACTCTCCTTAAGTTGGTGGCAAAAAACCACCTTGATGGAACCTTGTTCCACATCTTGTTTTGGTGTTAACAAAATTATTATGGATTAATGTTTTCCATTAAGTGTTTTTCAGATTTAGGTGAAAGAGCAAGGCAAACAAGAAATGATGGAAGCATGATGATGAGAAAGAGAAAATGATGACAAGGAGGAGGCAAGATGACAAGGATGGATCGAGAAGAAGATCATCTTCGACCCTTTGTTTTTTTTAGTTTAGGTTTTCATAGAGTATATGCCTCTTAACAAAGAATCATAACTTAAATTGTAAAATCAATTAGAGATAAATTAGGATTTATATTGCGAACATTTTCAAAGTACGTAATGAATTAAAACACTTAAAACAGGTACTTTAAGCAAGTACCGGTACTGTTCATCATTACTGGTATTTGCAAGGCACAGGTTTGAGAATTCATCTCAAACTATGAACAAGTACCGATACCAACCATGAGTACCGATACATGTTGGCCACAGGTTGAAGCCTCTGTTCTGGCCTGAACCTTACAAGTACCGGTACCCATGATGAGTACCGGTACAGGTAGGTTACTGTGACCAAGGAATTCCAAACCTGGGAGTCACAAGTACCGGTACCCATGATGAGTACCGGTACCAGGACTCATGTACTGGTGGCAGTGAGCTGCTAGTACTGGTACCAGCTAGCCGTTGACCCAAAATAGAACGGCAGAAATATTAATTCCAACAATATGAATGTTGGGAATTAAATCCCAACGTCTAGTAAACGAGTATCCTAGGTCCTAAACTCTATAAAATGATCTTAGGACTCTTTGTTTGCACACTAGAGACGAGAAAAGAGAAGAAAATTCCTAGAGCTATAATTCACATTTTCCACCACATATTCAAGAGAAGAAATCATGTTGCTTTCCAATCGTGCTACGGGTTTGCAAACACATTGACGTGTTTTGTTCACATAATTCAATATGATTCGCATCCTTTCTAGGCTCTCAAATCGGTAACATTATATTTACATTTGTTGAGAGGCTTAGGAACTTAGTTATAAGAGTTTTCTTTCTTACACCTGTATTTCATTTGTTCTTGAGCATTTGCTCGTTGGGTTGTAACAAACCTGTTTTTGTACTTGGGTTGAGGTAATCCATTAATTACCTCGGTTAGTAAATTGATTTCCTCAGGGTTGAGGGAATCAGGTTAAAAACCCTAAGTTGGGAGGCTTAGGTAGTGGAGTTCCCAAGGGAGGGGAACCACTATACATTTTGTGTCCTTTTGTGGTTTGAATTGATTGTGCAAATCTTTCTTGTTATTAGTAATATTGTTCTTGAGTGTTTATGCGCATAGCCATATATAGAGCGGGTAGCGAGAAGAAGTAAAAACTCTTGCTCGCGATGGCATCAACCTCAAGGCACACCAAAGGATAATTGTCAACCCATCCTCCCCATTTTGATGGGACGGATTATGGGTATTGAAGAGGAGGATGCAAGTCTATTGTGAAATGTGAAGGCGATGAATGCACTCTATTGTGCGTTATCAAGGGAAGAGTTCAACCGGATCTCCACATGCGAGTCTGCCTACGAGATATAGAATACCCTGCAAATCACCTATGAAGGTACGAGTAAGGTTAAAGAAACACATTTCTATTCTAACAGAAAGCTATGAGTGTTTCAGGATGCAGAAAGGTGAAACAATCAAAGGGATGTACACAAGATTTGGAGAGATCGTGAATCCAATGAAGAATCTTGGAGTCAAGCTGAAGGAGGAGCAGCTTGTAAGGAAAATCCTAAGATCCCTTATAAGCGATTGGTCTCCAAAGACCACAGCCATCCAAGAGGCAAAAGATTTTCTACTCTCTCCTTGGATGATCTAATTGGAAGCCTCATGGCATATGAAGTCCAATTGGAGAATATCAAGAAGAACGAGGAGAAGGCGACAAGCAAGAAGAAAAGCATTGCTTTTAGAGCAATCAAGGAGGACTCAGACTCAACAACATCAGAATCCGAAGACGAGGAGATGGAAATGCTCACTAGGAAATTCTAGAAATTTCTCAAGAAACAAGGTAAGCAAGTAAATAAATTTTCTTCTAATATTATTTGTTATGAGTACAAGAAGAAGGGCCAGTTGCGGAAGGATTACCCTATGAATAAGAAGGAAAACAAAAGGAAAGACACAAAAGAAGTCAAGAAGAAGAAGAGGAGAGCTTTAAAAGCAACATGGGATGATAGTGATTCAAACATGGACACCGACTCTAGCAAATCTGATGATGACGAAATCGCACATCTTTGCTTGGTAGCAACTACGGAAGACACGGATAATGAGGTAAACCTTGATTTCTCTTTTGAAGAATTATTAGAAGCATATGAAGAACTATATCATAAAGCTAGGTCATTTAAAAAGGAAAATAAGGTTTTAAAGAATAGTTATCAAACATTAGACTTAGAAAAATCATGTTTAGAAATAGAATTAGAAATGTCAAAAGAAACTAATAATCAGTTGTATGCAAAGATATTAGAACTAGAAGATATTTATGAGCACTTTGAAGGGACTTTAAATAATCTTAAAATAACTAGGCTAAACACTGAATTTTGTGATTCATTAAAATCAAAATTTCAAAGTAAAAAGAATATACAAAATAAATCACATGCACCTAGGCATGCATGGATGTATCAAAAGGCTAAAAATCCTAAGAATTATAGATCTAACACTAAAAAGTTCTATAAGTCTCAGGATTTGAAAGGTACTAACTCTAGAGGACCCACAAGAAAATGGGTACCTAGAAAAGATATTTGTTTTGCAGGAGCAGATCAAAGTAATCAATGGGTGTTCAAGGCACATAACAGAACACTTCAACCTTTCTATAAGTTGAATGAAGACGAAGAATGTTGGACGAGAGATGCTTGGTATTGACAAGCTCCATTTTACTATTGGTAAATTTTATGGTATGATATTTCTTCATTTTTTTGTAATTGACAAAAAGGGGGAGAAAGATAGAAGGCAAATAGTAATATTTTTAGGGGGAACATATATTGAGGGGGAGGATTTAATTAAAAAATTTTTTTCCTTCATATAACATTGTTAAATATTATTTTTATTCTTATAATTATCTATTTGCAAGATAGTTTTGTCACACAAAAAGGGGGAGATTGTTGGAACCTTGTTCCACATCTTGTTTTGGTATTAACAAAATTAGCATGGATTAATGTTTGTCATTAAGTGTTTTTCAGATTTAGGTGAAGGAGCAAGGCAAATAAGAAATGATGGAAGCATGATGATGAGAAAGAGAAAATGATGACAAGGAGGAGGCAAGATGACAAGGATGGATCGAGAAGAAGAAGACCATCTTCGACCCTTTGTTTTTTTAGTTTAGGTTTTCATAGAGCATATGCCTCTTAATAATGAATCATAACTTAGATCGTAAAATCAATTAGAGATAAATTAGGATTTATATTGTGAACATTTTCAAAGTACGCAATGAATTAAAACACTTAAAACAGGTACTTGTAAGCAAGTACCGGTACTATTCATCATTACTGGTATTTGCAAGGCACAGGTTTGAGAATTCATCTCAAACTGTGAACAACAAGTATCGATACCAACTATGAGTACCGGTACATGTTGGCCACAGGTTGAAGCCTCTGTTCTGGCCTGAACCTTACAAGTACCAGTACCCATGATGAGTACCGGTACCAGGACTCATGTACTGGTGACAGTGAGCTGCTAGTACTGGTACAGGTACTGTAGTACCAGTACTAGCTAGTCGTTGGCCCAAAACAGAACGGCAGAAATATTAATTCCAACAATATGAACGTTGGGAATTAAATCCCAACGTCTAGTAGACGAGTATCCTAGGTCCTAAACTCTATAAAATGACCCTAGGACTCTTTGTTTGCACACTAGAGACAAGAGAAAAGAGAAGAAAATTCCTAGAGCTATAATTCATATTTTCCACCACATATTCAAGAGAAGAAATCGTGTTTGCAGCTTTCCAATCGTGCTACGGGTTTGCAAGCATATTGACGTGTTTTGTTCACACAATTCAACACGATTCGCATCCTTTCTAGGCTCTTAAATCGGTAACATTATATTTACATTTTTTGAGAGGCTTAGGAACTTAGCTGTAAGAGTTTTCTTTCTTACACCTGTATTTCATTTGTTCTTGAGCATTTGCTGGTTGGGTTGTAACAAACCCATTTTTGTACTTGGGTTGAGGTAACCGGTTAATTACCTCGGTTAGTAAATTGATTTCCTCGAGGTTGAGGGAATCGAGTTAAAAATCCTAAGTTGGGAGGCTTAGGTAGTGGAGTACCCAAGGGAGGGGAACCACTATACATTTTGTGTCCTTTTGTGGTTTGAATTGATTGTGCAAATCTTTCTTGTTATTACTAATATTGTTCTTGAGTGTTTGTGCGCGTAGCCATATATATTCCATATTTTAGATCCTACAAGTGGTATCAGAGCTTGTTCACACCTAACCCACATCTAAGTTGGCGCCAACTTACAACCACACATCCACCCTCCATCTACTTCATAACTTCATCTTGGCCTTCCATTCTCCAACCCAACCACCAACACCTTAACCCTCCTATGGTTGGTGCCATTAATGGTGCCTCTCCACCAACATAACTACCACCTACACAACTGCTCCCTTTTTGCCAAATAACCCTAGCCCTAGGATCATCTAACCACCCTCATAAGTTCATCCTAACCCTACACCTCACCTACACCTACAACCCCATCACCACTCCTATATAAACCCCCTACCACCATCATTAAGGAACACCTTTGGCTGCATGTTTTATACCTATATTCTAACCTATAGCCCACGGCCAAGAGAAGAAGAAGAAGAAGAAGAAGAAGAAGATTAAGGGGACACTCTATCCCCTTGGTGCCTTCCCTTCTTTTCTTCTCTCGTGCCCAAGCCAGCCAGAGGAGAAGCCAGGCAAGGAAATCCTTTGGAGGAGGTCTTGAGGGTGGTACATGCCCACCCTTGGAGGTGCTTTTGAGCTGGAAACCATCCACCTGTGGAGAAGCTAAGGCATGCCCCATCTAGGGCTTGCCAGGAGGAGGACACACCTTGAAGGAGCAATTCAAGGAGGAGAAGGAGGAATCCTTTTCAACTACGGGAGCAGCCGTAGTTGGAGCAAGGACCCTTCGCTCTTCATCATCATCATCAGAAGGATATTGAGTTTTTATTTTGTTGTTTTCAATTCAGTAGAAGCATTCCTCTACTTGTAAAGTGATATATTCCTTTTGTTAAAAAGTTGCCTTCCTTAATTTCTTGTTGCAATTCTTTTGCCTTAATTTGCTTATCTTTAGTATTCTTTCGCTCTCTCTTTCTAATTACCCTAGGCCTCCACGTGCCTAGGGTGAGCTTAGAAAGATTTCATTTTTGTCACTTAGATTTTAGCCTATTAGGTGTAGTTTGCTATTTTGCCAACAACTTCGCATATTTCCTCGTTATTTCAAAACCACAAAAATTATATATTGAAAAATACCAAAAAGAAAGTTGATTTCCATTTTGAAGTAAGAGACATATTTTGCAAACATTTGGCCTTCTTGGATGACCCTAGATACTTTCCTATCTAGGATTATAAATTTAAGAGTTGATTGATTTTACGCGTTACAATGGCGTATTTTACAAACCACGTAAAGATCCGTATCACTGCACAACCACCATAACCATGCCCTCTCTGCCTCGGTTCCAGCATCACCTCGATGTGTTCTACTTCATCTTCAACCTTTGCTGCACCCATTGTGCTTACTTGCCCACAACCGTGAGCTCTCGACGATAGCAACCTCCACCTGAGTTCTCACCCCATCACCCCACTGACCACGACGCACGCAACTCCACTATGTGACCTCCACGATAGGGGCACCCCCTTCGGTCTTCTTCTTCCTTACACCTTCACCCAACAAAGTCGCAAGACAACCAACACGCGTGTGTACAACCAACCGCACGTGCGCATAGCACTCCTCGCCGCACGTCCTCAGGTCGTGCCCATCCCACATGGTTTGCGCAAACTGCATGCAGCTCCATGTAGCGGCAATAGCCCCATCACCACCAATTGCCTTGGAAATTGTTCATTCATGGCTCATCTATGGTTGCCAGATTTGGAGCTAGGGTTGTATTATTACCACTAAATGGCAAAACTTACATGTATGTCATAAAGTTTCCATTTCCCACTTCCAATAATGTTGTTGAATATGAGGCCTTATTAGCAGGACTTATTGCTGAATATCAGTCTCATGATCCAAATATGAGCCTTTATGTTGAAAAAGCAAAAGCAGAGTTATCAGAATTTCAAAGAACCTCTGTTAGACGGGTTGGACGATCAGGTAACCCTCTAGCAGATGCGCTTGCCCGCCTAGCCTCTGCTATCCCTGTAGATGAAGAAGATGATATCCTTCTACAAACAATGAAGAGGCCCATTATCCTCACACCTCAAGCATTGGTCATTCAGAAAGCTAACTCATGGATGATGCCAATAATGCATTTCTTGAATATAGGGGAAGTGCCCCCAGATGAGCCACATCCCACGGCATTCTACCTAAAGGTCTCCAGATATACAATTATTGAAGGACGGCTTTATAAGCGGGGATATTCAACTCCCTTATTATGCTACCTCACATTGGAAGAAGCTACACAAGTATTAAAGGAGGTACATGGTAGAATTTATGGCAATCATGAGGGATTCAAGGCCCTCATTGCTCTCTTATTTCAGACGGGATATTTTTGGCCACAAATGAGGCAGCATTGCAAAGCCTTTGTACAAAAATGTGATAAGTGATAAAGATTCACTATGGCCCATCACCTTCCGCCTGAAAAGATGGTGCCAATCTAATCCCCTATTCCATTTGCTAGATGGGGAATAAATTTTGTCGAACCATTTCCGCCTGCCGCAGCACTGAAAAGATATATCCTAGTAGCCATGGATTATTTTTCTAAATGGATAGAGGCTGAAGCCATGGCAAGCCCAATAGCCGACAGGGTCATAATGTTTGTAAGAAAGAATATCATTACTCATTATGGTATCCCTTGTACCATTGTTACTGATAATGGTACATAGTTTGCTGCAAAGAAATTTGAAGAGTTTTGTTTAAGCTAGGGTATCCGCCTGTGTTTCACATCAGTGGATCACCCTCAAGCGAATGGACAAGCGGAGGTAACTAATGGAACAATAATCTCTGCCCTTAAAATATGTTTGGATGCTATGAAAGGAAAATGGGCAGACGAGTTACCAGATGTACTGTGGGGATATAGGATAAGCCAAAAAACTTCAACAGGACATACACCTTTTAACTTGGTGTATGGCATGGAAGTGAGACTTCCTATTGAAACAGTCCTCCCAAACTTTAGGACCTAGCTGTGTAATCTAGATGAGAATGATGATCAACTCCTTCTGGCTTTGCAGTCAATTGAAGAACTAAGGACTGAAGCCTCTTCTTCAATAGTAAAATATAAACGAAGAAAGGAAGACTCCTATAACAAATGCATCTGCAAGTGCAAATTTTCAGAAGGAGACTTAGTCCTAAGAAAGGTTGCTACCTCTCAGCTTGGCAGAGTCAACCCAAAAGTTGGATCCTAATTGGGAGGGACCTTACAGAATGGATTGGGTTAATAGTAGAGATTATTATAAGTTGAAAACGTTAGCCTGGAAACCAATTCCTCACACTTGGCATGCCAGCAACTTACACATGTACTATGAATGAATGATAATAAAGGAAAATTTTTCCTTCATTCCCTTTCAAACATTTTTCTCATACATCACCCGAGCACCGGCTGCCAAAAAAAATAAAGGAGAAGGAAGCTAAGGACTTCAATCAGTATCCAGAAGGTCACAATGGGGAGTTGTTGGCCATTCTTTGACCCAGGGAGACTCAGGACTAGGGCTCCCTTCGCTAGCTCTCTCTCCTACCTCAGGAGTAGAGGGACCTGCTTGATCTTCACCTAGCAGATCTTCAGGTGAAAGGAGGGGGGCTTTGTCTTTGATAAGACCTTCTTGCACTTGGCGATCATATTCAGAGTTGAGTTTTTCATTAGACCAAGTTCACAAATCCTCCTTTGAGGTATGACCACCCTCAAAGATTGCTTGAACTACCGTCAAAATGAACTTTCCCGCCTCATTCGAGACAAGGGTACGACTTCCTTCTATGGAAGGGTCAACTGCAAAGAAGTTCACACTTCATCTGGGTCCCTGCTTAAGTGAAGTTGCTCTTTAAGCTCCTCCACATGTTGAGTCTCGGCCCCCAGGTCTTGATTGGTGGCAGCAAGCTCCACCTCCAACTTGACTATGTCCGCCTGTGCATCCTCTCACATTTCCTTGTGTTTGGTTGTTTCACCCATTGCAAAGCCAAGGCTGGTGCGCTCTTCTTCAAGGGCTTTCTCAAGCCCATCTACCTTGGAAGAATGTATTGCTTTCAGTACCTGCACCTCCTCCTTCAAATAGGAGAAATGGTTGAAGGCAGAATCCACCTCCGACAACTTGCCCATCTTTTCGAGATCCCCTTTGTGGGTCTCGATGATGAAGTCATAAAGCTTCTTGGAGACCTCCTCAGTTGATGCCAACTTAGTTCAAGGCCCCTTCAGCCCCCCCTCCAACTGACCAAACCAGCTAATCGCCTTCTGTTGGGTTCCCAACCTATGAGTAGCCTCCACCAACTCTTCCTCCTTCTTTAGGTGGGCAGCTTAGGCCACCTCTAGTCTACAGAGGAGACTCCTTTATTCATCCCTAGTGGAAGTTGCCCATTTGACCATTAGTTCCACTACCTCGATAAGGGCACGAGACCTACCGCTATCGGTGCCTACTTCACTAGAAGTAAATTCAAGGATAAAATGTTTCTCGATAGTCTCCACCTACATATGAAGCAGACGGGAAAGTTTGGTCAAAAATATGAATAGCAGAAGAACTTGAAGAAAAGTTTTTCCAAAACCAAGGGATCTTACAACATGGAGGCAGTAAAATTGAGTGTTTTTGAAGTTTGCCCCTTCCTGGGGAGGAGATGCCCAGCTAATGGCATCATTCAGGTGCCTTAGCACCTGTCTCTCCAGGCGAGGGGAAAACACATCTCCCACCTCCTGGACACTCCTACCAGCTGCACTCTCTCCTCCAGCTTCCTTCCTCGGTTGAGGGCCTCCCGAGGCAGATCTAGTCACTGAGATTGCAACCTGCCCAGTTGCACCAGCCGGAGCAAAGGCACTTGGCACACGAGTAGATGCCACTGGGATGCCAACCATTTCCATCCTGGCCGATTCTACTGAGGGATGGAAGGTATGGTCCTCAGCACCACTTCATGGGGAGAAACATGTTACGCCTTCTCATGAAGATTCACTCCATGGGAAGAAGCATGCTGTGCCTTCTTAGAAAGGTCTCACATCCTCCTTAGACACTTTAGAAGGGAGTGCTCCGAGCTAGCTAGAGCTCCTAATGCTTCCCTCCTTTTCTCTCGAGAACTGGTAGCCTAGCTACTTCTGCCCATATCTTCCTTCATTCCCTCTCGAACAGAAGGCTCTTTCTTTTCCTCCTCCTAGGGGGTGGCAGCCTGACTACCCTCCTCTTGGCCCATCTTCTCTCGAGCTTGAGAAGAAGATCTTGCCCACCTCCTGGTGTTCTCCAGGCGGGCGAAATAGCCAAAAGCTATAGAAGCCATTCTTAAAGTCAATTAAATATAATAGGGAATAGAACGGTTTAAATATATTCCCCCCAAAGTTATAGGGCATGGGGTAAGAATCTAGAACCCACGTCAACGTCGACCAAATGTCCTTTCGCCTTAATTCCGACCCGGCAATTGGCCCAAAATTCATTATTCTTTCCGCATCTGCATGAGCAGTCAGACCAAATTCTTCGAAACCAGGTGACCGGTCTTTCTTAGGTGGGCCTTGCCATTTATATGGGACTTCTAACTTCTCCGTATTGTGAATAAAGAAAAAATGGCAGTCCTACCCTTTCAAATTGTCCGGCAGGTCAACGATCCTATATTTGGTATGCCAGCTATACAAGGTATATGTTCCAGAAGGAGGCTTACGCCTTTTCACCTTAAGGGGCATGAGCCAAAAAATTAGGTGGAATAGGTCCACCTAGGGAACAATGCCCAAATAGAAATAGATTATGGTGAAGGCTTTAAAAATGGGCCAATAGTTTAAACTGAGTTGAGAGGTAGCAAGGTTATGGTAGCAAAGAAACGAGGTGAAAAAAGGGTTTAAAGGCACCCGTAAGCCATTCTCTATGGCATATTTACAGATGATAAACATGTCCATTCCCCCATCAGAACATAAGCAAGTCACGGACCCACATGGATGGAATTGGACTTCATCGAGTCCATGAGCCACCAGAAATTCCTTAATGGCAAACCTGCTACGAAAGTTGGAACGAAAATCATACAGGTCTCTCGTCTTAGGTGTAAGCCCCACCGAGGGAGAGCCAGACTTACCCTTGCCTGCGAGACCAGACATCTTCAAGTTGCTACTTCTCCTCCAGAGGTGGTGGCTTCTGACGAAGAAAGCTTCTCATGGATTGCTGGAGGAGCAGCAGTTGTGAGCTCGTGAGATGAAAGTTGCGGCAGTAAAAGGGAGTAGGTGGGGCATTTACTCTACCCCACCCCCCTTATTTATAACCCCCAGGGGGGAAAACTCACTCTACGGAGCGTAGATTTAGAAAATGAAATCATGCGATACGGAGCATGGATTTCGAAAGATCCCGCCAGATTCAAAATAAGCGTAATTATCATTATGCGCATTTAATGCCTACGTAATCATTATGCTGTAATAGCATTCTAGGTAGTCATTACTGGAATGTCGGGCGGCTGATCACTGACAATCCATATTACATAAAAGCAATGATTTAATCATGTCATTGTTGTAGTATTGTTGTAATGCAAGCAGATGTGTCATTTTATTTATTTACATATTTTTTACTGGTTTATTCTAGGTCATTCATTGGGAAGCAGTTATTTATATATATCACTCTCTGTGTTCCAAAATTTCTCTTTTATTCCAAAAATGTCAATTCTATATACAAAATGAATCAATATATCAAAGAATGAATGAATGAGTTCATTATGTACAAAATGAATCAATTAATTCTAACTACAATTCCTCAACATATTTACAATTAAACATGCATGAAAAACTACTTAAACTGCTCTAGATTAGTTATATACAACTATCCTAAATAATACCTAAGTATAGGTACAAAAATACTAATTAATATATATTAAACTAAGTTATACTAACCTATACTAACATATTATATAATATACAGAGACAGATATAAACGTCACTAAAGCCTTAAAAATATATACACATACAAGTCTCAAAGAGTATATGTATTTACTCTATTTACACTTACATATATATATATATATATATATATATATATATATATATATATATATAGAATACACATATTACATACATATATACATATACATATATATTACATATATACATTTTATTTATTATACATATATTGTTATATTATATACTTATACTATATACATATAGAATACATATATTACATACATATATACATATACATATATATTACATATATACATTTTATTTATTATACATATACTGTTATATTATATACTTATACTATATACATATATATATACTCTATACATACACATAACACACTACACTAGGCACTCAACAGTGAGTCAATTTTCAGGCTTGTTCTCTCACTCACCTCTTCGCTTAGCGTTGTCAACGTTTCTGTGCGGATTTAAAGGCGTATTACGTTGCAGTAGAACCGACAAAACGTTTAAACAAATAATTTTATTACTCGAACAACTAGAGTATCCGAGGTCGAACACAGGGAGCAAACTCAGTACTTTGTAAAACCCAAGAATACAACTGTTAAATGCAAATATAATTGATTCAAAGAGTTTTTAAGAAAGATGTAAAAAAAATAGAATTAGACGTCTGATTTATGTATCAGACGTCTTAAATGTGATCTTTCTTTCTCTTTTTCTTCTTCTGCTTTGCCTTTCGGATCTCTTTGCAATCTTCCCTTGTCCTTCTTCTTCTTCTCCTGCGAAGACTTCTAACCTTTCTGCTTTCCTTCTTCTCCTGCGAAGACTTCTTTCTTTCTTCTTCTTCTGTCTTGCTTCTCCTTTCTTCGTTGCCTTCTTCTTCTTCTTTGTCTTGCTTCTCCTTCTTCTGCAGCGGCCAAGTCCTTCTCCTGCAATCAGCCTGCCTGCACAGGGAACAAAACCTAACCCTTCTCCCTCTACCCGCGCGTGTCTCTCTCTCAAGCAATTCACTCTAACCGCTCTACCAGAGCCACAGTCTCAATCGGGTCGGATCGTACCCGGGACCAGGCGCACCTGCAGGTGTGTGATGCGCGAGGAGTGCGTAGGTCTAGGTCGGGTCGGATCCGCTAGGTCCGCGTGGTCAGGCCGCGGACGAGGCTGGTGGGGTCAGTGAGGGACCTCACCCCTGTGCTTACTGAGGCGATAAGAATAAAGCGTAAAAACAACTTATACGGTACCTGCCGGTTGCAATCCCACGATGTGGGACTATCTGGTCTCGCCTTCACGCGCGCCTGCAGAAACCTCGTCGTGCGATTGCCCCGCAGCTGCTGGCTCTGCTAGCGCTCCTCGGCTGGATTCGTTCACCTCGCGACACTTGCGTTAGTATGCAGCACCTGTAGTCTGGAAGACCGGGTGCCTGGAGCTTCGCGGGAGCTTCATCAGAGGTCGTCCATGGCGGCAGCAGCTCGAATCCTGTCGTACACAAAACGCGCCTCTCGGCCAAATCAGAATAGATAGAGACCTTCGCCGTGGCACGGCGAAGGCGGTGGGCAGTGCAGCAGGCCGCAGGTCGGCCTAGGCGTGCGTGCCTAGGTCAACCTGTGGCCAGAGATGGTGGGTTGGTCGGGGGGTGGTTGTGGAGGGCTGGAGTGGCAGTGGGAGGGTGGAGTGTGTTCCTGGAGGTGAGGCGGAGCTTTCGAGGTGGTTGGCGAGCCGTGTGGAGGGCTGGAGTGGTGTGGGCGGCTCGCCGGAGTGCGGTCGGAGGCGAAGACGATGGAGGTGGTTAGCGTCTGTCGAGGGTCGATCAAGGGAGATAACAGGGGGAAAAGAGAGAGGAGAGGATGGAGAACGTATCTGGGGTTGTCTGGAGTGAAGGGAGGCAGTGGAGAGGACGGCTCGTGACTGCCGTCGTCGGGGAAGAAAGACCCTGGGGGAGGAAGCGGCGACGAAGATGAGGTCAGGAGCTTGCGCGCAGGGTACAGCGCGCCGCGGGAGGAAGAGGCGGAGAGGACTCTGCTGCTGGTATGGCAGCAGAGTGACGAGAAGGAGGGAAAGCGGTCGCCGGAGCTTGTGGGTCGTTTGGCCGGAGATGGGAGAGAAGAAATTTGGAGGGGATCTCCGTCAAAATCAAGCTTAAGATGAGTGGCCGGGTCCGAGGGGTGTTTTATAGGTGCTGGCCGCTCCTATCAGAGCGTGAAAGACGCGCAATTAGGTCAGCCGGTTCACCGGAGTTGGAAGGAAGAAAGATACCCACATCTCTCGTGCGTTCGCACGAGAGATTGGGTTCACGCCAGCGAATTTGATTGGCTTTAGAAGGAAGGGAATTCCTCAGAGAATCTCCCTTCCATTTCTGGGAGAGAATCTCTGAGGAATTAGAGAGCCATCTCTCTCGAAACTTCGTCGGAGCTCGGTTCTGCCCTAGCAATGGCGGCAGGACCGGTTTGCAAAGAAGGCGAGGAACCTAGGGGGCTCTCTGCAAGGATATTCAAAAGATAGGGACCTCTTTGTGATTTGGGTGTACTAACTTGCAAAGTAGGTCAAGATGACCTCCCCTTAGGTCCAAATTTTGGTACAAACCTAATTTGGCCCTAAAGAATCCAATGGTGAAGTTGGATTTTAGGTTTGACCTCTTTTGACTGGACATTTTGCGTAAAAACCCAAATTAGGTTAATTGAAGAGCTAAGACCCTAATCTAGGTCAAACTAGGTTCCAAAGGCCAAATTAAGTGTTCTAAACCCCAGAGGATGTTTTTCTATGATTTTTACAGGGTTTGCTTGATTTTTATTCTGACTGGAACCTTGTTAAATTAAGCGGGTCTGTTTTAGGGTTACCAAGTGTCATTTAATTCTTAGATTGCACATAAACCCATTTCTGATTAATTCAACCCACTTTGGATTATTTGACCTATGTTTTGCTTCTGAGAAATCCCGTTTATGTACTGCAATGGTAAAATTGCAGTTTTAACCTTTATTTCATGTTTTCTTCTCAGAGCATTTGTTCCTTCAGTTAAGCCTTCTTCTAGGTTATGTAGGAGCTTTTATCTTCTTTATTAGGTCAAAATGAGCTAGTTATGGCTCATGATGAGGCTCTCATCATACCCCCATGCCTAGCTTTTGCTAGTCCCTTAGCAAAATTTTAAAGTTTTAACTTCCATTCTAGACCCAAAGTGTCCTTAGTTATGATAAGTGCTTCTTTTGTGATTAGGTAGGAATGCCGACAATAGGCCTAGAGGTACTCAAGTACCAACCAAAATCTGGACCTGTTCTGCTTTAGCCTCAGTCCTTCCAAAGGTTTCTACGGCCCACAAAAACTATCCTAGGGTTTGTTGGACTCTGCGGTTAAAGCACCCGTGCTTGAGACATTTTTAGCCTACGCTCAGTTTGCAGTGCGTTTTTTTTTTTTTTTTTTGTAAGAGAGAGATAGAGGATTTATTTGTTTGGAGAGCTTTTCTCTCTCTTTTCTTTTTATTTCTAGCTTCGGATTAGCTTCTCAACACGGTCTGTATCGGATTCCTCGTCCCCATCATCAATCCTCAAGGGTCCCTGGCTTTCGAGATTTCGAGATAATCCCGCCCATGGCAACCCCCGGAACCCTGGCTTTCGAGATTTCGAGATAATCCCGCCCATGGCGTTCCGTGGCCGAATTCAGACCCTGGCGATCGACATTTCGTGATAATGCCACCCATGGTATCTGAACCAGCAGAGTGCTTACATGCCCCCAGTAGGATATTTAAATATCCTAAGAGACAAGCACCGAGGAGACGATATGTTGTTACGCATCTTCGAGGGGAATTTCCCGCCTCTCCGCGCTGGGAACTTGTCCAAATCAACTTGTGTTGATTGGCCGCTCCTAATCTAGGTGACTTTTTCAGAATATTAAACGCTCTTGCATGTTTTGAATATTTATGCGCACTGAACCAGACTGTGTGTGAATTTGGGTGCTTAGGTTACCGAATCCCGCAAACCGGAGGTCAGTTAACGAGGCCGAATACTTCCTAAGCCTTAGACCTAATACTTAAGCTTCGCATTTTCCTCAACCTCTTGAGGATTGTCCAGATTTTAACGGATACGTGAATTTTTAAGCTAAAAATCTAGCCCAAGAGGCCTAAGACCAGCGTTCCCGCTAATCTCTTGTTATATCTCCGTAGCATTTTTCTTTTCTTTTTCTTGACTCGGTCTAGAACTTCAGTTAACCCCTTAATCTTTTACTAATGACTTTTTCTTTTTCTTTTCCTTTTGTGCTCCTTTCTTTATTTTTGCTCTTTTTGTCATTTTTCTTTCTTTTCCTCCTCTCATTTGTATGACCCTGAATTGTTCCTCCCCTCTATCAAGTCCTTTTTTTTTTTTTTTTTTTTTATGAATGAAACCCTTTCTTGATATGAATTTTCTGACATTTTGCACTTTCATACCCCCCCATGCCTAAGATTTGCAATGTCCCCATTGTAAATTAGGTGGGTTCGAATTCAGCTTAGTTCATGTGTTAGGACAGGTGTGTGGTGAGTGAATGGGTCGAAGCGACTTGTTGCGAACGATTTCTAATCTCGGGTAGGTATACCTGAGGTGAAGTCGGCTGTTCTAATGGATGAACCCTAAAGTGCAATATGAGTTCCGCATAGCGATGTCAGAAACGGTTTCAGGTTTTTCAAAGAATGACGGGTTGCCTCCCGTTAAGTGCTGAGTTTTACGCCATCGGCTGGGCGTAATGAGCTCAAGAGGAAAGGAGGGTAAAGGATGACTCAGTCAAATCTATATCGGTCATGTCAATGAACGGCTTGAGTCTCTGCCCATTCACGACAAATGGTTCAGAATCGTGGCTGAGTGGGCTGATTTCAATAGCTCCATTTCTGAAGATTTGGCGGACTAGGTAGGGTCCGACCCACTTGGATCTTAGCTTTCCTGGGAATAGTTTGAGTCGAGCATCAAAGAGTAAAACTTTTTGACCAGGATAAAAGACCTTTCTAGAAATGTGTTTGTCGTGAAAAGCTTTAACCCGTTCTTTGTAAATTCGTGAGTTCTCATATGCGTCGTGGCGTAATTCATCGATCTCGCTCATTTGAAATCTTCTGTGGGTTCCAGCCTTAGAAAGGTCGAGATTACAGGTCCGTACTGCCCAATAGGCTTTATTCTCCAATTCGACGGGGAGGTGACATGCCTTCCCGTACACTAGTCTGAAGGGAGACATTCCTAATTGGGTCTTGTGGGCGGTCCTATAGGCCCACAATGCTTCCGGAAGCCGAGAAGACCAATCTTTTCTATCAGGTCGAACAGTAACCTGAAGGATCTTCTTGATCTCTCGGTTAGATAGCTCAGCTAGACCATTAGTTTGGGGGTGGTAAGGAGTAGAGATTCGGTGTGACACCCCGTATTTGATCATCAGTGACCTGAACTGAGCGTTTGTAAAATGGGTCCCTCCGTCGGAAATTATAGCACGCGGAATCCCGAACCTTGAGAAAATGTTTTGATGAAGGAATTTTATAACGACTTTATGATTGTTGGTTCGGGTCGGAATGGCTTCTATCCACTTGGAAACATAATCAACTGCGAGTAAAATGTATTCGAAGCCATCCGAGGTAGGAAAGGGTCCCATGAAATCAATCCCCCAAATATCAAAAATTTCGCATACCAAGATCGGCTGTAGAGGCATCATGTCTCTATGGCTCATGTTGCCTAGAGTCTGGCAACGGGAACATGCCTTACAGTGATTGTATGCATCTTTGAAAATTGTGGGCCAGTAGAAACCACACTGGAGGACTTTCGATGCGGTTTTATGTCCCGAAAAATGTCCACCGCATGCCTGGTCATGGCAAAATGAGAGTATGTCTTTGATTTCCACTTCCGTGACGCATCGTCGGATTATCTGATCAGCACCAATGCGGAAGAGATACGGGTCTTCCCATAGGTAATACTTGGCATCGGAACGCAATTTGTCCTTTTTGGCCTTCGACCAATCGGGCGGAATCTGATGTGATGCCAGGTAATTAACAATATCGGCGAACCATGGAAGACTTGTACTGATAGTCAGGAGGTGCTCATCAGGAAAATGTTCTGTAATAGGTCCGGACGGATCAATAATTTCAGGAGGAAGGCGGGATAAATGATCAGCTACCACATTGTGCTTTCCCGCCTTGTCGCGAATCTCGATGTCAAATTCTTGCAACAGCAAGATCCAGCGGATTAATCGAGGTTTCACGTCCTTCTTGGCTAGGAGATGCCTCACAGCTGTGTGATCCGAGTATATGATAACACGGGAACCCAGAAGGTATGATCTGAATTTTTCCAGGGCAAATACTACGGCCAGCAGCTCTTTCTCAGTAACCGTATAGTTACGCTGAGCCTCATCCAGTGTTTTGCTGGCGTAGCAAATGACCACAGGTTTCCCGACAATTTTCTGCCCCAAAACCGCTCCTACAGCGAAGTCAGATGCATCGCACATGATCTCAAAGGGTTGAGACCAATCAGGGGACTGTAGGATTGGGGCTTGGGTGACTCGGTCACGTAAGATCTCAAATGCTTGAGTGCATTCCTTGGAAATTCCGAAAGGCACATCCTTGGAAAGCAGATTGGTCAGGGGGCGCGCGATTTTGGAGAAATCAGGGATGAATCGACGGTAGAAACCGACGTGCCCCAAAAAAGATCGGATGTCCTTAATCGAGCTAGGCATAGGGAGCTTGGAAATCAGGTTAACCTTAGCTCGATCCACTTGGATGCCTTTCTCTGAGATTAAATGTCCCAGGACAATTCCCTCAGGCACCATGAAATGGCTCTTTTCCCAGGAAAGAACCAAATTCACCTCGATGCACCGCCTGAGTATATGGACCAAGTGTTGGAGGCAATCGTCAAATGATTGTCCAAAAACTGAAAAGTCATCCATGAAGACTTCCAGATAGTCACCTACCATATCTGAGAATATGGCAAGCATGCACCGCTGAAAAGTTGCAGGTGCATTGCAGAGACCGAACGGCATCCTTCGAAACGCGTACGTCCGAAGGGGCAGGTGAATGTGGTCTTTTCTTGGTCCTCTGGATGGATTGCCACCTGATTGTAACCGGAGTACCCGTCAAGAAAACAGAAGAATCTATTTCCCGCTAGTTTCTCGAGGATCTGATCAATAAACGGTAGTGGGAAATGATCCTTCTTCGTGGAGGAATTTAGTCTTCTGTAATCAATGCAGACTCTCCACGAATTAGCTATTCGGGTAGGAATGACTTCCCCGGTTTCTGTCGTGATGATGGTAAGTCCTGCCTTCTTAGGTACCACTTGTGTTGGACTCACCCAACGACTGTCGGAGATCGGGTAGATGATCCCTGCATCTAACCACTTAATGATCTCCTTTTTCACGACCTCCTGTAGGTTAGGGTTTAGTCGCCTTTGCATTTCTCTTGAAGGTCGTGAGCCTTCTTCTGTATAGATTCGATGCGTGCAGTATGAAGGGCTTATACCAGTCAAATCATCTAGAGTCCATCCAATGGCTCTACGATGTTGCTGGAGAACAGAAATCAAACGGAGTTCCTGGTTAGGTGTGAGTCGAGAATTGATAATCACAGGAAACGTTTGATTTGAATCCAAAAAGACATATTTTAGATGTTCAGGAAGGGGCTTGAGTTCCATGACAGGATTGTCAGCAGCAGCGGGTGGTTCAGGGTTTGTATCGGGAGCAATGGTAGGAGTCATAGGTGTGTCTAGATTGTGTTCGCACTCCTCTGTTAGCGGTTTTTGATTTTCTAGTGGTTGATCAGGAATAATCAGGTTGTCCTCTATGTGCAGTTCATCAACCACGGCTTTGACATCACAAATTTCCTCTATAACCCCGCAATTAATCCCTTGTTGGGCTTTGAAAATGTCGATCTTCAGATTTTGATTCCCAAATTTTAATTCTATCTGGCCCTCTTCGCAGTTTATATTGGCCCTAGCAGTGGCCAGAAAGGGTCTCCCTAATATGATTGGTGTGTCCCTTGGGTTCTTAGGTGCATCCATGTCCAGTACTATGAAGTCCACTGGGAAATAAAAATCTCGTACCCTAACAATGACATCCTCGAGTATTCCTTTGGGTGACTTGATGGATCGATCAGCTAACTGCAATGTCACCTCAGTGGGTTTAAGTTCAGATTCTTCAAGGTGGTCAAGGAGGGATGTAGGTATTAAATTTATGGAGGCACCTAGGTCTAGTAGGGCTCTATCAAGTTGGGTTTCACCAATTTTACAAGAAATCAAGGGGGTTCCTGGGTCTTTAGCCTTGGGTGGGAGTTTGCTCAGGATGACAGAGCTGGCTTGCTCTGACAGTACAATCGGATTCCCATCCTTGGTTCGCGGCTTACGTTTAGGTGTACATATGTCTTTCAAGAATCTTGCGTAAGCCGGTATGTGGCGGATTACATCCATCAACGGGATGTTTATCTGGACCTGTTCAAAGAGCTTGACCAGATCCTCCTCAGGAGCCACAGGTTTGGTTGTCCTTTTTCCTTTGGTCAAGGCCTCAGGAAATGGGATCCTAGCTGGTTCCTCTAGGATAGGTCCAGGTTCTTGATCTGGGACAGTAGTATCTTGGATGACTACCCTAGGGTCTTGGCGATTATCAGGCTTGGAGTGGTTCAGATAATGTGGGTCTTGTGTTGTTTTACCACTACGTGTTGTTACAGAGTTTAATCCAGCCTGACTTTGGTTTGGGTTAGGTAGGAGAGGTGGCTGCTGCTGAAATTCTGCATAAGATGTAGAAGCCTCCATCCTGTCTGGTGATGGAGTAGCAGGGGCCTGATAAATCAAATGTGCGTGGCCTGGATTTGGATTCATAATGCGCCTCTGGGTCGGCACATTATTTGGGTTGGGCAGAGGTTGCGAAGGAAGGGTGCCAGGTTGGCGAGAATTTGCCATCTGGGCCAGTTGGTTGCGAACCTCTGTGATCTCGTCCTTGTGCTGTTTTTGCATTGCCGCATTCATTTTTTGAATGTCAGCCAGCGTTTGAAGGATAAGAGTCAGTTGATCCTGATTTTGCCCAGATTGGTAGGTGGGATTGGGCCGAGGCTGAGGCGGCTGATATGGACGAGGAGCTTGTGGGCGGGGTTGATATGGTGGTTTTTGAGAGTTTCCCGCCCACTGAAAGTTAGGATGATTTCGCCATCCAGGGTTGTAGGTATTGGAGTATGGGTCGTTCTGGATGGCGTTGAGGTCCTCGCAGTTCTGAGAAACCTCAGGAAAGTCAGAATACGAGGGTTCAGAGTTCCCCCAACTCGAGTAGACGGGATCGGAGGTCACTCCGGTCTGGGAGGTAGACGGGGGTGGATAGGGGCCCATCCCCTTGGCAGGTTGGTGATAGATGTTTTGCACTGTTTCCCTTGCCAGAGGAGGTCGTGCAAAAGAGTTTTGTGCAGAGGTGGCTTGCTGCAAATGTCGAGTTAGCTCGTCCACCTTCTTTTCTATGATAGAGACCTTGTCCAACCGACTGGCCATCAATTCCAGGTCAACAGAAGTGGACAGGTCCTGCGTCTCATGTGTCCCTCTTAGATTCGTCGATGCGCGGGCATTCGTCCTGTCGAATAAGCCCAAGGAGTCATTGTTTATGGAGTTCTCGCACATGTTTTCGAGAATCTCCCACACCGTGTCCTCGTGTTGGCCCATGATGTTTCCTCCACATGTTGCATTGACGATTAGACGAATATCCTCACGGAGTCCCTGGTAAAAAGACTGGACTTGTTCCCACTTAGGAACTCCGTGATGGGGACACTTTCGCATGAGATCTAGGAATCGATCCCAAGCTTCGTGAAGAGGTTCTCCCTGTTGTTGAGTGAAATGAGTGATCTGGTGGCGCAAGGCATTCGTCCGGCCAACAGGGAAGAATTTTTTCAAAAATTCGGACTGTAATTCCTCCCAAGTGTTGATCGGGCGGGTCTGAGTCTGATACCAGTGCGCGGCCTTGTCCAAGAGGGAGAACGAAAACATTTTCATGAGTAGGATATCCCGGTTTTGTACATCTGACCCGAAAGTCTGGGCCAGATGCTTGAGTTGTTTAATGTGTTGGAATGGATCCTCAGAGTTAAGCCCATGGAACTTTGGTATGGCATGAATCATATTGGGCTTTAGATCAGAATCGGGTCCTCCAATTGGGATTCGTACTCGGGGTTCAATTGCCACCGCAGCGGGATTATAGTGATCTCGCATCATAGGTCGCTGTGGTGGGTTTACAAAGTTCTGAAAGAGATCGTTCAAGCGTTGAAGTTGGTGTTCAAGGTTATTCTCCTCTTCAATGGGTTGTGCCATGATGGGAGAAGAAGGAGAATCAGGGTCTGAATCAGATGAAAGATTTATGTGGTGGGGTTGCTGCACAAACAAGGGCATCGAGGCTTGGCCTCGGCGAGAATGAATTTCTAGAGGAGGTCTTAAAGGTGGTCTTAAGGACCTCCTACCAAACATGCACCGGAAGATGTGATGAGATTAGAAGGTGCTGGACCCAATCAAGACACCCAGGAATTGTTGGGTGACTATAGAGGTTCGGGGCAGATGGACCCCTGGATCAGAAGATCGTCCACCTGAGAAATACCTGGGCAGCCAGAGAGGGAGAGTCCCGCAAAGACCCCTACACGGTAGAGCGTCCCCACGGGTTACAGGGTTTCCCCCACCCGACCTCTCTTGTCACTGCGGTTCCAGGTAGACCAGAATGGGGATCTTGACCTCTTAAGTCTACCTTTTTTTTATTTTAAGATCAAGGTGCTTAATGTTCCACTTGAACTTTTAAGTATTTTGAGTGCAAAAAGTGACCTAATATTAAGGTTGGTTGACTCGAGGGATCAACTTCACCTCTTGTTCCTTTGAGAGCTTTTAGGTCCTTCCTTTTATGATTCAAATGGATTATCAGCCTGATTTGCTTAGGGTTCCTCTTGTATAAATATTTTCAAACACGGTTTAGGCACACTTCTTTTTGGAAAGTTTGTTTCTTTGTTTTAGAGAAGATGTGTCTCTAAAAACCCTAGCTTTGCAATCCTAACTTGGCTCTAATGGGTCCAATTTAGTTGCCTTAGAATTTAGCACCTAGGGCTCAATCAAGAAAGTTTTAGCCCTAGTTGCCTTAGTTGGATGACAGACAAAAATATGTTGAAATGAAAATCAGGCAACTTGATGAGTTACTAAATATAAGACAGGTAGCCCTAAGTTGACTTCTCCCCTTTTTTTTTTCGTTTTTTCTTTTTTTTTTTTTAGATTGTGAGAGGGTTAAGGGAGAGGGCTTATGGAGATTACCTGCTCCAGTCTGTTGTGCAGTTGCTATTCTTTCCTTTTTGTTTTGCTTTCCCTGATTGAACACAACAAAAGAGAAGTTAAGTCAGATATTAAATAGAAAAGTTGTACTCAAAAGCTTTACAAGTGCCCGTTGCTCCCCGGCAACGGCGCCAAAATGTTGTCAACGTTTCTGTGCGGATTTAAAGGCGTATTACGTTGTAGTAGAACCGACAAAACGTTTAAACAAATAATTTTATTACTCGAACAACTAGAGTATCCGAGGTCGAACACAGGGAGCAAACTCAGTACTTTGTAAAACCCAAGAATACAACTGTTAAATGCAAATATAATTGATTCAAAGAGTTTTTAAGAAAGATGTAAAAAAATAGAATTAGACGTCTGATTTATGTATCAGACGTCTTAAATGTGATCTTTCTTTCTCTTTTTCTTCTTCTGCTTTGCCTTTCGGATCTCTTTGCAATCTTCCCTTGTCCTTCTTCTTCTTCTCCTGCGAAGACTTCTAACCTTTCTGCTTTCCTTCTTCTCCTGCGAAGACTTCTTTCTTTCTTCTTCTTCTGTCTTGCTTCTCCTTTCTTCGTTGCCTTCTTCTTCTTCTTTGTCTTGCTTCTCCTTCTTCTGCAGCGGCCAAGTCCTTCTCCTGCAATCAGCCTGCCTGCACAGGGAACAAAACCTAACCCTTCTCCCTCTACCCGCGCGTGTCTCTCTCTCAAGCAATTCACTCTAACCGCTCTACCAGAGCCACAGTCTCAATCGGGTCGGATCGTACCCGGGACCAGGCGCACCTGCAGGTGTGTGATGCGCGAGGAGTGCGTAGGTCTAGGTCGGGTCGGATCCGCCAGGCCCGCGTGGTCAGGCCGCGGACGAGGCTGGTGGGGTCAGTGAGGGACCTCACCCCTGTGCTTACTGAGGTGATAAGAATAAAGCGTAAAAACAACTTATACGGTACCTGCCGGTTGCAATCCCACGATGTGGGACTATCTGGTCTCGCCTTCACGCGCGCCTGCAGAAACCTCGTCGTGCGATTGCCCCGCAGCTGCTGGCTCTGCTAGCGCTCCTCGGCTGGATTCGTTCACCTCGCGACACTTGCGTTAGTATGCAGCACCTGTAGTCTGGAAGACCGGGTGCCTGGAGCTTCGCGGGAGCTTCATCAGAGGTCGTCCATGGCGGCAGCAGCTCGAATCCTGTCGTACACAAAACGCGCCTCTCGGCCAAATCAGAATAGATAGAGACCTTCGCCGTGGCACGGCGAAGGCGGTGGGCAGTGCAGTAGGCCGCAGGTCGGCCTAGGCGTGCGTGCCTAGGTCAACCTGTGGCCGGAGATGGTGGGTTGGTCGGGGGGTGGTTGTGGAGGGCTGGAGTGGCAGTGGGAGGGTGGAGTGTGTTCCTGGAGGTGAGGCGGAGCTTTCGAGGTGGTTGGCGAGCCGTGTGGAGGGCTGGAGTGGTGTGGGCGGCTCGCCGGAGTGCGGTCGGAGGCGAAGACGATGGAGGTGGTTAGCGTCTGTCGAGGGTCGATCAAGGGAGATAACAGGGGGAAAAGAGAGAGGAGAGGATGGAGAACGTATCTGGGGTTGTCTGGAGTGAAGGGAGGCAGTGGAGAGGACGGCTCGTGACTGCCGTCGTCGGGGAAGAAAGACCCTGGGGGAGGAAGCGGCGACGAAGATGAGGTCAAGAGCTTGCGCGCAGGGTACAGCGCGCCGCGGGAGGAAGAGGCGGAGAGGACTCTGCTGCTGGTATGGCAGCAGAGTGACGAGAAGGAGGGAAAGCGGTCGCCGGAGCTTGTGGGTCGTTTGGCCGGAGATGGGAGAGAAGAAATTTGGAGGGGATCTCCGTCAAAATCAAGCTTAAGATGAGTGGCCGGGTCCGAGGGGTGTTTTATAGGTGCTGGCCGCTCCTATCAGAGCGTGAAAGACGCGCAATTAGGTCAGCCGGTTCGCCGGAGTTGGAAGGAAGAAAGATACCCACATCTCTCGTGCGTTCGCACGAGAGATTGGGTTCACGCCAGCGAATTTGATTGGCTTTAAAAGGAAGGGAATTCCTCAGAGAATCTCCCTTCCATTTCTGGGAGAGAATCTCTGAGGAATTAGAGAGCCATCTCTCTCGAAACTTCGTCGGAGCTCGGTTCTGCCCTAGCAATGGCGGCAGGACCGGTTTGCAAAGAAGGCGAGGAACCTAGGGGGCTCTCTGCAAGGATATTCAAAAGATAGGGACCTCTTTGTGATTTGGGTGTACTAACTTGCAAAGTAGGTCAAGATGACCTCCCCTTAGGTCCAAATTTTGGTACAAACCTAATTTGGCCCTAAAGAATCCAATGGTGAAGTTGGATTTTAGGTTTGACCTCTTTTGACTGGACATTTTGCGTAAAAACCCAAATTAGGTTAATTGAAGAGCTAAGACCCTAATCTAGGTCAAACTAGGTTCCAAAGGCCAAATTAAGTGTTCTAAACCCCAGAGGATGTTTTTCTATGATTTTTAGAGGGTTTGCTTGATTTTTATTCTGACTGGAACCTTGTTAAATTAAGCGGGTCTGTTTTAGGGTTACCAAGTGTCATTTAATTCTTAGATTGCACATAAACCCATTTCTGATTAATTCAACCCACTTTGGACTATTTGACCTATGTTTTGCTTCTGAGAAATCCCGTTTATGTACTGCAATGGTAAAATTACAGTTTTAACCTTTATTTCATGTTTTCTTCTCAGAGCACTTGTTCCTTCAGTTAAGCCTTCTTCTAGGTTATGTAGGAGCTTTTATCTTCTTTATTAGGTCAAAATGAGCTAGTTATGGCTCATGATGAGGCTCTCATCACTTAGTAAAAATTAGGATTTTTAGTGGGCAGATTAGTTCGATTCGTGGGATACACAGCACCCATATGGGTGGGACTAGACCGCTACTATGAAACGATCCTAGGTCTTTGCATGTACATTTTTATCCAATTTTACTTGAGCCCAAACTAGGCTCATAGCAGGCCCAACACTGTGCACACTAGGCTCCCAGCCCACCACAAATCAATTCTCATTTCATATGCTCAATGGGGAGAGGTTAATGGGATAATCCGAAATGCTACACCAAGGGTTGATGACTGAGTGGCATAAGCATTCAATTCAATTTATACCATTGTGTGTGATCTTTCACCCACGATGTGGGACTTTGTTTCAGCACCCAATTGGCGCACACAACGTGTGCTGGAGCTAAAATTTGGCCTCGAATTAAGAGCCTAAATGAAGTTCGATTTTGAAATAAATTATATGATTGTAAAGCCCTTATATAGGGCTATTCAATTGTATAGTTAATTTATAAAAATAAGTTATTTAATTATATATAACAATTAGTTAAAGTTAGTGATTTATATACGTTAAATTAGAGCTTAATTGCTTAATTACTGTACAAATTAAGAAATTAATGATGCAATTGACTTTATAAATAGTTAATTTATATAATAAGGTGCTTATTAAATATTTTTATTTTATTTTAGAACATTTATTCTAATTTATATACTTTTATGTACACATGTTTATTAGATATACATATAATTTATTTATAAATATTATTATACAGTAAAATATATTATAAATAGGATGAAAATAATCAAAATCAGTATCTATAAATGTACAATATAAATTACTTTAGTAATAAGTTAATTTATTAATTTATTTTACTTTAACTTAATAATTTACCTAATTAACTTAATAATCTAATTATCTACAATAAATAGATAATTAAATCAATGTACAGATGTCATATAGTATATAATACTTATTTAAATCCATATGTATAGTAATAAATATGATTGTGCATGCTTACTTATTTATTTATAATTACCTTAGTATATGCACATATAATTTACTATAAATAAATAGATAATTATATAGTTAATATATATACAGAATAACTCAATATAAATACTTAAATAATTATAATACATGTATACATTGGTTATGTACAACATAGATATATAAGTTATTATTTACATTTAACTTACCTTTAAATAGTATATACAAGTATAAATAGTATACAAATGGTATTTTTGTGTATTTTTTAGTATTTTTAGATTTTTATGATATTTTTATATATGAGAGAGGTAAGAGAAGAGAGAGAAAAGGTGAGATGATGGAAGAAATGTTTTTTTTGTATTTTTTAATATGATTCTTTTATTGAAATTCAGAGTAGACTGAACCGTCGATTAGTATGTTCTACCAACTAGAGGGTTCAAAATACTTTGAAACTCTGCAAACACCTAAAGAAATACTTGATCTTACTCAAGATAGGTTTATTTTATTTTTTTATGATTTTAATAATTTTTATCCATTATTTCAATCTCATACAAAGAAGGCCTTTAATGATGTTGTGAAGAGGAACCTACGGCCTTAAGATGCATTCTAATGACTAGAACTGGGGATCAAACATTCAAAAGTGTCCAACACATAAGATGAAAGATGTTTGAGCATATAAACATGATTTTAACCTTTAATTTCATTAAAAACACATTTTGGACAGATTTCTAACATAAAGTGCTGACAATGAGTTTCAAACATGATCTACAAGCTATTCTCAATTAGATTTAAAGTCATATATGTGTACATGAATGCTTGACGTTCAACTCTATCAATATACAAGTTGTCAGCACAATTAAAGTCCCAAAAACCACACATATTCAACCTAAAATCCAGCCGCACAGTGGCTGCACTTACCGCTCAGATCAATGCAGCTGATGACCTGCTGCTGCTCTTGTCATATAATTTCCAACAACTAATGTTGCTCCTGTAGTTGCTTCTCATATTCCATCTTCAATCATCTGGCCATTATCAGACTAAAGAGGCTGATTTGAACTACTTTTAAATCCCATCAAAACTAGAAATCCACTGAAAACACATGAAATTCTTGTTTAAATGCTTCATTCAAATCAATGTTGGACTAATCTAGATCATATCAGTACTTTTAATTTGTTGTTCTCTGAGTTTAGATCTGAGAAATCAAGACAAAAGGAAATCTAGAAATCTAAGTTTGAAAACTAAACACCTTCAATTGATAATGAAACCATAGAAATATTCATCTTTATCATTGCAAATGAACATAAGGGTGTTTTAAAATCCTTTGAACTCAAATCAAATCTTAAGCACATGTTCAAAAACCTGATCAATCCATTCTACCTTACTTTAGACAACAAAGAGAAGGGAATCAATTTGGGTTAAAAAAAAAACATAGAATCTATTCTCAGATCTTCCTCATCTTACTTCAAAACCTCCCAGATCACTGATTAGGTCTCTGATCAACTTGACTGATCTCATTGACCTAATATCACTATTCAATGAGAAGAAAATAGAGATCCATTCAAATTTGGGATAAAACTTGATAAATCCTTGAAAACATATCCCATAAAGTTCAGAACCACCATATGAAATGCAATTATGCAAATACACACTGAATTTGGTAAACAAAAACTGATTGAAATCAAATCAACTAAAAATCCTTCATTCACACTCTCAAACCAAATCATAGTTAAACCACCAAATTAGCTCAATTCAACACACATGGAGGACCTTTGTGATCAGATGAGATGAATGGGAGGTCCTCCCATATGAGATTTGAGCACATTCGAGATTTGGGAGCTAGAAAGCTTTAGATCTAGAATGACTAAAGTGAATGAAGTGCACTGCGATAAAAATGGGGGAGAAGTGAATGAAAGTGTTGTTAGATGATTATGGAGTTGAATGAATCGATGCGAGAGCATGAAAACACCTCTATGATCTAAATTGATCAGAGAGGGTGAAATGGATCTATTCTAATATACTCTAAGCTAAACTATGAAAATCGTGAATTGAGTTAACTATTCTACTCCTAACTAATCTTGGCTAAGCTAGAAAGCATTAGATCTAACCCAGAAAGCAGTAAACTATGCTAGAAAAGCAGTAAATCCTATCTAACAGAGGAAGGCGATGTCCAAGGTCCACTGGTCATCGGTCGATGGTGACGAAAGGGAGGAGACACTCAACTGACGTAGGAGGTGTTCAAGAGCCACCAGTCGTCAACCAATGATGATTGAAAGAGAGAGGAGCCCACTCTATCATTGTAGGTGAGGAATGGAGGAGAAGAGATCTGAGGGGATGGCATGAAGGGGGGAGGGAGATGATGGTCTCACACAAGCTCAAAGGAAGTGTTTAAGTAGGCATTGGAGTGGATCAAGGCACCGCTAAGGTGGGATTAGAAGATTAGGGCATTGACTGTGGGATGAGGAGGATAGGTGCGCGGGGAGAATTAGGACAAAATCCCACCGTAGGATTAGATCTAAGAGAGGCAAGAGTTATCCGCGCAAAGGCACAGGATCAAAGGGTGTAAATCCGCCATTGATCTGATGGATTCAAGAACGGATGATGACTGTGCATTGAGTTCTTCATGTGGTGAATAGGAGACGAAGAATGAGGGTAGCAGGTGTATTGGGTTAATTGTGGTGAAGCCCTCGAATTGAAGGGGTAGAGAAATTAGGGAAGAGCCCATAAGTGGCAATAATGATCTTAGAACAGTCCCTTGGTGCTTGAGTCCCTGGCAAGTTTTTAAGTGTATGAAATGTTATGGAATGAGGACCTAAGTGTGAAACTCTAAATGCAAGGTCCTATTGATGTTCAAATGCAGCTAGGTTTTTATGATAACTTAATTGAACATATTAGAAGTTAATTTTACCCTTGATTTGAACTTTTGAGCTCAGAAATGTGTTTAATTGGTAATTGGATTATCAATTTATATTTGTGAATAGAATATCTCATTAATTTGACCTAATTATGCATTTTTAACACGAATTTGATGTTTTAGGCCATTTATGTTAATTTCCACACTTAACCCATTTATTATGTTAATTAGATAGTGTTTAACCTTGTTTCTAGCTTAACTTGGGCATTTTAGCTATGATAAGCTGCACCTCATCAGTGGTGTATCCACACGATCTCCACATTCAATGTCCTTGTCAGGATGGCATTTAATGCACATCTTGTCAGCGGATAAAGACAAAATTCCTGCAATGATTGGCCACCACTCGCGGACGATGATGCTTTCATCGTATTACAATAATATCTTGGAAGATAGCTTTCACTGGCTATCTAAAAGCTCAGGTGGACATTCTGCCTAACTCTTCAAAATATACTGGCAGCGATAGGCCTGTTTCAAAAAATATGTATATATCTGGCAAGTCCTTGTTCTGGTGCCTTGCTCACTTGAACATTCAGCAATGCTTCTCACGATGCTTCGCTCACCTAAGTGTCAATACCACCATATCTACTTTATTTCGTGTATTCTTAAAATTATTGGCCTACAAAAGTGTCACCAATTTTGGAGGAATACAACACATGAAGTTTTCTGAGAATTACTACTCTCTATGCTATTTCACACAAGCAAAGAGAGGGGGCAACTGATGAGGGACAGTATATTCCTAACATCTTAAGGCCAACAAGGATCCGATTACCTCGAGAATCGATTGAATTCGACTATCTAGGGGGTTTGGAAGATTCGATTATCCAAGGTTCAGGACCCAATCACCCGTGGAAGCACTATGGATCCGTTGAAGAATAATTACCAGATCTAACTGAATGTCGAACTCGGTAGGAGTATCCGGCTAACGACCGAAGGCCAGGTCTGCTTGCGTAGGACTGACTTCCTGGGCTAACTCGATGAAGCTTCAATTCACCCAGCTCAATGAGTCTTAAATAAAGGTTGTCGACCATTACGATACGTTATGACAGTAGTGACAAAACAGCTTTTAACAACAGCAAAGGCGTCCAAGTTAATGACAATTTATGATAGTAACCACCATAATCAAATGTTATTTATTATCAAATCATGGGATTGTGGGGAACCCCCACGATCTCCATCTCTTGTCTAACCTCCTCTATAAATAGTCAAGTGAGGTTAACTTTAACAAGGAGGCAATCTACGAGGGAAAGAGGCAGAGCACTTGTTATATTAATTCTAGTGAAATTTTGGGAGCATAGCCCTCCCCCCGACGTACACCTATTAGGTGGAATTAGGTCAATAATCATTGTATTTCCTTGTGATTGTTCTTGAGTCAAGCTCTCTGTTCTAAGAGGCTCGATCAGTTACATGAATAATGCATATAGTATTTGGCCTGTCATTGTCATACCTTATAATCTTCCTCCTTGGTTGTGTATGAAGTAACAAAATTTCATAATGACATTACTCATTCCTGGAAAAAGATCTCCTGGAAATGACATAGATGTATATTTGCAGCCTTTCATTGATGAATTGAAACAACTATTGGCTCAAGGAGTGACAACATATGAATCATATTCTTAAAGTAACTTTGTGATGCATGCTATGATTTTGTGGACAATAAATGATTTTTCTACATATGGAGATTTATCTGGATGGAGAATTAAAGGAAAACTAGAGTGCCCTATTTGTCACAAGAATACATATTCCAAGTGTCTACAATAGGGAAAACAAGAGTCTTATTGTTTTCATTGCTGCTTTCTCAATGAAGATCACCGATTTTGTCATGATACAAGAAATCTTGATGGCACTCGAGAAGAAAGAACATCACCAAACAAACTAAGTGGATTAGAATAAGAATTGAGGGGGTGTAATATATAATTATTTTGGTAAAAATGTTAGACACAGAAGAAAGCAAACATGAGTTGCTATGGAGGTTGCTGATGTTCATCACCATGTGGAATTTCCATACGCATGGAAAAAAATAAGCATCTTAATTCTTTCAATTGACATTCTAGAAGGATATTGAAATTTGACATAATTTGGATGTGATGTAAATTGAAAAAATGTTTGTGAGAATATATTGAATTCAATATTACAAATAAAAGGAAAGAGCAAAGATAACATTGAAGCACATCTGAATTTGAAGGAGATGGGTATTCAAAGAGAGCTTTGGCCGAAAAAAAAGAAAATGGTTTATTATCATATTCATCTACTTGCTATCAATTATCAACATATGAGAAAGAATATTTTTTTAAAGCATTGAAATTGGTAAAAGTTCCAAATGGCTACTCTTTAAATATTTCTAGAAAGACTAACTTGGATGATAAGAAGATGATTGGCTAGAAAAATCATGACTATTACATCCTTATGCAACAACAGCTTCCCATTGCAATCAAAGGCTTATTACCAAAACACATATTTGCTCTTATTTTAATAAGTTATGTTCCAAAGTTATTAATAAAGAATAAATTTTCAAGATGGAACATGATATTACAGTATACTTATGTGAAATAGAAAGGATATTCCTACCATCATTTTTCACAATCATGATGCACCTGCCTATTCATTTGTCTTATGAAGCAAGTATTGTGGGACCTGTACATTATTGGTGGATGTATCCCATCGAAAGATACTTGTTAACCCTAGAAAGATATGTGAGGAACATGAGTTCTCCTAAAGGTTTTATAGCAGAAGGATATTTGACAGAAGAATGCTTGACCTTTTGTTCACGTTACTTAAAAGGTGAATCTAAATTAAATCGTGAAGCAAGAAATCTTAATGAAATTGCAATTGGTGGAGGAGTAGTTTCGTTGGCTTTTTAAGGCAACCTTGCAAGCAGGCACATCACTATATTCTATTCAACAATGATTCAATGGAAGTATATCAAAGGTATCTTTAACTCTAAACATCTATGTTTAATAATAATATATATAATTTTATTCTTGTAATGTGTTTTACTTTGTAGAAAACACTTGCAATTTCTTAAGGGTCATTGTCCACGACTCTCATCTCGTATTCTTGATAGGAGGCACCATTGTGAATTCCCTGGATAGTTGAATGGACATGTATGCTGTAATTTATAACTTGCCATACAAACCTAAAATATTTTTTATTCAAAACTTTAACATTTCAATTTCTTAAGAATAGGTATTGACTTTGCATGCAGAAAATGTCAATGTGTTGAAAGAAGCCAAATGGCTGACACAAGGTCCTTTTCAAAGGCAACTTCATATGATGCATATGTTGTTAATGGTTGCGTATTCAACTGTAAATGTGTGTAGGCTACTCGTCAAATTGAACACAGTGGAGTGCACTTGCCGATAGATACAATTAATTTTTCTAATTCTAGCAGCCAAAGTTCAATTTTGGAGAAGGTAACTTATTACAACCAATTAAAGGAAGTTGTTGAATTAAAGCATGGCAAAAGCTTGAAGATAGTGCTTTTTTAATATAGTTGGTTTGATGAAAGACCTAATAGAGGATTGGCCATAAATGATTACATATTCACTTCTTTAGATTTTTCTATTACAATGCATATGGATGACTGGTTCATTATGGCTACTCAAGCATAATAGTGCTTTTACATTGACAATCAACAAAAGAAAGGATGGAATATCGTGACCAAAGTTCCTCCTCGAGATTTTTATGATATTCTAATTGACTATGTATTTGGAAATGCAATAATGCAGCCAAGTAAGTTAGAATTGAAGATGAAGTAAGCATTTGGATAAGAACAAATATATCAAAGTAATGTGTATAGTACAATGAAGTTAAAGGTAATGATCAAAACTAATGAATTTGTTGGTATAATTTTATTTCATAGCACTTTTTATAAAATTTCTATATATGTCTAGATTACTTTCTTTTATATGCCGATATTTTTTTTTTATATGCTCATTTTATTAGTAGTTGGGATTTATATTTTGGATTGGATTGAATGAAAATGAAGTGTCGCCTCTATGTGAATCAACACCCACTTCTCACTATATGTGGTTTGATGAATTTTCATGTTCTCTTTATTTTCTCATTCATTTCGCTATCAACTACGTGCAACAACATTGTAATTACTTAGTCGTGGTGAAAATGCATCAACCATCAAATCGCTTTCATGTTTGAATGAAACATACATACGTTGTAAAAAGGACACTTGTTCACTTGTGAACCAAATATCACAAGTGGTTTTTGCATTTGAAGCAAATATTATAGGTGTTTTTTTCACTTAAATTAAATATCACCGATAATTTTTTAATATTACCGATGACTTTTGATTATGAAATCAAATATTGCTGATGATTTCAATATTTGAATCAAATATTACTGATGATTTTTCGTTATTAGTGAAAATCACTTGACGAGTTCCACAGATTTTGAATGCACCTGCACATTCTATTGGTGGGTCCAACAAGAATGCATTCCAACATGCATGAGGGGGACGTATGACGTGATCTCCACCTTTGCGTTGCAAAACCTATTTTTTTCCGTGTGAGCATCTAAAAGCAAATAGTTGAATATTCATAACAAAGTTAACAAATGGCCTCAAATGCATGGATTTTTCTAATTAGAAATTGTTTTACGCTTATTGTTTTGTTGTGATATAAATGTGATATTGCTCAGGTGTAATGAACTTCTTCTGAATGATACGGTTTCCACCTTTTCCTACCAATGAAAATTTTCACGCATCTAAAGTTGATATAGTTGTACCTGTACCTTTAACAACTATTTCTAACTCCGCCATTGGTGCTAGATATATGTGGTTGAGGCCAAGGATGTGGATCCAGGAGTACTTAGGGTGGAGATCGGGGAGGGAAAATGGGCTAAGGGGAGTTGGTAGTGGTGAGAAGGGGTTCGTGACAGGGAAGGAGGAGGAGCCCCTCAGTTATAACAATTGTGGTGGAGCATATTCAAAGGTCAGCCAGAGGTGGTGGAAAGGGCCGAGCGATGGGGGGATCCGATAGTGTTGGAGTTGCTATTGCTACTTTTACTTGAGGTTGGGAGAGATTCGGGGAAGGAAGGTGAAAAAGAGATATGAAGAAGGCAATGGGTATGGGAAAAAAATAGTCCTCTAGCTTGCCAATCCATCTTCCCGGATGGTGCCTTATCTCCCATGGCTTCCATTGTGTGCTTGGCACCGGTTCGACTCTTGCTTGATTGTTTGAATCTAGAATTGCTTGTACTAGTAGGGTCTAAACCTTTTCTTTTTATATAAAAGTTCACATTTTAGTACACAAAACTTAATAGGCCATTTGTACAAATAATTTGATGTTCTTAATGTACATATGCGAATACATAAAAGGAAGGACATATAGGTAAGTGGAATTATTTCTAGGTGCGCACATGTAAAAATAATTTATTATTGTTATTATTTATTAAGGTTTCAACGAAATGAATTATATGATCTTAAGTAACACCAACTTTAGGTTAGACAATTAGTTTAATTGAGTAACACTAAATGTGCTATTAGTTCCACAAATTATGTTCTTAATTCAACGACATAATTTGATCTAAGGCACAAGTGGAAAATGATAGGATTTTGATAAACCAACTAACCCTGTACATAAAAATTCTCAGTCGTTGTATGATGAAATCCGAATTGCATGAACGACTGGTGGTGGTACGTACCATCAAGGGTTAACATCTCAAGTTCCACGTATCTATCTATCCTCACTCCCAACGCTATATATAAATAGGATATGGAGTTCCACGTATCTATCTATCCTCACTCCCAACGCCATACATAAATAGGATATGCCCCACATTGCCAATTGTTTTGAGATCCATATTCAAATTTTATCCCTACATTGTCAAAAGGATCGCTGTGTAAGAGATAATCAACTCCTTTCTAATTTATCCAAATGTGATTCTAGATCAAAAAAAAAAAAAAACATACCTAAGCCCACCGTTAATGGCTATTTGAGTTCACAAATTAAATGAAAATCTCTCCAAAACTCAAATCCCATTAAGAAGTTAAAATGCTCGAGATATGCTCAAAATGTCTTAAGAAAGAGGCCCACCATTGCAAATTGAAGCGGGCTATCACGCGTTGCCACACAAATCAGCACCATGTGGATAGCAACCAAAGCCCATTCCTTATCTACAAGATTACGATTGATGATAGTGGTAATATTGTCTTTTCCATTGGATAACAGTGGGTATGAAATCCACTTTGGGTTATCTGAATAACAGATTCCTCTGTTCTTCTTCCTATTGGTGTGTCCAAGGAACTATCGCATGTTGACCTCTATAAACGTTGGGGTAGGCAAAGTACGTTAGTGTCAAACTTAGGTCAAGTTGAGCTTGTCATACATAACATATTACGTCAAAGAACCGTATAGGATGGTAATGTAACCTTTCGTGTACTTCAACGTCCACAAAATTCACAAGTTAACTTTACCTAAATTAATATTATTGCTTAACCTTCGAACTCGCTCCGCTCCACTCCCTATGATAGACAAAAAAAGCGATTGAAAACTCTTTGACCTCTGATCGACTGTAAGGGCCGATCGGGCCCCCTCCTCCGGATGTTGTTTCTCCTCCCCCAGACCTCTCCTCTACTAGCTACGTACCTCTCCTTCCACAAGCAGTGCTTGCGGTTGCTCGTAGCAGGCGTTTAGAAGCTGAGGCCCGATGGCGGTGCTTCGTGAGGCCGTGCGATGGGCGATTCCTTGGCAAGTGGTGGCTAGTTGCTCGATGCATGGAGGCGGATGATCGGCGCGTGGTGATCCTATTGGTGGGTGGTGGCAGGAAGTTTGGCAGGTGCTATTTGTTGGTCTCCGATCTTGGGTGCTGCAATCGCACGAAGGATCTGTTGATGCCATCGTTAGATTTCAATGGCTTCCTAGCGGTCGTTGTTGGTAGCAGTCATGTGGCATACGATCGGGCAGTGGATGTGACCAAGGAGAACATCTGTGGCTTCGAAGGTTGCGATGCGGGTGACTTGGTTGTTCGGCCGTTGTTGGGTTTGTTTGTGTTGTTAGAGGATATAGGTCCTTTTTCTTTTTTTTTGGGAGTCGTTTAAATTTTGTTTGAGATCAAGTGTGATGCTGAGTTGTTTACGATCGAGATTCTGACTGGTGTTAGTGGTTGGATTCGACCTTCGGGTCATTTTATTTTGACTTTCTCATTAGCGCAATCTTTGAGATATTTCTCATTGGCACTTTGTCGTATCTATGAGCGTGAGGTCGCTCTCCCTTTAGGAGGTCATCTGGTTCATGTACTTGAGACACTTCTTTGTGGTGGCCTTTTTAATATGTTTCTGACCTATTTGAACTCTAGTTACTGGAGGAGTCTCCTCTCTCTTTATGTCTAAATGAATGAACTTCTCTTTTCTCTTGCTCCATGAAAAAGATGTTGCTTTTAGGAGCTTGATTACATCAATCGAGATGTAATTGACATATGATGACATGCGAATTCATGTTAAAATAAATGAGATTTGGTAGAGGTTTTTAGCCATATACTGGAAGTGGACAAACCTCTTTGTGCATGTAAAAGGCTTCTACCTCCCATGGCTTATGTAGCAAAGAATGAGAGGTGGGGCTCGGAACCATGCATGTGCGCATGCACCTCACCACGCCTCAACTCGGGCTCGGGCTCGGACTAGGGCTTCGGTGAGAATCAATTTGTAAAATGTGAATTTCTACAAACGTCAGGTTGTGGACTCTATATATGAAGGCCATAAGAGGGCTCACATTTGACGCACAACAAGAGCAAAGAAACTCTCAACTCTCCTTCCCTCTCGTTCTTATCTCTCTTTTCCTTGGTGCATTCGTTTAACGTAAGATTGGTAGATTAATCTCCAATCAAATTTATAGATCTTGCACAAGGTGTTTGAAAGTAATTCGCTAGAGGTGTTTGATTGATTTACTAATCAAATTGGTTAATTAACCAAATTTATTCACCAAATTGCCCTGACCTTGTTCTCCTAAGGTGATTTTTGAGGATGTCCAAATTTAGAGTGTACCGAATCTTGGAGGTGGATTGTTGTATCTTGGGAGAAGTTTGTTAGACCCTAATGCACCGGTATTATGGGGTGCAATACCTTCTCTAAGGGAAGTCCTTCATAGGCGCTTCAATTGGAGTAACTTTTAACCTTTCTTAGTTTTGTTTCTTTGTGCTATTGCATATTATTTGTTTGTTATTTTATTCTAGATCTTGCCATGTCATGTTTAACTTGCTTGACTTAATATTTTTTATCTATACGAAATCATTGAAAATGCATGTGTTCTTATTTATTTATTCCCTATATGTATTATTTTCAACAATCTTAAAGAAGGTATCACAAGAAATTAAAATATTTGTGATGATGGAAATGACCTAAAAATCATGCGTAGACTTATCTGGTATGCTCGGGAAGTTTGGTGGTCAAATTTTTAAGCATTGACAATAATGCATGAGGATTTGGTTGACCACCATTGGTTTAATCTCGGCATTGGAAACTAAATGCCCAATCTTGAATAAGGAAAAATCTACTCATGAAGTCTAAAAGGAGATGGATGAGTGGAATGAGCGCAACCATATTTGTCACGATTGCATCTTGCTTGTTTTGTCCAATATACTGTGTGATATATGCAGCACATCCACATTCACTGCGAAGGGGCTATGGGAGGAATTAGACAAGAAGTATAAAATTGAGGATCTTGGTATCAAAAATACTGTTACAAAATTCCTTAAATTCCAAATGGCTGAGAATTAATTGATATTAGAGCAGGCATACAAATTTTTATTATTGCTCAATGGTTTAGCAGAGGTTGAAATGAAGCTTCCTAAGAAGTTTCAAGTCATGTCCATCTTATTAGTTCAATCTCTCCTAAATAATGTTTTGATGATTTTGCAAAATACCTAAAATAAAAGCAAAAACTGGATATACCACCTTTTCTATCTTTATAACCCTATTACAAGTCTTCAGTTCATCTTAGCATCTCAAGAGAGGAATTGGAAGTTGAAGATGTTATAAGTCTAGGTCTTGTAGGTGCATAAGTAATTAGGCACCACATTAGCCTTTAATGATGATTTTGATGATAACAAACATCTCAAGTAATTGAGATTAAAATTGGATCTTTTGCATAGATATTGCAAGATTGATTTTCAAGTTAAAGCTCCCTTGACGAAATTCGAAGTTAGGTCTCTTTGTAATTTTAGGAACTAAGTTGTAATTTTATATTCTTTAGAATGTAAGGAAAGCCCTAATTAAATTAGCATTAATTTACATTATTAGGGCATCACTTGTATAAGCCTAATTTGGTCAAAAATATGATAAGACATATCCTTAGGTCATAACGAAACATTCTAGAACCCCATAGGATCATCAAGACTCATTTGGACAGTTCGATGACTTTTTACAGTTCATCTAATGTTAAGTAGTATATACCTAACACTAGGTAGTAAGGCTGAGGTCACCTTGAGACATCCAGGGAATAACAAACTTTGCATTGAACTGAGCATCTAACATTAGGTAGGCTATTTTGGGACAAAATGAGAAACTCTAGGAGATAGCAAACTTTGCACCTAACTGTGTACCTAACGTTAGATAGCTCACCTAACATTATATAACTTTTAACTAACATTAGGTAAAGTACTTTTTGACCAACTCAATTAGCCGTTGGCAAATCAAATTGGAAAACAATTGAGACGTTGAATAGGGGTCTCTTGCACACCTAAAATACTCCAAGCACCCCTCTATATATATGAGTTGGTTTCCCACTCTTAGAAGATTAGAGAACACCTTATAACTCACTCTAAAGCACATTCAAGTCTACATTCAGCAAAAGCTTATACTTGGTGTTCATTGGAGGTGACTTGAGCTCTTATTCTTGAAAATCACCTTCCTTGGAGCTCAACCACATCAACTCCCTACTGTGTCACCTTCATACATTCACTCAAGGAGTTTACTCTAGTCTCCTAGATAGCTATTTAATATAATTGGTTGCATATCTTTTTGTGGCTATCCATAGGAGCTAATTTTTGTTTTAATTCAATTTTATTCCTTCATCTAATTATAATTTGAGGGTCCGGGTTGTGGGTTCCTCTACTCTTGAGTAAGAGGGGTTTGCTCTTGATTTGGATATCAAGAGGGCTTGTAAAAGGGTTTGGTACCCCATAAGTATCGGTTAGTTTTCCGAGTTCGACTTAGGGCAAAATCCTAGATTGGGAGATCTAGGTAATGATTTTTACCCGAATTTGGGTTTCCACTGTACATGATTGTGTTGGGATTGATCTTATATTTATGGATTGCTTGAGTATGTTTTAAATTTGCCTTAATTTCAATTAGAAAATTTATTTACCACCTTTAACACTAATCACTCCCGCTTTAGTGCTTTCATTTAGTATCAAAGCTTAGGTTGGTGTACTTTGGAGCAACTTCCTCGCACTGATGATAATGGCGGAATCAAGCAACATGAGGATAGAGGGGTTATCAACTGACAAGCATCGAAATCGCGAGTTTTAGGAAAACATCACAGTATAGTCACGAAATCCCCTTGACAAAATATTTGTGATAACGAAACTCGATTGATTTTATTCTTTTGAGTTCCGATAGTTCATTTATGAGAGGCATGAAAATGAGTTGAGATTTGAATCCACTTTTTCTACCCTAAATCTAATCTAACCTAATCTTTTTGGTCTTTTTGTTTTTGTGATTTTTTTTGTTTTTGATTTCTAGAAAACAAACTTGAATGCAAAAACTACCTAAGTGAAACCCTAGGTGAGGCCATGGTGGCCATTCACAATGTGACTAGCCCAAGTAGCGTGTAGGCAAATAAACGTGAAGATGAGCATTCACAGAGGCATGATAATATTATTCATGCATAGAATAATCAAAAGAACATCACATAGCATCTATACTAGAAAGCATATAAATAGATGAAATCCCACACGTTAGAAAGTGCCACTAGGGTCATCGGCTATGTGTGAGGGTGTAGGCTAGCCCTTGGGTATACAAACCCATCTACATGCCTACTAAAATAGATGGTCGACCAAAAGAGGTTATGGGTGAGCCTTCATGGCCATCCAAGAAGAGAAGAAAAGAGGAGGACATGTGCCTGCTCCCAAGGAGGAAGGAGGCACACCCAAGAGAGAAGAAGAAGAGAGGGTGGCATGGACCCTTCTTCTCTTCTAGTGGCTAGCCTTGAAACTTGGAGAAGCTTCTTGCTATCTACCCATGGAGGGGGCCTTGGAGGAGGAGGACGGCCTTGAGAGGGAGAGGAGGAGGTGTGGTTGCAAGTTTTGAATGGAGGAGAATGAATTATGCGACACACCTTTTTGGCTTGTTATGGAAAGGCCTCTTTTGGTTGTCACTTTTGGTGGCTCCCAAAATAGAAGTCGCCACCTTTGGTGGCCTTAGTGTTGACAACCAAAGATAGGGAGGGTAGATTAGGAAGGTTGGTTTTGGAAAGTGTGTGTGTGTGGTTTGAATTTCATAGAGCCATGTTGTGGGTGTTGGGAGGATTAGGTGCTAAATAGGTTGGGTCAATCTAGATTAGGTGGGTGTGGACCTAATTAGGCTTAGGAGAGTCTAACTGGAGAGGAGTGAACCTAATTGGGTATAGGTCAAGTCTAATTGGATGTGTGTGTGTGGTTTGACTAAGATCATCCTAATAGGTATGAGTCAATTAGATCCTGGGTGGATCCAGTTGGGTTTAGGTGCACCCAATCAACTGTAGATGCATCCAATTAGGTATGGGCTTGCTTAATTGGGTTAGGGATAGGATAAGTGAGGGTATGGATAGTGGGATAGGCTTAGGAGGTCTCTAATTAGGTTTCCTAAGGTGTTTAGTGGGGTTTCTAGGTCAAAAGGGGCAAGCTAGGGCATCTAGCACCAAAAATAGGAACCAGAGACGACTTCCAGATGTCCAGACAACTGATCAGACGTCTTATACTCCAAAATTGGACGTCTGGAAGTTAGGTTAGATGTCTAATTCTATGTCAGTGTGAGTTTTGGCTTCCTAGATTATTTTTCTACAGAAATCAGACATCCAGCCTAATGTCTGGACATCCTAAAAGGTGCTGGAGAGTGGGTTTTGGGTTTTCTAAGGTAGGTTTTGGTCGATAAGTGTTTGGGAGAGGGATAAGGTGGATAAGAACATGGATAGTGCTATACATATTTTAGGTTCTAAGGCAAAGATGTCCTAATGGAAGTGGTTTTGGGTTTATGAAGACTATCCGAGGGTTTCTAAGGGTAGGGATAAGTCTATCCTCCTCACTCCTTATGTTTGGATCAATTTTCTTCTCTCTTTATTACTTTATTCCACTCCATTTCATATCCTGGATCACTTTATTACATGCAAATAACAACAAAAACATTAAATAGCAAGATATCTCATCTTATTCTATATAAAATGATGCAATGCATGATATGCATGATATGAGTGCAATATTCACCAATTAAGCTAGGTTTAAACATTATTTAGGTTGATTAGGACCTATGATTGTTGCGCAATCATTGACCCACCGACCTCCTTACTTTGATGGAAATGGCTACACACATTGGAAGAGTTAGATGATAATCTACCTCAAATCAGCCATCGAAGATGTCTCACTGTGGAAAATGGTAGAAAAGGAATTAAAGATGCCAAAGGTAGATGCCACAACTGAAGACTATAAGTCGGAAGATGAGAAGATATCAATCAATTATAAAGCTATGAGCATACTATATTGTACCCTCTTTAATGATGAGTTTAATAGAATTTTGCAGCTAAAGACAACACTTGAGATTTGGAAATGCCTTAAAGTGACTTATGAAGGAACCTCAAGAGTGAAGGAGATAAAAATTGATCTCTTAACCCAAGAATATGAGATATTCAAGATAAAGCTGGGTGAAAGCATAAAAGAATTGAGCACAAGATTCACTAACACCATCAACCCTCTCAAGGGGCTTGGGAAAAGTTACCCCTCAAATGAGATGGTGTCAAAATTCTTGAGGGCCCTAACCAAGGAATGGGAGCCATAAGTCACTGCAATTGAGGAAGCAAAGGATTTGAAGAATATTAGCATGGATGAGATACTTGGAAGTCTAATGGCTCATGATGTGAAGCTTGAGCTATCCAACAAGGAGGAAAATGAAGCTTCTAGCTCCAAGAAGAAGAATTTGGCATTCAAAACCAAAATTGAGAGTGATTCTAATCTCGATGACAAAGATAAAATGAAGAGGATGAAGAAATGGCCATGTTCTCTAGAAGATTTGAAAAATATGTGAGAATAAGAAAGTAATTCAAAAGGAGAAAAGATGATGTGACCCCCACTTTCTATGGATGCAAGAAGAAAAGCCATATAAGGAAGGATTATCCTCTACATAATGAGGATAAGAAAGATAAGAAGGAAGGAAAGGAAGGGAAAGAAAAGGAGAGAAGGACAGATGAAAAATCAAGAAGGAAGCTCTTCAAGAAGAAGAAGGCATTCACGGCAACTTGGGATGACTCAGATCAAAGTGCAAGTGATAGCACTGACTCCGACTCAAGCAAGGAAGAAGTTGCACACGTGTGTCTTATGGCAAATGAGACCGAGGTACAAGACTCTACTTATTTTGATGAGCTACTTCAAGCATATGATGAGCATTTTCATGAATGTAAGAAAATAAAACATGAAAATAGAGCCTTGAAAAAGCTTAGAGTAGAAGAAAATGACTTGCTAAACAAATGAGCTTCTTGTCAGTGAGAAATTTGATTTAGAAAAGGAAAATGAAAATCTGAAAACTGAATGTTTGAACTTGACTAGATCGAATGAAAATCTTATTGCTTCTAACACTAGCTTGCTTATTGAAAAAGACATATTGATTGAAGAGACTATTGAATTGAAAAATAAAATTGCTTGCTTCGAGAAAGATGTGGATGAGCTTAGAACAAACACAAACAAGTTGATTAATAATTTGGCTAAGTTTACTAATAGCAGCAAGAACTTACAAAATATGCTTGCAAGTCAATTGCCATTTGCCTCTAGGCATGGTCTTGGTTATGTTGAATCTTCATCTACAACCAAGAAGCCAATAAATTTTATGAAGCCTAAAGGCAAAAACACCTTTGTGCCACCCAAGGCTCAAAAATCAATTTATCATGCATACTTGTATAGCCATAAGGCTCAAAAGCAATCTTACAATGCATATGCTTTTAGTTATAAGACCCAAAAATAATTTTACAATGCACATGTTTTCAGTCATAAGACTCAAAACCAACCCCATCATGCATATGCCTTCAATCCAAAGGCTAACAACAAATGGATTCCCAAAAAGAACTATTTCTTGGAAAGGTATTCTAACACTCGATGACCCAAGAAGGCATGGGTACCTAAAAATATTCTCAATTCTTGTTTTGTAGGCCTCAAAGAAGACGAACAAGTGGATTATGGATAGTAGATGTTCAAGGCACATGATGGGAGACTCTACGCAATTCCTAAAGCTCAATAAAGCCGATGAAGGACACATGGCTATGGGGAACAACCAAAAATGTTGTATTGTTGGCAAGGGTATGGTAGGTAATTCATTTAAACAAGTTATAAATGTTGCTTTAGTTGATGGTTTAAAACATAATCTTTTTAGTGTTAGCCAAATATGTGATAGAGGATGTAAGGTTGTATTTGATAAAGATGGTTTTGAAATTATTGATAAAGAAACTTTAGAAGTTCTTTTGATAGGAAAAAGAGAAAAAGATATCTATGTTCTTGAATTTGATAAGGGTGACATAGTTGATTGCTTGCTTGCCTCTAATGAAGAAAATAATTTATGGCATAGAAGATTAGGTCATGTCAATATGAGACTCATTGATAAAATTGTTAGAAAAGAACTTGTTATTGGATTGTCTAAAGTTAGTTATAAAAAGAATTATATTTGTGATGCTTGTGAAAAAGGAAAACTAACTAAGACCTCTTTTGAGAGTAAGGGAGTTGTGTCAACTACTAGACCACCTAAATTGCTCCATTTAAACTTGTTTGGACCAACTAGACACGAAAGTTTGAATGGTTGTTTTTGTTTTGTTATTGTCAATGATTTCTCGCATTTTACGTGGGTGATTTTTCTTAGGTCTAGGGATCAGGCTTTTCTAGAATTCTCTAGGTTAGCCAAGAGAATACAATCTGGCTAGTGTTTGTATCTCTCATATTAGGAGTGATCATGGTGGAGAATTTGAGAATGAGAGTTTTATCGAGTTTTGTGAGTTTTTCAAGATCCACCATGAATTCACATTTTCAAGAGTGGCTCAGCAAAATGGAGTTGAGCATAAAAATCGCACACTCCAAGAATGCACTCAAACAATGTTGATTGAATCGGGTCTTCCCAAATATTTCTGGGCAGAAGCGATTAACATGGCTTGCTATGTGTTAAACCGTGTTCTCCTTAGACCCATTCTTAAGAAATCCCCGTTTGAGTTGTTTTATGATCGTGTTCCTAGGATTTTGTATTTTAGAGTTTTTGGTTGTCGTTGCTTCATCCTTAACAATAAGGAAAACTTCTATAAGTTTGATCCTAAGTGTGATGATGGAGTTTTTGTTGGGTATTCCTTGTGTAGCAAGGCATATCAGGTTTTCAATAAGAAGACATCAATTATAGAGGAGACATTACCTGCATCTTTTGACGAATCATTCACATCAACTTCCTCTTCCATTGTTGATGATGATGATGAGGCATGTTGTAGTGGAAATTCATAGCGAAAAGATTTGAGTTTTGAAAACCCTGTCATCGTAATGCAATTCGTGAAAAAATCCATCAATCAGACAATTTTTTACCAAAACTCAAAATGAGTCCCGAGTCAATCATGGGGAGGCTACGTCGATTCGAAATTCGCAATTGTATATATTTTTTAATTTTTATTTATAAATGAGACATTTACAATGATCGCTATTCTACTTACAATATAAACATTAAAACTAGAAAGTGAGAGAGAGAAACAACTTTTATACTAAAAATAATGTCATTACAACTACAACTAGAAAGTGGGAAAACTAATATAGAAAGCGATAAAGAGAAGGGTGTAAGAAGTAATCCTCCTTGATGGCTACTTGGAGGACAAGCTGTATGGATGTCGCTTAGAAGAAAGAAAGTGAAGATGGAGGATGGAGGACGGATCGGGAAGAACTGGGGGTGAGGCAGGGCATCGATGTCGTGGGATCCACTTCCAGAATGGAGGTGAGAAGATGGCTGGCGAGAGCTCCATGAAGGGGATGAGAGGTGGAAAATTTTGTATTTTTACTCTAGCAGAGCTTCCCGTAGCTTGGGAGCACTAGAGTAAGCTTTAGAACTTGAGTTCTTAGCTCTTATTGAGGGAGAGAGATGATGAAAGGGATGAAGAAGTGGAGGGCATATGCCTTTATATAGTTGAGGTTCAAGGGCAAAAAGGGCATTTTATCTTTCAACAATTAATTTTGCTACCTTTAGTGACGGATACATGTGTCCCTGTAGATGCACGTCGCTGTAGCTGCATGCCTCATCTCCGCCACTTACTTCTGATTTGACGCTCCGCAACATACCATGTTGCCGCCTCTTCTTCAAGCGTTAAAGCCTTCTCCCAAGCGTCAACTGATCAAGACCGTTCGATTGAGATCAAATGGTCATCGTCACTCACTGATCATGCCTTCAGAACGTGCGCCCGCACATCTTTGATTGAGATTAGCTGTCCGATCATGTGATTGGACAACTTAAAAGACACCTTTCATGTGCTCACGTAGCACGTCTAATCGAGCGTCTCAGATGTGCATGAGATGCCGCGTCATCATGCGTGTCTACTTGATTAGCTGATTCAAGCCGTTCGCAGTTGATCGGATAGTTGAGTTAATTCTGCATGCACCTCTGATTGCAAATCGAATGCGCATCCCGTGGAGTGCGTAGCACGTTCGAACACTGCGCAAAGCCCTCCCTTTGGTCGAGTTGCAAGTCGAGGTGTCACGAGGTCTCAACCGCTGGATCTCAATCTAACAGTTGAGATCAAACTCGCCTTGTGAAGCGTTGGACAAAGGATGGCGCGGCACATTCTCAATCGTTGGATCTCGATCCAATGGTTGAGATTGAATCTTAATCTCGCCTTTAGAGGTTAAGTAGAGGGGTGTGAGCGATTTTAGATGGTTGGGATGGTGCCATGTGGCACCATCCTAACCATCCATCTTCATATGCTCCTAGGTGACGCCACGGATGTCAGATTGGAATGATTTTTGCGTGTTTGGGCTGCGATTGTTGATCCGAACCCATCTGTGCAGTTGGATTTGTCATCTGAAGTTTGGATTTTACACCACCTTGCCCCTTGACATCTGATCTTCCTTGGACTGTATCTGATGCTACGAAAATCCGATTGGGGTGATCTTAGAGTCATTGAACTCCATCATTGCCCTGATCAGATCTGTGTGGTTGAATCTTCAATACAAGGCCCTGATAAATATTTCCCTGCCCCTGGTCACAAAAAGAGGTGAATTACTATATAATTTATACAAATTAACCTAAATGCATGATAATGCATGTTATGTAATACTTACAATGCATGATGCTTCTATGATGCTAAGAATATGCATACATAGACATTTTAGGCTGCTTAGATGTATACACATCAAGGTACCCTCTTCTATTGATGCTTCTAACATTCCTGACACCCAGATTGACATTTCAAAGAGACCATCTTTTATGTGCTAAATCAGTGTTTTAGAATTGTCGAGTTACAGTATAGCAAAAATAGCGCTCAAACAAATAAATTTTATTACTCAAATATGAAAGTTCGAGGTCGAACATAGGAAGCAATATGAAATTTAGATCTCAAGAATTTCAATTTAAACACAATATAAGCAATTTATAATAGAACTCCAAACAATAATGATATATAAATGAAAACAAATGTCAATAGTGCAAAAAAAAAAGAGGTAAAATGGCGATTTGAATGACCAATTACCCCTCACAATAACAACAAAATCAACCCAATAAAGCCTAGCAATCAAATATCAGACAGCTGAGTGTTTAATTAGACGGCTTAACCATCTAAAGCTACAGTGTATAGCCCTCTCTTTCTCCTCGGCTGCTTCTTCTTCTTCTTCTTCTTCTTCTGTTCAGCCTCTTCACACAGGCAGGGGGCTTCTCGAATTGGCTAAGTGTCGCCAATACTTTCTACAGCAAAACCCCCCTACCCCCACGCAAGCTCTCTTTCTCTCTCTGGGTCAAGCTCTCCCAGAGCCTTCCACAGTACCGGGTAATCAGGTTCGGACCTAGAGCGCACTTGGGACCAAGGTTGCGAGCGTGGGTCGCAGCTGAGGAGTGCTTAGGGTTAGGCAGGTTATCGGGTGCACTAGGTCCGTGGGGTCAGAGTCGCAGACAAGGTGCATGAGGCATGCGTGCGGGGACCTCACCCCCTGTGCGTGCTAAGGCAAACAGCTCATGGTAGGAATTCAACTTATTCGTCTGCGGCGCTCATTTGCTTCCAAGGTGGGACTAATCCCATCATCTTTCTTCTGCGTGTAGCTACAGTGCTTCTTTGTTCAATTTGTGCAAGATGGTAGTCAAAGGCTTCAATTGCTGGTCGACTCAGACTCCTGGAGTGATTCCACGCGATCTGGAGTCGACGCCTGGAACCTGCAAGTGCTGGAGCAAGCTTCAAGCTTCGGTCGAAGCTTCGTCAATGGCGGTCGAAGGACTTGCTACTTGAAACATGAAATACGGGATAAAAGCCCCATTTAAAAGGTTCAATAGTGTCGCTGTGAGGTGAGAAAGTGAACGACAGTGTTCGTGAGGTGGTCGGACGGTGGCAGAAGGTGAAGTGCAAAAGTGCGGTGTTCGGTGGAGGTTGTGGAGGAGCAATAGACCTAACTAAGTTAATGCTTTTGCTCCTGGGGTCAAGGCGGAGGTGTTGGGATGAACGACAGTCGATTTGGTGGAGCGTAGTGGCCGTGCGAGCTCGCTGGAGGTACGCCGGCATGGTGGAAGACGGAGGACGGTGGGTCGAGTCGGCGGTCAAAACAAAGTTGCAGATGTTTGGAAATGAAGAGTAGAAGATAAGGAGTCGTTTAGGAAAGGAGGCAGATGAAGGGGAATGGAGTTGGCGCTAATTAAGGTATGGCCGGCACCGGAGATGAAGTTGCTCTGATGAGAGGTGGACGGCAAGGATGAATGAGATAGCGGTGCCGGCAGGTGTTGCGCGACGTGGAAGAAGGCAAGGAGGAAGAGTCTACCACTGGTATTGTGGTCAGCCAACGAGGGGAGGTAGGGAGAGTCGCCGGAGCTTGAAGAGCACATCGGTCGGAGGAGGAAAGAGGAATTTGAGGATTTCTCTGGTCGAATTCAAGCTTGGTAGGATCGGGCAGGCCTTGGGAGTCTTTATATAGGTATCAGGGGTTCGATTAGAGCTTGGAAGCCAAGCTTTCAAGCTTGGAATGTTACCGGATTTGGAAACTCAAATTTCTCATGCGTTCACATGAGAAATTGGGAAAGATTTGAAGCACAAGAATCGGTCTGATTGCAAGAGGATTTTAATAGGAATCTCCAGTTCACTTTTGAGGAGGTTTCATCAATCAATCAAGGAGAAATCCTCGATTGATTGTTGCCGGAGTTGTAGGATTAAGAGTTCTTGTGTGGCAGGGACCTTTTTGTTAGAATGATGAAAAAGTTGGGGACTTATTTGAAAGGCTTTTGAAAGTAAGGGTAGAAATGTAATTAGACAGGACCAATTTGCAAACTAAGTCAAGACAAACTCATTTTGGGTCCAAATTTTTGTACAAACCTAATTTGGACCTAAGGAATCCGATGGTGAAGTTGGATTTTGGTTTTGACTACGTTTGACTAGGTAATTTATGTAAAAACCTAAATTAGGGCAAATGTCTGTCTATGACTCTATTTTGGGTTAAAACGGGTTCTGAGAGTCAAATTGAAGGTTTCAAACCCTAGAAAATGTTTTTCTATGAATTTTAGAGAGTTTAGGTGAATTTTATACTGATCATAACCTCAGTTAATTAGGCAGGTCTATTTTTAGGGTTTCAAAAGTCATTTAATTCTTAGAACACGCGCAAACCCTTTTCTGTCTATCATAACTCACTTGTTATCTTTTAAGACCATTTGACCTTCATTTAACCCCTAAGAAAACCTGTGGTTGTACTGCATTCATGATAAGCTGGTAAAATTACAGTTTTAACCCTAGTTTCTTATTTTTCCTTCAAAATGATTATGCAATGACTTGTGACTTTCTGGCGGTTATGTAGGAGCATTTACTGACTTAATTTGGTCAAAATGAGGCAGTTATGGCTCATGATGGTGTTCCCATCACCATCCCAAAGATCTCGTTTTAGGTGATGTATCAACGAGTGGTCAAATAAGATCGAATATTAAGGTTTGTTTTTTATGCCTTTATTTCTCAGTTAGAAAACAAGTCTATTGAAGAGGCTTGTGGTGATAAGTCTTGGATATGCAAGAAGAACTCAACCAACTTGAGAGGAATGAGGTTTGGGATTTGGTTCCTAAGCCTAAAGACCACACCATTATTGGTACAAAATGGGTCTTTTGGAATAAATTCGATGACTCCGAAAGGTAGTTAGAAACAAAGCTAGACTCATTGCTCAAGGTTATAACCAAGCAGAGGGTATAGAATTTGATGAGACCTATGCTCCAGTTGCTAGCCTCAAATCAATTAGAATGCTTCTTGCTTTTGCCTCTTTTCGAGATTTTAGGCTCTTCCACATGGATGTAAAGAGTGCTTTTTAAATGAGGTTCTTAAAGAAGAGGTGTTTGTGAGGCAACCACCCAGATTTGAGTGTCTAGAGCATCCTGACTATGTCTATAAACTTAAGAAGGTTCTTTATGGTCTTAAGCAAGCTCCTAGAGCTTCCTATGAGAAGTTAAGAACCTTCTTATTAGATTGTAAGTTTGAGGTTGGTCAAGTTGATCCCACTCACTTCATTAAAAGAAAAAATAAAGACAAACCTCTTGTGCAAATCTATGTGGATGACATAATTTTTTGTTCTACTAAACAAGTTTTGTGAGAGAATTTTGTCAAATCAATGTAGGAGAACTTTGAGATGAGCATGATGGGAGAACTCAAATATTTCTTGGGTCTCCAAATTACTCAATTGGATGAAGGAATTTTCTTGAGTCAACACAAATACACAAGGGAGATGCTCAAGAAATTTGAAATGGAAAGATCAAAAGGGAAAAATACACCAATGAGTACCATTACTCAATTGGATGGAGATGAAAACGGTAAGAGTATTGATCAAAAGAAATACCAAGGTATGATCGACTCACTTTTGCATTTAATGACAAGTAGGCCGGATATTTTATTCTCCACGTGTCTTTGTGCTAGATTTCAATCATGTCCTAAAGAATCACATTTAAATGCCATTAAAAGAATTTTTAGATATCTAGTTGATACATGTGATGTTGGGTTATTTTACCCCAAATTCGCAAGCTTGGATCCCACATCCTATAGTGATGCAGATTATGTGGGTTCTAGAACGGATCATAAGAGTAATAGTGGCACTTGTCACTTCTTAGGTGATTCATTAGTCTTTTGGTTTTCCAAGAAACAAAATTGTGTAGCCCTATCAACTACCAAGGTGGAATATATGGCCGTCGCCTTAGCTTGTTCACAATTACTTTGGATGAAACAAACTCTTAAAGATTTTGATTTAAACTTATATTACAAGACCATTAATTGTGATAATACAAGTGCAATAAACTTTTCCAAGAATCCGATAAATCATTCTAGAACAAAGCACATTGATGTTAAGCACCACTTTCTTAGAGATAATGTGCTTAAAAATCAAATTAAATTCGAATTTATCTCTACAGAATATCAATTAACGGATATATCCACTAAACCACTCAATTATGAGAGATTTGGTGAAATTAGAAGAAAATTATGTTCATGTAAGATTAGTGACATCAAGGCCTAATAGGATTGCACTTAACTTAGAAATATACTTCAAATAGAACCATTAGGCATAGAGTTGGAGAAAAGGCACCTTGGTGTTGTTGCAGCTGATTTTGAGATTCGATGAGTATTTGGTTGGAATTGTTTCAGCATATCATTTTTTTTCCCTCTTAACTCTTGCAACCCATATCATTTCACCAACCTCACCTTCATTTTTCACTTTCCCATCTCATTTCACCTAAGAGATAACCCAAAGAGAGAGCCCAAGAGCTCCTCGACGTTCTCCCTCTCCTCTCCATCTTTGGGGAAGCAAATTTGGCTTTTAGAGAAGTCTAACGTTAGATCTCAACCTTGCAAGAAGGGTTCTTGAGGTATACTCCCCATTCTTTCCAGCTCTTGTGATTTTATCTTAATCTAGGTAAAAAATTAGGGCTTTTGTTTGATTTGATGTTTAGACTTGTGTGGGATGCTGTATGTGATGTATCTTGCAGGTTTGCATCATCAATATTTGATTTGGCCCATAAAAACCTTGTTTTCCAGTTGTGACCTGCATTCTGCCCTTTGTCTAACATTAGGTCTTGTCTACCTAACGTTAGGTCATGTCTGTTCTGCCAAACTGCAACAACCATTAGAACTAACATTAGTTCACCCTAACCTAATGTTAGTCAATCAATTGACCAGTTCAATCTTTTTTTGTTCATTTCCATACTTAAATTTGTCATCTATATTCTTCCTAATGGCACCCAAATCCCGAAAAGACAAGGGGAAGGGATCGGCATCCTTCAGTGATGCACCCTTCAACCCGTTCCAATCAGAGCTCCTCAGGTATGCCCATTCTGATGAGGCAAAGAAGTGTCTTACTAAATTTGGTGCTTTTACTACCTATCCAATTCGATCCATTATGTGGATGACTTTAGAATCGCTTTCTCCCTTTCTTTTCCTGATAAAAACCCACGATGCCAAAATTGATATGCCTAATTTATTTTTCAAAAAAAATATATATATATATATGTATTAGCATGTGAATATAATGGGTGCAACTCCATAAAAATGTGGGAATGATAATTCATGAGCTTAAATAATTTTACTAATGTAATGCATGCTCTAAATTAAATTCTCATCTTAGTGATAATGCACTCAGGCTCTAATTTACCCCACTAAAGTGGACCTATTAGCATTGTAAAAGGTGATTGGTAGTCTAATGTATATATCAAACAACTTATCTTTTAATATCAGATGTCTGGGAAGACCTTCAGATGTCTGATTCTAAGGTGTATGTTTTTTTCAGAGTTGGATTTTGTTTCTGGGTTATGCCTTAGTGTGGAGAGCCTAAGTCTAGAGGTTTTATATCTATATGAGGGTTGTTTCAAACTCTTTCTAGATTCAATAAAATTGAAAATTACAATTCTATATAAGAATATACAATAAGACCTAAGACTTGAAAGCACTAGAAGGGCGGTGGTTAGTGCTAAAGACAGTAAATAAATTTACTAATTGAAATTAAGTCGGATTTAAGATATACTCAAGCATCCACAAATATAACATCAATCACAACACAAGCATGTATAGTGGAAACCCAAATTTGGGTAAAAACCACTACCTAGATCTCCCAATCTAGGATTTTTCACCAAATTGAACTTGGAAAACTAACCGGTACTTATGGGGTACCAAATCTTTTTACAAGCCCTCTTGATATCCAAATCAAGAGCAAACCCCTCTTACTCAAGAGGAGAGGAACCCACAACCCGGGCCCTTAAATTACAATTAGATGAAGGATTAAAATAAAATTAGCTCTTATAGATAACCTCAAAAAGAGATCCAATCAATTGTATTAAATAGCTATCTAGGAGACTAGAGTGAACTCCCTCAGTGAATGTATGAAGGTGACACAATAGGGAGTTGAGGTGGTTGAGCTCCAAGGAAGGTGATCTTCAAGAACAAGAGCTCAAGTCACCTCCAATGAACACCAAGTATAAGCTTTTGCTGAATGTAGACTTGAATGTGCTCTAGAGTGAGTTATAAGGTGTTCTCTAATCTTCTAAGAGTGGGAAACCAACCCATATATATAGAGGGGTGTTTGGAGTATTTTAGGTGTGCAAGAGACCCCTATTCAACGGCTCAATTGTTTCCCAATTTGATTTGCCAATGGCTAATTGAGTTGGTCAAAAAGTACTTTACCTAACGTTAGTTAAAAGTTATATAACGTTAGGTGAGCTATCTAACGTTAGGTATACAGTTAGGTGCAAGTTTGTTATCTCTTGGAGTTTCTCATTTTGGCCTAAAATAGACTACCTAACGTTAGGTAAACTTTCTCTAACGTTAGGTCAACTACCTGATGTTAGATGCTCAGTTTAATGCAAAGTTCGTTATTCCCTAGATGTCTCAAGGTGACCTCAACCTTACTACCTAACATTAGGTATATATTACCTAAAGTTAGATGGACTATAAAAAGTCCTTGAGCTGTCCAAATGAGTCTTGATGATCCTATGAGGTTCTAGAATGATCTGTTAACACCTAAGGAGTTGTTTTATTATATTTTTGACCAAATTAGACTTATGTAAGTGATGCCCTAATAATGTAAATTGATGCTAATCTAATTAGGCCTTTCCTTACATTCTAAAGAATATAAAATTACAACTCAGGTCCTAAAATTACAAAGAGACCTAACTTTGATCTCCTCCTTCTTCTGGGCTTTGTATTTCATCAAGAGAGTTTGAACCTGAAAATCAATCTTACAATATCTATGCATAAGATCCAATTTTAATCTCAATTACTTGAGATTTTTGTTATCATCAAAACCATCATTAAAGGCTAATGTGGTGCCTAATTACTTATGCGCCTACATTCTCTCCCTTTTTGATCTTGACAAACATTCAATAGATAGGTTGAGAAAAACTCCCCCTCACTAAGTGCTCTCCTTCAAACATTTGGAGATATTAACAATGAAAGCCATATCAAAGAACTAATGATGCAAGAAAGAAGTACATGATATACACATTTCAACCTCATATCATCCTTCCCCTTTTGACATATAAAAAAAATAGAGAGGTTTATCATCTAACAATCCAAACATTTACATAGCTCATATCATAGACATGCATGATTCAACATGAAGGTCACACATATAGCTCAATGAAAACATCATAAGTTCAACAAGGTTCATAGAAATAGCAAAAGCAATAGTTTTGAAAAAAAAAGAAACTAGCTATTTCAAATCACAGAAATTAACTAAAGATGTTTGTGTATCCCAAGGTCTACCAATACATGAGATAAAATAACTAATAATATTACATATGACTAATCCAAACTAAAGCTGGAGATGGCGACACAAGGCTAGTTACGACGTGATGTAGACACATCTATGTCACATAAACTATCTATTTATGTGTGTTCTTAGGCGTATAATTGCATTCAATATTATAAATATTGCATATCATGCATCATTATGCATTTAGATTAGTTTGTATAAAATATAGGTTAATTTTCCTTTTCTGTGGCTAGGGGAGAGGGCGATAACATTTTGGGGCCTCGGATTGAAGATCCAACCATACGGATCTAATCAGGATAACAATCGGAGTCTAACACCTCTGAGATCACCCCGATCGAAGCTCCGTAGCATCAGATGTAGTCTAAGAAAAAAATCAGAGGTCAAGGGTAAGGTGGTGCAAATTCGTACCTCAAATGGAAAATCCAACTGCATGGATGGGTTCTGATTGACGATCGCAGCCCAACGGTGTGAAAATCGACTCGATCTAACATCCGTGTCACCATCTACAAGCATTGGAAATTGGATGGCCCCATGGCGTTATGTGGCACCATGCAAGCCGCCCACAATCACCGTAGCATCTTCTTTCATCAACGTTAGCTCAACCTCCACCATTGGATCATCATTTAACGGTGGAGAGTGTCCGTGCGTAAATTCAAGATCTTGACCATCCGCGCTTGCAGCGCGGGGGTTGAGCACCTTATCATGAGGGGAAGGTCGACTGTTCGAGCCTCCATCTTCCTCAAATCAAGCAGCGTAGGCGCGAGCACTCAATTGGACCGTACGATGCACATCAAGTGGCAAGGATCTGACCACGTGGCATGATGAGCACCTTTTGATGACACGCGTGTGATGACGCCCCGATGGATGAGCGATCGGACGTGCGCCATGCAGAAGTGCGAGGCAAGGCACGTTTTAAGCCATTCGATCTTAACGGTGCGATGCTTGGTCTGCATGCGTTATCAGCTGAAGAGAAAGAGGCGCGGACGTGGCATAACATGGAGCGTGGAATCACGGTCGCACGGTCCTCTTTCAACTTGCGCCTTCAGCAATGCTCATCTACAGTGACGCTTATAAACGTCACTAAAGGCCCTGAATAAATTTTAGCCCCATTTCTTTGCTTATAAAAGGGCCCTACACCCTCCATTTCTTCTTCATCCCTTTCCTTCTCCTCTCACCTCCTCCAAAGCTCTACGAGCTGGTCCCATACCCAGGATGCTCCACTAGAATCATAAAGATAATTTTCCCAACTTCTCAACCTCGTTCGTGGAGTGCTCCGGTTGTCGTCTCGCTGCCACTCGGGAAGCGAATCTCACTGCGACGTCGCTAATGGTAACACCATCATTAGTTATAACTAACTTGAATTAGTTGAAATCAAGTGACAAATGCTCCTACATGATTGCCTGAGAGCTGTAATTCCACGTAAATCCATTTTGAGAAGAGAACATTAAAATAAGGTTAAATCTATATTTTTAACATCACATCATAAATGTAGAGTAACCATGAAATTTTTCAGGGGTTAATTGAAGGTCAAGTGAGTATAAAGTCCAATAAGTGGGTCCACATAGATAGAAATAGGGTTTCACGCACTCCGAGAACCAAAACAACACACAAAACCCTAAATTCAGACCTGCTTGAATTGAAGAGGTTATAGTTAGGATAAAATTCATCTAAATCTCGTAAAATTCACAGAAAAATATTCTAAGAGGTTTGGTACCCTTGGTTTGACCATTTGAACCCATTTTGACCTTGGATAGAGCTTCAGACGAGATTTCACCTTAATTTGGGCTTCTATGTAAATTGCCCAGTCAAATGTGGTAAAAACTGAAATACAACTTCACCATCACATTCCTTGGGTATAAATTAGGTTAAGACCAAAATTTAGGTCCAATCAGAGTTCATCTTGACCTAATTTGCAATCTAGTCCCTTAAAACTCTATTCTTCATACCTAAGTCCCTAGCTTTCAAAATTTATTGCATTCAGGTCCCTAAGTTTCTCATCTTCTTTGCAAACACACCCCTTCTGGCACTGATAGGTCAACTGACCTACTTAGCCCTTTGACCAAGCTTGAAATCCCCTTAAACCTACACCAAATCCTACCAAATTTAGTAGGATTGATGTTCAAAATGCTCAGGAATCATTTGGACATAATTTGAGATGCGGATCTTGCATGAGAAGAGCGTATGAATTCAAGGAAATCCATGGGGATTCTTAATTCTAAACTGAGACACAATCAGACTTCTTTCTTCATTTGAAGCTTGATTGTGCGCTCTATAAAGAGCCTCAAAGCTCTATCGTCCTCCTTAGTCGATTCTAGGCCGATTCTTAACCTCTTCCCTCCTCAGCCAAGAAGCTCCTCGACTTCGGCGACCCTCCGGAACTCCTTTGTCAGGACGGCCAACAACCAAATTGGTTGGTCCCTCTTCTTCCTCACCTTCCTCCGCTCTTTGCCGGTCAAAGCAGGGGCTACTTCAACCCTTCTTCATCATCGTTCTCATCTCCCAAGCAACCTTCATCTCCGGCACCAGCCAATCAAAGCCGGTGCCAATTCCTCCCCACTTGTCCATTAGAATAGGTTCGCCCCCTCCCTCTTTTTCCCTAGACCAATCCTAAGCCCTTCAAACCTCAATTCGATCGCCAATTCACTACCTTCCCCATCGTCTCCCTCAGTGCCGGCGTAGCTCCGACGAACCCGTGTGTCCTCGACACTCCAATCCACCTGTTACTGCCTCCAAAAGCTCCGCCACACCTCCACCTTTAAAAGCCCTCTACCTATTTCATCTTCCACCCACTCCACAACCCTCACGAACACACACACATCTGATCACCTTCTCCAATACCGACCACCTGCCACACACACGCACATCACCCATAACCATCGCCATTACACTCCACACAACTCAACGAAGCTTTTGAACACATTTAATTGGGCTGCTGATTGCACCTCAAAATACGCCTGCAATAATGCCTTCTTATGCTATTTCCTAGCATTACCTATGCATATTAGGATTCCATTGCTGCATTTGTAAAAATACATGCATTCATGCATTTAATTGAGAGGAGAGGAGAATGAAATAAATGGCTTCATAATTCGTATTTTCCTCAAGTGCCTCTTTGCAAAAATCCACATCTTTTTATTTCTCCACTTGATTTTTTTATTTTCCCTCGACTGCATTTTTCTCCTCGCGCCATGCTGCAGCAGCCCATCCCTGCAGCGCCCTCTCCCTGCCATGCCCATTCCCTGCGGCTGCCATTCCATCCCTCTCCCTGCGGTAGCCATGCATGCAGCCATGCCTTCTCTTCCTATAAATAGCCACGTCTTCTTCTCTTCGAGCCCAGCTAGCTACAGCAAGAAATAAACACCACCAGCAGGCCACCACCTTCCTCTCCTCCCTCTCCCCTCCATACGCCGGTCCTCCTTCGAGGAGATACCCGGAGGACAGGAGCTCACTGTGGTGCACACCACCACAGTGAGACCACCACCGCCCAGCTCTTCAAAGAGCCGGTGGGCGTGGTGGCTCTTCTTTGATTTCGTTTCCGTTCCGGCACCTTCCCGCCATTGCTGCCGCTTCAAGGTCTGAAGCTTGAAGCAGTAGCGGCCCCCGCAGCTTCCGCGAGCATCTACAAGCGCCCCAGCCACTCCGCGCGCGCTTGCAGACCTTCCTCGCTTCCATTCGTCCCCTCTGTCTCCCGCCCTCCGCGCTCGCAGCCGGCAGACGCAGGCCATCTCCTCTGCGTGAGTACGCGCCCGTGCGCGCGCGACCTCCAGATGATGCCCACCATCTGCAGACGACTTAACTCTCTCCAGCAGCGGCTGCGCTCTCTTCTCTCCCGTTCTCCAGCCCTCTCTCTCCCACTCTCTCTCTCACAACACTTTCTCACACTCTACACCGACGCACACCAACACCTACACTGACACTTTCACACACACACACCTATACTATAAACATATATATACGTATACTTGTATATTGATACATATACATATATATATATATATATAGATTTATATACATATATATATTCATATATAGATATATATATATACTTATATTTATACATATAGTAGTATCTATATACTTATGTATTAGTATACATATATATATATATAGATACATATATATCTATATACTTATACATATATACTTATATATATACTTATATATACATACATATATACATATATCTACATATCTAGATACATATACCTATATATATATATATATATATATATATATATATATATACGTCTATATAGTATTATATACATACATATATATATCTATAACTATATATATACATACATATATATGCATACATATATATATATATATATACATATACACCAATATATATATACATATATATATCTACATATATATATATATACCTATACATTTATAACTATAAATATATACATATAGATATATTTACTTATATACATATATATACATATTTTCACATTATTTACCATACGCTGTATCGCGTGAATATCTGCACCAGTTGCTGATATTCCCCGATACACGCGTACAAATGGTGTGGTTACATACATCTTCCACCATCCATCCCACATTCCATGTGACACCTAGTCATGTTGGTTGCGTCTCTTCGACTCGACATCGTGCTACACTCCATCGTTGCCTCCACCCTCACCCCTTTATATACATAATATTTACATATATATACTGTATTTATTGTATTTCTGTTTCGCTTTTCTGTTAGTAAAAAGATAAAAAAAATATATAAAAGAGAAAAGATAATCTTTAACTTGCAGGTATCCCGTCTTGTGAATAGCAAAATTCGTTTTGGAACTCTGTTTTGGCTCAAAGCCAAGGACACAATTTTGAGGGTGTGACTCAAGGACAAGGATTACCAGAAAAAAAAATCTAAATAAGAAAAACATCGAAAACACAATAACCGAACAAAAGAGACTCGTTGTAGGAAAGGCGTAGGAACTTAACTTGTACCCCACTTCCCTGAGTTTGACCCTGGGCCTAAAAGTGACAAGATAAAATCAAGTAGGTCAGGTTAAAAATTTTGTAAAGAGATGGTTAGGTCCGAATTAGGTTATCCACTATACACATTTCAATGATAAAATCATTATATTAACAACCTATTCGGTCCAACCATACAGCCGCAAGGTTGTGTTTTGGATTTCAGGGCTTCATCGGAGAATCATTGCCACCTTCATCATCTCCATCACCAAGTGCCTCTTGTCGACCCTAATTCAACCTACTGCTACCTTTGCTTGACACGGTTTCATCCCTTGAAGGTAGCTGCAGCATCAATCGAAGTCGAACGCAACGACAACTGCTTCAATTGGCGCATGCTTCAGTAGTTGCCAACGCATGAACGAAAGAGGGGGCTTTTAGTGCCACATCATTTGCTGTGGGATGCTTGCAACGATATAAGGTGAAAAGTGTCTGAGGCAGTTTGCCTCGACATTTGGGGGTGAGCTCCCCATTCACCTCTCTACACTCCTCTCTCATCACCACACCTAGTGAACCTGGATCCTACCCAGATCCGATTACCTGCCTAAATACCCAATTATCCGGTTCTGAGAAATAAGAGAAGAAATATTGAGGAGGGGGGAGGGTTTTGCTTCAGGATTCGTGTCCTCGAGGTGTGTGCAACACGCCCAATACTTAGTTGTTCTGAGATGGCTTTGTGCTGTGCTTGAGACCAAATACTTGTTCCAAAGGCCTGAGAGTTTAAAGCATCTAACCTTAGGGTCTGACGTCTGATTGAGGAATACTATGGGTTTATTTGGTTCTGGTGAATCCTTGTGCTAGTTTTAAGGTTATTGTGGATCCATTGTGGATATTTGATTGAGAAATATTGTTCATTTGTTTGAGTTAATTAGAGCTTAAATTGTAGGGTTAATTTGGTGGTTCAAATCATCATTTTAACTTAATCTTTTTGCACTCTCATACTGGATTTTCTTGCTATATTATTTTGATATACATTGAACATCTTTTTGATTCAATTGCATATTATTTCTGATATTGTGATTAGTGGATTAAATTGCCAATTTGCTCCCTAAAAACGACCTCGGACTCACTTGTGTTTTCAAGTTTTATAAATTTAAGTGTTGTCACGATTTTTGTCCTATACTACGATGAATATTTCTAGAAGACGAATCTCGCCATACAACAACTGCCCTGTTTCGTCCTCCATCCTCCAGCTCCGTTCTACCTCATCTAGCATCTCACCACCCTCGTCCAGGCGCTCCATCAATGCGGCTCGACCTCTAAGCAGCCGTCGAGGAGGATTTTCTCATCCCTCTCTTTTTATCGCTTTCTAGTGTAGATTTTCAACTTTCTAATTGTAACAAGTAGATGTAATGGACATGATTCTATAGTTATAAGATAATTGTTCGTTCCCTCCCTTCTATTGTTCATTCTTTGTATTATTCTATCTCTCTTTGCTATTGTGTATTAGTTAAGTAGAATTGCTAGTGTAGATTTAATTCGACCAGCTAATTTACTTTGTGACAATAATTCTAAATGCAGTTTTTAATCAAACGTTCGTCTCTCTGTGTTCGACTTGGGACTCATCAAAGTTTCGGTAAAAAATTTATTTGATAGCGGATTTTTACGCAACTACAACGGGTTTCTAACCAAAGCTTTCAGTATATAAAATCTCACTTATCATTTTGGTGTCGTTGCCAAGGAGGCAACACTCTTTGATTTCCCGCATTTTCCATCTTACTTATCATTTACCTCACTTGTCTCCATTCTTATTATGATTGCAGGTACTCTTAAGAGGTGAGCAAAAGCAGTAGATTGGAGCAAAGTGCAGTTGAAGGGATTGTAAGTGTGCCCCACCACCCACCCTTTAGATTTCATTCCACCACCTAATAATGCAAACCCTAATTAACCTAGGTGCTTGTATAAACCCTAAGGTAGATTGTTTGTTTGTTTGTCACTTCCACCCACCTCACCCCTGCATTAGAAAAAGAAAATCTGATTGTGGGATTTATTTAAACTAATACACCTTAAACACCCACACACCAAGGCGCACTCTTCTCGATTCTACCACTTAACTACGATCTAACCTGTGGGCCCAGTACACTCTAACCTTATACACATAAGTGGGTAGAAATTTGATTAGGCTAACCATCTTGTGTGCTTTAATCAAGTGGTGCAAGAGGCCAATTGATTGATTTGTCTGGGCCGCACCACTTAATAAAAAATTGATTCATTGAGTAGCTACCCCTTAGGATTCAACTTTTAGGAATTAACCAGGCACTCCACATTCTTTTTGCACTTTAAAGGAAAATATTTTCACCTGTGCTTTCAAAACCTGGTGTGCTAACTGAACCTTGATTAAATAAACCTAAAGTTGAATCCTAAAAGCTACTAAACAAGGTTGAACCCTAAAAGGCAAATCATCAATAAACCTTATTTGAAAACCCTGGTTGTGCACACACACACATATTAATCAATCTTTAAGGGCACAACCCAGATAAAGGGCCCATCACATTGTAGAGCACATTCAAACCTAAACCTAACTAAAATTAAGTAGATGTTAGCCTTAAGGATTTGACATGCTCTTCGGGGCCCAGATTGAGATTATTTTTTATCAATTTGCTTCTATCAGTTGACGTGTTGATTTTCGCTTTCAAAAATTATGATTAAGAAGATTTATCATTGTATTTCTAAGTGGTGGGAAATCAACTAATCAAAATAATTAGAATTAAAATTAAACCACTTATAGGAAAGCGGGTCATATCCACAGGGAGGCAATGACCTATTTAAACTCATAATTAGGTAGAGATCGAGTTCGCTGAAATATTCGTCAAATAAAACAATGCATATGTCACTCTGAATGTAAACCTTAAATTTATGGAGAAGTCAAGGGTTGTTGGCGTAATTTTCACGTAAGAAAATTATCCATGTGCAAGGGTATGCCATGTACTTTTCACTTGCATGCATACTAAAATGTAATTCAAAATTAAATGTAATGCATATAGAGATAAATCAATAAGACTTAATTATCTAGAAGAATAAGCATGAAGCTGTAAATTCACCATAATTTAATTAATCTAAGAAATCAAGAAAATGATTCTTGATAATGGAAATTTCTGTAAATTGAAATACACACTAAAATAGAGGATTCTACCTCTCTCCTCCTTGCCCACGGGAGAGAGGCTCATTCGAGGAGCTACTTTGGGAAAAGGTCGGTCGGAGTAAGGCCTTCGGATGGTGGCGGCGGCGCATCGCGAGGTGGCCTGGGCCGGCTGGACAGAGGAGAGAAGCGGCGATGGTGGCTGTCACTGCTACTCTATCGTGGAAGTGGAGTTGCTGAAGGGAGCGCATGCGCACGTGGCTACTATGCGACCGAGCACTCTGCTAAAGGCTGGCGGTGAGGAGGAGCACAGGGGGATGCACGTGGGCGGTGTGGGAGGCAGCTAGAGGTGTTGCTCACTGGAGGTGCAGTGAACAGACGTCCTTGCGAGCGGAGGTGCAGCGCGCTCTGCGTGTAGGCGGAGGTGCAGCTGTAGTGCGTGCTCTGCGCGCACGGGCGAGGGCCGCTGCAGGGAGCGTGAGTGCGCGTAGGAGGCGAGTGGGTGCGTTAAGGGGATGCGTTGGTGGGTGCGTGCCTACCACGGTGGAGCTAAAGGGCGGTGCATGCAGCAAGGGCGTGCGGTTGCTACTGCAGTGGAGCTGAAGGGCGGTGCATGCAGGGATGGTGAGGGAGTGTGCGCAGGAGGTTACGCGCTGCTATGGGTGTGGCGCAGAGGTGCAACAAGGACGCGGGGATGGTTTTGTTCTGAAAATAGAGGCAGAAGAAGAAGAAGAAAAAGAAGAAGATGGTGTTGATGGTGCATGGATAGGGAGGGTGATCTGGTAGTTGCACGGTGATGGACAAGCTTACCAGATTAGCACAACGAGCTGTCACCTTGCCGGCCCATGGTGTGGTGGAGCTCAGCCTTAGAGACCACGGTGGTGGAGTGGAGTGCACAGTGGTGGAGTGGGGTAGTGTCTCCCTTAGCACAGTTGCCTCCTCCTCTCCCTTTGTAGCTGTAGGTGATGAATTTGAAATCCAAAGAGGCGAGATCAGATGCTCTTCATGGCCAATGAATGCCTACAGCTGTGCGTGAATGGTTACGCGAGGAGAAGCAGCTGTTATCTGTGAAGGAAGAGAATAAGAAAATAATAAAATATTATGGTTATTTATGTACAAACCCTTAACTTCTATGTTAAATTAAAACAATGTAAGTAATTCACCTAATTGATTAACTAATCAAATGCATTCAATTCTAAGTTAATTCTAAATGCATACAATGAATGAATTATGCAATTAAGCTAAAAATATGAAGTAATTTATTTACATCCTAATATATGCTAGCTAAATGTCAATGATATCTTAATATCTAGGCATTTACACATTTAAATAGCCCACAAATATGTGCTAATCACCGGTCCATCTAATGTCTAACTAGGGGAGCAATGTTAAACGACCACGATTGGGGGGTGTCAAAGGTACCTGAGGCGAAAGCCAAGGGAAGAACCTTCTCCCCAATCCCTCCCTCCAACTGGTTGGATTGACCAGAAAGAAGTAGACTAATCGTTTCTTTCATCTTAAGATGGGTTCTGAGAGTCTGTAGATCTTTAGGCTACCCCATCTAAGGACAGGTTTGATTGTTTGTACTGTAGGCACCTTTCTTTTCTCTTTTTCCTCCCATTTCGTCATGGATCCTTCCACATCCTACTTGCATTTCCGCTCCTATCCTCCTACCACCACTTATTACTACCCTGACCAAACTTATGGCCATTCATCCATTAGTTTGGATAACTTTGATTGGGGATACAATTCTAGACCTCCATGTTTAGAGTCTAACCCAGGACACCATGATTTTGATTTTTATCCTTCTCCAAGTTACACCGATTAAAGATCACCACCCTCCTTTGATGATTAACCTAACTCGATCTACAATCAAGAAGGATATGCTGATTATAACCCCTACCCCCCCAGGACTACACTGCATATAGGTCACCACCCCTCTTTGAACAACTTGAAATGACCTATTATCGGGGAGGGCACCAAGAACCTCAATTTGTTAACTTCCCTAGACTGAACCCAAACCCACCCAACCCTGAACCAAACATTTGGTTCAGGTGAACCAGGTCCAAGATAAGGAATTGGCTAAGTTAAGGAATACCATTCAATCTTTAAAAGCATAGCCAACACCCTGCTGATGGGAACACCATCATGAGCCATAACTAGCTCAATTTGATCTAATTAAGTCTTTAAATGCTCCTACATAACTGCCAGGGAACTGTAATTCATTGCATAATCATTCTGAGGGAAAGACAAGAAATTAAGGTTAAAATTATAATTTTACCATCATATCATAAATGCAGACTAACCACGGGTTTTCTCAAAGGATAATTAAGGGTCAAATGGCCCTAAAAGGCTAACAAGTGGGTTAAAACAGACAGAAATGGGTTTTCGCGTGTTTTAAGAATTAAATGGCATATGAAACCCTAAAACTAGACCTGCTTAATTAATTGAGATTCTGATTAGGATAAAATTCACCTAAACCCTCTAAAATTCATATAGAAATATTATCTAGGGTTTGGTACCTTCAATTTGACCATCAGAACTCGTCTTGACCCAAAATAGAGTCTCAGACTGACATTTACCTTAATTTGGGTTTGTGCATAAATTACCCAGTCAAATGAGGTCAAAACCTAAATCTAACCTCACCATTGGATTCCTTGGGTCCAAATTATATTTTTACCAAAATTTGGACCCAATCTAAGATCATCTTGACCTAGTTTGCAATTTGGTCAAGTCTGAGTCTTTTCTCTCATACACATGCCCCTAACTTTTGAATTCCTTACAAAAAGGCCCCTATCTTTGTTGTCACTCTTTGCAAATAGGTCCCTCTACCATTATTGCGGATGAATCCTTCTACGACGACCTTTGATTGAAGAGAACTCCTTCTCTATTCAATCAATCCCTTCCAAAATTGGAAGGGAGATTCTTTGAGGAGTCCTCTTCCTTCCGAATCCATCCATGAGCTCCATAACCTTCCCAATCTCTCATGCGAATGCATGAGAGATTTGGGTTTCCTACTCCGATGATAATTCCTAGCTTGGAAGCTTGGCTTCCAAGCTTAAAACCCCCTCCTGAGCCCTATAAAGAGATCCCCAGGGCACGGTCATGCTCTCAAGCTTGAATTCCAGTCGAAAACCCTCCTCTTCCTCCCTCTTCTTCGACCGCGAATATCCACAAGATCCGGTGACCCCTCCTGACCTCCTTCGTCATCCGTTCACAAAACCAGTGGCCGGATTCTCTTTCTCCCTCTCATCTTCTCTTGGTCGTACCAGCAGGAGCCCTCTACCTCTGTCGTCATCGCCGTTCCCATCATCGGAGCACCTTCTTCCCCAGCTTCGGCCTACCAACGCCAGTGTTGTTCTCCCCGTTCGTCAGTTTAGATTAGGTTAGATTAAGTTGCTTAGCTCTTAAGTTTAGTTTTATACCTAAAAACCTCAAAAATAGCCCTCGACATCGCCGCTCACCTCCGTCTTCCTCGTCTCCGACCACTCCTCCAGCGAGGTGTTTACGCCACTGCACTCCTCCATCCACCTCGCTGACCACCGCATAACCTCCTCCGCATCACGCCCTACCAAACCCCTCTCCCTATTTGCCTTCCCATCCACCCAAACTCACCCCCGAACAGACCCATCATCTCTGACCTATTCCATCATCGACCGGCCACCACAAACCACCATCTTCCATGAGACCACCTCCGCTACACTCGTCATGGTCCGGCGAAGCTCCTGAACTATTCTAATGTGGCCATGAGGCCTTATTTCATGTTTTAGGTAGCAGGTCCATTCACCGCCATTGCTGAGCTTCTCCACGAGCTTGAGACCGTGTTCGTGCAAGGATCTGCCCAGGTGTTTGCTCCAGGCTCAGCGGAATCTTTCCAGGAGTGAAACCAAGGAGCCAATTTGGCTCTTTGACTGAGCCTTTGACCACAATCACGCGAAGAAGTAGCTGCAGTCACATGCAGAGGAAGGGAGGTGGGATTAGTTCCACCTCGGAAGCTAAGAAGCACCCGCACCCGCATAAGTTGTTTTTGTGTTCTGGGCTTATTGCCTCAGAACACGGGGTGAGGTCCCATTAGCCTCGCTCACTTGACCCGCCTAAGCCGTCACTCCTTGTTCACCACCCACTGCCGGTGATCCTGGACCCGAGTACACGCTTGAACCTGAATACCCGATTACCTTTTACTGTGGAAGGCTCTAGGAGAGCGGATCCTAGAGAGAGAAAGAGAGAGAGTGCACGGGGATAGGGGGGTTTTGCTCTGAAAGGGGTTGGCTAACACTTAGCCAATTTTGTAAGTCTCCCCCTGTGCATCAAAAGGCCTAGATAGTAGAAAGAAAGAAGAGGAGGAGGTGGACAGTCAGGACAAAAGAAGAAGGCTTGAAGAAGAGAAGAGAAAGCAAAGAAGAACTAAAGGAAGAACAGGGCCATGGAAGAAGAGGAGAAGAGAAGAGAAAGAACAAGAAACAAAGAAGAAGGCACTGTAGCAGTTGAACATTTAAGGCGTCTGATCTCCAAAGGAGACGTCTAATTTTTGTAGCATTCAAGCTACTGTGCGGATATTTGATTGATTTGGTCCTAATAACTATGGCATTATTGGTTACCTTGGTATACATATAACTATACTAAATAATTGGTGATCTAAATCACCATTATTTTGTTATAGATCTCTTTTTATCATACCAAATTCTTGTTATACTCATGTTCTACATTGATTATCATTTTTGAGTAATTTATTTGTCATAAATTTTGTGCTCAATTACATTATATTAGAGATTAGTGTGTGAATTCTTATTTGCTCCTTGTGTTCGACCTCGGACTTCAACTTGGACTAATAAATTGTATTTGCTTTCAAAGCGATTTCGACTATATTGCAATGCAACGATTTAAAACCCGATCTCGCTCTATTAACACCTGCACTGAAGAATTAGAGCCTCTGATTCAAATGATTGATGATCTTAACAAGTATTTGTTGGATTGGCTCCAAGATGTTAAGGATAAGAACCCGGGTGAGTTCTTACTTGGAAAATTGTCAAAATTGAGGATGAGATTTGTGATTGCTCTAGTCTAATATTGGGTTGATTACCAAGATGAACCACCCTCAGGAGAGCCAATGTTTGAACCTGCTTAGGCACCTATAGGGGGGACACATTTTACGAGACAGGGGATGACCAGATTGGTCTAGAGTAACCAATTGAGGATGAATTGATTTCTTCACCCAAGATCCCTGAACCAGGGTACGAAGAAAAATGTCTCTGTGGGCCAAGGAACAACATAGGATCTTGAGACATATATTAATGCAGATCCAGAATTCTTTGATTCTGAAGGTGAAGAATCTTTATGTGAAATCTCACTTGAGTTTGAGGAAAATAATTTTAGTGAGACATGCGAGCTTGAGGAGTATGATGAATCATTTAATAGCCCAGTAATTGAGGATTTTGATCCTAATGGGGCTAGCATAGAAGATTCAGATCCTGACTTCATGGATGATTCAATCAATAACCCCATTCCTCACACCCACCCCGTTGAGCATAATGATGATTCTATTTTTGAGATCACTAGACCCAAGTCAATTCTGACTCAGCCACAATTGTTAGACTAGGATATTGTATATGGGGTGTGTAATAACCTAGAGGCCCAAGAAATCCTGATTGTGGAGGATAAGAATCTGGAAATGAAGATCTAGGAAGCCAATTCCGGGGGAGCAGAAGTCAGAGTCTATGGGTTCTTATTTGCTTGAAACCACCAACTTTCTATTACGACCCTTATGACATTTTCAACTCTGAGGATATCCAACCAATGCACAAATTAACTGATTATCTTTTTGATATAAATTTTTCTATTGTCCATGTAACGACCCGGTTCCCGAGTCCCTACGAGACACGAGAACCGGACTGACTCGACTAATCCCAAGACCCAGTCGTCCAACGAGGAAGTAACCAAAAGACAGTAAAATAAACCACATTCAGCATGAATATAACTAACAGTAAGAAAGTACAGCAGTAAGGAAAGAAACTACTACAGTAGGCACCACCACAACAGTAAAACAACATTTATCATATAACAAAAACTGCAGGTAAAGAAGGTACAGCGGAAACAAAACTACTCACTAGAACAGAAACAAAAGAAAGTACAAAGCTGTGGTAACTCTACTGGACCCTACTCGGCCCAGCGTCGTCTGCAGCCGTCGACCCTGGCTGCTCAACACCTGGTCCTGAAAAAGGTAACGAGTGTAACACGTCAGCAAAACGCTGAGTAGAGTGGCAAACTAACTAAAGGCAACAGTAGAGTGTACAGTAGCTGTTATGTTCTATTACTTCCTTTTATTTACATCTTTCAATTTTTCTCACTATTTCATTTACTTCTCAGATCCTTTACTTGATCTCGGATGTCCTCGTGGGACGATCTTGATTGCAGTCTTTTCCAAAAGTAGAAGTAGCACGTGGTGCTCTCCTGGCCGGAAGAGTCCCCCGTGGTGATCCTACCCTCAGTCAACCACCCCAAGGTCACTGACAGACGTAACGGTGACTACGGCACGCGCGATAGACGCACAGGTAGCTAGCCCGTACTGGCACGCGGTCAGTCGTTTCCGTTAACGGGTGCGCCCAAAGCACAGCACGGAACCAGGGCAGAGCCCTCTCAGTAACAGGGGTCCAACCCCTCCACAGTAACCAAACCGGGGACTTGCCCCTCCACAGTCCGCGCACCCTCGCCTGACTACCCTGGTTTGCCCTAGTGGGCCTAACAAGTCGGTGAAGGAGGCTAGCAGAACCCCGGGGCCCGTGGGGTAGCTAGTACTCTCCTAACACTACTAGCTCTCCTCGGTACTACGTACACGAGGGCCAACAAGTCGGTACAGAGCGGCCAAGCCTAACCCCGGGTCCCTGGGGCGGCTGGCCCCACTCTGCACTAAAACAGGTACAGGTACTTCCCTTGGTACTGCGTACCCAAGAGACAGTACAAACTACATCTCAGTTCCATTCCTTTTCTTTTCCAGGAGTTCCACTCCTAATTCCCCATAGGGTTCCAGCCCTTTATCTCAGAACATCATATGTTTCACTTTCCAGATTCACGTTCTCAATTTCCATGGTCTCAAACATGTTTCTTTGTTCATAACAGGCAGCTGTTAATTAAATTTACAGGCAGCTTTATATATTCCTTTCCATTTTTCCAAGACTGCAGTAATGTACATTCCACTAGTTTTTCCATCCTAGGATTCATGCCATATCCTAGGATCTATCATACAATCTAGTTTTCCGGCCCTAGGATTCATGCAACACCTAGGAGCTATCATTCCATATATTTCTCATTCCTAGGATTCATGCAATGCCCTAGGTTCTAGTTATGGTTCCATACTTTAACAGATTTTATTAATACTTAAAACCACTCTACCAGGTACAACGGAAGTAATGGGGGCGTGGTCGGGAATCCCGCGCGCCTCCGCGACTCTCAAGACTGCAACCGAACGAGGTCCTATCACAAGGATCAAACACAAGGAGAGTCTCAAAACAGTGTATAGCTACTGTAGGCGGGTAGAGGAATAAATTCTGAAACGAACGCAACTCGAATCGTGGAAAACGGAGCCCAAACGGGCCCTAAACGGGTCGAGAAAGACAATACTGTGCAAAATCAGACGTCTGGAACTCCTTCCAGACGTCTTAAACGGTGGATCAGAGAATTACCTGTTCGGCTTGGTTCCCCGGACGTCCAGAAGTCTGTGGGGACGTCTCTCCTAGATCCCAGACGTCCGATGGTCTCTCCGGACGTCTGGAGGTCACTCCCGCCGTCTGGTACAACTTCCAGACGTCTGATTCGCAAAGGATGACGAATCCGAACACCTACGCACAGCCAACCCTCCTCCCTCAGTACGGTCAGTCGACAAAAAGAAGGAGAAAGCGGAAACTCACCTTTCAGACGTCTGTATGATCTCACAGACGTCGACCTTGCCGTCTGGATATCAATCCAGACGTCTGATTCTGGAAATTTTTCCAGAACCAGAACCTTGCTTGGCCTCCGCTCGCGACGCCGCCCGCGTCGCATCTTGCGCGTCCGCTGCTCCGCCCGCAGCAGGTCCCTCTCCGCGACGCTCTGCGCCCCCTGCGCCCTCGCGTCCGCTCGCTCTCGCGCACAGGTAGGAGAGAAGGAGGAGGATGGTGGAGACGGGAGGGGAGGCGCGCCCCCCCCCCCTTTTAACGCCGCGCGGAGAGGAGAGAGAGACGGTCGCAGTCGCCTGCAGCCGCAGAGAAAGATGCAGGATCGCAGGTCTGCGCGCACAGGCGCGCAGACGAATATCCCGTGCGAGCATAACTGTTCGCCAGACGTCTGTAAACTATACCGGACGTCTTGTTAGACGTCCGGATGTGATCCCAGACGTCTTTACAGACGTCTGGGCCACCTCCCAGACGTCTTAAAAGACGTCTGGGGCACGCGCTCGTTACAATATAACAAACTCAAAGGAAGTTTCGTCCCCGAAACTTGCGCCAACTAGGGTGCGGAAAAAAGGATGTCCAAATAACCATAACAAACTCAAAGAGGACCGAAGCCGGTCCGAAAAGACGTACCCGCGAAAAGCTCTGGGTACCGCTCCCGCATTGCCGCCTCAGGCTCCCAGGTAGCCTCCTCGTACCGCTGGCTCCTCCACAAAACCTTTACCAGGGGTACTTGCTTTCGTCTCAACCTGCGGACGGCTCGGTCTAGGATCTGCACTGGCCGCTCGGGGTAGGTCAGGTCGTCGCTCACCTCGACGCTCTCGTGACTCAGTACGTGGCTGGGATCGGCTACGTACTTCCTGAGGTTGGACACGTGGAACACGTCGTGCACACCAGAAAGCTGCGGGGGAAGGGCAAGTCTGTAAGCAACGGGTCCAACCCGCTCCAGGACCTCGAAGGGCCCCACGAACCTCGGCGCGAGCTTCCCTCTCACCCCAAACCGCTGTAAGCCCTTCATGGGCGAAACACGAAGAAAGACGTGGTCCCCAACCTCGAACTGCACCTCTCTGCGTCTGCGATCTGCGTAGCTCTTCTGTCTGCTCCTGACAGTGCGGAGTCGTCTGTGGATCTGCTCAACTACCTCCTGACTCTGCCGGATCAACTTGGGGCCAACCTCCCACTTGGTCCCCACCTCAACCCAACTCAAGGGTGCCGTGCATTTCCGTCCGTACAGAGCCTCGTAGGGAGCCATGCCGATGCTCGAGTGATAACTGTTGTTGTATGCAAACTCTGCCAGGGGTAGGTGCTCCTCCCAAGAGCCCCTCCAGTCTAGTACACAGGCACGCAAAAGATCCTCAAGTGTCTGTATCGTGCGTTCCGACTGTCCGTCCGTCTGGGGGTGGTAAGCCGTGCTAAACCTCAACCTCGTCCCCAAAGCCTGCTGAAACTCAGCCCAAAACTGGGACGTAAAGCGGGTATCCCGGTCGGATACGATCTCCCGCGGAACTCCGTGTAGTCGCACCACATCACGGATATACCTCTCTGCCAACTGTGCTGGTCCCAAAGTGACTCGGATCGGCAAGAATCGTGCCGTCTTCGTCAACCTATCCACTATTACCTAGACCGCGTCGTGTCCTCGCTGGGTAACAGGTAAGCCCACCACCAAGTCTATGGTGATGCTCTCCCACTTCCACTCTGGCACTGGAAGCGGCTGAAGCGGCCCTGCAGGCCTCTGATGCTCGGCTTTCACCTGCTGGCACACTAAGCACTGCTGCACGAACTCACCCACATCCCGCTTCATCCCTCTCCACCAGAACTCGCGTCTCAAGTCATGGTACATTTTCGTGTTTCCGGGATGTATGGTGAATCTGGAACCGTGTGCCTCAGCCAGGAGCTCTCTCAACAGCTCCTCGTCTCTGGGGACGCACAGCCGTCCCCTCAAGCGTAACACCTGGTCTGTGAAAGAGAAGTCCCCTGGGTCCCGTGACAGTACTCTGTCGCGCAAAGACTGCAAGTACGGATCGGCCATCTGTCCCGTGATGATGCGGTCTATCAACTCTGGTCTGGTCTGCCGTGTCACCGTCACTGCCCCACAGTACCCTCGTAACTCTAGAGGTCGCCAACTGCCCACCTCCTCCAAAAGGCTCCAACTCTGTAACTGTAGACTGGCCAAGCGTGCGGGCGCCTTACGGCTCAAGGCGTCAGCCACCACATTGGCCTTTCCCGGGTGGTAGGAGATGCTGCAGTCGTAGTCCTTCAGGAGCTCCAACCAACGTCTCTGTCTCATGTTGAGCTCCTTCTGGTCAAAAAGATATCTGAGGCTCTTGTGATCTGTAAAAATCTCGAAGGTCTCACCGTACAAGTAGTGCCTCCATGTCTTCAGCGCGAAGACAACAGCTGCCAACTCTAGATCGTGGGTAGGGTAGGTATGCTCATGGGGCTTCAGTTGCCGCGAAGCGTAAGCGACCACGTGACCCCTCTGCATGAGCACACCTCCTAACCCCTGCAAGGAAGCGTCCGTGTACACAACGAACCCGCCACTACTGTCAGGGATGGTGAGCACGGGAGCCGAGGTCAACCTCTCCTTCAGCTCCAGAAAACACGCCTCACAGGCGTCTGTCCAAGTGAAAGGCACATCCTTCCGAGTCAACTGTGTCATAGGACGTGCAATCTGCGAAAACCCTCTGATGAACCGTCTGTAGTAACCTGCCAGTCCCAGGAAACTGCGAATCTCAGTGACTGAACGCGGTCTCTCCCACCTGAGCACTGCCTCGACCTTGGCGGGATCCACCACCAGGCCGTCTCCAGAGATCACATGACCCAAAAAGGTCACCTCCCTCAACCAGAACTCGCACTTGCTGTATTTGGCGTACAGCCTGCGTCGTCGCAGAGTGTCCAGAACCATCCGCAAGTGCTGTCCGTGCTGCGTCCGATCTCTGGAATAGATGAGTACATCATCTATGAAAACCACCACAAACTGGTCCAAGTACGGTCTGAACACCCGGTTCATCAGGTCCATGAAAGCAGCGGGGGCATTGGTCAGCCCAAACGGCATGACCAAAAACTCGTAGTGTCCGTACCGGGTGCGGAAAGCTGTCTTGGAGACGTCGGTCTCCCTGATCCTCAACTGGTGGTATCCAGACCTCAAGTCGATCTTGGAAAACACCGTGGCACCCCGCAACTGGTCAAACAAATCGTCAATCCTCGGCAGCGGATATCTGTTCTTGATGGTGACCCTATTCAGCTGCCGGTAGTCCACACAAAGGCGTAGGGTCCCATCCTTCTTCTTCACAAACAGTACCGGGGCTCCCCAGGGAGACGCACTGGGCCTCACGAAACCCTTCTCCAAAAGGTCCTGCAACTGAGACTTGAGCTCTCGCAGCTCAAGCGGTGCCATCCTGTATGGCGCGGTGGAGATGGGGCTGGTCCCTGGTACTAGTGAGATCTCAAACTCGATCTCACGCTCGGGCGGTAGTCCTGGTAACTCGTCTGGAAACACGTCGGGGTACTCTCTGACCACCGGGATGCTCTGGAAGTTTGCCACGGGGCTGTGCTCCGCCACCACACAAGCTAAGAAGCCCTCACACCCCTGGCTCAAAAGTCCCGCCGCCCGAAGTGCCGAAATGCACCTGAAACCTCCGTCCACTGGCTGCCCGTGAAACTCGAAGGAAGGCAACTCCGGAATGGAGAAGACAATCTTCCTCTCAAAGCAGTCTACCAAGGCGTGGTAAGCGGACAGCCAATCCATCCCCAGGATCACCCCAAAGTCCTCCATCTGTATCATAATCAGGTCAGCTGGCAGGCTGTGTCCCCCGATGCTGACCCCGCAACCCGTGTACACCTCCTCAGCTACAAACAGCTGACCACTCGGACCTCTGATTACGAACGGGTTCTCTAACAATGTATAATCCTGGTCCAAACTAACTGCGAAACTGTCTGCGACAAACGAGTGCGTAGCGCCGGAATCGAAAAGCGTGTAAACGAGTCTGCCAGAAACTGAAACCATACCTGCTACCACGGATCCCGAAGCTCTGGCGTCCCTGTGTGTTAGGGCGTTGATACGCCCCTCAGCCCTAGGTGCGGACGAAGCAGCCACACTCTGCGTCGGACGGGTAGGTGCTGGCCGGTACCCTCCTCGCGACTGCGGTCCTCCTCCTCGCGCCTGGAAACCGCGGCCTCCTGCGCGCCCTCCAGTGCTCTGCGCGGGAAGTATCTGCTGACCTCCTGCCCTAGATGGGCAGTCCCTCCTGACGTGGCCCGGCTGGCCACACTGGTAGCAGAGGGGAACCCGACTCCCGCCCTCAGTGAGTCCCTGCTGTCGGCTAGGCGGGGGTCCGGTGCTGGCGACTGGCCCCTGTCGAGGGCCCCCAAAGGCCACTGATGGCCCTGCACAACGTGACGGCTCTCCTGCGGACGCCACGTGTCTCCGTTCTCGCCGGCCCTGTGAGAAGTCTGGCTGAAAGGGCCTCTTCCGCCCTCCGTCGGTCTCTCGCGCGGACGGGTTGGTCTCCTTGTAAGTCATGGCTGCCTCTACCACCCTCGAAAACGTCGGCAGCTTCAGGGGTTTGACATACCCCCGGATCGCAGGCCGGAGCCCCTCGGTGAACCTCCAAAGGCGCTCCTCCTCAGTGGCTACCGCTGTCGCTGCAAAGCGGGACAGCTCCAAGAAACGCGTGCGGTACGCGCTCACGGTCATCGTCCCTTGGCGGAGAGTGTGGAACTCCCGCCTCCTCTGGTCCTGCCACGTCTGGGGGAAGTACTGCTCGCAGAAGAGGGTGACGAACTGGTCCCACGTCGGCTCGTCCCTCTCCTGTCCCCGGACCGCCCTCCACCACCGGTGTGCCGCACTCTCCAGCTGGTACGTGGCAAAGGCCACGCGGCACTCCACCGGGGGGCGAAGGGTGTCGAAGATCTTCTCCAGCTGCTCAAGCCAGTCCTCTGCCTCGGTCGGGTCCTCATCCCCCTTGAAGGAGGGGGGCTTCAGCTTCCGGAACTGTCCGAAAAGCTCGAAGTGGTGCTGTAGGGGAGGTGCTGGTGCACCTCTAGGCGAAGGTGTCTCGTGTACAGAAGTGTCGGAGGAAGGTGGGGGCGGCAGGGGCCCATCCCCTCCCTCGTGTCCAGCGCCGCGTCCGTCGCGTGGCCCCACAGAGGACTCCCCCTCTGCAACCCCAGGAGGAGGTGCTCGGGGCGGTGGGTGGAGCTCCTCTCGTACAATATCCCGTATCAGTCTGGCGAGGTCCTGGGCCTGGATGCCAGGGAGTGGTGGCTGGTCCACTGAGACGTCAACGACAGCACGTCCACCTCGCCGACCTCGCCCTCGGCCGCGCCCGCGGCCAGTCTCGCCAGTCCCACGACGAGGCATCTCCTGCAAGGAGACGCGAAACAAAACGGAAACGTCAAAACAGACGGTACCTAACAACACTTCTAAGAGCTCAAGTCAAGAGATATGTTGTGGTGGCTACTCTAGCTATAAACATGTGAATTGGTTATTTTCCAGTCAGTTGATTCACTTCTCGGGACGACCTTGCTCTGATACCATCTTGTAACGACCCGGTTCCCGAGTCCCTACGAGACACGAGAACCGGACCGACTCGACTAATCCCAAGACCCAGTCGTCCAACGAGGAAGTAACCAAAAGACAGTAAAATAAACCACATTCAGCATGAATATAACTAACAGTAAGAAAGTACAGGAGTAAGGAAAGAAACTACTACAGTAGGCACCACCACAACAGTAAAACAACATTTATCATATAACAAAAACTGCAGGTAAAGAAGGTACAGCGGAAACAAAACTACTCACTAGAACAGAAACAAAAGAAAGTACAAAGCTGTGGTAACTCTACTGGACCCTACTCGGCCCAGCGTCCTCTGCAGCCGCCGACCCTGGCTGCTCAACACCTGGTCCTGAAAAAGGTAACGAGTGTAACACGTCAGCAAAACGCTGAGTAGAGTGGCAAACTAACTAAAGGCAACAGTAGAGTGTACAGTAGCTGTTATGTTCTATTACTTCCTTTTATTTACATCTTTCAATTTTTCTCACTATTTCATTTACTTCTCAGATCCTTTACTTGATCTCGGATGTCCTCGTGGGACGATCTTGATTGCAGTCTTTTCCAAAAGTAGAAGTAGCACGTGGTGCTCTCCTGGCCGGAAGAGTCCCCCGTGGTGATCCTACCCTCAGTCAACCACCCCAAGGTCACTGACAGACGTAACGGTGACTACGGCACGCGCGATAGACGCACAGGTAGCTAGCCCGTACTGGCACGCGGTCAGTCGTTTCCGTTAACGGGTGCGCCCAAAGCACAGCACGGAACCAGGGCAGAGCCCTCTCAGTAACAGGGGTCCAACCCCTCCACAGTAACCAAACCGGGGCCTTGCCCCTCCACAGTCCGCGCACCCTCGCCTGACTACCCTGGTTTGCCCTAGTGGGCCTAACAAGTCGGTGAAGGAGGCTAGCAGAACCCCGGGGCCCGTGGGGTAGCTAGTACTCTCCTAACACTACTAGCTCTCCTCGGTACTACGTACACGAGGGCCAACAAGTCGGTACAGAGCGGCCAAGCCTAACCCCGGGTCCCTGGGGCGGCTGGCCCCACTCTGCACTAAAACAGGTACAGGTACTTCCCTTGGTACTGCGTACCCAAGAGACAGTACAAACTACATCTCAGTTCCATTCCTTTTCTTTTCCAGGAGTTCCACTCCTAATTCCCCGTAGGGTTCCAGCCCTTTATCTCAGAACATCATATGTTTCACTTTCCGGATTCACGTTCTCAATTTCCATGGTCTCAAACATGTTTCTTTGTTCATAACAGGCAGCTGTTAATTAAATTTACAGGCAGCTTTATATATTCCTTTCCATTTTTCCAAGACTGCAGTAATGTACATTCCACTAGTTTTTCCATCCTAGGATTCATGCCATATCCTAGGATCTATCATACAATCTAGTTTTCCGGCCCTAGGATTCATGCAACACCTAGGAGCTATCATTCCATATATTTCTCATTCCTAGGATTCATGCAATGTCCTAGGTTCTAGTTATGGTTCCATACTTTAACAGATTTTATTAATACTTAAAACCACTCTACCAAGTACAACGGAAGTAATGGGGGCGTGGTCGGGAATCCCGCGCGCCTCCGCGACTCTCAAGACTGCAACCGAACGAGGTCCTATCACAAGGATCAAACACAAGGAGAGTCTCAAAACAGTGTATAGCTACTGTAGGCGGGTAGAGGAATAAATTCTGAAACGAACGCAACTCGAATCGTGGAAAACGGAGCCCAAACGGGCCCTAAACGGGTCGAGAAAGACAATACTGTGCAAAATCAGACGTCTGGAACTCCTTCCAGACGTCTTAAACGGTGGATCAGAGAATTACCTGTTCGGCTTGGTTCCCCGGACGTCCAGAAGTCTGTGGGGACGTCTCTCCTAGATCCCAGACGTCCGATGGTCTCTCCGGACGTCTGGAGGTCACTCCCGCCGTCTGGTACAACTTCCAGACGTCTGATTCGCAAAGGATGACGAATCCGAACACCTGCGCACAGCCAACCCTCCTCCCTCAGTACGGTCAGTCGACAAAAAGAAGGAGAAAGCGGAAACTCACCTTTCAGACGTCTGTATGATCTCACAGACGTCGACCTTGCCGTCTGGATATCAATCCAGACGTCTGATTCTGGAAATTTTTCCAGAACCAGAACCTTGCTCGGCCTCCGCTCGCGACGCCGCCCGCGTCGCACCTCGCGCGTCCGCTGCTCCGCCCGCAGCAGGTCCCTCTCCGCGACGCTCTGCGCCCCCTGCGCCCTCGCGTCCGCTCGCTCTCGCGCACAGGTAGGAGAGAAGGAGGAGGATGGTGGAGACGGGAGGGGAGGCGCGCCCCCCCCTTTTAACGCCGCGCGGAGAGGAGAGAGAGACGGTCGCAGTCGCCTGCAGCCGCAGAGAAAGATGCAGGATCGCAGGTCTACGCGCACAGGCGCGCAGACGAATATCCCGTGCGAGCATAACTGTTCGCCAGACGTCTGTAAACTATACCGGACGTCTTGTCAGACGTCCGGATGTGATCCCAGACGTCTTTACAGACGTCTGGGCCACCTCCCAGACGTCTTAAAAGACGTCTGGGGCACGCGCTCGTTACAGTCCAACTTTTTGGACTTGGGTTACATCCTCATAAACCGCAGGCTTGACCCCACTTGCATAATGATCTTCGGTTCTAAGTAATTTTCATCTAGAACCTTAGAACCACTCGACCCTGGGGCATGGGTCTGCATCACAATCTCGTCCATATCTGTGGACATCTTCTCCTTATGGGTCATAAAATCGATTTTCTTATTTTGATCTTGACTCACACCTGTGAATTCTTGATTTTTTCTTTGTTTTTGTAGTGTGCCTAGATGAAGGCAGTAAACTTAGCACATATATAATCTATTTTCATCTCGGAGCTGACTTATTAATCACGAAATTCATGTGCTTTCATTTCGGGTGGATATATTCATCTCTGAATCATTTTGTTAGCTCCATAGATTCTTTTTATTATTTTCTCTTTATTTATAAAGAAAAAATTAAATTAGGAAAAGAGAACTTGGGCATTAGAGCTTTTCAACTTTAGGGAACGATACGATAGGACCTGAACACTTAGACCCTTCAGATCTTTGAGCTTAATCTGCCCGGGTGTCCACTAAAATGTGGACTTGTTTCTCAAGTCCTTGCCATTCGTAAATTCATTTCTAATTGATTAAATAAGTTGGGGTAATAAGTACATGACTTATCAACCCACCCTCTGATTTGGGGGGACTTATAATCTAAGCATCTACACACTATTTGCACTGACTCACCTTTCGGTGATTTTAACGAAAATTGGGTGGCTAATGAACCTTCTAGGGTGGTTTGGTGGGCAAGTTGTCGTGGGTAATAGCCCATTGACCGGTTGTTCAGAGCCCAACCACATGACCATTCTCTTTCTGCTACCATTAGGTAAATCTTAGATCAGGAAACACAACAACTTAAAAGAATAATAATAATAGAAAAATATCCAAAAGAAAAAAAAGAGAAATAGAAAAGAAGAAAAAATAAATAAGTCACACTTCACTGCACGCATATGGTTAGCAAGTTACTGTAGGTAACAACCTATTGGCTGGTTGTCCAGAACCCAACTTATGAAATGCACAATTAATTCCAAACACTTAGAAAGAAGCAGGGAAGTAGAATAAGTTGGAGAAATATATACTGGGTTCGACCTTGTGTTGATCCCATAAAAATAAAAAGTAGGGAGAAAGTTACCAGTTGGATAGATATACCTTTAGGCATAATTTCTTTTTAAGGTCACTTAGGGGCGTAGAAACCTGAAGTCCATTCTGATTGCCGATCAGTGAGTCTATCACAGTCACAGAAAGATGATTAGTCCGTAGAGTTCCTTTTGAGTCTTAGGTGGATTATGTAGCCGTAAAAAGCTGCCCCGAAACTCTAAACTTAAAAATCCAAAAAAATTAGAAAAAAAAGAAATAGAAAGAAAAAAATGTATTTGCTTTTGAATAAGCGAGGGCTTGAGCGGTTTACACTTTGGTAGATACTCGGGCGCTGTTGAGTCTCTGTAGTTCAAGTCTTTAGTAGAAATTTCTTAGTGTTGAAAAAAAAATATTGCCCAAGTAATTTGATCCTATTTCTTTTATAAATAGCATATAGTTATGCTAAGGACTAGCAAAAGATAGGCATGGGGGAGTGATGTAGACACATCTATGTCACATAAACTGTTTATTTATGCATGCTCTTAAGCGTATAATTACATTCAACATTATAAATATTACATAGCATGCATCATTCTACATTTAGACTAGTTTATACAAAATATAGGTTAATTTCCCTTTCTTGTGGCTAGGGGATATGGCAATATCATTTCGGGCCCTTAGATTGAAGATCCAACCATACGGATCTGATCAGGGTGACAATTGGAGTCTAACACCTCTGAGATCGCCCCGATCGGACCTCCGTAGCATTAGATGCAGCCCGAGGAAAAATCAGAGGTCAAGGGACAAGGTGGTGCAAATCTGTACCTTAGATGACAAATCCAACCGTATGGACGGATTCGGATTGACGATCGTAGCCCAATCCGTGGCACCATTTACAAGCATTGGAAAATGGATGACCTAGATGGCACCATGTGGCACCATCCAAGCCGCCTACGGTCACCACAGCTTCCTCCATCAACGTCAGCTCAACCTCCACCGTCAAATCATCATCCAATGGTGGAGAGCGTTCGCAGGTAAATTCAAGATGTCGACCATCCGCACTCACAGCGTGGTGGTCAAGCACCTCATCGTGAGGGGAAGGTCAAGCCTTAGAGCCTCCGCCCGCCTCAAAGCAAGCAGCGTGGGTGCAAGCACTCAATTGGACCATGTGATGTGCATCGAGAGGTGAGGATCTGACCACATGGCATGATGAGCATCATTCGTCGACACATGCGTGATGATGCCCCAATGGACGTGCACCCTCCAGCAATGGGTGGTGAGGTCTGTTTTAAGCCATTTGATCGAAAGATCAGACGGCTGATAGTGGCACGGTGCTTGGTCTACATGCATTATCAGATGAAGAGAAAGAGGTGCAGACGTGGTGTAACGTGGAGCGTGGGATCATGATCGCATGGTCCTTATTCAACATGCTCCTTCAGCAACACTTATGTATGGTGACGCTTATAAACGTCACTAAAGGCCCTGAATTAATTTTAGCCTTGGAAAAGACACTTTTTTCTATGCCTATAAAAAGGCCCTACACCCTCCACTTCTTCATCCCTTCTCTTCTCCTCTCACCTCCTCCAAAGCTCTACGAGTTGGTCCCATACCTAGGATGCTCCACTAGAGTCATAAAGATAACTTTTCCATCTTCTCATCCTTGTTCATGGAGCGCTCGCAGTTGTCCTCTCATCACCATTCGAGAAGCGGATCCCACTGCGATGTTGCCTTGTTTCGTCCTCTATCTCCAACTCGGTTCTCCCTCATCCAACATCTCACCACACTCGCCCGGGTACTCCGTCAACGTGACTCGTCCTTTAAGTAACCGTCGAGGAGGATTTTCTCATCCGTTTCTTTTTATCGCTTTCTAGTGTAGATTTTCAACATTCTAGTTGCAACAAGTAGATGTAATGGACATGATTCTATAGTTATAAGATAATTGTTCATTCACTCCCTTCTATTGTTCATTCTTTGTATTATTCTATCCCTTTCTTCTATTATTTATTATTTAAGTACAATAGCTAGTGTAGATTTAATTCGGCCAGCTAATCTACTTTGTAAAAATAATTCCAAATGCAATTTTTAATCAAACGTTTGCCTCTTTATGTTCAACCTAGGACTCACCAGAGTTTCGGTAAAAAATTTATCTGGTAGCAGACTTTTACACAACTACAACGACGAGTTTCTAGCCAAATCTTTTAGCGTACAAAATCTCACTCATCAGGACGTTTCCCTTTAACTTTTCCCTTGGACAAGTGTTGAACGTTTACGAATAGCTATGATAACGTGTTTGGTTTTGGAAAACCTGTCGTTGTAGTTCAAAAGCGAAGAATTCGTGTTCAACAAATAAAATTTATACCGAAAAGAGTTCCGGGTCGAACACAGGGAGGCTATGTTGATCTATATTCGCAATTATATTTTTTTTAGGATTTTTGATAAGTAAGGCGATATAATTACAATGGAGCTATCAGACTAAAAGAGAGAGAGAGAGAAAGAGAACATGCATTCAATGTTTCAACTATTTATACAATCAAACTAAATAAAAGTTACACTAGATAGCGGGAAATCAATTACACTATAAAGCAGGAAAATTCTACACTAGAAAAGCTGTAAATAAGAATGGGAGAGAGAAGTTATCCTCCTTGACGATTGCTTGGAGGACGAGCCAGGCGGGACGACGCCTGGACGAAGGAGAAGGAAGCAGGACAAAGGAGGAAGAAGCAGAAGAATGGGAACGGAGCAGCACGCCGTCGTCGTCGCGGGATCCACTTCCGAAGGGGAACGAAAATTGGACTTTATCTCGCGAGAAGCATCCCAGGTGTGGGACAAGCTTCTCTTGAGCTTTGGAGGGGTAGAGAGGAGAACGAAGGGATGAAAATTTCGTATGGAGGGGGTCTCCTTTTATAGTTGCAAGGAGTGGGGGCAAAATGGACATTACAACTTCAAAACAATAATAAGGGGTCTTTAGTGACGGATAAATCCGTCACTAAAGCCCCGACGTGGGCGTAGCTTCCACTCCCACGCGCGCCGCTTCAGCTGCCCGCGTGGTCAACGCCATCGCACGCACGCTGAGTCTCAGCCATCCAATTGCGAGATCGGACGGCTTAAAACGCATCTTCGCCCGCTACGCTGCGCGCCCACCCGCGTGCGATCGCGCGTCCACTCTGCACGTCCAATTACGCGTCGGCGCTATTGGGCGCGTGCAGCCGTTCGATCGCAATCTGACGCTCCACGCGCCGCTCGCTTGAGCCTGATTTGAGGCTCGCGGGACTCGATCCCGCGACCTCTGCTTCGCCCGTCGCTTCATCTCCACTGCGCTACGCAGATGAAATGGTCGTGCGGACAAATCAGCCAGCCGCATCCACAGCCTTTGGATCTTGATCGAACGATGGAGAATCGACACGCTGATTGAAGAAGAAGAGGTGCGGCGGTGCTGGAGGCCGTTTGGGCGGCTGAGATGGCACCACGTGGCGCCATCTTGGCTGTCCATCTTCTGGAAGTTGTGGATGGTGCCACGGATTCGGATTGACTCGATTTTTGTGTCGTTGAGCTACGATCGTCGATCCGAATTCATCTGTGCGGTCGGATTTGTCATCTGAAGTGCGGATTTTCACCATCGTGGCCCTTGATCTTCTAGGATTCCCTGGTCACTATCTGATGCTACGGATGTCTGATTAGGGTGATCTTGGAGTCGTTGAACTCCAATCGTCGCCCTGATCACATCCATACGGTTGGATATTTGATCCGAGGTCCCGATTAAATGATTGCCCTGTCCAAGCACATAAAAGGAGATAATTAACCTCCATTTTATTCAAACTACTCTAAATGCAATATGATGCATGTTATGCAATATTTATATCATGAAATGCAATCCTATGCTTAAGAACATGCAAAAATAGATATTTTAAGTAGTGTAAATGTGTTTACATCATACCCCCATGCCTATCTTTTGCTAGTCCCTAGCAAAAACTATATGCTATTTATAAAAGAATTAGGTTGGATTATTTGGACTTGAGTTATTTTCAATCATTAAGAAATTGTCTACTTAGGAACTGAACTTTCAAAGACACAACAGTGCCTAGGTATCAGCCAAAATGCAGACCGCCTCAAGCCCTCGCCTTATTAAAAGAAAAATTTCTTTTTCTCTTTTTCTCTTTTCTAATTTTTTTTTTTGGATTTTCAAATTTTAGGGTTTAAGAGTGGCTTTCTACAGCCATTCAACTCACCCAAGATTTGATGAGAACCCTAAGCTTTAAGCATCTTATTGTGATTATGATAGACTCGTTGACCGGCAGTTAGAACGGACTTCGGATTTCTACACCTCTAGGTGACCTAACAAGAATTCTGCCTAAAGGTGTATCTTTACAACAGGTAGCTTTCTCCCTACTTTTATTTTTTTTACGGGGTCAACACAAGGGTGAATCCAGTGTATATCTCCCCAGTTTATTCTACTTCTCCTCTTCTTCCTAAGTGTTTTGGGAATTTTTAGTGCATTTTCTGAGCTGGGTTCTGGACAACCAGTCGATGAGTTGTTACCACCGACAACTTGCCAGCCATACTCGTGCGGCAAAGTATGGCTTATTTCTTTTTGTTCTTTTCTCCTTTTCTTTTTGATTTTTTTTTTTTTTAAGTAGGTGGCTTCCCTGGTCTAAGTTTTACCTAAAGGCAGCAAACAGAGAAAGGTCCAGTGACTGGGCTCTGGACAACCTACCTATGGGTTATTACCCACAATAACTTGCCAGCCATATCACCCTAGAAGGTTCATTAGCTACCCAATTTCCGTTAGTATCGTCGAACAACAAGTTAGTGCAAAGAAAGTGTGTAAATGCTTAAGACTCAAAATTCCCTCAAATCAGAGGGTGGGTTAATAAGTTGTGTACTTATCACCCAAACTTATTTATTCCAATTATAATAGAATTAAGATGGCGAGGACTCGAAAGACAAATCCACATTTTAGTGGATACACGGGCTGATTAAGTCCAAAGACCTGAAGGGTCTTTGTGTTCAGATCTTAATGTAGTATTTTCTAAGATTGAAAATTTTCTTAAACCTAAATTCTCTTTCCTAATTTCAAAATTTTTTTTTAAATAAAACAAATCTACGGAGCTGACGAATGAATTCAGAGATGAATATCCACCCCCCCATGCCTATCTAATGCAATGTCCTCATTGTATTAAAAAGACATAAAACAGAGTGGAAAAACGAAGAAAGCACCTGAATTGCGTGAATGTCAGGTCCGCTCCGAGATGAAAATTAAGAAAAACTGTATATATGCTGAATTTAGTGCCTTCAGCTAGGCAACTATACAAAGAAAAGAAATGAAGAATTGACAAGTGCAAGTCAGAATTAAAATAAACAGAAGAATCCTCTGACCTGTCAACAGAGGTCCACAGATGTGGACCAGATTGTGGTGCAGACCCACACCCCATAATCGAAAATATCTTAGGTTCTGGATAAAAATTACCCAAAACCTAAAATCAGAATGCTAGCGGGGTCGGGCCTGCGATTTATGAGGATGCAACCCAAGACCAAAAAGTCGGGTTACAGAGAATTGAAGCTCAAAAGGATAATCATTGAATGTGTTCTTGAGTTTGACATCCTCGAAACAAATGTCGTAAGGGTTCTGATTTGAGGGTTTCAGCTTAAAAGGAACCCTTCGACTCAATCTTCCATTTCCTCCAAAATTAACTTCCCAAATCAGAACTTCCCAGCTCCTATCCTCCTCATTCAGCATATCAAATTCCAGGACCTCTTATATATTTATCACCCCGTCTGAAATCTCCAAGTCTAAATGATGTGGCAGAATTAAAATTGACTTAGGTCTAATTATCTCAGAATTAGAATCATCAATAAGCTCAACAGGGTGTAACTGATAATTAGGGCATTGAATTGATTCCTCCGAAAAATGCGATTCTGGATCTGTAATGTGTGCCCTAATAAGATCAGTTTCCTCAGTTATTGGGCTATTAAATGATCTATCAGATTCCTCAGGTCCAATTGTCTCACTGAAATCATGTTCAGAAAACTCGCGTGAGACTTCGCAACTTGAATCTTCACCATCAAAGAAATCAGGATCTGTATCAATGTATGTCCCAAAATCAGTTGTCACTTTCTGTTCCAAGGAGACATACGTTTCCTCATAACCCAGCTTAGGAATCTAAGGTGAAGAAATCATATCATCCTTAATTGGTTATTTTAATTCAATCTGGTCAGCCTCGTAACACGTGTCCCCCCCAACAGGTGCCTGAGCGGGTTCTGTCATTGGCTTTCCTAAAGAAGGTTCATCCTGGGAATTATTCCAAGATTGAATCAAAGCAACCACGAATCTCATCCTCAATTTCGCTAATTTCCCAAGTAGAAACTCACCCGAGTTCTTATCCTTAACATCTTGGAGCTAATCCAACAAAGACTTGTTTAAATCATCAATCATTTCAATCAGGGGCTCCAATCTCTCAATGCAAGGTATTGGCTGAACTTCTAAAGATTGAATGATATTCCTCAAGTTAGCGAGAACCTTATCTTGAACCTGGTTAACCTGAACCAAATGAATTGGTTCAGGGTTGGGCGGGTTTGGGCTTAATGCAGGGGAATTAACGAATTGAGATTCGTTATACCCTTCCTGATAATAGGTCATTTCAGATTGTTGAAAAGATGGTGATGACCTAAAGGTAGTGAAATCAGAGGATGGGTAAGGATCGGTGTATCCTTCTTGATTGTAGATCGTATTAGGTTGTGCATGAAAGGAAGATGATCTATAATTGATGTAGCTCTGAGAAGGATAGAAATCAGAATCAAAGTGTTCAGGGTTGGACCCTAAACACGGGGGTCTGGAATTGTATCCCCAATCCGAATTATCCCAACTGACTGATGGTTGATTACAATATGAGTTGGGATAATCGTCATGTTGAGGATAATTCGCAACAGGAGGGAAAGAGCAGGAATGCGTGAAATATGTAGAAGGATTCATGAGACACAGGAGGAAGAAAGGTACCCTGCAATACAAACAATCAAACCTGTCCTTAAATGGGTTAGCCTACAGACCTACAGACTCCCAAAACCCATCTTGAGATAAAGGAACGATTTGATCTACTTCTGTCTGTTTAATCCAACCAGTTAGAAGGAGGGACTGGGGAGAAGGTTCTTCCTTCGGCTTGCGCCTCCGGTTCCTAGTGTATCCTCCAGCCATGATCGTTTGACTCTACTCCCCTAGCTAGACATCAGATTGAACAGTAGAAATAGACTAATCGAAAATAATCTCATTCTGAGTTCTGAAGAGCGAGTTCAATCCTTAGGGCCAACGTCTACTCTATTTTATTTAGGGCTAGGTTTGAATGTGCTTTGGAATGTGATGGGCCCTTTAAATGGGTTGTGCCCTTAATGATTGATTGATTTGTGTGTGCGTGCACAACCAGTGGTTTTCAAGCAAGATTATTTTTGATGTGGTGAATTTTAAGGTTCAAATCTTGCTTAGTAGCTTTTAGGATTGAACTTTAGGTGTTTTCAAACAAGTTTCATTGGCACACCAGGTTTTGCAAGCACAAGTGAAGATGTTTTCCTTTAAAGTTTAAAAAGAATGTGGAGTGCCTGGTAAATCCCTAAGAGTTGAACCTAATTGGCAGCTACTTGATGAGTTGATTTTAATTGAAGTGGTGCAGCCCAAACAACTCAAACAACTGGCCACAAATGCACCACTAATTTAGGCACACAAAGATGGTTAACCTAGAATGATTTCTACTCTTTTATGTGTTGCTTTATGTGTATCGGTTCCACAGATCAGAACCCGGTTGAGTAGAAACAAATCAATTAGGTTAAGTGTCTTTGAATGTGGGTGTACGTTGTATGTTTGTTGAAAATTGCCCCACAGAATTATCTTTTTATTTATTTTTATATAAATGAAGGTGGAATGAATGTGAGTGAGAATCCAAACAATCAAACTATTCCTAGGATTTATGGAAACACCTAGGTTAATTGGGATTTTGATTTAATGTGGCGAATGAAATCTATGGAGGGGGTAAGAATGGGGGAGCACTTACAGTTGTCTTCAACTGCACTTTACTCCAGTTTACCGCTTGTTGGTTCCTTGATGGAGGTCTCTGCAAAACAATAGACACAAGAGAAAGCTAGTTAGAAAATAACATAAAGTGCAAGAAATGCGAAGAAAAGATCGGAAATCGTTGCCTCCCTGGCAACGGCGCCAAAATGTTGAACGTTTACGAATAGCTACGCTAACGTGTTCGATTTTGGAAAACCTGTCGTTGTAGTTTGAAAGCGAAGAATTCGTGTTCAACAAATAAAATTTATACCGAAAAGAGTTCCGAGTCGAACACAGGGAGGCTACGTTGATCTATATTCGCAATTATATTTTTTTTAGGATTTTTGATAAGTAAGGCGATATAATTACAATGGAGCTATCAGACTAAGAGAGAGAGAGAGAGAGAGAGAGAGAGAGAGAAAGAGAACATGCATTCAATGTTTCAACTGTTTATGCAATCAAACTAAATAAAAGTTACACTAAAAAGCGGGAAATCAATTACACTATAAAGCAGGAAAATTCTACACTAGAAAAGCTGTAAATAAGAATGGGAGAGAGAAGTTATCCTCCTCGATGATTGCTTGGAGGACGAGCCGGACGGGACGACGCCTGGATAAAGGAGAAGGAAGCAGGATGAAGGAGGACGAAGCAGAAGAACGGGAACGAAGCAGCACGCCGTTGTCGTCGGGGGATCCACTTCCGAAGGGGAACGAAAATTGGACTTTATCTCGCGAGAAGCATCCCAGGTGTGGGACAAGCTTCTCTTGAGCTTTGGAGGGGTAGAGAGGAGAACGAAGGGATGAAAATTTCGTATGGAGGGGGTCTCCTTTTATAGTTGCAAGGAGTGGGGGCAAAATGGACATTACAACTTCAAAACAATAATGAGGGGTCTTTAGTGACGGATAAATCCGTCACTAAAGCCCCGACGTGGGCGCAGCTTCCGCACCCACGCGCGCCGCTTCAGCTGCCCGCACGCTCAACTCCATCGCACGCATGCTGAGTCTCAGCTGTCCGATCGCGAGATCGGACGACTTAAAACGCATCTTCGCCTGCTACGCTGCGCGCCCACCCGCGTGCGATCGCGCATCCACTCTACGCGTCCAATCGCGCATCGGCGCTATTGGGCGCACGCAGCCGTTGGATCGCAATCTGACGGTCCACGCGCCGCTCGCTTGCGCCTGATTTGATGCTCGCGGGACTCGATCCCGCGACCTCTGCTTCGCCCGCCGCTTCATCTCCACTGCGCTACGCGGACGAAATGGTCGCGTGGACGAATCATCCAGCCGCATCCACAGCCGTTGGATCTTGATCCAACGGCGGAGAATCGATGCGCTGATTGAAGAAGAAGAGGTGCGGCAGTTCTGGAGGCCGTTTGGGCGGTTGAGATGGCACCACGTGGCACCATCTTGGCCGTCCATCTTCTGGAAGTTGTGGATGGTGCCGCAGATGTCGGATTGACTCGATTTTTGTGTCGTTGAGCTGCGATCGTCGATCCGAATTCATCCATGTGGTCGGATTTGTCATCTGAAGTGTGGATTTTCACCATCCTGGCCCTTGATCTTCTAGGGTTCCCCAGTCACTATCTGATGCTACGGATGTCTGATTAGGGTGATCTTGGAGTCGTTGAATTCCAATCGTCGCCCTGATCACATCCATACAGTTGGATCTTTGATCCGAGGCCCTGATTAAATGTTTTCCCTGTCCAAGCACATAAAAGGAGACAATTAACCTCCATTTTATTCAAACTACTCTAAATGCAAAATAATGCATGTTATGCAATATTTATATCATAAAATGCAATCCTATGCTTAAGAACATGCAAACATAGACATTTTAAGTAGTGTAAATGTGTTTACATCAACAAGGTACGAATATCCTTCTTGATTTGAGAAACGCCATGACGTACTTCAGGAAAATCATGAGCAAATTGGTGATGAACATTCACAAAGTAGTTGTATGCCTCGTTCTGAAGGTGCATGCTCTTAATAGAACTAGCCAAGTAATTTATTTCGAAGATGGTGTCCTACAAGGTGTAGTTGTCATAGTTCGTGGGGGTGTGTGGATGTGTCTCAACCCACTCCCAAGGTTGGGGATGTGGGATTTCCTCCGAATAATAGTCATATAGGTAGGATGGCTCATGAGAGCTCCCACCTACCTCTCCTTGATCATCCTCATCCATGTCACCATCGACGTCGTCATCATCCTCCTCCTCCTCCTCATCATCATCCATGATATGGATTTTCCTTGCCATGGTGACATTGAAGCAATCATGCTTCTAGATCTTGATGCATTGAAGGGACTCAAGGTGGACACCATAATGCAAAGCAATGCGTGCTATGATGTTGAAGAAGGGTAGGAAATTGACCTGTTCTTTGATCATCTCATCGAGGACAATCTTAGTCCAATAAAGTTGTTTCTTGGTGAGTACAACATAGGTGATAAAGGCTAAGTCAGAAAAGATGTGATTAAACCTGCTTTATTGCCTTTTAGGAAAGAGACTATAGTAAAGAATCCTAGCAATCAACTTTGGGAGAGGATACATAGTGTTAGGTGCCAAGCAGTTGTTACCTGCAATAACACTTTCTACAGGTCCTAAGTCCCTTAAGATGCCATGGTAACCAAATTCATGGGAGATAGATTGAATGGTAGATCTAGAGTGAGGGACCCCAAAAATCCCTGAAATTTTAATAGAGCCAAGCATAATACTTTTGCCAAAAAGATTGGCCTTAAGAATTTTTCCAGAAGAGAGATGGTTAGACCAGGTCATATTGGCATACCAAATTTTTGTCAAAAAGGGGTAGTAACTATACTTATATGCATATACATATATATATATATATATACTTATATCTATATATATAGTAGTATTTATATAACTAAGTATTAGTATATATATATATTTATACATATATCTATACATATATTAGTACTTAAATAAATATGTATTAGTCTATACACACACACACACACACACACACACACACATATATATATATACATATATATACTTATATATATACATATGTACTTATACATACATATATACATTTATATCTATATAACTATATATATATACATATATCTATCTATACATATACTTATATATATATATACCTATATATATATACATATACATATATACATATATAGCTACATACATATATATATACATGTATATATACCTATATATTTATAACCATATATACATATAGATATATTTACATATATACATACATATATATATTTTCACATTACTTACCATATGTGGTATCGCGGGAATATCTACACCAGTTGCTGATATTCCCCGATACATGTGTACAAAAAGCATGTTTGCATTCATCTTCCACCATCCATCCTACACTTTACACGCAGCACTTTGTCCTGTTGGTTGCATCTCTCTAGACGACGACCGACTCGACACCGTGCTACACTCCATCTTCGCCTCCACCCCAACCCCTTTATACATATATAGTATATACATATATATATATCTATACTGTATTTATTTCTATTTCTCTAGCATGCCCATAAAAAGATAAAAAATATATATAAAAGAGAAAAGATAATCCTTGACTTGCAGGTACTCCATCTTGCGAATAGCAAGACCCATTTTGGAACCCTGATTTGGCTCAAAGTCAAGAACCTAATTTTGAGGGTGTGCATCAAGGACAAAGATTACCAGAAAAAAATCTAAATAGAAAAAATACCAAAAACACAATAAACAAATGGAAGAGATTTGTTGTAGGAAAGGCGTAGAAACTTGACTTGTACCCCACTTCCCTGAGTTCGACCCTGGGCCTAAAAGTGACTAAGATAAAATTAAGTAGGCCAGGTTAAAAATTTTGTAAAGAGATGGTTAGGTCCAATTTAGGTTAACCACTATACACACTTCAATGATAAAATCACCATATTAACAACCTATTCGGATCTGACACCAAGTTACTGTTAGATGATGCTGGTGCACAACTGCCCTGACGGAGTACTTTGCTGGGTATTCCCATCCTATCTATCTGGTATGGCCATGAATGGTTCAATGAACTACCGGACGGATAGATCACGTACTTCCAAGAACTGGCAGACAAGTTCTACCAGTACTTTGTCGGGCAACAGAGGGTTAAAGACAATCCTGAGAGGCTGTCGCAGATTCGGCAATGAAAGAATAAATCTTTCCAGTCTTACTTGGATTGATTTAAGGTCCAGTACTTCAAATGTAAGCGGCCTCACGATGTTATTGTCATCCAATACTTCAAGCCAGGACTCCTAACTCAACGGTTTTGGTATGACATTGACGATTTCCCACCTAGTGATATGGTGAGGCCCTCTCTCAGGTAATCAGAGAGAAAAAGAGAGATTGTATTTTCACTTCTTACTAGTAAATAGTTGGGAGCATCCTCTCCCCCTAGACGTACACCCTTCATGGTGGAACTGTGTTACCAACTCTCTTATCTCATTGCAATTGCTTGTTTTTGAATCATTGAGTTGGATCCTTCAGTCACTTAGGAGGTCCGATCAGTATAGTTCATAAAATGACGGCCCCATATTCCCCACAATCTAATGGGATAGTAGAGCAAAAGGATAGGACCCTAATTGGTATGCTCAATGCTCTTTTGCAAAACTTAGGACTACCACTTACATGTAGGGGGAAGCTTTGAATAGGACATGCCATATTCTAGATAGAGTTCCCCTCAAGAATAAGGAAAGTAGTCTATTTGAGATTTGGAGACTATTTCTTGAGGGGTTTGAGATTTGGAGATTTGGAGGAAACCAAGTCTAAAATACCTCAAAGTGTGGGGTTGCCTTGCAAAGGTGGTTGTTCCTGAACACAAGAGGATTTAGAAACTTGGACGTAAGACAATTGACACGGTCTTTCTACATTACGATGACAAGAGTTATGCCTATAAATTTCTAGTTATAAAATCTAGGATTTCAAGCATAAATGTTAGCATTATTGTTGAGCTTCGTGATGCTATATGTTTTAAGGATGTCTTTCCTATAAAGACAGGATTAAATGTGACTTCAGATAATCTAGCCATCACATTTGATTCTATTCCTGATCAAGTTAAAAGGATGTCTAATGTGGGGGCTAGTTCTTCCCATTATGAACCCAATGAAGTAGAACCTAGGAGAAGTAAACGACTAAGAATTGTTAAGGATTTGAAAAGTGATTTTATTACTTACCAATCGAGGGTAACCAATAATGTTTGAATGAAACATACTTGTAATCAAAATCAAGCTATAAATGAAAAGGGGAAATGTAAACGAACCTTCATTGCAGCACGCGTTGTAAAAAGGACACGTTCACCTGCTTCCCTAAAATCATGGGCTTCGTGGGCCTTACACTACTGCTCTCTACCATACTGATTTTTGTATTTGAATCAAATATTGCAGGTGATTCTTTCACTTGAACTAAATATCATCGGTAATTTTTGAAGTATTACCGTGACTTTTAATTCCAAAATCAAATATCACTGGTGAGTTTTGCATTTGAATCAAATATCACTGGTGATTTTTAGCTATCGGTAAAAATCACTAATGACATTTGAATGCATCAGTACATACCATTGGTGAGTCTCACACAGATTTTGAATGCACCTATGCATTTTATTGGTAGTCCCACCCAAATGCATTCCCACAGGTGTAAGGAGGATGCGTGACGTGATCCCTACTTTTATGATATAAATACATAATTTTTTTTCCTTTGGACATCCAAATGTAAATAGTTGAATATCCATATCAAAGTTAACAAATGGCACTGCAACGAAATAAAGTTTCAACGAGTGATAAATTTTGTTTCAAAGATTAAAAATAAGTGGGTGATAGGTTGAGCGTCAGTGTCCCTAAAAAAAAATTAAACCAATTCAAGAGACAGATAAATCGTTGCAAAAATTTGTTTTCTTTTTTTCTTTTCCTTCTATGTAATGAACTCATTTGTTCCCCTCCCCTCACCTAAATAATTTTATTTGCAGCCTTCAGAGCGCATGCGCCCAAGAAAATTTAGCTCCTGCTCGAAACCACGATATCAACGCTGTTCATCTCCTCCAAACCCTCTCTCGCGTGCTAGTTACTCCAATGCAGTCCTCTATTCGGAAGTTCTTCCACGCCTCTCTCTTGCAACGTCCTCCCACGCCGCCGGGCCTCTCTCACGAGCTCCTCTGACGCCGCTGCGCCTCTGTCTCCCGAGCTCCTTCGACGTTACCGTGCCCCTCTCTCGCTAGGTCCTCCGATGCCGCCGCCTCTATCCCGCCAACACTCCATCACTGGCGCCAATCAAACTCACCCCCACAGCACCGGAGATATTCCGCTCGACTCGGTCGGCTGCAGCATTATTTGACGCATTGTAAGGTCCTTCGTGAATACCTTTAACAATTTCTTTTGACATCTTTCATGATCTGATTACTTGTAATAATTATTAAATATCTTTAATAATTTTATATTAGTACATGGATGATGTCAGTAGAGATACTGTTGTTCTTTTTTTCTTATTTCATCGACTGTTACCATAATGTAATGCAGAGGTGTAATCCAAACAACTTGAAAAATAAATGAAAATTACCTTATAGCAAATAACTTCTTTTCACTTTCTAATTTTGTTAAAGATATTGTGAATTTGGTTATCAATGAAAATTATGATAGAGAGATACAGAAATATTCTTGGATGTATTCCGAACATCAAAATGGAAAAAGAAAGTGTTCAAAGCAAATCTAATTTGAGGGAAATGAAAAACTTATCCAATTGTCATCCTACACAAACTAGAAGCCCATGATCTAAGGATAGGGGCTCTATTCTTTAATTAGCTCCATGAGAAGAAAGTTCAATAAAATGGTTTAATACATTCTTGTTTATGAATATCAATTTTACAAATAAGATTAGATTTATTGCAGAAACTGTGGAAGAAACCAAGTCAGTTAATTGCAGCAATTTTTCCATGCAATGTGAATGTCTTTGTCCATATGAAGTGGTTCGACCATGGTGGATCAAAAATTTGCCTTGCTAATTCTTATGAGATTCAATTATATGGGAGAACAAAAATTTCAGGTGAGGATGCAAAGCAAAATATCAGGTTCATATGGCACACTAATGCCATTTGGCCTAAAGGTGCCCACCTTAGATTTATTTCCTGTGACTTTTTAAGCAATGGCTTGTGAGGTGGTTGAATGGTTGATTTTCACTTTGAAATAATTTTCGCACAAGGAAATATGTCATCGAAGTAGAAATTAAGCGGTGGAAAATCAATCGTCAACAATTAAAATAAAAATCACTCACAGGAAAGCAGGTCGTCTCCATAGGGAGGCACGTGCCCGTTAAAACTTGCACAAGTTACAAATAATTGTTTATTGATAATCTAGCCAAAACTTTAGTCGAAATCAGCGTTAGATTAGGACAACCACGTCTAGATATGCTCAAATCGTATTTGCAAGAAAAGATGTGGGTGTTCTCCAAATTCTACCACATTTAATATTAAATATATAGAAATGGCAGTTGTTGTAAATTCTAATAGAACCTAAAATAGGGGAAAAGTTTCCCTCGCTCGTGCGCACAGAGGGGGGAATGGTCGGAGGTGCGGAGCTTCATGGAGGTCGCCAGTGGTGAGCCCTACGTGTGGGTGGTAGCAATGTGACGAACAGTGGCCGGTGGTCATCGGTTAGAGAAGAGTAGGCCACCGGTGGTGGGTGGCTTCGGGCATGTGCATGAGTCACGGTTGGCCCGTCGGAGGGTGTGGTTGAGCTCATGGTGGTGTGGTGAGTCCGATGGCATCGATGGAGCAAGGGATCAAGGTCAGAGTTGCTGACTGTGTGTGAAGGAGGCCGACGATCTTTGGGTTCTTTTCTGACGACGGAGAAGAAGAAGAAGAGGTCAAGCGCGAGGCCGTGTGTGGCCGAGGTCGGGGCTGGGGACATGTGGGGAGGTGGTGCGCGTGGTGGCGGTGGCCACAGTGGGTTGCGCTGGGCTGCTGCACGGTGGCCGTGGCGCCATTCTGTTGAGGAGGAGGCTGGCTTACTATTGTCGAAGATCAGCGCTGGTGGCATGCACAGTGAGGGTACGCGGGCGTGGCCGTGCAAGAATGGCAGATGTGGTGTTGGAGGGTCGTTAACGTCAAGGAGAGGGTGACCGGTTCTGAGATTGTTGGGTTCCTTCTTGGAGCACCGAGGTTGAAGAAGATGAAGTGGATGAGCACGAGATGTTGCGGGTGTTTAGGAGGGTAGCAGGCAGAGGAAGTGCAGTGGTTGAGCTGAGGCACGGTGGTTGTGTGGTTGCTGTCGATGAGGAGTGCAATGTCGCTAGAGGCCGTGGTGGCTGTGTGGTTGTTGTCGACGAGGAGTAGCATAGTGTCGCTAGAGGCCGCGATGGCGGGGAGGTGCATCGAGGATGGAGTTGCAGTAGTGGACGTTGTGGTGGTGTGGTGGTGAGCGCGATTGATATGTTGAGGATGATGCAGTCACGGTGGCGGTCGTGGTGTCGTGGAGGGAGGATGATAAAGAAGGAGAGGGAGTTCCTCTCGTCAAGCTGTAGGGGAGGGGGGGAGGATGATCATCTGGCCATCCTGCATATCCCTGCTATATAAAGAAGCATAGTAAAAGAAAACACAATCATAGAATGTTGGAGAGAGATTATCGGGGGGAGAGAGAGAGACAATAAGGAAGAAATGCATGGAAAAAAGAGAGTGGTGGGTATTTTGGCTTAAATAAGGAAGAAAACCTCTGATGGAACGAAATGATTATGGGAGGTAATCTTAGGTTCCAAAAATGATGATTTTTGAATCTCTTTCTTCCTTTCATTTTTTGATAAAAACCCAAGATGCTAAAATTGATATGCCCAATTTATTATTGCAAAAACATATATATGTACATGTATTGGCACGTGAATATAATGGGTGCTCCTCCATTCAATAAATATGTGAGAATGATAATTCACGAGCTTAATTAATTTTACCAATGTAATGCATGCTCTAAATTAAATTCTCATCTAATGATAATGCACTTAGGCTCTAATTTAGTCCATTAAAGTTGACCTATCAAATACCCCCATGCCTAAGTTTTGCTAGTCCCAAGCAAAATCATATGGACTAGATCAGGTCTCTAGGCCAGATTTTATCGTCAGGTTGCCTTATCGTGCCGCATCTCTAGAGACTAGATTGAAATACTAACTATAGGCCTCAAGGTACTCAAGTACCAGCCAAGTTGTGGACCTGACCAACCTTAGCCTTGAGTCCACCGTGAAGATTTCTAAGGCCTGCAAAAATTGCCTAGAGGTTTGTTGACCCCAATGGTTAAAGCACCCATGCATATATGTAACAAGTCTAGGTTTAGTTTGTTAGTGCATTTTTTATAAGAGAGATAGAGAGAGATATTATTTCGAGAGTTTTCTCTCTTTTCTTTTTAAATTCTCCTAAATTCAACATTGGCTTGGCCCTAAACACGAACTGTATCAGATTCCTTGTCCTCACCATCAATCCTCGCAGGGTCCTTGGCAATTGATGCTTCAGGATAGCACCACCCATGACAACCCCCAGAATCCTAGCTTCTGACACTTTGGGATTATGCTGCCCATGACGTTCTATAGCTAAATTTAGACCCTGGCAATTGATATTTCAAGATAATGCCGCTCATGGCATTTGAACCACAAGGTACTTCCGTGCCCCCGGTAGAATATTTAGATATTTTAGGAGACAAGCACCGACAAGACGGTATGTTATAGCGCATCTTCGAGGGGAGTATTTTTTCCATTCCTTCTCTTCGCACCGAGAACTCGTCCAATCAACTAGTGCCTTCGAGTCGCTCCTAAGTAAAATTTTTGGGAAAACATTTTCAAAACAGACATTTTTTGGCATTATTCTTCATTACACGCATTGAACCAGATCGGTGTGTGATTTTTGGGTGCTTAGGTTATCAAGTCCCACAAACTAAAGGGCAGGCAACAGGGTTGAATACTCCCTAAGCATTAGACTTAATACATCAGCCTCACAACTCCCTCGACCTCTTGAGGGATAGTCCAGATCTTAACAAATACATGAGTGTTTAAACCCTAAAACTGACCTAGGAGGCCTAAAGTCAGTATCCCTCACTTATCTCCTTCTCTTTAGCACTTCAAGACTTAATTCATCATCCGATCCAGCCTAGAACTTAGGTAACTCCTCCATATTCAAATGCTGGGACCAGCACAATTTTTGCACCTTTTCCTCTCTGTGTCTCTCTCCTCTTCTCTTCTTTTTTTTTTTTATGCAATAAAAGTCCTAACTAGATGCAAGCAAAAACATGTATAAATGCTATGTATAACCTCAGGTTATACCCCCCCTGTCCAAATCTGACAATGTCCTCATTGGAAAGCAAAAGTAAGGAAAGATATTACCTGAGGTAGAGTATTTGGAGCTAAGGCTCCTCCAGCATGTAAGTGTCCAATACGTAGTCAACAGAAAGAGTAACATACAGTTTCAAACGTTGGCCATTTACCTTGATAGTCTCACCAGATGAGGGATTTGGTATCTCAACTACAACATGCAGGAACACCTGCGTGATAGTGTATGGCCCATCCTAACAAGACTTAAGTTTCCCAGGGAATAGCTTAACTCTAGAATTGAATGGCCAGACTCGTTAGTTGGGCTCAAAGGTTTTGCGGAGGATGTGTTTATCGTGAATGACCTTAGTGTGCTCTTTATAAGCTTGAGCAGTCTCATAAGCCTCATTCCTTAATTCATCAAGCTCAGTTAGTTCTAATAAGCACACTTTGCCTATGTTCTCGAGATCTATTTTGACATTCTTAATAGCCCAATAAACTCTATGCTCTATCTCAAAAGGAAAATGGCAGGCTTTGCCATACACTATACAAAAGGGAGACATACCCAAGGGGTTCTTATAAGCAGTTCTGTAAGCCCATAGTGCATCATAATGTTTCTTCGACCAATCTTTCCTGTTGAGTTTATAGTTTTCTCCAAAATTCGTTTGATCTCTCTATTGTACACTTCAACCTGTCCACTTGTCTACTGGTGATATGGGGTGGCCACCTTGTTGGTGACACCAAGACTTTTGAGTAGACGAGTGAAGTATGCATTCCTGAAATGAGGCCCCTATCATTAATGTTCGTCCTTGGGCAGCCAAATCGGGAAATGATATTGGTCTTAACAAAATTCAGGATCACAGAGTGATCATTAGTCCTAGTCGGAATAGCCTTTATCCACTTTGACACATAATCAACTGCCACGAGGATATATTCATAGCCATGAGACGATGAGAAGGGGCCTATGAAACCTATGCCCCAGACATCGAATATCTCGATCGAAAGAATAGGATGCTGGGGCATCTAATCTCGCTTCCTGATTGTTCCGGTTAGTTGACAACGAAGACATGCCCCCACATAAGTATGTGTGTCTTTGAACAGCGAGGGCCACCAGAACCCACACTGGAGAACCTTATACACAGTCTTCTTCGCACTAAAGTGTCCTCCACAGTGCAGTGTGTGACAGAAATTCAAAACACTCTGTTGTTCCTCCTCTAGAACATACCTACGTAAGACCTGGTCACGGCCTATTCTAAAGAGCTTGGGGTCCTCCTAGTGATAATACTTAGTGTCAGTGAGAAATCTATGTCGCTTCTACTTATTCCAAGTACAGGGGATTTTGCTAGTGACTAAGTAGTTGACGACATCAGCACACCAAGGTGTTGTTGGCCATACCGTCATCACCATTTCATCAAGAAAGGTGTCATGAATATCTCTTGATGGGGTTGAGGCCTCAACTGGGATCCTGGATAAATGATCAGCGACTACATTTTCGACCCCTTTCTTGTCGTGGATATCAAGGCCGAACTCCTATAGTAACAAAATCCATCTAATCTACCTAGGTTTGGTGTCCTTCTTAGTAAGCAAATGCTTTAAGGTCGAATGATCAGTATACATCACAACCCTAGATCCTAGAAGATAAGACCTAAACTTCTCTAGAGCAAATACTATCATAAGTTCTTTTTCTATCATAGTGTAGTTTTGCTATGGATCAATAAGGGTCTTGCTAGCATAGTATAGCACATAAGGCTTTTTATCAACCCTCTGACCAAGGACCACTCCCACAGCAAAATCTGAGACATCGCACATCAACTCAAATAGGAGGGACTAATCAAGTGCTTGCAGGATAGGTGCGGTGATTAGGGCCTCCTTCAAGACTTGGAAGGCCTCAACACACTTTGCATAAAAAACAAAAGTAATATCATTCTCCAGTAAGTGGCAAAGTGGCCTAGATATCTTGCTAAAGTCTTTAATAAAGAGCCTATAAAAGCCAACATGGCCCAGGAATGATCCGATCTGCTTGACATTGGTAGGTGGTGGAAGCTTTGAAATGCATTGAACCTTAGTTTTATCCACTTCTAAACCTTGCTTGAATACTACATGCCCAAGAATAATGCTCTGCTGAACCATAAAATGGCTTTTCTCCCAGCTGAGCACCAATCCTGTCTCTTCGCAGTGGGTGAGAACTTTTTCTAAATGCGAGAGACAGTGGTCAAACGACAAGCCATATATGGAAAAGTCATCCACGAAAACCTCTACAAACTCGTCAATCATGTTCGAAAAGATGGATATCATACATCGCTGAAATGTTCTCGGATCATTACATTGTCCAAATGGCATCTAGCAGAAAGCAAATGTACCATAAGGACTCGTGAAAGTAGTGCACTCTTGGTCATCTGGAAAGACGGTAATCTAATTATACCCAGAATATCCATTGAGAAAATAGAAGTATTTATTCCTTGCCAATCTCTCCAGAATCTGATAAATAAATGACAGAAGGAAGTGATCTTTCTGGGTAGCGGTGTTAAGGTAGTGGTAGTCTATGCATACCCTCCATCCTGTTGTGTGTTGGGTGGTGACTTGATCCCCTTTTTCATTGGTCTTTACCGTGAATCCCGCCTTTTTGGGCACCACGTGAATAGGACTGACCCATTTACTATCAGAAATGGGGTAGATTATCCCTGCATCCAACCATTTTAGGATGTTCTTCTTCACCACTTCCCGCATGTTGGGGTTTAACCGTCTCTGCATATCTTGGAAGGTGTAAATGTGATGCATGTAGAGAGTTGAGTCAAGCCCTTTGATGTCTGCTATAGTCCAAGCAATGGATTCCTTATGCCATCTTAGACATTAATTAGTGCTCCCTCCTGCGTCTTAGATAGAGCAGTCGAGATGACGACAGGGAGCGTATCATTGGGACAAGGAAAACATATTTGAGGGTCTTTGGAAGTGATTTAAGCTCCAAGTTAGAAGCTTTCTGAATCGAGGGAAGTATGTTCGATGTCCTCACCTCAGGTAGCAGATCTACCTTGATTGTCCATGGCTAGGAGAGGGACTCGACTTTAACACCCAACAACTCTTCTAATTCTGGCATATCTCTCTGTCCTTCTTCAAGATTCAGGGTATGGTCCTTAGAGATGACCATTTCGAGGGGATCATCACACTAAAGAGCTGGTGTCGTCTCCTCTACAATTTCATCGATCACCTCGATTTAGGAACAATCTTCCAATCCAGGTTGTTTATAAGCATCAAACACATTTAGTTGAATTTTTTGGTTCCCAAGGCCCATCTTAAGCGCCCCTGATTTGCAATTGATGGATGCATTGGCCGTAGCCAAAAAGGGATGCCCTAAGATAATCGAAGGTCTGGTGGGCATGTTGGATGGGTCAATATCCAATATCAAAAAGTCAACGGGAAAGAAGTCCTCCACTCTCACTAGGACATCTTCTAAAAGCCCACGTGGTGTTTTCAACGATCTATCAGCTACTTGGCAGATAACAAGATTGTGCTTCAATTCACCTCCTCCTAATAGCTCATAGACTGATCTCGGCAATTTATTAACCCCCATGCCCATATCGAGGAAAGCCTCATCGATGCATTGGTTTCTAATGATCATAGAAATATATGGGGCTCCTAGGTCCTTCATTTTGGGGGGTGTACCTTATTGTAGGACCGAGCTGACTAGGTTGGGCAGGACGACCTTAGCTTGGACCTATTTCCTTGATTTCCTCTTTTGCATGCATAGGTCCTTCAGAAATTTAGCATAGGATGGGATTTTCTTGAAGCATCCAATAGAGGCAAGTTAGTGTGAACTTGCTTGAATGTCTCCATTATTTCTTCCATCCTATCTTTGGCTCCACATGAGCCTGCAACAGGTGCCTTAGGGGTAGATAAGCACTTACGAAAGGGCACTCTCGGCCTCTGAGTGGAGGGGTTGTCATGGCGGGACAGGGGTGGAACGGGGACAACATCCTCCGGATGGTGATTTCAAGCAAGGAGGGGTTGAGTGGCTCTTCCTCGGTGGATGTGTAAGTGATCGTTGGGTTGGTAGGGGGGGTGACCGTAGGAGTAAGATTAGGTTTGGAGAGTTGTTTGCCAGTCCTCAGAATGTCACAGCCTTAGCATGCTCCCTTATGAAGGGCCCTTTACCCCTAGGATTCTCCTCATATGAGCTAGGTAACTTCTCAGTATCACGTTGTCTACCAGCCTCAACAAGATGGCCAAATTGAGATTGCATTTCTTGGATTATCATACTCTAGCTTTCTTGTATGGCCTTCATCATAGCCTTAAGGTCATCCATCTCAGAATTGTTGGGCTGAGGAGGAGGCTAGAATTGTTGTGCCTGAAAGGGTTGGGTGGGTTGGGCTTTTGAGTTCCCCAAGTTGGAAGCATCACCTTGCTCCATGAGAAATTGGGATGGTTTCTCCACCTAGGATTGTAGGTGTTTCCAAAAGGGTTGTTCCTGGGAGGTGGATGAAAACCTTGGTTAGCATTCAGGTTTGCCTGAACTAATTCAGGGAATTGATTAGCCAAATGGCACTCAACAATGGTCTGAAGAGTGCTTTGGTAAATGGAGCATTCAGAAAGAGCCTGGACTTGGGAAGCTGATTGTGGGAATGTACCGGGGTTTGTCATGAGTCTTTCAAAGTTCTGGTTCAATAATTCGATTTGGAAGGCTAAATTCTGAGTAGCCCCAGCTTCACTAGCTTCCACTTTCTTTTGGAGGATGGAAGGTTTCCTATCCTGATAGGCTGAGATCAAATGGATAGAATTCACTCAGTGATTCAAATAATGTCCAGGCCTCATCCTCCATTTTGGTAAGAAAGGTTCCAGCACAAGCAACATCCACTATTTGCCTATGCCTATTATCTAGTCCAGTATAAAAGCTTTCTACCAGTTGCCATTTGGGCACTTGATGATGGGGGCATAATCAAATCAAATCATTGAAACGCTCCCAAGTCTCGTGGAATTGCTCCCCATCTAATTGAATAAAACCCATGATCTCCCTCCTGAGGTGGTTGGTTTTGCTCATTGGGAAGTATTTCTTCAAGAATTCTCCCTTAAGGGCATTCCAATCATTCACCCTTGCATCCAAGGTGTGATACTAGTGGTTTGCCTTGTCTTTGAGCGAGAAGGGAAAGAGGGTCCTTATCAGAGCTTCATCAGTAAAGTTTTGAAGTTTCACCGTGGAGCTGACCTCAGTGAATTCCTTTAAATGCTAGTAGGGATCCTCCCTAGTAGTACCATAAAAGGAAGGCAACAAGGATATGGTACTGCTCTTGATCTCATATGGATTATCCCCTACCGATCGCCTCAGTGCTTGAGTGGGTTGGTTGGTCGAAATGATGTAGTCCCTCAGGGTGCTTTGTTGATTTGCTCCTCGATCAGCCATTTTTTCTCTCATTTCTTTTTGGTGGGCTCTCCTAAGGATTCTCTTGGGCTCAAGACCAAACACTAGACTACCCAAAAGAGAGCGGCTACCAAGCATGTGTTGTTGGAAAACATGTTAGATTAAGTTGTTTGTTGTAGCATGAGTTTACAACATCAGTTTTAAAAGAAGAATCGAACGTGAGTACAAGTGTTGAACATGAGGAGGCGTGAAATTGGATTTATTAATCACTTTAATGTTACAAAATATTTCGTTTTGTTTGCTTGCAAAAAGAGAATGAGAGAGAGTGTGTGTGTGGTAGGGTTAGAGGTTCATAATAATATGGTGATTGCTAACTATGCATAAAACAAAGACGTGGCGAAGCAAGATGATAATATATTGCATAAGCAGATTTTTTTTGCTACTATAATGATAGATGAAAGCTTAAAGCAACATAAACATTAAACTAAAGAATAAATGCACAAAATGGAGAGGTGAGGCAGCCACAGCGATGGTGGGGCTTCTGTCAGCCGCTTGATAGCTCCGGGACCTTGCTTTGAAGCTCTATGGAGGTGGGGGACATGCTTGGTAGAAGATGTTGAGAGATGCCCTTGCAATGGAGGTCCATAGCTCTCTTTATAGTGGAAGAGAGAGTGAGAGAGAGCTAAAATAGGCATTGCATCATTAGTGACAGCAAGGATGTCGTTGTAGGCTAGCTGCAAACCACACTATATCCTAGCTAACACGCCCACTGGCACACGCATGCGCCAGCTGCCTTTGCACATGATCCATGTGCATGCGCTCGTAGTAGTTCGATCAAGGATTGACGGTCAAGATCGCATGTGGCCGCGCCCTTTAGATCGCGCCCCACCCACTCGTACAATGGCACATGCGATGAGGCATCAGATCGTGCATTGCTAGTTGTGCGCATTCGACGCACGAGATCGCACCATGTCGCCACTGTTAGAGCCGCTCAATGGCGATCGTATGGCTTTAATCGATCGAGGCACGCGATTTCGTGGATTGGGGAGCGCTACAGGCTTCGAACACGCGCCACTCGTTTGAGAGTGCCTTGCCGGCCCGTTGTGCTGTTCTCGTGAATGGTCGCGAAGACTACAAGGCGCGCGTGAGTGGATGGCCGTTAGATGTTGGTCTGATGGTGATGGCGCGGTCGGGCAAGGATCGTTCGATGCTGATCAAATAGTAGAGAGTTGTCGTATGATGAAGGAGTTGATCAGGTTGTTTGTGTGTGATGGCGAGCGGATCAGGTGCCACTTGGCAGAATGAGGGTTGTTGATCATCAGATCAATGGTTAGAATTTCTCAGACTTGTTGTGGGAGGTATGGAGGTCAGATTAAGGTGATTTTGAGTCCGTTGGACTCCATTCGTCGATCTGGATCCATCCGTATGGCCTGATTGCTCATCTGAGACCTGTTTCCATATGCACTTATACACATGGTCATAAACATTAATTGTAAGCAATCTTAATACAAGATGCATGCAATGTTCCCAAGCCCACTATAATATGACATTAATGCACATGTGCTCTCAAAATTGACTCTAATTGAGGTAATTAACGTTATTATTTGTAGAGTTATCAACATGCAATATCTACCAATCACAATTAAAGTTTTTGCCAATTGAGTAAGTGAAACTCCCACTCAATAGATGGGTTGAAAAGGGTTAAGGCGATGTCCCTCCATTCCCACATAAGTTGTTAAGAGGAAGGTGATGACTTGAGATCCTGACCAACTCTATTTTGAGGGGTTGAGGTAGATTTCGTTGATATAGATGGCCAAACAATTTATTCAATGCAGTTACGCAACCTAAGCCAACCTTCGAGTGCCCTAGGACTTTTACCTTGCTTCAATGATACTCTTAGGTGATTTAGTGAGAAGTTACTCCAAGGATGGAACAAAGGGATACAAGTAGGGTGAACCCTTCCTTTGAGGCGATGCGAATGCGGTGCCTCTTAACTACCCTTTTGTTTCTTTAAAGGGTGTCCCCCTCCTTGAAGTATGGAAACACTTGGTCACAGGATAGTACCACCACCACAAAGTGAAATAGGAGGGTTTGCACCGATAAAGAGATCAGTGCCTATAGCCTTAAGGGACTGAGACCTAATGCAGTGCCTAGTGTGCGTGCTCAGTGCCAAAAGTGTGCATCACTCCGCAAATCAGTTTGATTTTGAGAAGAATCTCACACAAGTCCCTTTTGATCAAATCAAATGTGATTTTGATTTTAAGGTCAGATATGATTAGCAGTCCTAATTTCAGTTAGGTGACCACTGAATTAGATCAATTCAATCAATTTGGTGGTCTTGAGATACAATCCACATGCAATGCGTGAACAAGATATGGATGCAAAGATAGAACGATATACCTGGCTCCAACAATCGCCATGCAGATATGTATGTAATGCAAGGAAAGAGATCTAGTATGCTGCTCAATCACCCCTAAATGGATGCACTTAAGGGTATGCAACTCCTAAACAGGTAGCTTGATATTTTTTTCCTTTTCTTTTAGGGTAGGCAAGGAGATCATCAAAGATAAATAGCCTTAGTTGCTAAGAAAGTGGGGACAGACCCCCGAAAATCAGCATCGGTGCTACAAAGGCGAGAAGACAAAAATGAAATAAAATTTGCGATGAAGGAGAATCCCTTGTGAAAGTGGGATCCAGGTCTCCTTTTCTTCTTGTCTTCTCTGCATATGTGGCATCGCTTACGGTTGATGACATCACTCAACCACTTCTGTCATCTCGTCAGATTCCTTGCATAGAAAAATAGAGAATGGTCAGATAAATGCACACCTCAAAATGATTAGAAATAAAATCAGGTGAACCTATTACGTCTATTGCCTCCCCGGCAACGGTGCCATTTGAACGGTCGATTTTCACTTTAAAACAATTTTTGCACAAGGAAATATGTCGTTGAAGTAAAAATTGGGCAGTGGAAAACCAATCGTCAATAATTAAAATAAAAACCACTCACAGGAGAGCATGCCATCTCCATAGGGAGGCACGTGCCCGTTAAAACTTCCACAAGTCACAAATAACCTAGCCTAAAATTTAAATTGAAATTAGCATTATATTAGGATAACCATGTCTAGATATGCTGAAATCATATTTTCAGGAAAAGATGGGGGTGTTCTCCAAATTCCACCACATATAATATTCAATATATAGAAAAATGAGAAAGTGGCAATGGTAGTGGTCGTAAATTCTAATAGAACCCAAAATAGGGGAAAAGTTTCCCTCCCTCATGCACACGGAGGGGGGAATGGCTGGAGGTACGACGCTTCATGGAGGTCATCGATGGCAAGCCCTACATGTGGGTGGTGGCGACGTGTCAAATGGTGGTCAATGGTCACCGGTTGGAGAAGAGTAGGCCACCGACGTTGTGTGGCTTTGAGCGTGTGAGTGAGGCGTGGTTGGCCTATCAAAGGGTGTGGTTGGGCTCATGGTGGCGTGGTGAGTCTGATGGCGTCAACGGTGTGAGGGATCGAGGTTGGAGTTCTTGATTGCTTGTAGAGGAGGCCGATGGTCTTTGAGTTCTTCTCTGATGGCAGAGAAGAAGAAAAATAGGAGGAGGCTGGGCGTGAGGCCACGTGTAGTCGCGCGAGGAGTTTGGGACACGCGCGGTGGCGGTGGCTGCGGTGGCGCACGCTTGGCTGCTATGCGGTGGCTGTGGCGCCATTCTGTTGAGGAGAAGGAGGTTGGATTGCTACTGTCGAGGGTTAGCGCTAGTGGCATGGGCAGTGAGGGCACATGGGTGTGGCTGCGCGAGGGAGGCTGATGCGGTGCCAGAGGGTCGTTGACGCCGAGGAGAGGGTGGCCGATTTTGAGATTGTTGGGTTCCTTCTTGGAGCACCGAGGTTGAAGAAGATGAAACGGATGGGTGCGAGAAGTTGTGGGCGTCGAGGAGGGTAGCAGGCAAAGGAAGTGCGATGGTTGAGTTGAGACACGGTGGTTGTGTGGTTGCTGTCGATAAGGAGGAGCGCAGTGTCGCTGGAAGCTACGGTGGCGAGAAGGTGCGTCGAGGGTGGAGTCGCAATGGTGGATGTTGTGGTGTCATGGTGGTGAGTGCGGTTGATATGTTGAGTACGATACGATCGTGGTGGCGGTTGCGGTGTCATGGAGGGAGGATGATGAAGAAGGAGAGGGAGTTCCTCTCGTCAGGTTGTGGGGGAGGGGGGAGGATGATCATCTGGCCGTCCTTCATATCCCTATTATATAAAGAAGCATAGAAAAAGAAAACAGAATAAGAGAATGATGGAGATAGATTATCCGCGAGAGGGAGAGAGATAATAAGGAAGGAATGCATGGACATAAGTGAGTGGTCGGTATTTTTGGCTCAAATAAGAAACAAGACCTCTGACGGAAAGAAATGATTTTGGGAGGTAATCTTAGGTTCCAAAAATGACAAATTTAGAATCTCTTTCTTCTTTTTTATTTTTTTTGATAAAACCCAAGATGCCAAAATTGATATACCCAATTTATTCTTGCAAAAACATATATATGTAAATGTATTGGCACATGAATATAATGGAAGCACCTCCATTCAATAAAAATGTGAAAATGATAATTCACGAGCTTAAATAATTTTACCAATGTAATACATGCTTTAAATTAAATTCTCATCTCAATGATAATGCACTTAGGCTATAATTTAGTCCACTAAAGTGGACCTATCAGTGGCCTCATATCAGTAAGGTGGTATTGAGGTGTCGCCTTAGGTACTGATTTGTAATTCATAAGTTTTTATGTGAATCAAGCCCTTATGTTAGTTTTTTTATTAAACATAGATTTAACAAGGAAATCTAGCCCTTCACGTTGCCATCACAAATCAAGTAATGTGTTCGTGTTCATGTGATATTGCTTCTATTATGTATTTCAGTTTGCTTTCTCAATTTCAATGGGGTAAAATATGTATTTAAAGAACAATGTAAAACATGTTGACAATATAGAGATAGATAGCAGAAATATCTATCTCCAACAAATGCTATTGAACTAAAGGATTCGAGGTTTCAGTGTAACATATGGCAATGCCTTGAATCTCACCGGCTGATTGGAAATTATTTCACCCTGTGTTTTCTGTTGAAATTTTTATGTTGTTGGATATTAACTATTAATCAACTATTGTCTTGAACTCTCTCACTGGGCTTGCTAGAACTTTTTTTTTGCTCGCATGAAGTATATTTGGTTGGCCTGAGGAGATATTTCAATGTTAATGAAAATAACTCCAGTCTATTAAAATAAATTAAAAATGTTTCAAATGTTTTCATATGAATAGTTAGTATGCATTTATTGCAATATGGTTTACTAATACATTTTCTTTTTAAATGCATAGAGGATGGATTATTTGAATGATAGGAGTTGGATGTACTCCATCATTAATAGATTCCACAGTCAAACATTCCAATCTAGGGTTAGAAAGTTTATTGAGTTTACAACAAAGAATTTGAAATATCATCCAGAGGGAATCATTCCTTGTCCTTGCAAAAAGTGTGCCAAAAGATACAATAAAAATATTGGTGAGGTTTTTGAGCATGTGGTTATAAAAGGATTCACTCCTAATTATCTTACTTGGATACAACATGGAGAGTTGAAACGTAAACAATATGCATGTGATCCTTTAGAAGAAAACACAAATGATAACATTCATTGTTTGCTAGAAGATGCTTTTGGAATGCATGTGAACGAGAGCAACATCAATGACATGAAAGAAAATGTGGAAGAACCTATCAATAAGGATGCAGAAAATTTTTTTGAGTTACTAAAAAAAGTAGATGAATCCCTTTACATTGGGTGTGAAAAGTACAGTATGCTTTCATTTATTGTTAAATGTTACATCTGAAAGTTTTGTATGGTTAGAGTAATAAATCCTTCTCTAAGACATTATGTATTTTCAAAGATGTGCTTCCTAGTGGATCAGAAAGCTTACCATCTTCTTATTACAAAGCGAAATATATAGTTCGAGAGCTTGGCCTTCATTACAGGAAAATTGATGCATGTCGTAATGATTGCATGCTATTTTGGAAGGAGTTTGAAGATAAAGAGATATGTGTTCATTGAGAAACTCCTAGATATGAGGATGGGGCTACATCGAGAGGGAAAAAAAAGATTCCTGTAAAAGTTTTGAGACATTTTCCATTAATTCTAAGATTACAAAGGATGTTCATGAATGAGAAGCTTGCTAAAGATATGAGGTGGCATAAGGATGGAATAGTAGATGGTGGCTTATTGTGGCACCCTGCAGATTCACAAGTATGGAAAGTAATGGATCACAAATTTTCGAGTTTTTCAACTGATTCTCGGAATATTAGACTTGGCCTTACAAGTAATGGATTTAATCCATTTGGCAATTGATGAGGGACAAAATATTACTAACATCTTAAGGCCAAGAAAGATCCAATTACCTAGAGAATTGGTCGAATCCGACTGTCCAGGGGATCTGGAAGATTCGACTATCCCAGATTCAGGACCCAATCACCCTTAGAAGCACGGTGGATATATTGAAGAGCAATTACAAATCTGACTGAGAGTTGGACCCGACAGGAGTATCCAGCTAACTGTAAGAGGCCGGGTTTGCCTACATGGGACTAACTATCGAGGCCGACTCGTTGAAGCTTCAATTCACCCAACTCAGCAGGTCTCAAATAAAAGTTGTCGACCGTTGCAATAGGTTATGGCAATAATGACAAAACGTATTTTGACGACAGCAAAGGCGTTCAAGTTAATGACAATTTATGATAGTAACCGTTGTAATCAAATGTTATTTATTGCCAAATCGTGGGATCATGAGTCACCCCCCACAATCTCCATTTCTTGTCTAATCTTGTTTATAAATAATCAAGTGAGGGTAACTTTTACAGGAAGGAGATCTGAGAGAAAAAGAGGCAGAGTGCTTGTAATATCAATGCTAGTGAAATTTTGAGAGCATAGCCCTTCCTCCAGACATACACCTATTGTTAATACCATTGTTTTGATATAACAAAATTATATTTTTATTATGGACTAACTATTATAGGTTGGGGTTAAGTCAAAATTATAGCATGAATGCATCCTCTTCAGCATTTTTATCAAGGGAAAAAAGGACTTGAAGGCCTTTTTAAATTCTATTGGGTTTAGAAGTATGTACGGAACCTCAAAAAGTAAAATAAATGTAAGCTTTTCATTTTAGCAAAAAATCATTTTTTCCCTATTGTTGATTGACCAAACCTTGATCGACCAATTAATAGTTCTAATCGATCAAAAATCTCTAACGGTCATATTCTTTTTTGATCGATCAACCTATTTTATTTTATTGATCAAATTTATTCCAACGGTCGAATTTCTTTTTAAATCTCATAGTCGATCAAATTACTTCTTTAATCGATCAACATTGAATCGATCAATAATTTTATTTAATCAACCAAATACAATTTTAATCGAGCAAACTTTATTTTGATCGACCAAACCCGTATTTCTAGAAATGTTTGAAAAGTGCCTATAAATAGGATCGACGACCCCCTCTCAAAAACACATCTCAAGAGCTTTCTGAAAGAAAAATGCCTACTCTCTCTCTCTCTCGTGCTTTCGTGCTTCTGCGCCTACAACTATTGTGATTCACGAAAGCTTGGTTTGTTTTAAATATTTCTGAGGTTCCATAGGAATATTGTTATATTGTTTTATTCTGTTGTTCTTAATCTAGGAATCCAAGTTGGATTGAAAGTCTTGTTGTTCTTCCCTTTGTCAAGTGTAAGAGAAGACATTTTGTAAGAGGTTGTGCCACCCACATTCAAGTGGTACGTGTTAGTGGATTGACTAGCATTGTCTAGTTGGGAAAATCCTAAGCTGGGAGGCTTAAGTAGTGGTTTTTACCTGTAAGGGTTTTCACTCTAAAAGCATGTGTTATTTCTCTAGTTTGTGATTATATTTTTGATCTATGGTGAATGTTTTAAAGTTTTAATTTTTAATAGATACTACACTATTCAATTCCCGTCTAGTATATATGTGATCCTTTAGGCTTCACTCATACTCACATATGGTATCAAAGTGAAGTTATATTCCAACCAGGATGCCAAAGTCCTTGGAAGTATACATTGAGGGCCAGGCCACCCCTATTCAATGACACCAATTATGGTTATTGAAAGACTAGAATGCAAATATTCTTGGAATCAAAGATGTGGGAGCATCTACATACACTAGCCAGAAAGGAAGGAGTAGCCATCACTGTAGACCAAAAGAAGATGGCCACGCATAATGCCAAGGCCATGAATGCCATATTCTGCGGTCTTTCCAAGGAGGAATTCAATAGAGTTTGCCTACAAAACCATGTACAAGATCTGGAACATTCCTGAAGTCACTCACGGAGGGACTTCAAAAGTGAAAGAAACTCGAGTCAACCTCCTCACTTAGAAATACAAGCTTTTCCGTATGCAAAAAGGGGAGACCATCAAGCAGTTGTACAGATGATTCACTGACATTATCAACTCTCTAAGGAACTTGGATCAGATAGTCACGAATGAGGCATTGGTTCAAAAGATACTCAAATCCCTCACAAGTAACTAGGAAACGAAGACAATAGCGATTCAGGAATCGAAGGATCTCTCAGTGCTTTAGTTGGATGATCTCATAGGTAGTCTAATGGCCTATTAAGTTCAACTCGAACACATGAAGAAGCACGAAATCGAAGGAAAGAAAAAGAAAGATCTAGCTTTTAAAGCAAACATTGACACTAAAGAGTCAGAAATGAAAGATGAAGAAGATATAGCTCTTCTTTCCAGAAAATTCAGAGGTTCCTAAAGAACAAAAAGAGCTAGAAGATGAAGAAAAAAGAGCCTCAAGAAAATTCAGTCATCTACTATAACTGCAAGAAGAAAGAGAACATAAGAAAGGAATGCCCTCAACTTAAGAAGGAGAATGACAAAAAGAAGACTCAGAGATTTCCTAAATGTGATGCAAAGAGGAAGTCTTTGCAAGTCACATGGGATGATAGTGGCACAAGCTCAATAGAAGAAAGTGAAGACACCTCAAGCGAAGAAGTACTCTACGGTCTCATGGCGATTGAAGATGAGGTATCATCATTTACTTTTGATGAATTATTAGAAGCATTTTATGAGCCGCATGATCTAGTTAAAGGACTTAGAATAACTAATAAGAAATTGATAAAATATCTAGACGAAGAAATTGATTTGAGAAGTGTTGAAAATCAACAACTGTCACAAGAAATCACCACACTTAAAGCTCATGTTGACACACTTCAAATAGAGTTAGGAAAGTTAAAAAACAAATCTATTGCTCTTGTAAATGACCTGGCTAAGTTCACAAAAGGAAGAGCAAACCTAGAAAAGCTATTAGGCACACAAACTGAAACCACCACAAAATTTGGGTTATGATATAATCCTAGTAATAACCATGAAGCATCCACTTCACAAACCAACACATAAATTCCCTCTAGTCCTAAGGCCAAGAATAGGTCCATGCCTAAACAGGCACCTGCTAACAAAACTGGACCCAAACACAAATGGGTACCAAAAAGAGATTTGCAATCTTGTTTTGTAGGAAACTCTCAAGGATTAGTAAAGTACTCAGACTGGATTTACCATCAAAATGACAGACACCTTGTGGCAGTAAGAAAATTCATTGGACGTCACAGATGAAAACTAATGACAGGTCCAAGGAAAAGGAAGATGGGTTATGGATAGCGGGTGTTCGAAGCACATGACAGGAGAAGAAGACCTGTTCATCAACCTCAACCACAAGGAAGGTGGTTCAGTCACCTTCAGCTACAACCACAAGGGCCATTATAAATTCCCTCTAGCCCCAAGGCCAAGAATAGGTCCACGCCTAAATAGGTAACTACTAACAAAACTAGACCCAAACAAAAATGGGTACCAAAAAGAGATTTGCAATCTTGTTTTGTAGGAAACTCTTAAGGATTAGTAAAGTACTTAGACTGGATCTACCATCAAGAAGATAGACACATTGTAGCAATAAGAAAACTCATTAGACGTCATTGACCAAAACCAATGATAGGTCCAAGGAAAAGGAAGATGGGTTGTGGACAACGGATGTTCAGAGCACATGATAGGAGAAGAAGACTTGCTCATCAACCTCAACCGCATGGAAGGTGGTTCAGCCACCTTTGGCAACAACCATAAGGGCCATGTTACCGGTATTGGCCAAATTGGTAATTCTAAAACTTCCTTTGATAATGTTCATCTTGTTAGTGGCCTAAAACATAATTTGCTTAGTGTAAGTCAGATATGTGATAAAGGCTATAAAGTTACCTTATCTGCGAAAGGTTTTAAAATTAGGGATAACAATTCTAAGGAAATCCTTTTGATCGGAGACAAATCAAAAGACATCTACACTATTGACTTTGATAAATGCAACAATCTCAATTGCCTGGTTGCATCAAATGATGAGTCAATATTATGGCATCGTCGACTTGGTCATGCTCACATGTGAAATATAAATAAGCTTGTGAAACACGATTTAGTATGAAGGTTGCCTATGATTTCTTTTAGAAAGAAGAATCTTTGTTCATCTTGTGAACTAGGACAATTGCATAAAACTTTTTTTAAACCTAAAAATATGGTCAGTACTTCCAAGCCACTTGAGTTGATCCACTTGGATCTTTTCGAACCAACCAAGTCTGAAAGTCTAAATGGGTGCAAATACTATCTTGTCTTAGTTGATGACTTCTTCAAATTTACTTGGGTATTGTTTTTAAGATCTAAAGATTCTACTTTCGAGGAATTTAGAAAATTAGCCAAGAGAATCCAAACTGAATCTGGACTACCCATCACTAGGATTAGGAATGATCATGGAGGAGAATTTGAAAATAAAAATTCCTAGATTTCTACTTTACTTTTGGGATAAAATAATAATTTGCTTTTCCTAGAGCAACTCCTCAAAATGGTGTTGTAGAACGAAAGAATAGAACCCTACAGGAGTGTGCCTGCACTATGCTGTACGAGTCAAAACTACCTCAGTATTTTTGGGCTAAAGCTGCAAACACTGCTTGTTATATCCAGAATAGGGCCTCCATTAGACCCATGCTTGAAAAAGCACCCTTTGAACTTTACTTTGATAGGACTCCTAAGATCTACTTTATATTGTTTGGTTGCAAGTTACATATTGAATACAAAGGAGAACCTAGATAAGTTTGATGCGAAAAGTGAGGAAGGAATCTTTCTAGGATACTCATCTAGAAGTAAAGCTTATAGAGTCTTTAATAAAAAAAATTGGTAGTTGAAGAGACTCTGCATGTGTCTTTTGATGAAATAAATCAGTTAGATAATGCATCAACCAAAGATGATGATCAACCTCTAGATGAACCTTCAAATATACCTAAAGATGCCACCTCTAGTGAACATCCTAAAGATTTAACGTACACCAAAGATCATCCTAAAGATTTAGTGATTGGTGAAGTCTCAAAGGGAATTCAAACCAGATCATCCTTTAATTATGTTGCACTTAGTGTGTTTGTATGACAACTAGAACCAAAATCAGTGAAAGAAGCATTTGCTGACGATTGTTGGATTGTAGCTATGCAAGAAGAGTTGAATCAGTTTAAAAGAAATGATGTTTGAAAAATTAAAATCTCAATCTATCATTGGAACAAAATGGGTCTTTCGAAATAAGCTTGATGAATCAGGAAAGGTTGTAAGAAACAAAGCTAGACTTGTGGCTCAAGGCTACAATCAGGAGGAAGGAATAGACTTTGAAGGAACTTATGCTCTCGTAGCTAGACTAGAATCCATTAGAATGCTACTAACTTTTGCTGCCCATATGGGATTCAAACTATTCCAAATGGATGTCAAAAGCGCATTTGCATTTCTAAATGGGTTTCTGAAAGAAGTCTATGTGAAACAACCTCCTGACTTTGAAAGTATTGGTAATCCTGATCATGTTTTCAAACTTAATAAAGCTTTATATGAACTTAAATAATTTCCTCGAGCTTGGTATGAAAGGCTAAGAAACTACTTGAAAGAAAATGACTTCAAAATTGGTTTAATTGATCCAACTTTGTTTACTAAAAGAAAAGACAATCAACTGATTTTAATCTAAATTCATGTTGATGACATAATATTCGATGCTACTAATCGTGTTTTGTGCCAAGAGTTTGTGAAAGTCGTGCAAGATCAATTTCAAATGAGACTGATGGGAGAATTAAAGTTCTTCCTAGGGTTGCAAATTGATTAGCTGGAAGATGGAATCTTCATCTCGTAGATGAAGTACACAAAAGAGATTTTGAAGAAATTCAGAATGGATAAAATAAAAGGAAAAGACATACCAATGGCTACCACTACTCAACTCAAAGAAGGTGAATCAGGTAAGTGTGTAGATAAAAAATTATATAGAAGCATGATAGGATCTTTACTTTACTTGACTGCTCACAGACCTGATATCTTGTTTAGTAGTTGTCTGTGTGCTAGATTTCAAGTAAACCCTAAGGAATCTCACCTAAATGCCTTAACAAGGGATACTTTGGTACCTACTCAACACTGTTGATCTTGGTCTATTCTACCCTAAATTAGCCATACTTGACTTACTTTCCTATTATGATGCTAATTATGCGGGAAGTCAGACTAATCGCAAGAGTACTAGTGGAACATGTCAATTTCATGGAAATTCCCTAATATCTTGGGTCAACAAGAAACAAAATAGTATTTCTCTATCCACAACTGAAGCTAAGTACATTGCTTCATCATTAGCATGTTCACAGATTCTGTGGATGAAACAAACATTTAGAGTTTTTGGACTAAATTTTGAAAACACTAGGATTCTTTGTGATAACACTAATGCAATAAACTTGTCCAGAAACCACCTTCAACACTCTAGGATAAACCATATAGATATCAAGCATCACTTTCTTAGAGATTATTCCCTAAAGAAGGAAATAATCTTCAGGCATCACTTTCTTAGAGATTATTCCCTAAAGAAGGAAATAATCTTAGAATTCATTCAAACAGATAAACAATTGGCTGAATTGCATGAATATTTCAACAAGGGGGAGCATTATCTACTTGTTCATTGAACTGCCTTGATCATGTTGTTAAGGACAAAGGGGGAGAAACATTTGATCAAACATTTGATCATGCATTATGCATAATTAATTATAATTTTGTTATCATAAAAAAGGAGGAGATTGTTAATACCCTTATTTTGATATAACAAAATTATGTTTTTATTGTGAACTAACTATTACAGGTTAAGTCAAAATTGTAGCATGGATGCATCCTCATTAGTATTTTCATCAAGGGAGAAAAGGACTTGAAGATCTTTTTAAATTTTGTTGAGCCTAGATGTATATAGGAAACCTCAAAAAGTAAAACAAACGTAAGCTTTTCATTTTCGTAAAAAATCATTTTTCCCTATTGTTGATCGACCAACATATCCTTTTAATCAATCAATTAATAGTTCTAATCAATCAAATACCTCTAACGGTCATATTCCTTTTCGATCGATCAAGCTATTTTATTTAATCAATCAAATTTATTCCAACAGTCGAATTTCTTTTGAAATTTCAGAGTCGATCAAATTCCTCTTTAATCGATCAACATTGAATCAATCAATAATTTATTTAATCGACCAAATACAATTTTGATCGACCAAACTTTATTTTGATCAACCAAACCCGTATTTCCAAAAATGTAGAAAAGTGCCTATAAATAGGATCGATGACCCCCCTCTCAAAAACACACATCAAGAGCTTTCTAAGAGAAAAACTCTTACTCTCTCTCTCATGCTTTTGCACCTCTGTGCCTATAACTACTGTGATTCAAAGCACCCTCTCTTATGATTCACGAAAGTTTGGTTTGTTCTAAATATTTTTGAGGTTCCATAGGAATATTGTTATATTGTTTTATTATGGTGTTCTTGATATGGGAATCCAAGTTGGATTAGAAGTTCCATTGTTCTTCTCTTTGTAAAGTGTAGGAGATGTTTTGTAAGAAGTTGTGTCACCCTCATTCAAGTGGTACGCGTTAGTGGATTGACTAGCGTTGCCTAGTTGTGAAAATCCTAAGCTAGGAGACTTAGGTAGTGGTTTTTACCGGAAAGGATTTCCACTCTAAAATCATGTGTTATTTCTCTAGCTTGTGATTATATTTTTGATCTATGGTGAATGTTTAAAAGTTTTAATTTTTAATAGATACTATACTATTCACCACCCCTCTAGTGTATTCGTTATCCTTTAGCCTTCGCTCACACTCACGCCTATTAGGTGGAACTAGGTCAACAATTCTTGTGTTTCTTTGTGATTGTTCTTAAGTTGAGCTCTCTATTCTAAGAGGCTTGATAATTGGCGCCATCTACGGGAAATCCAGTTATTACACCCGATCTTCTACAATCTCATGCATTTGAATGGCTCCTTCAACATGTTACTCTTCACGAAGCCAACCGGAGAAGGCTGGCCCTGCTGAATCAAGCATTTCTGTTTCACAAAAATGTCATCAGACGGAGGACATCGGCAAGGGGGAGAATGTGCTACCTGGCACCCAACCCAAGCTTCCTCATGAGGAAAGCCCAAGAGAAGACCCACTCCTCGAAATCCAAGCTAGAGAGGAGCTCAAGGCTAAACTTACAGCTCTTCAAGCAGAGTAATAGCTAGCGGCTGAGCAACCAGAGGAAATCTAGTTGATTTGAGAGAACGCCCTACCCTCTCCATTGGAGCTGTTAGAGCCATAAAACTCTAGTTGCATTGACAACCAATTGGAATGGCATCGTGTGGTAGAGGAAGAAAATGCCCATTTGCATGAATGGCTTGAGAAATTAAAATGAGAGCTTAGTAGCTAGAAGGGTGAAGTTTCCTCTGGTCCACCTAAAGCTCTACTCTCGCCTTCGTAGGAGTCAGACAAGCAATCAGGGGCACACCCATTGGTGACTAGTAGAGGAGGATCAATTCTCGAGATCATCCATAAGGTCACTCAGGTGATGCAGAGCATACGCCCCTGGGCATATGTAACTACATATCCCTTTACAGAGGAAGTGATGACTGCCCCTTTGCCTGAGAAGTTCAACAGTCAATTTTAGCTCAGTGTGATGGAACTTCTGACCCTAATAGCTTCGTTGGAAGCTATCGACAAATGATGTTGGTGCATGGATGTCCAGATGGAGTTCTCTGCTGAGTATTCCTTATCCTACCTTGTTGTCATGGCTCATGAATGGTTCAATGAACTACCAACTGACCAAATAACCTGTTTCTAGGAATTGACGGACAACTTCTGTCAATGTTTCGCTAGATAACAAAGGGTTAGAGACAACCCTGAGAGGCTCTCCGAAGTCCGACAACAGCGATAAGAGTCTTTTTGAACTTATCTAGACTAATTTAAGACTCAATATTTTAAGTGTAAAAGGCCTCATGATGCCATTGCCATACAATACTTTAACTCAGGTCTTCTAACTCAAAGATTTTGGTATGATATTGATCATTTCTTGCTTAGAGACATGGAGGCTCTATAGGACAGATCCACGAAGTTTGCAGAGTAAGATGACTCCTTCTATTCCCATAGTCGCCTGGCAGAACAACAAAATGAGGAGAGGTATTCTCCTGATGAGAAGAAAGGCATAGTGGATGTTGCTCCTTTCCGTGGAAGTAATCACTTTAATAAGCTAAAAGAAAATTTCCCAAATAACAAGGATCGATAGAATAAAGGTCGACCTAATGGTCCTCGCTAGCCTAAGTGGGATTTTTATGAGGAATACACTCCTCTCACTATCAACCAGGCGGAGGTATTGTCACAAGTGTGATCTACTAGCAAGGACCTACTGATAAACGTCAGTTTATCATCATTCTTATGCATTAAAATAAACCTAGCTCTTAGGATTTTACTCCGCAAACGAGTTTTTGGCTTGCATTTAGGCATAAATTAGGTTAGGCATGCATTTTACTTTTTATTGGCTTTTTGATGTCTTTTTGTGAGTGTTAGGGGTATACAGATTGATAGATCCCTAAAACCCTAGCACTCAAGAAGGCAACTGGTGAAGGAGAAGCCCAAACTAGCTAGAACGCAGCTGGAATCCAGCTCACTTGAACTAAGGTTAGCTCATCCTAGCTCCATACAGCTCATCTCAGTTGAATGGCAGCTAAAGAGAGCTCATCTTAGCTCACCTTAGCTCAAGTCAGCTCAGATCCAGCTCAACTTAGCTGAGTCTAGCTCATCTCAGCTTTCATCAGTTCACTGGGAGCTCTAGCTAGCTCAGCTAAGTTGACTAGAGTTCACCTCAGCTCAGGACTAGCTACATCCAGCTCCACTCAACTCCATCTAGCTGAAGATGACTTCATCTTAGCTCAGGAAGCTTAAGTCTAGCTCCCGGGGATTCGCTCAACTTAGTTGAGTTAAGCTACCTTAGCTACCTCAACTAGCTAGGTCCTCCCCAGTAGCATCAGACCCAGCTCACCTCAGCTCCTTTCAGCAGAAGCCAGCTTGCTTTTGGTTGGCTTAGTAGCTAGCAAAGAACTAGCAAGCTAAGCCGACTAAAGTAGCTCCATGCCACCCTCTTCAGTAGTTGCCAACTTCAATTCAGCTCCAAACTTCTCTCCAGCTCCTCTCCTAAATCTCTAGCTCCATATGCCTCCTCCTCTACTCTATAACTAGCTAAGTTAGCTTAGCTTAGCTTAGCTAGGCTCCAGTTCCCTTGGCCAACCATCAACCCAACCTAACCCTAACTCCACCTACATAAGCTCCCACTTCAAGTCCACCTAGCTGCTTAGTCCTAATCTAACTTGGCGCCACCACGATAACCATCCCTTCACCCCTCAACTTCCTCCAAAAGATACTTATGGTTGGCGCCAAAACCACCCTTCTAGAATCCTTCCTTTTGGCACCAACCTAAAACCCCATCATGGCCATCCATCCATCCACCAAATACATCCCAACCCTTCCTTACATGGCACCACCTAACCATCTTTTAGTAGACCCATTTTGGTGCCAACTCAAGGGGCACCTAGGGTGGTAACCACCACCCTTAAGTTGGCGCCAAACCTTAGTGGCCCTAGGATCTATTAACTACCCTAGAATCCTATCCTAGCCATCCATTCCAAAAGCCACCTATACCCCCCATCCTACTCTATAAAAAGACCCTTAACCATCACCATTTTTCCCATCTTCCATTTTAGTTTTAGTCTACCAGATACCCACCATAATTCAAGGCCAAGGAAGAAGAAGAGAAGAAGATTAAGGGGGCATCCTACCTGCCCCCTTGGTGCCTTCTTCCCCTTCTCTCTTCAACCTTGTGCCACGCCAAGGAGGAGCATTCTTCAACTTGGAGGATGGCCAGGCATAGGAGGAGAAGGATGGTTCACGCCCACCCTTGGAGGAGCATCTAGGGTGGATGTCCACCCTTGGAGAGCAAGTGCATGCCCACCTCTAGGGCTTGCCTTAGAAAGCCACACCTTAGAGGAAGAAAATCAAGAAAAGGAGCCCTTTTTAACTACGGGAGCAGCCGTAGTTGGAGCAAGAGCTTCATCTTCTCCACCGACATTTTCAGAGGATCATTGTTTTTATTTTATGCATTTTTATTTCTAGTAGTAGAAGCATTCCGCTACTAGGGTTTCACATGTAAAACAATTCCTCTTTTCTACAAAAAATTGCCTTCTTCTTAAATAGCTTTTGTAGTATCTTCATTACAATTGTTTTTGCTTTATCTTTAATGCACTTACACCACTTTCTTTCTAATTACCCTAGGCCTTTACATGCCTAGGGTGAGTTTAGAAAGAAAGCAGTTTCTATCACTTAGGTTTTAGCTATTAGGTGTAGTTTGCTTTCCACCTTCAAACTCGTGTTGCCATTATTTCAAAACATAAAAATCATATATTCAAAAACAACAAAAAGAAAGTTGACTTCCATTTTGAAGCAAGAGATTTGATTTCACAAAAAGTTGCTTCCTTGGACGACCCTAGATACTTCCCTATCTAGGTTTTATAAATTTAAGAGTCGATCGATTTTTCACGTTACAATGATGTATTTTACAAACCGCGTAAAATCTGCATCACCTACTCCCCCTACCAAAGCCTATGAAAAAGAAGATGGACTTTGGGACTTATTATAAATTTCATGAGGCTTGGGGACATGCCACTGAACACTTTCGAGATTTGTGGGATCAAATAGAAACCCAGACCCAACATGGCAATTTGTCTCATTTCGTTAGAAGAAATGAGAGCCAAGATAAGGGTAAGCACCCTATGGAGGGCCCAAAAAAGTACCATAGAGAAAAGCTCCAGCAACTCTAAGGAGTAAATATGGTACTAGCATAGGAGTTTAAGGTAGAAGATCCCACATAAGACATGTTCCAGAAAGGGATCTCGCCACAAATTCACCCAAAAGAGTATCACTGTCAAGTTCTAGTGGTCATAAAGGAAGAACATTTGAGAAGTTCCCAGCCATCACTAGTCTAGGCTGAAGGCGCTAAATGAGTGCATGTTATTTTCAGAGTAAATGCTGCTTCGACAATAAAACCCACCTCTTCAGTTGAAGGATGTGGTCAGCATTCTTGTCCCACCATGCAGTGGACAGAGGGAACCTCTATTCGTCAATCAGTAGCAAGGTTTTTCTCCTCCCTACCGGATTCGGCTGAACACCTGGACCCGTTGCTAGTAACTCTCTTGCTTACAGGGAAACAGCAGCCAAGGCTGCTCATTGATGAAGTACGGTAGATGTCATTTTCCTTAAAACCTTAATTAATCTGTGTTTTAAGGAAAAGTATCTGTCTCCATCCAACTACCCTGTGGTGGGTTTTGGCAACCATAAAGTCATGTCCAAAGGGGAAATAGACCTCCACATATCAATTTTTGATGGAGATAAGCACCTTAATAGAACCACCAAATTCATTATTATCGGACTGACGGTTGTGTTTGACAGCATTGTGGGTTGTTTGACTACCCACACCTTTAAGGTGATTTCGTCATCCTACTTCCAGTTCATCCTCTTCCAATCTTCAAAGGAAGTGGGGATAGTTCATGGGGACCAATCAGTGGGGCAAGAGCTTTTATGCATTGAGCTGGAGTGCACTTTGGAAGCGAGGCCCCCCCAAACCATAGAAATGTCGAAAGAAAAGGCAGCCTCATCAGATAGCACAACAATAAGAACTAGCTCTCTGATGGTAACACCATCGTCCTTCATATTTAGCCTAATTTGACTATGTTCCAAGGATAAATTCATTGTATTAACCAACAAAAGGGTATAACTAAATGATATAAAGAATTAGGAGGAAAGGCATCCAAATTAGTTAGTTCTATTGTTTTAACATGTTAACATAAATGCAGATTAAGTAAAGGGTAAATCTACACTTAATTGAAGGTCAAATGAGCTCAAATTCCCAATAAGTAGGCTTGCATTAGCTAATTAAGGGTTTCTGTTAAGAGTGAAAGATATTTCTTAATTAAAGATTATAATTTAAGCCTCACTTAAATTAACAGAGATCTAATGAAAATAAATGTAATATAAACCTTCTAAAAATTATTGAAAAATATTTCATAAGGTTTGGATCAATCAATTTGACAAGAACCTTATTTGACCTAAATAAAAGATCAAGGTTAACATAATTAATACATTTTGGGTTAAACTGTAAATTGACCAAGCAAATGTCATCAAAACCTAAAATTGAAGTCACCATCAGATTCTTTAAGCCTAAATTACACTACCCTAAAAAGTTGACTATTTGGACCCCATCTCTACTTACTTTGCATAATAGTCCTTAACTTCTGAATTCATTGCATTTTGGTCCAAAATCCTTACTTTTGGTCTAATTTCCTTTCATTATGGTCCCTCACTGACGTCATCATGATGTCAGTGTCTTCCTCCTCCAACCAGTTGCTACAGTAGCTTTGACAACTCGCGAGCGCGAGTTTTGGGGAACAATTTCCCCAAATCCTCATGATCAAATCCCACCAAATTTGGTGAGATTGATCGCAATCCAATTCCGCACATCTTGGCGCAATCCCTAGCTCAAGATTGCATCTATGGAGCTTAGAAATAGCAACCAAAGATCGCGCATCCACCTATTGTCAAACCAGTTCCAAATTCGAGATTTCTTACCTCATTTGCGCAACTGAGGTTCTATAAAGAATCGCGAAGTTCCAATGATTCATCTCATCTAGTTTTGGCGTATGAAACCCCTCCTCTTCTTCTTCCTTCTTCGCCGCCATTAACGAGGACCTGGAGCTTCTTCAACCTTGCTCTTCAACTGCTCCCATGTACAGTAGGGAGAGAACTTCTCTTCCTTGCTTTGTCATCGTCCTTCCGGCCAAAGAAGATAGCCTAATTCCCCTTCGTTGGTTCCATCCAAGTCCTCCTTCTTCACCCATCAAGCCTGTCAACACCATGGGTATCCCCTCCCTCTTTCATCTAATTAGCTTAGGGTTTTCATTCATCGTAGGTAGTCCTAGCTTTAGGGTAGTCTAATTTGATGTTTTATTGCCTCTGTCGAGTTCCATGACCACCCCCATTGGAAGCTTCTCCACCACATGCCCATGCACCTCCACGCACGCCCTAACCATAGGGCTTTGCTTCGGGGCTCCACCTCAAAGCCTCTGCTACTAACGTGAGGTCGAAAGACCTTATTTTGCACTCGCAGGAACTCGCCGGAGATCATCGTCTTCACCAGCTTCCGTTGCTGCTTCCGTCGCCTTCGCCACTCTGATCCACCATCAAACTCCACCATCACCTCATCAAACGTCTGGCGATAACCTTTCGCCCTTCGCCGGACACATCCAATGGTCGGATCATAAATCTGACCATCTTGCAGCGAGCCATTGCCGGAGAAGACACTGCAGCTTAATTTCTGAAGGGCTACATTTGAAGGACCCAATCGTAAGTTTAAATAAATTTTTAGGGTCCTTTTTACTATTTTTTCTTGAACCATTGGGGGCACATTCGTAATTATTTTTAATCTAAGGGTTTATTTGCAAATCATGGTTTCATGTTTTAATGTTAAATGATCATTAAACCATGCTAAATTAGATTAATTACATGTTTAGGAATTAGTTAGTTGCGATTACGCCTCAATAAGCACACAATCTCGCCCTTCAATTTTATGCTAATCTTGCGGCTTGTTTTAGTCCCACATCGATGGGAGACGAACTCATGAGGTGCCTTATTAGGATTTGTTTCCCTTGATTCCTCGCCCAGAAATAGGAGGTTGGGTCTCCATTAACCTACGCACATGCATGCACGCCTACACATGTGGACCCACGAGGTTGGGAGAGAATTGGGCCCATTTTAGGCTTAGTGGGTCGTGAGCAAGTTTTGAAATAGATAGGGGAGGAAGTGGAGAAGGCTTTAGGCTTAATTGTTTACCTCAACTTGGAAAGAATAGTCCCACATATTGGGATTGTAGGGACAAAGTGCAGCTTATAAGGAGCCACGTCCATTAACTATTTAGTCTAAATAGGGATGGGCTCCCCATAGGGTATATATAAACCCATGAGTCCATTATACACATGCATTTAACTTGAGAATACTGAGAGTGAGAGGCCCAAGAGGGGTAGTCCATCTCGGATGTTGTTGGGCCCGAGGTGAAGGCCACCTTTTTGTTGTAAAAAGAGTGAAAGACTTAAAAGAAAAAAAGAAAATTAAGGTGTGTGCTTACTTAAGAGGAAAGAAGAGAGTAGAGTAGAAAGAGCATTCTCTTTTACTCTTCTATATTTCTGGCACATGGTTGCATTCCCTTTATTTTGAGTTTGATTACCTGTTCTTTACTTATAATTATCTTTGATATCAAACTCCTGCATTTCAAATGTTGTAAATAAATTCGATAGTGATAAGTCGTGCATTCATTTTCTCCTTGCGAACAACCTTAGAACACCCATTTCGAGATTTATAAATTTTTAAGTGTTGATTCGCTTATGTCATCTACACTATGACTCATTCCTTTAAAACCTCGATGAAGCCTCTTAACACTCTCCCCCTTCTCAAATGGAGGATGTGCATAGATTTCACCAATCTAAATGAAGCCTACCCAAAAGATGAGTTCACCCTACCAAATATTGATGTTCTAGTGGATTCTTGTAGTGGGCAGCCCCACATGTCCTTCATGGATGCCCATAATGGGTACCTGATGTTGAGAAATGCGTTAGGCTAATTCATTCATTGTAGTAGTGCGCTTACGACTTCAATTTTGATGAAGAAATGGAAAGGTGAGTACTAGTGTCAATCTCAAGGAGGCAAAATCCGAATCGATTAGTCGCTCATTTTGTTAGTTTCACATGATGGTCATTTTGATTTGCTTGCAAAAGGAATAGAAAGAGAGAGAGAGAGAGTAGGGTTAGAAATTCGTAGAAGGATATGGTTGCTAACTACACATAATAAGAAGACATGATGAAGCATAGAATGGTGTAAATAGAACCTAGCTTAGAATGAGCACCAGAAAACAATTACGATATCAAAATCTTCTTTAAAAAAATGGCCTTGCAATTGTAGGCAACAAAACTAGAGGAATGCTTAAAGACAAATAAACTGCAAGCTATTTAAAATCGTAAGCTAGTTGCGAGAAAGCGGAGGTGTCAAGGTGACCACGGCGGTGGAAAGAGGGCTCCGTTGACAGCTCAGCAGCTCCAGACTCTTGCTTGGAAGCTCTAAGGAGTGAGAGATTTGCTTAGTAGAAGATCATGAGCAAGAGGGGTGTGCATGGCCTTTTATAGGCTCAAATGGCAAATGAATTGCCACTTCCTGCGCTCAAGACTGCGCATTACATGCCTACTTGCGCATCGCCCCCGCACGCGCTCACACATCGCGCCACGCAGCTGTTTCTTCATTGCAGCTGTCTCAAGCGAGAGCCTCCCACAACCATTCTTTTCGTGATGAAGGTTCGAGATCGCACACGAACACAGGCTCCGGATTCACCCCTCTCGATTAGATGGCGGATGAAGCACTCAGATGTCTTAAATAATCGTGCACCCTAGTGCGTACAATCGCGCAACTAAATGCGCGTCGGATGGCGTGTACATGAATCACATGCATCGGATAGCGCCACGTAGTTGCTTTAGCATCTGCTCGATGGAGATCTGATGACCTAATTTTGTTTGCTTCTTGCGTGCAGTGGATTTGAGGCCTCGCGAGGTTTTGACCCCGCATCTTCGTGATGTGGGCGCTTGTCTCAACCAATGCGATGTGCCTGCGGATTGTTGTCGGAAGGAGTTGATGCCTGCGCCTCTTCAGCCGTTGGATGAGAAATGTACGGCTGAGATCGTGTGTGTCATGCGATGAAGAGGAGGCGGGTCCTGCTAGTGCGTGATGGAGGGCGGAGTGGGTGCCACATGGCACAACACAGATTGTTGATCATCAAATCAGCGGTTAGAACTTCTCGGACTTGTTGTGGGAGCTATGGAGGTCGAATTAAGGTAATTTTGAGTCTGTTGGACTCTATTTGTCGATTCGGATCCATCCATATGGTCCAATTGCTCCTTTGAGACCTACTTTAATATGCACTTGTACATGTGGTCATTAAACATTAATTATAAGCAATCTTAATGTGGGAAAAACATAATATGCATGCAATGCTCCCACATCCGCTGTAATATGATATTCATGCACATGCACCCTAGAAATTGACTCTAATTGATGTAATTAACACTATTATTTGTAGAGTCATCATACCCCCATGCTCACCCCTTTCCAGTCCCTAGCAAGGTTAATCTAAATGCTATTTACAACTGGAATTAAGAATCAATTGCTAAGGTGTATATTATTTGTCAACATTAGGAAATTTCTACCTTAGAGCCTAACCTATAGAGACTCAACAGTGTTCGGGTGCCTGCCAAAATGCAGACCGCCCAAGTCCTCGCCTTATATACATAGAAGCAAAAATTATTTTTTTCTTTTTCATCTTTTTTAATTTTTTAGAATTGTGGAGTTAAGAGTTTCGATGTAACTTTTTATGGCTACCCAACTCACCCATGACTGAAAAATGACTCTAAGTTCTAAGTATCTTGTCATGAAAATTGTGATAGACTCATTTAGTGGCAATTAAAATGGACTTTGGGTTTCTACGCCCCTAAGAGACCCAAAAAAGAAAATGCTGCCTAAAAGTGTATCTATCTGACCAGTAGCTTTCTCCCTACTTTTATTTTTGTGGGGTCAACACATCTCCCTGGATAATGCTACTTCCTCACTTCTTCCTTAAGTATTTTGGAATTCTTGTGCATTTTATGAGCTGGGATCTAGACAACCAGCCAATGGGCTGTTACTCATGACAACTTGCCAGCCATACTCGTGCGATGAAGTGTGACTTATTTCTTTTTTCCTTTTCTCCTTTCTGTATTTTTGTATTTCCTTTTTTTCTTAATTTTATTTTTAAGTAGGTGGCTTTTCTGATCTAAGATTTACTTAAAGGCAGTAGTAAAAGAAAATGGTCCTGTGGCTGGGCTTTAGACAATTGGCCAATGGGCTTCTACCCATGACAACTTGCCAGCCATACTACCCTAGAAGGTTCATTAGATACCCAATTTTTGTTAGAACCGCTAAGAAGTGAGTCAGTGCAAAACGTGTGTAGATGCTTAGAGTAAAAGTCCTCCTAAATCAGAGGGCAGGTTGATAAATTGTATACTTATCACCCTACTTTGACCAGATTGATATAAATTAAGGTAGCGAGTACTTGAGAACAAGTCCACATTTTACTGGACACCTGGACTGAGTAAGCCCAAAGACCTAAAGATCTAAGTGTTTAGGTCCTTAACGTATCATTTCCTAAAGTTGACAAGCTTCTAATGCCTAAGTAATCCTTTCCTAATTCCCTCTCTTTCTGTCATTTTTTTTGAAGAAAATTCAAGCTGACAGTATGTACTCAGAATATACAAATTACCACCCCCATGCTTAAGTTGGACTATTTCCTCATTGGAAAATAAATGTATGCAAGGGAGTAATGAAAGAAATCACTTGAGTCTCAACAGTGAATCCGATCAGCTTGAATTCTCTAGGTTGCCTCCTAGGAAGCTATGAGTTTAATGCCTTCAGCTGGGCATAGCACACATCAATCTTTTGAATGGTCTGGGTCAAGAAGGGGAAGACATAATTAGCTAGACCTAGAGTCAGAAGTACGTAGATGCAGACTAGATTATGGTGTAGTCCCATCCCTAAGGGACGGGAATTCTGCAAATGGTGTATCACGCATGCTCGTGTCTGTTCCTCTCTTAATCTGCGGGCATGCAGAGAAGTTGATTTGGATGAGTGCAACCCGAATCTAAAACACAGGACAGTAAAGATGTAGGCTTTGTAATTAGCTTGTGTCCCTTTAAAGTTGTAATTCCTCAGAGTTATATCGATTCCAGTGAATTTGGGTTGCGGGATTTCAATTCTGATAGGGCATGTAACAAAATCAAGAGTTTGACAATGGGCCTTGAGAACAAGAAGGTCTCTCTCCAAAGGAAAATCCATCCCTTCTTTGATTAGGGTTTCATTGCTTATTCCCTCCAATTCTTTGACCCTTAGAATATTATCTTCAACCTCATTTATATCAGACTCAATTTTCAAGGTTGCAGTAGAGGTAGGGCTAATTTCATCATCTAACTCAGACTCAGATTCTTTCCCTTGGCCCTCCTCTAAACTTGTGATGGGAGTTTCAAATGATTCAAAATCAATTACTTTGCAATCGTAATCCCGCTCCCCATCTTCAATTTTGGATGTCTCTTCCACCAACTCACTTTCCTTAGGAAGATTAGATTTGGATTCAAAGACATCAACCCTTAAATTCTCAATTTCCTCCTAATTTTTGTCCTCAACCCTCCCTAACTCATGTACTAAGGAATCCGTACTGACTTTTTCTAATGAGTTGTCCAACATCTGGGGAGTATCAATGGTGGACTAGACCAATTTTGGGCAACTAGGTGTAGTCGAATCGATCACTACAGGGCCTTGCTTCATGAATTCCATAAAAGGAGTTGCTTCCATCAGTGTTCTTTGGCCCTCTTCTTCCAGTTGTTGGAACATATCAATCATGGCTTGTTTCCTCAATCAATTCTTGGTTCTATCTATATAACTCCAACTGAAGGCTATCAGGAAGTGACCGAGTGTCATTATGTTTCCCTTCGATATCCTTAGCATTCAACTCAAGGTTAAGGGTGTATGGTTGAGAATGTGTATCAGAGTCCATATTGGGGTTTAAGTTCTTAGGTGGGTCCTCTATTCTATCGTTTTCATGGTCCAATTCCTCGAGAGGCACCATTTTTTGTTTAGTCCTACTCTAGAATAATTGAGGTTCTAAATCCACCTCCCAATCAGATTCTTCATTAGGGGTCCAAAGTGGGTGTTGATCATACTTGGTTTGCCCACGTTTATGATCATCATTTGATTTCCATTTTTCTAAAATCCCTTCCAATCCATAGGTCAAGTAGGAGAGATCCTTGAATTCAGATGACCTATCATGGTTATTATCCTGGGAAGGGTAGGGGTCTTGGTGTTCTCCTAAAATGTAGGTCCTATTAGATTGATTAGTGGGTGGGTGGGACCTAAAAGAGGAGTCATCATGAGGTGAATCAAGATAAGGATCCCTAAGGTTTGGATCATACCTCTGAGTGGGTGGGTTGGATGTATCCCAATAGGAGGTTGATGTGGGTTGGGTAAAGTTGGGATAGTTGGGATACAAGGGTATTCTAGGTACTCAGGTCCTGGATTATATCCCCAACTAGGTGGCTAATTATCCCAAGTAAATTGTGGATACAGTCTACTTGGGTTAGAATACAAATCATGTTGGGGATAGTTTAGGAAGGAAGGATAGGCATTGAAATCCATGGTTTGGAAGAAGTGGAGGGATGAGGGAAGAATAGATGAAAGAATTAAGTGTGCACAATCAAGCAAGCAAAACTAAGCCCTATAGTGTAGATCTAGGTGACCTTGGCTTTAGAAATAAACTCTGACCACACGATGAATTTGGTGTTGTCCTCACTCTCGAAGATGGTAAAGTTGGGAAGGTGAAGCAGGGGGAGTGTGTCCTGAGGGCTGCTAATTATTCCAAACCCCTGCTTAAGTCGTTTGACAATTGGCCTCCCAATTTAGCACCTTTTGAAGCAAGTAGACGTCACTAATTTGTAATGCGTTCAGGAAAACACCCTGAAATGGACTAGATGAATCCTAGGGCCAACATCTACTCAATTTTAATTTGGACTGGGTCAGTGCTTGTGCTCAAGGTATATGATGAGGTGTTGTTGGGGGTTGTGCCTCTTAATTACTCCAATTCAATGTGTATGTGCACTTTAACAAAACATGGTTTTCAAGCAAGGTTTCTTTAGATGTGGTGTCTTTTAATGATTCGTCCTTACATAGTGCTTTTTAGGGTTGGAATTTCTCAATATATTCAAGCAATGTTTGTAGTTGCACACAAAGTTTTGCATACACGAGTGATTGTAAATTTCCTTTTTGAGCAAAATATGTGGCCCTAGAAAAAAAAACAACCCTAATGTGTTCATTCTAAAGTTCATGCGATTCTACCAGGTGAATTGATTTTAGATTGAGTGGTGAAACCCAATCCAAGACACGGGTAGCTTCGCAATCACCACTCAAAGGGATTTTCAAAGGATATTAGTGTTAATAGAATATTATATATATATATATTTTTGGGTGATGAGTTTAAGATGTGGGTCAAGTAATCATTCACCACGCCATTTTTTTTTGAATTAAAATTTTTTTTTTTTAAGCAAGCAAACACACAAACATTCTATCATAATGTTCATGCATTTTTTTTCTTATTTTTTTTAGATATCAATGATGAAACTACGGTAGATAGGGTGGTACTCACCAAAATCTTCACTGCACTTTACTCCCAATCTACCATCTTGAAATGCGATCCACTCGTTTTCACACTAGATTCCTGTAATCAATCAATGGAAAGAGAGAAAAGTGAGTCAAAAATGTGAGCACCAATGAAATGATAGAAGTGACTAAAAAATCCATTGCCTCCCCGGCAACGGTGTCAAAAACTAATGTTGAGAAACACGTTAGGTTCGTTAGTTGTAGTAGTGCACTTACAACTTTAGTTTTGATGAAGAAATGGAAAGGTGAGTATAAGTGTCGATCTCAAGGAGGCGAAATCCGAATCGATTAGTCGCTCATTTTTTTTAGTTCCACATAATGGTCATTTTGATTTGCTTGCAAAAAGAATATATATATATATATATATAGAGAGAGAGAGAGAGAGAGAGAGTGAAAGTAGGGTTAGAAATCTGCAGAAGGATCTGGTTGGTAACTACACATAATAAGAAGACATGATGAAGCATAAAATGGTGTAAATAGAACCTAGCTTAGAATGAGCACCAAATAATAATTACGATATCAAAATCTTCTTTAAAAAATGGTCTTGCAATTGTAGGCAACAAAACTAGAGGAATGCTTAGAGACAAATAAACTACAAGTTATTTAAATCGTAAGCTAGATGCGAGAAAGAGGAGGCGTCAAGGTGGCCACGGCAGTGGAAAGATGACTCTTTTGGTAGCTTAGTGCTCCAGAATCTTGCTTGGAAGCTCTAAGGAGTGGGAGATTTGCTTGGTAGAAGATCATGAGCAAGAAGGGTGTGCATGGCCTTTTATAGGCTCAAATGGAAAATGATTTGCCACTTCCCACGCTCAAGACCACGCATGACATGCCTCCTCACACATTGCCCCTGCACGCACCCACGCATCGCGTTGCGCAGCTGTGCACGCCCGCTGGCCTCTTCTCGCTGCAGCTGTCGCAGGCAAGAGCCTCCTACAGCTGTCCAATGCATGATGAAGGTTCCAGATTGCTCACAAACCCACACTCCAGATCGCACCTCGCTCATTCAGATGGCGGATGAAGCACTCAAATGTCTTAAAGAATCGTGCACCCAGCGTGTACGATCGCGCACTTGATTGCGTATCAGATGGTGCGTGCACGAATTGTACGCATTGGATAGCACCACGTAGCCGCTTCAGCATCTGCCCGATGGAGATCTGATAGCCTAATCTTGTTTGCTTCTTGCATACAGCAGATTTGAGGCCTTACGAGGTTTCGACCCCACGTATTCGTGATGCAGGCACTTGTCTCAATCGATGCACTGTGCCCACGGTTTGTCGTGGGAAGGAGTTGACACCCGCACCTCTTCAGCCATTGGATGAGAAACGTACAACTGAGATCGTGTGCGCCATGCGATGAAGAGGAGGAGGGTGCTGTTGGTGTGCGATGGTGGGTGGAGTGGGCTCTGCTTGGCATAACGAGGACCATTAATCATCAGATTAATGATCAGAACTTCTCAAACTTTTTGTGGGAGCTATGGAGGTCAGATGAGGTGATTTTGGGTCCGTTGGACTCTATTCGTCGATCTGGATCCATCCGTAAGGTCCGATTGCTCATCTGAGACCTATTTTGATACGCACTTGTATACATGGTCATTAAACATTAATTATAAGCAATCTTAATGTAGGAATAACACAATATGCATGCAATGCTCCCACACTCGTTGTAATATGATATTCATGCACATGCACCCCAGAAATTGACTCTAATTGATGTAATTAACACTATTATTTGTAGAGTCATCAGTACCATCAGATAAGTCTAGCCCCTACTAACTGGTCTCATACCTCTTTCATAACTGATAGAGGTTTATTTCAATATAGAGTCATGTTCTTTGGCTTAAAAAATGAAGGGGCTACTTATCAGCTGCTTGTAAACATAATTTTTGCCCTCTTAATGGGAAAATCTTTTGAGGTGTATATTGACGATATGCTAATAAAGGGTTTGAGGTTTTCTCGACACTTAGCAAATTTAGTCGAGGTTTTCCAAATTCTGAGGGAAACCTGACTATGCCTTAATCCCAAAAAGTGTGCTTTCGGTGTTTTCTCAGGAAAGTTCCTTGGCTTCATGGTATCCAATCGAGGAATAGAAGCTAATCTCGACAAAATTCAAGTGGTCATGGCCTTGACCCTGCCTACCACATTAAAGCGCATACAGTCATTAATCGGCAAGATCACAGCCTTAGGTCGATTCTTGTCTTGATCTTTTGGCAATTGTATCCCATTCTTTGAATGCATTAAGAAGGGTAAGGGTTATTCTTTAAATCATTGGACTCCCCAATGTCAAGAAGCTCTAGATCAAGTAAAGAAAACCCTTTAACAGCCACCAATACTGACATCTCCGGTGGCAGGCGAACCCCTGTCTTTATATTTAGTAGCCTCTATGACTATCATCAGTGTTGTTCTTGTAAGTAAAAGAAAAGGGGTTCAGCAGCTTATCTACTTTGTCAGCAAACCTTACCAAGGAGCTGAAGCCAAGTATAAAGTAACTGAAAAACTTGGTCTTGCCCTTGTTGTTGCTGCTAGGAAATTGCGACCTTATGTCCAATCACATACCATCTTGGTCTTATCTGACTGCCCGCTTCACAGAATGTTATATAAACTAGCCGGATCCTTAAGACAAATGAAATGGGCTATGTAACTAGAGGAGTTTGATATTAAATATCAACTTCGGAAGTCCCCAAGGAAAAGTTTTGGTAGATTTTGTTGCAGAATTCATGGATCCAAGCAATATGTAGGCAATGTCTTGGAAATTGTTCGTTCATGGCTCATCTATGGCTACCAGATCCGAAGCTGAGGTTACATTATTAGCACCACATGGCAATACTTACATGTATGCCATAAAGTTGCCATTTCCTACCTCTAATAATGTTGCTGAATATGAGGCCTTAATAGCAGGCCTTATTGCTGAATATCAGGCTTGTGATCCAAATATGAGCTTTTATATTGAAAAAGCAAAAGCAGAGTTTTCGGAATTTCAAAGAGCTCTGTTGGATAGGTTTGATGATCAGGTAACCCTCTAGCAAATGCGCTAACTCGCCCTAGCCTCTGCTATCCCTGTGGATGAAGAAGATGATATCCTTCTACAAACAATGAAGAGGCCCACTGTCCTTGCATCTCAAGCTTTGGTCATTTAGAAAGTTGACTCATGGATGATGCCAATAATGCATTTCTTGAATACAAGGGAGGTGACCCTAGATGAGCCACATCCCGAGGCATTATGCTTGAAGGCCTCTAGATATACAATTATTGAAGGACAGCTTTATATGCGAGGTTATTGAACTCCCTTATTACACTACCTCACATTGGAAGAAGCCACACAAGTATTAAAAGAGGCCCATGACAGAATTTGTGGCAATCATGAGGGATTCAAAACCCTCATTTCCCGCTTATTTCAAACACGATATTTTTGGCCACAAATGAGGAAGCACAGTAAGCCCTTCGTACGAAAATGTGATAAGTGCTAAAGAATTGCTGCGGCCCATCACCTTTTGCCTGAAAAGATGGTGCAAATCTTATCCCCTATTCCATTTGCTAGATGGAGAATGGATTTTGTCGGATCATTTCCACCAGCCGCATCACAGAAGATATATCCTAGTAGCCATGGATTATTTTTCTAAATGGGTAGAGGCTTAAGCCATGGCAAGCCCGACAGTCGACAAGGTCATAAAGTTTGTAAGAAAGAATATCATCACTCATTATGGTATCCCTTGTACCATTGTTACTGATAATGGTACACAGTTTGTTGCAAAGAAATTTGAAGAGTTTTGTTCAAGTTGGGGTATTCGCCTGTGTTTCACATCAGTGGCTCACCCTCAAGCAAATGGACAGGCTGTTTAAGCGAATTCGTTGTTGTTTAAGAGATGCATCGTAGTATAGGACAAAATCACTCAAATCATTTAAATTTATAACTCAGAATCAAAGAAGAGTCTGAGGTCGATCATAGAGAGCAATTAATGGCAATTCAATCTCACTAATCACAATTTAATCAGAAATATAAGTAATTATGATCAAAACTTCTTTTAGAACAACTCAAAATGATATATATATGAAATCTAGTAGCTAAGTGCAAAACGAACGGGTTAAAATGGTGATTTAAATCACCAAATTAACCCTTGAAATTAAGCTCAAGTAAATCAAATAAGTGAATAGTAATTATCAAACAAATATGCCACTTCAACCAAGTGAATATGTCAACAGAACTAAGGCACCAACAGAGATCAGATGAAGGCACAAGGCAGCAGACGCCTTAAGTGCTCAGGGGCACAGCTCCAACAAAAGAAGCAAAGGCCTCCTCTCTTTCCTTCATGCCTCAAGAGAGAGGCAAGCACAACATAGAGGCAAAGGCCTCTTCAAGATTCAGCCAAGTGTAGAGAGTAGAAGGGAAAGCCCCCCTGCTCTCTCTCTTTCTTCTTCTTTCTCTCAGAGACCTGACCTTAATCGAGTAATTGGCTGGGTAATCGGGCGTGAACAGGGACCAGGCCTACGGCCGTGGTCGCAGGCGAGGAGTGCTCAGAGGCAGGTAAGCAGGTGAGGGTGATATGGGGACTCGACCCCCGTGTCTTGGGTGAGGGGTCGGGGAGACGAATTCCCTTTATGTCATGCAAACAACTGCTAATTCCACGATGTGGGACTATCAGTCCCACAACCTTCCTCGCGTAGCAGCTACAGGATGAAGCTCTGATTATGGCCGAAGGAAGCATTTGTTGCTTCAATTGGGAGTCTAGAGCGCTCCCCGGAAGTTAGTTGCAGCACCTGGAGCGGAGAGTGCTGAAGAACACAGCTTAAAGGTATTTAGCAGAGCCAGAGAAGACGAAGGCGATGGTGGAGCTACAGCGGTCACCTGAAAAGTAGAAAACGTCCTCGTGGCCATGTCAACTATGCTCAGGAGGATCATCGTGGAACGACGAGTGCATTGGTGGGTGTGGTGTTGCGTGCGAATGAGTGTGGAGGTCTGACGACCTCGAGAAGGTGGTGCGAAGGTGTGTGAGTCGGGTGGAGTGCGTGAGAGATCAATCCCCTCAATTACTTGAGGGGTTTTGGTTGTGAGGACACAGCGGAAGTTTTGAGACCCGTGGGGAGCGATTTTATGTAGTGTGACGATTCGCGAAGTCATTGGAGGTACGCTGGTGATGAGGGAGACGATGGGGGCACGGGCGTGGAGGTGTGTTGAAGCGAGCATTAGGGGTGTGTGTCGAATCAGTGGGTGATGTGGAGTCGAATGAGGGCAGTTGTAGATGAAAGGGATGCAGAGATGGCACTGGCTATGATTGGCTGGTGCCAGAGACGAAGGTGGCTCCGGGAGGGAAGACGGCGATGCTTAAAAGGAGAGGGAGCCCCTCGTAGGTATGGCGAGGTACGGAAGAAGCTGGGGAAGATGGACCTACTTCCTATAGTATGTGGAAGCAGGCAAGGAGACCGAAGGGAGGAGGTCGCCAGAGTGGAGTCAGGAGCTAGCCGAAGGTAGGGAAGATGAGGGTTTCTTGGGCCTAAAACTTGCTAAGGAGTTCGGCTCTGCAATGGGGCTGCTTTTATAGGGCTTCAAGCAAGATTCCAAGCTTGGAAACAAGCTTGAGAATCTCATATTTTCAGGGAAAAAGATCCTTGAAATCCATGGATTCTCATGAGCTTCAAGATGAAATTTGGAGTCCAAAAGTAGGTTTAGGTGATCGGGGATTTCCTCAGGATCTTCCCTTCCAAATTTGGAAGGGATTGGTCTAGCAATCAGGGGGGAATCCTTGATTGAAAGCTTGGATTTATGGGTTCACACCTATCATGGTGGAAAGGACCCATTTGAAGAAAATGAAGAGAAGTCAGGGGCCTAAATGCAAGGATTTTGAAAGATAGGGGCTTAATTGTGAGAAATAGAGTTTAAATGGACTAAAATGCAAACTTGGTCAAGGAGAACTCTGATTGGGCCCAAATTTGGGTACAAAACTTATTTGGACCTAAGAAATCTGATGGTGAAGTTGGATTTCAGTTTTGACCAAGTTTGACTGGGTAATTTATGTAAAAACCTAAATTAGGGCAGAATTGTGTTTGCAACTCTATTTAAGGTCAAAATGGGTTCCAAAGGTTAAATCAAGGGTACCAAATCTCAAGGAATATTTTTCTAGGAATTTTAGAGGGTTTAGATGAATTTTATTCTGACCAAAACATCAGTAATTTAAGTGAGTCTGAAATTAGGGTTTTGGGTTACTGTTAATTCTCGAAATGTGCAAAAACCCGTTTCTGTCTGCATGAACCCACTTATTATACTTTAATGCTCATTTGACTTTTATTTTATCCCTAGCAAACCCCTTGGTTATTCTATGTTCATGATATGCTGTTAAAATTATAGAATTAACCCTAGTTTTCTGTTCTCTTCTTAAAACAGCCTAAAGTGGAGTTATGACACTCAGATATTTATGTAGGAGCATTTATCTTTTAAACCTGACTAAAAGTGGCCAGTTATGTCCTATGATGGTGTTACCATCACAATTGGAGGTATCTAACAGAACAATAATCTCCGCCTTTAAAAGACGTTTGGATGTTGCGAAAGGAAAATGGGCAGATGAGTTACCAGACGTACTGTGGGGATATAGAACAAGCCAAAAAACTTCAATAGGATGTACACCTTTTAACTTAGTGTATGGCATGGAAGCGAGACTTCCTATTGAAACAGTCCTTCCAACCTTTAGGACCCAACTGTATAATCCCGATGAGAATGATGATCAATTTCTCTTAGCATTGGACTCAATTGAAGAACTAAGGACCGAAGCCTCTTCTTCAATAGTAAAATATAAATGAAGAACGAAGGACTCCTATAACAAATGCATCCATAAGCACAAATTTTTAGGAGACTTAGTCCTAAGAAAGGTTGTTGTCTCTCACTAGCAGAGTCAGCCAGGAAGTTGGATCCTAATTGGGAGGGACCCTACAAAATAGATGGGGTTATAATAGCAGAGATTATTATAAGCTGCAAACGTTAGTCAGGAAGCCAATTCCTCACACCTGGCATGCCAACAACTTACGCATGTACTATGAATGAATGATAATCAAAGAAAATTTTTCTTTCATTCCCTTTCAAACATTTTTCTCATACATCACCTAGGCATTGCCTGGCAAAAAAAAGAAAAAAAGAGAAGGAAGCAAAGGACTTCAATCAGTATCCAGAAGGTCACAACAGGGAGTTGTTGGCCATTCTTCGACCTAGGGAGACTCGGGACCAGGGATCCCTTCGCCAACTCTCTCTCCTAACTCAGGAGTAGAGGGACCCATCTGATCTTCACCTAGCAAATCTTTAGGCGGAAGGAGGGGGCTTTGTCTTTAATACGACCTTCTTGCACTTGGTGATCATATTCAGAGTTAAGTTTTTTGATAGACCAAGTGCATAGATCCTCCTTTGAGGTATGACCACCCTTAAGGATGGCTTGAACTATCATCAAAATGAACTTCCCTACCTCATTCGAGACAAGGGTACAACTTCCTTCCATGGAAGGGTCAATCGCAAAGAACATCACCTCATCTGGGTCCATGCTCAAGAGAAGTTTCTCTTTAAGCTCCTCCACACGTTGAGTCTCAGCCCCCAAGTTTTGATTGGCGGTAGCAAGCTCCACCTCCAATCGGACTATGTTCGCCTGTGCATCCTCTCGCATTGCCTTGTGTTTGGATATTTCACCCATCGCAAAGCCAAGGCTAGTGCACTCTTCTTCAAGGGCTTTCTCAAGCCCTTCTACCTTGGAAGAATGTACTGCTTTCAACACCTGCACCTCCTCCTTCAAATCAGAGAAATGGTTGAAGGTGGAATCCACCTCCAACAACTTGTCCATCTTTTCTAGATCCCCCTTTTGGGTCTCGATGATGAAGTCATAAAGCTTCTTGGCGACCTCCCCAGTTGACGCCAGCTTAGTCCGAGCCCCCTTCTGCCCCCCCTCCAACTGACTAAACCAGCTAATCACCTTCTGTTGGGTTCCCAGCCTGTGTTTAGCCTCCACCAGCTCCTAGTTCTTTAGGTGGGCAACTTAAGCCACCTCCATTCTACGGAGGAGACTCCTTTGTTCATCCCTGGTGGAAGTTTCCCATTTGATTGTCTATTCCGCCGCCTTGATAAGGGCACCAGACTTACTGCTATCGGTGCCTACTTCACTTGAAGAAAATTCGAGGATAAAATGATTCCCAATAGTCTCCACCTGCATCTAAAGCAAATGGGAAAGTTTGGTAAAAAATATGAATAGAAAAAGAACTTGAAGAAAAGTTTTTCCAAAACCAAGGGATTTTACAACATGGAGGCAGTAAAATTGAATGTTTCTGAAGTTTGCCCCTCCCTAGGGAGGAGATGCTCGGCTAATGGCATCATTTAGGTGCCTTAGCACCTGTCTCTCCAGGTTGGGGGAAAGCACGTCTCCTCCCGCCTGGACACTCTTGCCAGCTATGCACTCTCCTCCAGCTTCCTTCCTCGGTTGAGGGCCTCCCGAGGCAAATCCCGTCACTGAGATCACAATCTGCCCAGTTGCACCAGCTCGAGCAAAGGAACTTGGCACCCCAGTATATGCCATTGGGATGCCAACCATTTCCATCCTAGCCGATTCTACCGAGGGATGGAAGGTATGCTCCTTAGCATCGCTTACTCCATGGGGAGAAACGTGTTATGCCTTATGAAAATCTACTCCATAGGAAGAAGTGTGTTGCACCTTCTCAGAAAGGTCTCTCATCTGCCTCAGACGCTTTAGAGGGGAGTGCTCCGGGCTGGCGGGAGCTCTTGATGGTTCCTTTTCTCCCGAGAACTGGTAGCCCGACTACTTCCGCCCATATCTTCCTTTTTTCCCTCTCGAATAGAAGGCTCTTTCTTTTCCTCCTCTTGGGAGGTAGCAGCCTGACTGCCCTCCGCTTGATCCTTCTCCCGAGCTTGAGAAGAAGATCCTGCCCGCCTCCTGGGGGTCTCCAGGCGGGCGAAACGGCCAACAGCTATAGAAGCCATTCTTAAAGTCAATTAAACATAATAGGGAATAGAACGGTTTAAATCTATTCCCCCCAAACTTATAGGGTGTGGGGTAAGAATCTGCAACCCACGTCAACATTGGCCAAACAACCTTTTTCCTTAACTCTAACTGGACAATTGGCCCAAAATTCATTATTCTTTCCACATCCACATGAGTAGACAGACCAAATTCTTCGGTACCAGGTGACAGGTCTTTCTTAGGTAGGCCTTGCCATTTATATGGGACTTCTAACTTCTCCGTATTGTGAATAAAGAAAAAATGGTGGTCCTACCCTTTCAAACTATTCGGTAGGTCAACGATCTTATATTTAGTACGCCGACTATATAAGGTATACGTACCAGAAGGAGGCTCACCCCTTTTCACCTTAAGGGGCATGAGCCCAAAAATTAGGTGGAATAGGCCCACCTAGGGAACAATACCTAGATAGAAACAGATTACGGTGAAGGCATTTAGAATGGGCCATCAGTTTAAACTGAGCTAAGAGGGGGTAAGGTTATAGTAGCAAAGAAAGGAGGTGAAAAAAGGGTTTAAAGGCACTCGTAAGCCAGTCTCTATGGCATATTTACAGATGATAAGCAAGTCCATCCCCCTAGCGAAACATAGGCGGGTCATGGACCTGCATGGATGGAATTGGACTCCATCGAGTCCATGAGCTGCCAAAAATTCCTTAATGGTAAACCTACTATGGAAGTCGGAACTAAAATTGTACAGGTCTCTCGTCTCGGGTGCAAGCCGCTCCGAGAAAGAGCCAGACTTACCCTTACTTGTGAGACCAAACATCTTCAAGCTGCTGCTACTCGTCCAGAGGTGGTGGCTTCTGACGAAGAAAGCTTCTCACGGATCGTCGAAGAAGGAGCAACAGCTGCGATGTCATGAGATGAAAGTTGCGGTAGTAAAAGGGAGTAGGTGGGGCATTTACTTTACCCCACCCCCCTTATTTATAACCCTTGGGTGGAAAAACTCCCTCTACGAGGTGCAGATTTCAAAAATGAAATTGCATGATACGGGAAATGGATTTTGAAAGATCCTGCCAAATTCGAAACAAGCGTAATTATCATTATGCACATTTAATGCCCACGTAATCACTACGCCATAATGCCATTCCAAGTAGTCATTATTGGAATGTCAGGCGACTGATCGTCAACAATCAATATTGCATAAAAATAATGATTTAGTCATGTCATTGTCAAACAGATGTCGTGTTATTTTATTTATTTACATAATTTTTACTGATTTATTTTAGGTCATTCACTGGGAAGCAGTTATTGATATACATCACTCTCTGTATTCCAAAAGTGCTCTTTTATTCTAAAAATGTCAATTATATATACAAAATGAATTAATAAATCAAAGAATGAATGAATGAGTTAATTATGTACAAAATGAATCAATTAATTCTAACTACAATGCCTCAATATATTTACAATTAAACAGGCATGAAAAACTAATTAAACTACTCTAGCCTAGTTATATATAACTATCCTAAACAACACCTAAGTATAGGTACAAAAATATTAATTAATATATACTAAACTAAGTTATACTAACCTATACTAACATATTATGTAATATACAGTGCCAGATATAAACATCCCTAAGGACTTAAAAATATATACACATAAAAGGCTCAAAGAGTATATGTACTTACTCTATTTACACACACACACACACACACACATATATATATATAATACATATATATATATACATTGCATATTGATAGGAACACCATCATAAGCCCTAACTAGCTCATTTTGATTCAAAAAAGAGAACAAAAGCTCCTGTATAACCAGTGGAGGTCCTAACTCAATGAATAATCATTCTAAGATAAAAGCAAGAAATAAGGGGTAAAACTACAATTTTACCATTACAGTACAACAACGGGTTTTCTCATGAGCTAAACACAGGTCAAATGGTCTTAACAAGATAAAAAGTGGGTTAGTTTAAACAGAAAAGGATTCATGTGAATCCTGGGAATTAAATGACTTCTTGTAACCCTAAAATAGACCCACTTTATTTAACAAGGTTCTGGTTATGATAAAATTCACTTAAACCCTTTAAAAATCCTAGAAAAATATTTTCTAGGGTTTAGAACCTTCAATTTGGCCATTGAAATCTATTTTGACCTAAACTAGGGTCTCAGATAAATATTTGCCATAAATTGGGTTTTTGCATAAATTACCCAGTCAAATGTGATCAAACCCAAAATTCAACTTCACCATTTGATTCTTTAGGTCTAAATTAGGTTTGTACCAAAATTTGGACTTAAGGGAAATTCATCTTGACCCACTTTGCAAATAGGTCTAGCCTAATTGCATTTCTACCCCTATCTTTTGAAAACCTCTGCAGAAACCCCCTAGCTTTTTCTTCATTTTTTGCAATTAGGTCCCTCCACCATTATAGCGGAGGGAATCCTACTCTGGCGAGATTGCAAAGGTAAGATCTCCCTGATCTCTTAGAGAATCCCCTTCAAAATTGAAAGGGAGATTCTCTGAGAAATCTCCTCCAGTGTGAACCTAATTTGAGGCTCTGTTTGGTACACAATCTCTCGTGCGAACTTATGAGAGATTCGGGTCTCCTTCAAGTTGCCATCTCCGGCGAACCTCCCTTGTTTGGAAGCTTGGCTTCCAAGCATAATATCGACCTCCAAGGCCTATTTAAGCAAACCCAAGTCACCCCGCATCTCCCAAGCTTGAAATTGGCCAGAAACACCCCTCAAAATTGTCTCTCCTCCTCTGACCAGTTGGCTCATCAAGCTCCAGCGACTTCCATCTCTCTCCCTTGTTGCCTAGCCACAATACCAGTGGCAGGTTTCCCTTCCTCTCGCTCGTCCGCATCGCATCGCACCCACCGATGCCTTTGCAGCCCCTTCGTCCTTGCCATCCTCCCCCATTGAGTGCCTTCATCTTTGGCGATGGCAATACGAGCCGATTGCCATCCCTGCCTCCCCCTTCATCTCCTTATGCCCAGATAAGTTCCCTTTCCCTCCTACTCCTTTTTCCCTTTTTTATCTCTCAAAAACACCCCTCGATGCACTCCATCACCATCATCCCCTTCATCTCCGGCTAGACCCCCGGCGAGGCATCCCCGTCACTCCGCACCTCCATCTGCCTTGCCAACCACCCCATAAGCTCCGCAACACCTCACTGAATGTAACCCCTCACTTCACTCACCGCGCCACGTAATTAAACCACCCCCTGAACACACCCACACACACGGCCACAGGTTGCCCTAAGCACACGCCACGCCGACCCCCGCACCGTGCCTCGGCAAAGCCTCCTGAGCATTCTGATGTGGCTGCTAGGCTGTTTGTGTGATTGCAGATATAGGAGGGTCACCGCCATTGACGAACAGCAAGGAGCTTGCTTGCAAGCTCTCTCTAGGGTCTGCTCGCTCCAGGCCAACAGTCCCAGGTGTGCGGAATCCCCTCGCGCACACACTTAGTCCCTTGATTGGAGTCGACAACCTTCGCAGCAGCTGCAATTGAGCGCTCAACCTCTGCAGACGCACGCAAAGGAAGGTGGGACATTTAGTCCCACCTCGGAAGAGAGTGACCGCCCTCACCTCCATAAGAGGAAAAACTACATAGGCCTTATCGCGTCAGTACCACGGGGTGAGGTCCCACTCACCCTTCACTGGCCTCGTTCATGACCTTGCCTTCGCGAACCTGGCTTGACCCGTTTACCCGACCCAGCACACCTCGCCCACCACCGCACACCGGTGGGCCTGGTCCCGGGCGTGTACCCGACCCAATTACCCGAGATGGTGGCTCTGAGAGAGCAAACCTAAGAGAGAAAGAGGAGAAGAGAGTGCGCATAGGTACGGGTAGGTTTTGCTCTTGCAGGGAAAGGAGAAGAAGAAGAAGCCAAGGGTTGAAGCCAAGGTAGAAGAAGGTGAAGGCCGAAGAGGAAGCTAAGGAAGGAGAAGACAAGGCTGAAGAGGAAGAAGCTGAAGTCAGAGGCTAAGAAGCTGAAGAGTTGAAGAAGAAAGAGAAAGAAAGAGAAGGAGAAGGATTGAAGGTAGAAAAAGGCTAAGGCACGAAATTAGAAGAAGAGAAAGAAAGAAGAAGAAAGAGAGCAGCTAGAGAAGAGAAGAAAGAAAAGCACTGTAGCATCCATATTTTAAGGCGTCTGATTCACAAATCAGATGTCCAATTTTGTGCTTGTTTACATACATTGATTTCTTTAATCTTCTGTGCTTACATTTTTGCACTATAACTCTGGTTTTTATTACATATTATATTCAATTTCTCAAGTTGTGCTCTTGATTTCTAAATCCTAATTTGCTCTCTGTGTTCGACCTTGGACTTAAACTTCAAGTAATAAAATCTATTTGTTTTCAAAGCGATTTCAACTATATTACAACTCTTTATTTTAAAACCTGATTTCGCCTTGCAAACACATATATACACTTTATTTATTATACATATACTGTTATATTATATACTTATAGTATATACATATATATATATACTCTATACATACACATAACACACTCACGTACACAACACAGGCACACTACACTAGGCACTCAACAGTTAGTCAATTTTAGTGGGTAGACCGGTTCAGTTCGTGGGATACACAGCATTCATATGAGTGGGACCGGAACGCTACTATGAATCGGTCCTAGTTCTTAGCATGTACATGGTTATCCAATTTTATTTGAGCCCAAACTAGGCCCATAGCAAGTCCAACACTTTGCACACCGAGCTCCTAGCTCACCACAAATCAATGCTCATTTCATATGCTCAAACAGCAGAGGGTAATGGGATAATGGGTAATGTTGCACTGAGCACTGACAATTAAGTGCCATAAGCACTTAATTCAATTTATACCACTGTGTGCAATCGTTTGCCCATGATGTGGGACTTTGTTTCAGCACCAATTGGCGCACACTCCGTGTGCTGGAGCTAATATTTCACCTCTAATTGAGAGCCTAAATGAAGTCTAATTTTGAAATAAATTATATGGTTGTAAAGCCCTTATATAGGGCTACTCAATTGTATAGTTAATTTATAAACATAAGTTATTTAATTATATATAAAAATTAGTTAAAGTTAATGATTTATACACATTAAATTAGAGCTTAATTACTTAATTAATGTACAAATTACTAAATTAATGATGCAATTGACTTTATAAATAGTTAATATATATAATAAGGTATTTATTAAACATTTTTATTTTATTTAAGAACATTTATTTTAATTTATATACATTTATATACATGTTTTTATTAGATATACATATAATCTAGTTATAAATATTATTATACGGTATAAATATATTATAAGTAGGATGAAAATAATCAAAATTAATATATATATATATGTACAATATAAATTACTTTAGTAATAAGTTAATTTACTAATTTATTTTACTTTAACTTAATAATTTACCTAATTAACTTAATAATCTAATTATCTACAATAAATAGATAATTAAATCAATGTACATATGTCATACAGTATATAATACTTATTCAAATAAGTATGTACAGTAATAAATATGATTGTGCATGTTTACTTATTTATTTATAATTACCTTAGTATATGTACATATAATTTACTATAAATAAATGGATAATTATATAGTTAATATATATACAGAATAACTCACTATAAATACCTAAATAATTATAATACATGTATACATTAGTTATGTACAACATAGATATATAAGTTATTATTTACATTTAACTTAACTTTAAATAGATATACAAGTATAAATAGTAGACACATGGTATTTTTGTGTATTTTTGGGTCTTTTTAGATTTTTATGATATTTGTATATATGATAGAGGTAAAAGAAGAGAGAGAAAAAGTGAGATGATGGAAGAAATGTTTCTTTTTGTATTTTTGAATATAATTCTTTTATTGAAATTTAGAGTAAACCGAACCGTCGGCTAGTATGTTCTATCAGCTAGAGGGTTTAAAATACTTTGAAACTTTGCAAACACCTAATGAAACACCTGATCTTACTCAAGACAGGTTTATTTTATTTTTTTTATGATTTTATAATTTTTATTCATTATTTCAATCTCATACAAAGAAGGCCTTTAATGATGTTGTGAAGTGGAACCTAAGGCCCTAAGATGCATACTAATGACTAGAACTAGGGATCTAACATTCAAAAGTGTCCAACACATAATATGAAAGGTGTTTGAGCATATAAACATGATTTTAACCTTTAATTCATTAAAAGCACATTTTGGGTAGATTTCTAACATAAAGTGCTAACAATGAGTTTCAAACATGATCTACAAACTATTCCCAATTAGATTTAAAGTCATATATGTGTACATGAATTCTTGACATTCAACTCTATGAATATACAAGTTGTCAGCATAATTAAAGTCCCCAAAACCACACAAGTTCAGCCCAAAATCCAACCACATAGTGGTTGCACTTGCTGCTCAAATCAGTGCAGCAGATGACCTGCTGCTGCTCTTGTCATATAATTTCTAGTGGCTGATGTTTCTGCTGTAGTTGCTTCTCACATTTAGCAGTTAAGGCTACTTCATGTTCAATCATCCGGCCATTATCAGACTCAAGAGGTCTGATTTGAACTACTTTTAAATCCCATCAAAACTAAAAATCCACTGAAAACACATGAAATTCTTGTTTAAATGCTTTATTCAAATCAATGTTGGACTGATCTAGATCATATCAATCCTTTTAATTTATTTTTCTTTGAATTTAGATATGAGAAACCAAGACAAAAGGAAATCTGGAAACCTGAGTTTGAAAACTAAACACCTTCAATTGACAATGAAACCATAGAAATATGCATCTCTATCATTGCAAATGAACATAAATGCATTTGAAAATCCTTTCAAACCTAGATCAAATCTTAAGCACATGTTCAAAAACCTAATCAATCAATTCTACCTTGTTTTGGACAACAAAGAGAAGGGAATCAATTCAGGTATAAAAAGAACACAAAGAATGTATTCTCATATCTTCCTTATCTTACTTCAAAACCTCCTAGATCACTGATTAGGTCTCTGATCAGTTTGATTGATCTCATTGACCTAATATCACCATTCAATGAGAAGAAAACAAAGATCCATTCAGATTTTGGATAAAACTTGATAAATCATTGAAAACATATCCCATAAAGTTCAGAACCATTATATGAAACCCAATTATGCAAATACACACTGAATTTAGTTGATAAAAACTGATTGAAATCAAATCAACTAAAAATCCTTCATTCACACTCTTAAACCAAATCAAAGTTAAACGACCAAATTAGCTTAATTCAGCACACATGGAGAACCTTTGTGATCAAATGAGATGAATGGGAGGTCCTCCCATATGAGATTCGAGCACAATCTAGATCTGGGAGCTAGAAAGCTTCAGATCTACTTCAGATCTAGAATGACTCTAGTGAATGAAGTGGGCTGCGATGAAAATGTGGGAGAAATGAATGAAAGTGGTTGTGAGATGATTAGGGAGATGTATGAATCGATGCAAGAGCGTGAAAGCACCTCTCTGATATGAATTTATCAGAGAGGGCGAAATGGATCTATTCTAATCTACTCCAAACTAAACTACAAAATATGTAAATTGAGCTAACTATTCTACTACTAACTAATCTAGGTTAAGCTAGAAAGCATTAGATCTAACCTAGAAAGCATTAAACTATACTAGGAAAGTAGTAAATCCTATCTAAAAGAGGAAGATGATGTCCAAGGTCCACCGACCGTCGGTTGATGGCGATGAAAGGGAGGAGACCCTCAGCTGACGAAGGAGGTGCCCATGAGCCACCAGCTGTCGACCAATGATGATTGAAAGAGAGAAAGGAACCCACTTTGTCATTGTAGGCGAGGAATGGAGGAGAGGAGAGCTAAGGGGATGGAATGATGGGACTAACTCGAGGGGAGGGAGCTGATGACATCGCACGAGCTTAAGGGATGTGTTAAGTTGGCGTTGGAGTGGATTAGGGCATTGCTAAGGTGGGATTAGATGGTTAGGGCACTGATGGTGGGATGAGGAGGATAAGTGCACGGGAAGAATTAGGACAGAATCCCACTGTAGGATTAGATTTGAGAGAGGCAAGAGTGCTTCACGCAAAAGCACAGGATCAAAGGGTGAAGATCTGCCATTGATTTGATGGATTCAAGAATGAATGGCACTCATGCATTGAGTTCTTGGTGTGGCGAACAAGAGGCAAAGAATGAGGGTAGCAGGTGTGTTGGGTTAATTACGGTGAAGCCCTCAAAGTGAAGGGGTAGAGAAATTAGGGAAGAGCCCATAAGTGGCAAGCATGATCTCAAAACAATCCTTGGGAGCTTGCAGATAAGTCCCTGGCAAGTTTTTAAGTGTATGAAATGTTATGGAATGAGGACCTAAGTGTGAAACTCTAAATGTAAGGTCCTATTAATGTTCAAATGCAACCAAGCTTTTATGATAGCTTAATTGAACATATTAGAAGTTAATTTTACCCTTGATTTGAACTTTTGAGCTTAAAAAAAATGTTTAATTGGCAATTGAATCATTAATTTATATTTTTGAATAGAATATCTCATTAATTTGACCTAATTATGCATTTTTAACATGAATTTGATGTTTTAGGTCATTTCTATTAATTTTCACACTTAACCCATTTATTATGTTAATTAGATAGTGTTTAACCTTGTTTCTAGCTTAACTTGGGCATTTTAGCTATGATGAGCCACACCTCATCAGTGGCGGATCCACGCGATCTCCATGTTCAATGTCTTTGTTAGGACAACATTTAATGCACGTCTTTTTAGCGGATAAAGACAAAATTCCCGCAGTGATTGGCCACCACTCGCTGACGATGTTGCTTTCATCGTATTACAACAATACAGGGAATGTGACATAATTTGGTGCTTGAAGATTCTACTGAAGATCAAAATTTTCTTGTGGTTATGTAGGTGTGATGGCCTGGTGATCGGTGATCTGAGAATAAGGAGGTTGGTGTGTCCCTCTCAAAATTGCCCATTGTGCAACCTCTATCAGATAGTAGGATACATTTATTTTCCTCTTGTCTCGTGACGGATCAAGTTTGGAGGAAAGTGTGCGGGGAAGCTCTCCCCACATGGGAAGAATTATGGAGAAGAATTCTGACGATAGGGGAGTGGCAAGTGAAGATGGCTGGAGTAATGTGGTGTGTGTGGCGTGCTCGAAATGAGCATTTGTTTAAAGGGAATTCTATTAATTTTGGTAACGTGTGTTGGGAGTGTTGGAAATTTGTAAAGGAGTGGAGTGATTCATTGTAATTTTTTTAAAAAAGGAAATTTGAATAAAATGTTCCCAGTTTGCTATCGTCATCGATAGCATTCCTCACTTTCTCAAAAAAAAAAACAATACACAAGAAAATAGCTTTCATTGGCTATCTAAAAGTTCAGGCGGACATTCCGCCTAACTCTCCAAAATATACAGGCGACGATGGGCCTGTTTCAATATATATATATACCCGACAATGACTTGTTTAGGTGCCTTGCTCGCCTGAACATTCAGCAATGCTTCTCTCGGTGCTTCACTCGCCTAAGTGTCAATACCACCATATCTAATTTATTTCATGTATTCTCAAAATTATTGGCCTGCCAAAAGTGCGACCAATTATTGGGGCATACAACACACGAAGTTTTTTGAGAATTACTACTCTCTATGCTGTTTCACACAAGCAAAAAGAGTGGGGGCAACTGATGAGGGATAGAATATTCCTAGCATCTTAAGGCCAACAAGATCCAATTACCCAGAGAATCGGTCGAATTCAACTGCCTAGGGGGTCTGGAAGATGCAACTATCCCAGGTTCAGGACCTAATCACCCGAGGAAGCACGGTGGATCCGTTGAAGAGCAATTACCAGATTTGACTGAGTGTCGAACTTGGCAGTAGTATCCAGCTAACTGCCGAAGGTCAGGTCCACCTGGGTGGGACTGACTGTCTGGGCCGACTTGATGAAGCTTAAATTCATCCAGCTTAATGGGTCTTAAATAAAGGCCATCGACTGTTGTGATACGTTATGATAGTAATGACAAAACGTATTTTAATGACAACAAAGGTGTCCAAGCTAATGACAATTTATGATAGTAACCGCTGTAATCAAATGTTATTTATTACCAAATCGTGGGATCGTGGGGAACCCCCCATGATCTCCATCTCTTGTCTAATCTCTTCTATAAATAGTCAAGTGAGGTTAACTTTTACAGGGAGGCGATCTGAGAGAAAAAGAAGCAGAGCGCTTGTAATATCAATTCTAGTGAGATTTCGTGAGCATAACCCTCCCCCCAGACGTACGCCTATTAGGTGGAATTGGGTCAATAATTCTTGTGTTTCTTTGTGATTGTTCTTGAGTCAAGCTCTCTATTCTAAAAGGCTCGATCAGCAATATGAATAATGCATATAGTATTTGGCCTGTCATTATCATACCTTATAATCTTCCTCCTTGGTTGTGTATAAAGCAACAAAATTTCATAATGACATTACTCGTTCCTGGAAAAAGATCTCCTGGAAATGACATTGATGTATATTTGTAGCCTTTAATTGATGAATTGAAACAACTACGGGATCAAGGAGTGATAGCATATGATTCATATTCAAAAAGTAACTGTGATGCATGCTATAATTTTGTGGACAATAAATGATTTTCCTACATATGGAGATTTATCTGGATGGAGAACTAAAGGAAAACTAGAGTGCCCTATTTGTCACAAGAATACATATTCCAAGTGTTTATGACTTTGAAAAAAGGAGTCCTATTATTTTCATCGCTGCTTTCTCAATGAAGGTCACATATTTTGTCATGATACAAGAAATCTTGATGGCACTCGAGAAGAAAGAACTACACCAAACAAACTAATCGAATTACAATAACAATTGAGGGGGTGCAATATATAATTATTTTGGTAAAAATGTTAGACACAGAAGAAAGCATACATGAGTTGCTATGGAGGTTGTTGATGTTCATCACCATATGGAATTTCCATACGCAAGGAAAAAAATAAGCATCTTCTTTCAATTGCCATACTAGATGGATATTGAAATTAGACATAATTTGGATGTGATGTAAATTGAAAAAAATGCTTGTGAGAATATATTGAATACAATATTACAAATAAAAGGAAAGAGCAAAGATAACATTGAAGCATGTTTGGATTTGAAGGAGATGGGTATTCAAAGAGAGCTTTGGTCAAAAAAAAGAAAATGGTTTATTATCATATTCATCTACTTGCTATCAATTATCAACATATGAGAAAGAATATTTTTTTTAAAGTCCTTAAATTGGTAAAAGTTCCAGATGGGTACTCTTTACATATATCAAGAAAGATTAACTTGGATGATAAGAAGATGATCAGCTTGAAAAGTCATGACTATTACATCCTTATGTAACAACAACTTTCCATTGCAATTAGAGGCTTATTACCCAAAAACATCTTTTCTCTTATTTTAATAAGTTATGTTCCAAAGTTATTAATCAAGAAGAATTTTTCAAGATGGAATGTGATATTGCAGTATACTTATGTGAATTGGAAAGGATATTCCTACAATCATTTTTCACAATCATGATGCACCTACCTATTCATTTGTCTTATGAAGCAAGTATTGAAGGACCTGTACATTATCGATGGATGTATCCCATCGAAAAATGCCTGTTAACCCTAAAAAGATATGTGAGGAACATGAGTTCTCCTGAAGATTCTATAGCAGAAAGATATTTGGCAGAAGAATGCTTGACCTTTTGTTCACGTTACTTAAAAGGTGAATCTAAATTAAATTGTGAAGCGAGAAATCATGATGGAATTGCAATTAGTGGAGGAGTAGTTTCATTGGCTTTCTAGGGCAACCTTGCAAGCAAGCACATCACTATATTTATTCAATATTGATTCAATGGAAGTATATTGAAAGTATCTTTAACTCTAAACATCTATGTTTAATAATAATATATATAATTTTATTCTTGTAATGTGTTTTACTTTGTAGAAAGCATGTGCAATTTCTTAAGGATCATTGTCCACGACTCTCATCTCGTATTCTTGATAGGAGGCACCATTGTGAATTCCCTGAATGGTTGAATGGACACATATGTTGTAGTTTAGAGCTTGTCATACAAACCTAAAATATTTTTTATTCAAAACTTTAATATTGCAAGTTCTTAAAAATTGGTCTTGACTTTGCATTCAGAAAAAAATGTGAATGTGTCGAAAGAAGTCAAATGGCTAACACAAGGTCCTTTATCAGAGGCAACTTCATATGATGGGTATGTTGTTAATGGTTGCCGATTCCACTGTAAATGTGTGCAAGCTACTTGTCGAACTCAAAATAGTGGAGTGTACTTACCAAAATATGCAATTAATTTGCCTAATTCTAGTAGCCAAAGTCCAATTTTGGAGAAGGTAACTTATTACGATCAATTAGAGGATGTTGTTGAATTAAAGTATGGTGGAAGCATGAAGATAGTGCTTTTCTAATACAGTTGGTTCGATGAAAGACCTAATAGAGGGTTGACCAATGATGATTACGGATTCACTTCTTTAGATTTTTCTAGTACAATGCAAATGGATGACTGATTCATTATGGCTGCTCAAGCATAATAGTGCTTTTACATTGACAATCAACAAAAGAAAGGATGCATGGAATATCGTGATCAAGGTTCCTCGAGATTTTTATGATATGCCAATTGATTGTAAATTTGGAAATGTAATAATGCAGCCAAGTCAAGTTAGAATTGAAGATGAGGTAAGCACTTGGATAAGAACAAATATACTAGAGCAATGTGTATACCACAATAAAGTTGAAGTTGATGATCAGAACTAATGAATTTGTTGGTATAATTTTTTTTCATATATAACACTTCTTATAAAATTTCTATATATGTCTAGATTACTTTCTTTCATATGACAATATTATATTTTTATATGCTCATTTTATTAGTAGTTGGGCTTTATATTTTTGATTGGATTGAATAAAAACGAAGTGTCGCCACTGTGTGGATCAACATCCATCTTCGCACTATATGTGGTTTGATTGGTTTCCATGTTCTCTTTATTTTCTCATTCATCTCGCTATGAACTATGTGCAACTATGTCGTAATTACTTAGTCGTGGTGAGTGGTGGCTGGTTGCTAGGCGCATGGAGGTGGATGATCGACGCATGGTGATCCTGTCAATGGGTGGTGGCAAGAAGTTTGGCATGTGTTGTTTGTGGGTCTCCAGTCTTGGGTGTCGCGACTGCGTGAAGGATCTGTTGATGCCGCCATTTGGTTTCAATGGCTACTTGGCAGTCGTTGTTGATGGCGGCCGTGTGGCGTACGGTCGGGTGGCAGACACAACCGAGGTGGACATTTGCAGCTTCGAAGGTTACAATGCGGGTAACTTGGTTGTTTGGTTGTTGTTGGGTTGGTTTGTGTTGTTAGAGGATTTAGGTCCTTCTTTTTCCTTTTTTTAGTGTAGTTTAAATTTTGTTGAGGACCGACCACGTGTGACCCTAGTCTTTTTACAGCCAAGATTCTGACTTGTGTCAGTGGTAGGATTTGACCTTCGGGTCATTTTATTTCAGCTTTCTCGTTAGCGCGATCTTCGATATTTTTCTCATTGGCACTTTGCCATATCTACGAGCATGAGGTCACTCTCCCTCTAGGAGGTCGTCCGGTTCCCGTACTTGGGACACTTCTTTTTCTTTCTCTTTTATTTCTTGTCTTGTTACTTTTTGAGTTTTGGCATCCCCCTGTTTCTACAAAGCATAACCTCCCCCTCTTGAGAGTGTTAGGCTTTTCTCTTGTCTCCCTCCCTTGTTGGGTGCGTTCTTTTGTATCAGGTTCCTCACCTGTTTTAATGGAATTATCTTTTCAAAAAAAAAAAAACTTTACATAAATTAAAGAGTAAATCACACTATCCAAAATGTAGAATCTCCAAATTAATTAACCACAAAATAAAATGCAATAAATTAACCATGATAATTATAGAATCTCCAATGAAGAGACTTCTACTGAAAATCAAGCATTTCCTATATGTCTCCTCAACTCAAACTCTCTCTTTCCTGATGATATGAACTTGCCTTTTCTTTAACTTATCATTTTTTTCCCCTTGTTGTAGGAAAGGTCTTTCAGATAGAGTTGCTAACCTCAAACTTTGTCGCTCGCTATTTTTGGTAGCTATTTGTGGATGGTGTTTGGAATAGTTCTTTGTGGTAGGTGCTCTCCCTTGATTCTTCTCGATCAATGGAGCATTTTGTTTTATTTTTTTTGTTGTTTTCTTTTTTTTTTTGTGGTGGCTTTGTGGTCGTGTACTAGTTGGCCCTCGATGTTGTGGAACTATTCTATTGTTGGTCCTTGCTAGACTATCTATGGTTCTTTTTGTGTCATTGTGGTGGCCATTTTAATTTGTTTCCAACCTATTTGAACTCCAGTTACTGGAGGAGTCTCCTCTCTCTTTATGTGTAAATGAATGAACTTCTCTTTTCTCTTGCTCCAAGAAAAAGATGTTGATTTTAGGAGCCTAATTATATCAATAGAGATGTAGTTGATATATGGTGACGTGTGAATTCATGTTAAAATAAATGAGATTCGGTAGAGGTTTTTAGTCACATAATGGAAGTGGACAAACCTCTTGATGCATGCAAAAGGCTTTTGCCCCCTATGGCTTATGTAGCAAAGAATAAGAGGTAGGTCTCAGAACCATGCATGCACACATGCACCTCACCACGCCTCAGCTTGGGCTCGGGCTCGGGCTTGGGCTTGGGCTTGGGTGAGAATCAATTTGTAAAATGTTAATTTCTATAAACATTGGGTCGTGAACTCTACATAAAGGCCACAAGATGGCTCTCATTTGACACAACAAGAGCAAAGAAACCCTCAACTCTCCCTCCTTCTCGTTATTATCTCTCTTTTACTTAGTGCACTCGTTCGATTGAAGATTGGTAGATTAATCTCCAATCAAATTTATTTATCTTGCACAAGGTGTTTGAGAGTAACCTGCGAGAGATGTTTGATTGATTTTCTAATCAAATTGGTTAATCAACCAAATTGATTCACCAAATTGCTCCGACTTTGTTCTCCTAAGGTGATTTTCGAGGATGTCCAAATTTGGAGTGTACCGAATCTTGGAGGTAGATCATCGTATCTTAGGAGAAGTTTGTTAGACCCTAATGCACCAGTATTATGGGATGTAATACTTTCTCTAAGGGAAGTCCTTCTTGTAAGCACCTCTGTTTTGATACACCAAAATTATGTCTATTGCTAGACTAACATTTCAGGACTATCTCGGATTAAAATATCAAACCATCTTTCAAGACAAGAGAAGATAGTTGCTGATGTGTGTCTTTTATATTTATTTGAGTTTAGGATATTATTGTAAGGAATCTCAAATAAAACTCAAATACGAATTTTTCACGCATCTTTTCAAAACCAAAGTTTTAGGTTATTGATCGACCAAACTAGATAATTGATCGACCAACCAAATTAATTGACCGATCAAATTAGCCCATTTTAGGAAGTTGAGAAAAATCCTCTTAATTAAGCTAATTGATCGATCAATCAGTGATTGACCAACCTTCTTAATTGATCGACCAAATTACCTTTTGATCGAATAATTAACCTTAATTGATCGACCAATTTAATTTCCTATTCAGGAAAAAATTTTTGTATATAGAGGTCGCACGCAGCCCATTCATATACAACTTTTAAATAGAAATACCATACAAAAACAGAGCTTCTCGTGATTATTTCCAAAAGCTTTTGTGCCTTGTTCTTCACGTTCTTCAAAAGCACGACGTCTTGAGCCTCTACGAAAAATTGATTTGATCATTTATTGAGGTTCCATAGAATTCATTTCCTTATTATACTATTTTGTTGTTATGATTTGCAGATTCTATGTTTGTTTGGAAGATCCATGTTGTTTTTGCTTCTCTTCAGGATAAAATTAAAATGAGTTGTAAGAGGTTGTGCCACTCTCGTTCAAGTGGTACGGTTTAGTGGATTGACTAGCAGTGCCTAGTCGAAAAAATCCTAAGCTAGGAGACTTAGGTAGTGGTTTTCACCTAGATCGTGTTTCCACTATAAATCAGGTGTACTCTATGCATGAATTTCTGGTGTTTTATTTTTTAATCTTTGCATATAATCGAAAGCAATACTATTCACCCCTCCTATCTAGTATTTAGTTGTGATCTACTGGATATTCCTACCACTCTCACTTGGTATCAGAGCTTAGTTGTCCATAAATATGTCAAAGTCTTCTGTCGACACATACGTTAAGGGGCAATATGTTTTTCGTCCTCCTCTTTTCGACGGAACTATGGATATTGGAAGACTAGGATGCAGATTTTCCTTGAATCCATGGACTTTGAGGTATGGGATGTCATCGCATCAAAATACACTTGTCCTGAAATCAAGGAAGGAGTGGTGGTGACACCAGACCAGAAGAAGATGGCAACCCACAATGGCAAAGCAATGAACGCAATCTTCTGTGGACTTTCAAAAGTAGAATTCAATCGTGTCTCTGCGTGCAAAACGACATACGAGATCTAGAGCATACTTGAAGTCACCCATGAAGGAACAACTAAGGTAAAAGGAACTCGGGTAAATTTACTAACGCAAAATTATGAGCTTTTTAGGATGAAGGGAGTATCTATCAAGGAGATGTTCACACTATTCATGGACATCATAAACTCCCTACAGAATCTGGATCAAGATATAAAGAATGAAGCTCTGGTAAGGAAGATCCTTCGTTCACTTACCAGTGATTGGGAGACCAAGACAACAGCCATTCAAGAATCAACAGATCTGTCCACCCTAAAACTAGACGATCTTATTGGAAGTCTGATGGCTTATGAACTTCAGCTCCAACACATGAAGGAGCAAGAAGATGAAGGAACCAAAAAGAAGATCATAGCCCTTGAAGTAAATCAGGAATCTGAAGAATTATCAAGCGGAGAAGAAGAGGAAGCCATAGCTCTTCTCTCCAGAAAATTCAGAAAGTTCCTTAAGAATTAGAGGAGCTGGAGGAAGAAGAAGGAAGAATCAAAGATGGATGCAATCATCTACTACAACTGCAAAAGAAAGGGACACATTAAGAAAGACTGTCCACTTCTCAAGAAAGAGTCAGAAAAGTTCTTCAGAAAAGATGGAAAGAAGAAGGCTTTCACGGCAACATGGGATGAATCAGACTCAAGCTCAGAAGAAGAAGAAACTTCCAGAGAAGAAGCTCTTCTAGGATTAATGGCACTAGAAGATGAGGTAACCTCTTTTTCACAAGATGAGTTATTAAAAGCATTTTTTGAGATGCATGACATAGCTAAGTCCTTAAAAATAGAAAATAAAAACCTAACTAAAGCATTAGGAGAAGAGAGAACACAATGATATACTTACTCAACAAAATAAAGAATTATCTGTTGAAATCACGTCATTAAAATCACAGATAGACAATTTAAAGGTAGATATCAATAAATTGAAAGAGAACTTTGCTAGTCTCTTAAATGATCTGATTAAATTCACAATTGGAAGTAAAAACTTGCATAAATTATTAGGAACACAAACCCAGAGCACCACAAAATTTGGGCTAGGCTATATACCAAAAAATAATCATGAAGCATCCAGTTCTAGCTAGATCAAAGGGAAAGGTAACTTGATAAAGTAGGCAATGAGAACTAACCACCATGGACCCAAACAAAAATGGGTACCAAAAAGTATTTTGCAATCTTGTTTTGTAGGTTCTGTAGATTAGAAGAAGTGGATTTTCCAACAAATTAATGGAACATTGAAGCTACTTTATCAAACAAACTCTTACAATCACAAACCAATGACAGGAAAGAGAAGAAAGAAGGTGGATAATGGATAGTGGCTGTTCCAAGCACATGATTGGCGAGGAAGACCTATTCCTGCAGCTTAACCGTCAGAAAGGTGGTACGGTCACGTTTGGGAACAACCACAAGAGTCGTATTATTAGTACTAGACAAATTGGTAACTCTTCTACCTCTTTTGATAATGTGCATTTAGTTAAAGGTTTAAAACATAATCTATTAAGTGTAAGCCAAATATGTGATAAAGGAAATAAAATCACATTCACATCAAAAGGCTTTAAAATTCATAATAAAGACAAAACAAATTATTCTTAAAGGAAATAGACATAAAGATGTTTACACTGTAAACTTCGACAAATACGATAGCCTTGAATGTCTAGTTGTATCTGATGAAGAAGCAACACTTTGGCATAAACGACTAGGTCATGTTCACATGGGCAACCTTAGTAAACTTGTGAAACATGAACTTGTCAAGGAACTGCCAAAGATCAACTTTAAAAAGATTACAGATTAAGAAAGGATCTGAGGTAATTAGGATCAGAAGTGATCATGGTGGAGAATTTGAAAATGAATCTTTTTTGAATTTTTGTCATCAATATGGAATCAAATATGAGTTTGCCTTCCCTAGAACTGCACCTCAGAATGGTATAGTTGAGAGGAAAAATAAAACTTTGCAAGAGTGTGCCCATACAATGCTGTGCGAGTCAAAATTGCCTTGATAGTTTTGGGCTGAGGCTGTAAACACTGCTTGCTATATCCAAAATAGAACCTTGATCAGACCAATCCTAAAGAAGACACCTTTTGAACTCTATCATGGAAGAGCACCTAGAATTTCCTACTTCAAGATTTTCGAATCTCGATGCTTTATACTTAACACTAAACATAATCTTGATAAGTTCGTTGCTAAAAGCTCGGAAGGGATTTTCTCAGGTTATTCAACTAGAAGTAAAGCCTATAGGGTCTTTAATAAGAAGAATTCTGTTGTTGAGGAAACCATGCATGTATCAATTGATGAAGGTTTAGTTCAACATAAATCTTCTACGATTGATGATGATGAACTAGTACATGATCCATCGAACATTCTAGAAGAGAATATTTCTAATGAACTACCCAAAGATATCTCTTTTGTGAAAGATCATCCTAAAGAACTAGTAATAGGAGATTTGTCAAAAGGAGTTTAAACCAGATCTTCCCTTAACACACTAGCCTTTACAGCCTTTGTTTTACAATTAGAACCTAAAAATGTTAAGGAAGCTTTCTCAGACAACTGTTGGATTATTACTATGGAAGATGAGCTAAATCAATTTAAGAAAAATCAGGTATGGGAACTTGTTTCAAAGCCTGAATCGCAAATTGTTATAGGAACCAAGTGGGTTTTTAGAAACAAACTTGATGAATCAGCAAATATAGTTAGAAATAAAGCTAGACTTGTGGCTCAAGGATACAATCAAGAAGAAGGAATAGATTTTGATGAAACAAATGCACCTGTTGCTCGACCAAAATCTATTAGAATGTTGCTAGCTTTTGCAACCCATATGGAATTAAAACTCTTGCAAATGGATGTCAAAAGTGCCTTTCTAAATGGATTCATCAAAGAGGAAGTCTTTGTTAAACAACCTCCAGGTTTTAAAGATCCAAATCATCCAGAACATGTATACAAATTAAACAAAGCATTATATGATCTAAAACATGCTCCACGAGCTTGGTATGATAGATTAAAATCATATCTAATTGACAATGAGTTTAAAATTGGTCAAATAGATCCAACCTTATTTGCCAAAAGAAAAGAAAATGGTCTCTTAATAATTCAAATATATGTAGATGATATCATTTTCGGTGCTACTAATGATCTACTTTGCCAAGACTTTGCAAAGGTAATACAAGATCAATTTAAGATGAGCATGATGGGAGAACTCAAGTTCTTCCTAGGTCTTCAGATTGATCAGATATCCTCTGGAATCTTCATATCTCAAACAAAATACACAACAAAGATATTGAAGAAATTTTTGATGGATAAAGTCAAAGGTAAAGAAACACCAATGGCAACTTCTACCCAATTGAAAACTGATGACACAGGTAAATCAGTAGATCAAAAACTATACAGAAGCATGATAGGATCTCTATTATATTTAACTATTTAACTGCAAGTAGACCTGACATTCTATTTTGTACTTGTTTGTGTGCTCATTTTCAAATTACTGCAAGTAAACCCTAAAGAATCACATCTACATGTTGTTAAAAGAATACTTAGATATCTAAAAAATACACAAGACTTAAGACTTTTTTATTCCAAGTCAGACACATTGGAATTATATTCCTTTTGTGATGATAACTATGCGGGTAGCTTCACAGACCGTAAGAGTACTAGTGGAACTTGTCAATTTCTCGGAAATTCTCAAGTCTCTTCGTTCTCTAGAAAATAAAATACTGTATCACTATCCACAACTGAAGCAGAATATGTAGCAGTATCTTTAGCTTGTTCACAACTATTATGGATGAAACAAACATTACAAGACTTTGGTTTATCTTATAAGAATAACAAGATTTTGTGCAACACAAGTGCTATTAACCTTTCCAAGAATCCAGTACAACACTTTAGGACCAAACATGTAGACATTAGACACCACTTTCTTAGAGATTATATCTTAAAAGGGGATATCAATTTAGAATTTAACACAGAAAATCAACTAGTAGATATATTCACAAAACCCTTACCAAAAGATAGGTTTAATCAAATTTGTCATTGACTAGGTTTATCTAGATTAAAAGAGTTTAACCCTAATAAATGTCTCTTTTATTATTTTGATCGATCAATTTTCAAAAATTGATTCACGAAACTTTGATCGATCAAAACTCCTATTTGATCGACCAAAACTTGATTTTGCCTGGAGGGAAATTTCCCTCCATAACTCTGTCCTTTTAATCGATCAATCAAACTTTTTGATCGACCAATCTGTTTGGGTGAGAATTTCCCTCCAAACATTCAAACTCTGATCGACAAATTACTTCTTTTGATTGATCACTTCTCATTTTGATCGACCAAAAATCACTTTTGATCGACCAAAAATCACTTTTGATCGACCAAAACTGGTGGTTTCTCTTTTCGAAGATTGCTATCTCACTTCCTCATTTTGCATTTGCAATCCACTCTTACCATTTCTAAACTATGTGATTAGTTGCCTTAAGTGCATTTACCTATTTTTCTAATCATGTTCTCTATAAAACACCTCATTTTTTACCCCATACACCTATTTTTTACTATACAAAATCTTTTGGTCCCCACTCATCAAAACATACCTGACCCCACTCCTCTTCTCTTCACCGTCTGATCGACCAACGCCGCCGCCGACCTCCTCGCACAAGCTACCTCCATGCATGGATCAACCGTGCATTGGTCCTCATGAGTGCATGCTCGCTCTTTGCCTCCTCACACCTCCGTGCTTGCACGACTTTGACCTCTTCTTACACCCTCCATCCAGCCTCCGTTTTGATCGACCAACTTTGGTTTGATCTCGGTACATTCTAAACCTTAAATACATCAATTCCTTTGGATTTTTCTTGTGTTTATAATGTGCTTTGACTTACTCTCACTTGTTTGATCTTGCTTGTGTATTTTTCTTGCGAAATCGTGTCATATATGTGATTTTATCATCCAGTCAAACATTCTTTATTTTTCGGTCCGAGGTCTTTTGGTTGACCAAACTCCTTGGTTGGTCGACCAAAAGTCTGGTTCCTTTTTGGTCGACCTGTCATCTTATTTGATCGACCAACCGTGTTTTCCAGCACTTTACCATAGCACCCAAATGTGCACACGACTCTTCTAGTCATCGTGATGACACTTTTGATCGCTTTTTCATTACCAAGGCTGCTCGTGATCATTTCTCGTTGTTTGCGAAATTCTCTCCGCATGTCGGTAGACCTATTGGCTTCACTTATTTAGAGTCTATTTTTCCTAGGATCTGCGAAAAATTTGCATACCATTAGATTTTGCAATTGTTTGAGTGGAACTTTTATGCAGGTTCCAAACATAGCCGCATTCCCGGTGTTGATCCCATGGCCTGTCACCTATTTTATGCCAATCTCAAAGATATAAGTGAAGGTGCCAACATCGAGTTGACTTCGAACGTCTACGGGATAGAAATTCTGGTCAATGCTGATGTTTTGACAGAGATTCTTGGTTGTCCTTCTGTTGGACCTACTTTTCTTGAGTTCATCAGCAAACTCAGTCTAACACCATCAAGGAGACCCTGCTCACTCCCTCTCATTTTGACTTGGGCCATCGTTCCAAGTTACCCTATTTTCGACGTTTGCTTCATTTTCTGAATCATGTATTTTTGTGGAATTTCATGTCTAAGTCCACATCATTTGAGAACTGCCCTGGCATTATGCTGATCACCCTCTATGCTTTTATGAAGAACAAATGGTTCAATTGGAACCATTTGATTCTTTATCTAATGAATAAACCACCCAGCAGCTCCTTCCAGTTTGGGACACCTCTCTCCCATATCTTTCTTCACTTCAGTGTGCCCATGGATATCAATCGTAAACACTTTATCACTCGTGTCTCCATATTCGATAAACTCACATATGCGAAGATGGAGCAAGCACAGGGAGCCCGTGGTGAGGAAGTAGCATAGGAGCAACAGCAGCAGTAGGAGCAGACTGCAATACCTCCTCCGTTCTCACCTTATGAGCACTTCACTACGACATGTCCACCTCTAGTGCGACCATTGCCTTCCTTCTACGACCAGGACTGGAGCCTTTTGGACAGACAGATCTCAGGCAGGAACTTCGTCACTATTTAGGATGTGACTAGTGGCATTTCTTTGATGATGCATAGGCAGCAGGAGATTGACATGGTTATGATGAGGCACGGGCATCAGGTATCAGAATATCGGAATGCTCAGAGTCAGTTTTTAGATAGACTTGGAGAGTCAATTCATAGCATTCAGTAGCTACTTCACCAACCTCCTCGACCTCGCCATTTGACTACCATGCCTTCAGCACCTCCTCCTCCTCCTACATCAGCATCACCAGCAGCATCATCAACATCAATAGGACCAGCTAACCAGCAGATTACTCCTTGTAGGACATCCAGGCATTTTACACCACATTCATCAGCTCAGCGACGCCTTTGCCTTGGTCAGCCAGCATCTTCTGAGAGATCAGATTCACTAGACCTCGAGTTGGACACTGATCTTCAGAGCACTATGGATGCCTTCATGGCACCATTAGATGATTAGATGTTATATTTGTTTTTATCTCTATCTTTACATGTATAACTTTATTTCTCAAAACATTTATATTCTATGCACTGATTATCTAGATTGTTTATTTCTGCATGAAAATTATCTCTCTGAGTTTTGTGTTTTTCTTTAGCTCTCTTATATTGCATAATATTTATGATGCTTAAATTACTTCGTTAAGGGGGAGTTAAATGTAAAATCATAAAGCCGCATGTTTTACTGTTTGCTGAAACAAAAAGGGGGAAATTTTATGCAAAACTATTTTCCAATTTCATAATTATAATTTTGTTGTCATAAAAAAGGAGAATGTAAGCACCTCTGTTTTGATATACCAAAATTATGTTTATTGCTAGACTAATATTTCAGGACTATCTCGGATTAAAGTATCAAAGCGTCTTTCAAGATAAGAGAAGATAGTTGCTGATGTGCATCTTTTACATTTATTTGAGTCTAAGACATTATTGTAAGGAACTTCAAATAAAACTCAAATACGAATTTTTTGCACATCTTTTCAAAACCAAACTTTTAGGTTATTGATTGACCAAACTAGATAATTGATCGACCAAATCACGTTGATCGACCAACCAAATTAATTGACTGATAAAATCAGGCCATTTTAGGAAGTTAAGAAAAATCCTCTTGATCGACCAACCAACCAAATTGATCGATCAATCGGTGATCGACCAACCTTCTTAATTGATCGACCAAATTACCTTTTGATCAATCAATTAACCTTAATTCATCGACTAATTTAATTTCCTATTCAGGCAAAACTTTTTGTATAAATAGAGGTCGTACACAGCTCATTCCTATACAACTTTTAAATAGAAATGCCATACAAAAATAGAGCTTCTCGTGCTTATTTCCAAAAGCTTTTGCGCACTATTCTTCACATTCTTCAAATGCATGACATCTCGAACCTCTGCGAAAAATCGATTTGATCCTTTGTTGAGGTTCCATAGTATTCATTTCCTTGTTATACTATTTTGTTGTTTTGATTTGTGGGTTCCAAGTTTGTTTGGAAGATCCATGTTGTTTTTGCTTCTCTTCAGGATAAAAGAGAAGTGAGTTGTAAGAGGTTGTGCCACCCTCGTTCAAGTGATACGGTTTAGTTGATTGACTAGTAGTGCCTAATCGGAAAAATCTTAAGCTGGGAGGCTTAGGTAGTGGTTTTCACCTAAATCGGGTTTCCAATATAAATCAGGTGTATTCTGTGCGTGAATTCCTGGTGTTTTATTTTTTAATCTTTGCATATAATTCAAAGCAATACTATTCACCCCTCCTCTCTTATATTTAGTTGCGATCCATAGGATATTCCTACTACTCTCTAAGGTTAAAAGTTGGAGTAACTTTTAACCTTTCTTAGTTTTATTTCTTTGTGCTATTGCATGTTATTTGTTCTTTATTTTATTTTAGATCTGGGCATATCATGTTTAACTTGTTTGATTTAATATTTTTTATCTATACGAAATCGTTGGAAATGCATATGTTCTTATTTATTTATTTCCTATATGTGTTGTTTTCAACAATCTTAGAGAAGGTATCATGGAGAATTGAAATATTTGTAATGACGAAAATAACTTAAAAATCATGCGTAGACTTATTCATTATGCCCAAGAAGTTTGGTGGTCAAATTTTTAAGCGTTGACAACAACACATGAGGATTTGGTTGACCACCATTGGTTTGATCTCGACATTGGAAACCGAATGCCCAATCTTGGATAAGGAAAAACCTACTCCTAAAGGCCAAAAGATGATGGATGAGTAGAATGAGTGCAACTATATTTGTCATGGTTGCATCTTACTAGCTTTGTCCAATATACTATTTGATATATGCGGCACATCCATGTTCATTGCGAAGGGGCCATGGGAGGAATTGAACAAGAAGTATAAAACTGAGGATCTTGGTATTGAAAAATACTTTGTTACAAAATTCCTTAAATTCCAAATGACTAAGCGTAAATCGATGTCGAAGCAGGCACACGAATTTTTGTTATTGCTCCATGGTTTAGTAGAGGCTGAAATGAAGCTTCCTAATTAGTTTCAAGTCATGTCCATCTTGTTAGTTCAGTCTCTCCTAAATAATGTTTTGATGATTTTACAAAATACCTAAAAGAAAAGCAAAAATTGGATATACCACCTTTTCTATCTTTATAACCCTATTATAGGTCTTTAGTTCATCTCAACATCTCAAGAAAAGAACTGGAAGTTGATGATGTTATAAGTCTAGGTGTTATTGTATATTCTTATATAGAGTTGTAATTTTCAATTTCATTAAGTCTACAAAGAGTTGTAAATAGCCCCCATATAGAAATAAAACTTCTAGTCTTAGGCTCTCAACACTTAGGCATAACTTAGAAACAAAATCCAACTCTAAAATAAACATACACCTTAGAATCAGACATCTGAAGGTCTTCCTAGATGCTTGATATTAAAAGATAAGTTGTCTAATATATACATCAGACAACCAATCACCTTTTACACTACCTTAGACAACTAATTACTTAGGCTACAGATGACCAGTCACGTTTTCAAATGTCTATAAGTCACATCTGACATTTGAACACACTCTCAGCCATCCAATAACCTAATCATTGAACAACACTCTTCTTGGATAGAATAAAATATACACTAGAATATTTTATTAATATTCTCAGACGTTTGGACATGCTTCTAAATGTCCAAGATAGGAATGTTAGGCCTAATTTCGCTTTACGAGATTTTTGTCAGACTTAAATAGGATTTTGGTGTCTCAAGAAACCCTTAACCCTATGTCCTTAATGACATTCGGACAACCAGAAACTTGGTTAGACGTCCGATAAGACGTTTGACATATATACACTAAAATTCTATTTAGATATGATTCAATCTAGGGACAAACCCACATATTTAGATGTCCAAAAATATGTTCAGACATCTTAAAATACAATATTAGACGTATGACCATTAGTAACAAGAATCCTGTTTCTGTCAATTTGAATCCAGGAACACTAACCATTTAGATCAGATGACCAGAACTCACATCAGACGTCTGACCTAAAAATTAGACGTCTGATTCTGGTTTCAAGGTAATTATTAGCCTATTTTGATTTGGATTTCGACCAAATCAATTGGGATTTGTCCTCAACAGTTAAGAGGAGCCTCTCAAGCCTTCTTGAAGGTTCTTTAGAGACCTATATATATCCCTTGACCCTCTTAAGACCAAAAACACCAATTAGAGACATTCCATAAGCTAGAACACTAGTTCTACTCACTCTACTGCCCTATTGCTATGCAACTCAAATTTCTTGGGCACACTCTTACACTCCCTCTCTGTTGTGCTGCCATGATCATCTTTAGAGAATTTACTTTCAACCTTAGCTTCTAGAAAACATTATATATATCTTTGGGGAGCTCTATAGGGTGTATTTTACTTTTGTTTTTATACTTGTTGTACTTGGGTGTTCGACGTATCGAATCCTTATCTCTTCCTTATGAAGGGAGAAACCTCCATTTTGGGATCAGACATGAGAATTGCAATTGAGGTACACTACCCTCAGTTCAAGTAGTGTGGTTAGTGGATTGATCACTCGGTGATCGTAAATCCTAAGTCGAGGTTAACTTAGGTGGTAGTTTTCTCCCAATTTAGGTTTCCACCTAAACATCATTGTCACTTGTGTGATTGAATTTTTATTTGTTCATTATTTTTCAATTTCACTATTCACCCCCCTTTAGTTCAATTTCACATCATTGATTAAATTCCCTATATCTTGGGAGGACTTCGGGATGTCTCTCAAGCATAGGAAGAGAAAGATTTCTCTTTATTACTTGATACTGGCTATTGCACGAAGTGCATAGGAAACATAAGCCAACAATGCCCGTAGAGTCTAAGGTGAATGTCTTTACGTCAAAGGACAAGGAGCATAAAAATAAGAACAATAAAAATAAAATGAAGGCCAAACCCAAGATCTAAAAGAAATCCAAGAACAAACCACGCTGGACTATGGGTAGGTTGGGCACTAGAAGAACGCTTGTCCTTTTAATAAAGCTTAGTAGAAGACAACAACGGGAATTCTCAGATGAATGTGATCATCGAGGAGGCTAGGCCTAGCGATGGGTATGTCTCGATAAAATCCGAACGTTATGTTATTCACGATCCTACTGAATGGCTTGTGGATATTGAAGCCAATGTACATATTTGTACTGATAGATCATTCTTTTCTTCTTATTAGGCCTACTGTAGCAAGACTGTGAAGATGGAAAATGACTTTATAGCCAAGGTATTGGTATTCAGATGCGTAGGCTTGAGGTTTTCCTTAGGGCAAGTCTGTACATTGCACAGGGTGTTGCACATTATTGCTGTGAAAAAGAATGCTCTTTTAGTTCTTTATTAATTAGAGGGTTCTGAGTTAAATTTTAAATATAACAAAGTTATTATGTTGAGACATGGAACATTCTATAGAAATGGGTATTTGATAGATTTTGATTTATTATTTAGTGTGAGATGTGATGTCGTTGTATCATCTAGAAATGCTATAAATAATGTTAGTTTTCATTCGATTTAATCTGTTTATAGTAATATTGAATCTTGTGACATATGGCATGATAGATTGGGTCTTGTAAATTTCACTTCATTGAAAAGAAATGATGAAATTAAATATGATTCCTGAATATATCATAAATAAAACTAAGAAATGTGAGATATGTGTGTAGGTTAAACAAACTAGGAAACCATTTCACTCTATCACTAGAGATGATAAGGTTATAGATTTGGTGCACACGGATACCTATGAGTTTAATGGTGTGATAACTAGAGATAATAAAAAGTATTTTATCACTTTAATTTATAGATGACAACAGTAGATATTGCTATTTATATTTGCTGCGTCTAAAGATGAGGTATTAAGGAAATTCCTTATCTTCAAGAAAGAAGAAACATAAACTAGGAAATCTCTTAAGAGACTGAGGTCAGATAGAGGAGGGAAATATATATCCAACTTATTTGATAAACAGTGTTAAGCTTTTGGTATAATTCATGAAGTGATGGCCCCATATTCCCCACAATCTAATGGGATAGTAGAGCGAAAGAATATGATCCTAACTGACATGCTCAATGCTCTCCTGCAAAGCTTAGGACTACTTATTTACATGTGGGGGAAAGCTTTGAATACGACATGCCATATTCTGGATAGAGTTCCCCTCAAGCATAAGGAAAGTAGTCTATTTTAGATTTGGAGAAATAAGAAACCAAGTTTAAAATACCTCAGAGTGTGGGGTTGACTTGTAAAGGTGGTTGCTTCTGAACACAAGAGGATTTAGAAACTTGGACCTAAGACAATTGATATGGTCTTTCTACATTACGTTGACAAAAGTTATGCCTATAGATTTCTAGTTATAAGATCCAAGATTTCAGGCACAGATGTCAGCATTAATGTCGAGATTCGTGATGCCATAATTTTTAAGGATGTCTTCTATAAAGATAGGATTACCTCAAAATGTGACTTCAGATAATCTAGCCATCATATACTACTACAAGGATTACGTTTGGTCGCAGTTATTTGGTCATAGTTCCACCCAAAACCGTAACCAAAAAGATTGATTACATTTGTTTTGTGTTGAGGCTTTTTGTCATGATTTCACTCAAAACTGTGACCAAAGCATTTGGTCATGGTTTTCAAAATCGTGACGAAAGGATTTTTGCATTTAAATAAAAAAACTCCCTCCAAAACCTTTTCCCCCTTCCCACTTCCCCCCATCACCCTACAAAGGTGGTACCCTCCCCCCATCCCCTCCTCGATGCGCTTGCCCACTATGGTATCCCCTCCTCCCTGGTCTCCTCCATGATGATCTGCTTCATCTCTACCTTGCGTTCCTCCAGTTGCCGCCAGACCTTCTCCTCCAGCTCCCTCTCCTCCCTCTCGAGCCGCTCGCACCTTGCAACTATTTCCTGCTTTCCATTCAAATTCGTCCCCTCCACATTGTTGCCCTCCAAAAGCCCCCTCTCCCCCTTCCCATTATGGAAACCCTAACCCCCACTCTACCCCCATTTCTATCTACACCCTCACACCACTCTCCTCCTCTCCCTCCTCCTCCTCCAACTTAATTGACAACGAATCATCTAGAAATGAGGCGCAGGAAGATTAAGATGAAGAGGATAGAGAACTCGGCAAACTGGCAGGTGACGTACTCAAAGAGGAAGAATGGGATCCTGAAAAAGGTGAAAGAAATCAGTGTCCTTTGCAATGCCATCATCTCCCTCGTCATCTTGTCCAGCTCTGGAAAGATGTCCGAGTTCTATACCCCCAATACCACGTTCGTCCTCCTCTCGATCCATGTGTTTCATTTTCTTTTTCCTTTTTCTTTCCTTCTTGTGATTTGGGACGTGGTTGGTTTGTGGGCTGGATGTCGAAGATGCTGGAGAGGTACCAGTAGAACTCGGGGAAGAGGATTTAGGATGGCAAGCTCAAGGTATAAAGATCTAATTTTTCTTTCTTCTTTTCATTGTGGCTTTAGATACATCTAGGTGCTTGTTCGACAGTCGTAAAATGCGTATTTGATTAAGAAAACATCGTAATATAGCACGAATCATGACTCAAACAAAATTTAATAACATGACAGTCAGTCTCGATCGATATCATAGAGGTGTATAAAAGCGAAATTGATTTTAATTTCTCTACTTGCTTAGAATTGTAGTTCGGTATTTAGTGTACGAATATAGGATTCGCCGGTTGCGTTATTAACTTATAAAACATGCGCAAGAGTCAGAAATAGTATAAATGTGAAAGTATGTATTAGTGTGCACGATTTCAACTCTTTGATGGCGACCCACAGAAAATTCGTTTGTCGTTAAGTCCTCAATGTCCTCTGGAACAGACATTTTAGTTGCATAAAAGATGAGAATAATATAAAGCAGGCAACTAATGATTTTTATTTCTTCACAACTGTTGTCATTACAATGATTCTCAAGGAAAGCTTGCACATGAAAGCTTGAAAATACTATTCTATCTAACAGAATAGATATGCATGCATGGATCTAGGTAGATTATGCATGCATTCATCGAGGTAGAGGATTACTACTATTACTAGCAAATAATAATGCAAGAATTAAAACTATGAAGAACTTTAGGCTAGCTAAAGAAATCAGGACATTGGAGGTGATCTCCAATGGCTCTGTGGCTTGAGGTGGTGGGAAGGGAAAGAGGGACGGCCATGGTGGGTGGCCAACCTCTTGAAAAGGTGGTGGAAAGCTTCTTGGATCTTGGAGTTGCAATGGTGGAGTGGAGAGGGTGTGCACATGAGATGGCATCCAAGATGGGGTCTCTTAGCCATCCAAGGAGAGACTTATCTAGACTCTTGGATGACCAAGGTCCTCTCAAGAGAAGTCTTTAGACTTCTCTAGAGTGGCCAACCGTGTGAGTCTATTTTTAGTCCTCTTTGTTCCACTTTTTGTGGATCTAAGAATGACCATGTGTGGTCATTCTAGAGTGACAGCTAGGTGTGGGTGTGTGTGCTTCAATAGGTGGTCAAATGGACCACCTAGGTACATCCTAGGTTGGTTGAATTAGGGTGCCTAAAAATAGATATATGTGTAACCTATTACTAAGTGATTGATCCAATTAAACTTAACCAAGTTTAATTGGGTCAAATGGACCACCTAGGTCCATCCTAGGTTGGTTGAATTAGGGTGTCTAACAATAGATATATGTATAACCTATTACTAAGTGATTGATCCAATAAAACTTAACCAAGTTTAATTGGGTCAATGTGTCTATAATTAGGAGAGAGAGCTCCCAATTAGGTTAGGCTTGGATCAATTGGACTCTCACTAAGTCCAATTAAACTTGTGTTGGTTGAGGTTTGAGTTCAATTGGACTCTATGAGTCCAATTGACTAAATGAAGTGTGATTGACTTAGATCCAAGTCAATTAGGTATAGTGAGAACCTAATTAGGTTCTTAGGAAGGTCTTAGGGTATTGTACTAGGCTTAGGGCACCTCAATTTAGGTTCCCTAGGGTGTAGGATTGGATTTAGGGGCGTAACAAATCAAGATCTCGGCTTGATTTCAAAAATAACATCTAGAGAGGGGTTTTAGACATCTGATTTAGTGATCAGACAGCTTGTACTTTAAAATAAGAAGTCTAAGTCTCTGGTCTAGATGTCCAATGTTGAGTCAAGGCGAATTTGAGGTTCTGGCTTGGAATTCTACAGAAATTTGACACTTGACACCTAGTTTAGACATCCAATATTCCAATAGATTGGGTTGTAGATTCTGCAGGTGCTCTCTAAGGGTTCTGGATGTCTAGCAACCTACCTGGACATCCAGATATGGGCTGGAAGATGAGTTTTAAGGTATTGTAGGTTAAGGTGACCTAATTTTAGGGTGACTAGGGTTTGGGAAGGTATTTAAGGCTATCCTAAGGCTAGGAAAGGTCCTATGTTGTGCATAATTTAATTCCTGCATTAAAATTCTACAGTAAGGTAGTATACCTCTTCCCTACATTGTCTTCATCTTTATTCCAAGGCTTTTACTCAAGCTCTACTACAGCTCTGGCTTCTTCCCTTCTTCAGATCCAACTTCAAGCCATCTGCTGAGCTTCTTATTGCCTACAATCCAAATAGTGCACTAATTAGTGTATTATATCATTATTTCATGACTATTTAAGTAAAGCAGAAAAGATGAAATGTATGTTATTTATGCATGAATTACACTACAATTATGCCAAGTTCTAACTTAAATTCAGGTCATTTAAGTCCTATGATTGTTGCGTAATCATACTCACATGCCTAAATCTTACTAGTCCTTACCAAATGCGAAACTAAGTTATCTACAAATGGGTCCCTAGAGGATTGATTATTTTTATCAAGCATACAACTAGAGATTCTTTCCTTTTTATTTTCATTCTAAAATCTTGAAATCCAGACAATTATGAAAGTGTAACTTTGTAGCTTATGCAACGGATTCAAGTGAAGAGCTGATTCACCTCTAAAGCCTGTACTTGACCCCTAATAAAATTCTAGTAGGATAGGTAACCTTCTTCCCTCGGGGTATAACACAATATTCTGTAATTCTACCCCAGCTTTTAGCTTAGGTAGAGAATGTTCGAGTTAGGTGGGTTTGTATTTGGTGGCTCATACTTATTTGGTGCTACGTATAGACTAGTACTACAGAACCTAAATTTTCAAACTATCAAGTAAATCACTCTGAGAAAAGTGGGGAAAACTGTACTCTTTTTGGTTCCTTTGTACTTACTCTCTCTTTTTCTTTTTCTTTCGAGCTCACAATCTCACCAGATTTATACGTATAATCCCTATTTGGTGGTCTCACATGGAATTAACACTTTAATAGATTTCTGATAACCCTAACACTAATTCAAAATTCCACAGCCAGCATTTAGATAGTCAGAAATATAGAAATGTAGGTTAGGGCCATATTCGGTGGATCCAACTATGGTGGGTAATGTTGCTTGATGCAATTGAAATAAACACTAAATGCACTTATAAACTCATTTCTTTTTTTTTCTGCTTTTTTTTTCTTTTCTCTCTCTTTCTTTTTCAACACAACGTAATAACAGCACACGACATAAGCGACTTTTATTCTAGAGGCATTATTGGTGATTGGTGGTGTTCAAAAGGACATTGGGTGGTTTATTTGATAAAAGTGCCTACTCTCGGCACCGAAAAAGAGACGGATAGGATGGTGTATTTTCTGACCTTGATATCAATACCCTCCTTCATGGAGGATTTCGTAAAGGACAGTCGTAACTATCCACCTTAGTCCTAGTTTATTAGAACTCAATCTCTACATATTTACCTTGTTTGGTGGCTCTCAGAAATTCACACAATGTTCATACACGGGAACCAAGAGCGAAAACTATGCCAAACAACGAGTATCATTAACTATTTATCTAGAAAGTAAGATTCCTTGCACTAATCTTGGAGCACCGGTAATGCTCTACTCTCACCTCACACTATTTGGTAGATCTTCTAGAAAAGGTTTGCCTAACTCTCTAACCACTGTCTAGGCATTTAGGAAAAGAAGCATAGCTTCTTCTCTATAAACTAAAGACATTTATCAGTCTTCACAGTGAATCCATTGCAAAATCTGTGTGAGTGTGAAAATGTACTTGATTTAAGATTTTAGAAATCAACTAAAGAATAAAATCCCTAATGCAACCTCTTCATAAAAATCTTATTCATGGATGCCATGCTATTGATTGCACAGCAATCATGGGTCCTAATCAACCTAAATAATGTCTGAACCTAGCTTAATTTATGGATATATTGCACTCATATCTTGCATATCATGCATTGCATCAGTCCATTTAGAATAAGATGAGATATCTTGCTATTTAATGATTTTTATTACTATTTGCAGGTAATAAAGTGATCCAGGATGAAGGAGATAGTGGAATAAAGTAATAAAGGAAGAAGACTGATCCGACAAGTGGAGTGAGGAGGATAGCCTTATCCCTACCCTTAGAAACCCTAGGACAGCCTTCCCAAACCCAAAACCACCTATATTAGGATACCTTAGCCTCAAAACCGAAACATGGATAGCACTATCCCTGTTCTTATCCACCCTATTCCTCTCCCAAACACTTAGGAACCAAAACCCACCTTAGAAAACCTAAAACCCACTGTCAGCACCTTTTAGTACGTCCAGACATCTGGCTGGACGTCTGATTTCTGCAGAATATCAATCCAGGAAGCCAAAACTCATACTAACACAAAATTGGATGTCCAATTTACTGTCCAGATGTCTAATTCTGGACTATAAGACGTCTGACTACTCTTCTGGACGTCTGATACTATTCTCTGGTTCCTGATTTTGGGTGTTGGAAGCCTGATCTTGCCTATTTTGACCTAGAAACTCCACCAAACACCCTAGGAAACCTAATTAGAGACCACCTAAGCCTAGTCCACTATCCATAGCCCTACTTATCCTATCCCTAACCCAATTGAACCATCTCATACCTAATTGGGTGCATCTACAGTTGATTGGGTGCACCTGAACCCAATTAGATCCACCTAGGATCTAATTGACTCATACTTATTAGGTTTACCTAAGCCTAAGCACACACACATATCCAATTAGACTTAACCTAGACCCAATTAGGTTCACTCCTATCCAATTAGACTCACCTAAGCCTAATTAGGTCCACACCCACTTAATGTAGGTTAACCCAACCTAGATTTGCCAAAACCCACAACCCTACTCGACGGAATTTGAACCACACACACTAGTACTTTCTTAAACTACCCTCCTAACCTAGATCCACAATCCATGGGCGTCAAACCTAAGAGCCACCAAAAGTGGCACATGCTATTTTTGGGAAGAAACTAACTTGCGATCACCAAAGTTGGCCTTCCCATAAAAGCCGAAAATCAAGAGGCACGCCCATTCATTCCATGCATTCTCTCCATTCCACAGTTGCGACACCCTCCCCTTCATTCTTAAGGGCCGCCACCTCTAAACCTTAAGGCCATCCACCACTCCTCTAAGGGGTCCTCCTCCTCCAAGACTCCTTCATGGATGGCTAGGAAGAAGCTCTTCTCCAATCTTCTTCAAGGGCATCAAGAAGAAGAAGGATCCATCAACATCCTCCTCTTCTCTTCTTCTCTTGGGCGTGCTTCTTCTTCCTCCATAGAGGGTCCATGCCTCCATTTTCTTTTCCTCTTAGATGGTCATAGAGAAGACCCTCCTCAAGGTCTTCTCAAGGACGACCATTAGTGGAGAAAGGGTGCAACACCCTCCTCTCTCCACTTGGGTGCACACACCCATCCTCCGCTCTTTAGTGGATAGCCAAGAAGGCTTCTCCTTAGCCCATCTTGGTTGATCCCTTTCTTTAGTTTAGCTTTATTTCCATGTATCCGGATTTTATAGTGACTTAATTTTTTATGCATGATACTCTTGTCTAATGGTTTATGTGCATGCTATTATCTTCACGGCTTACAACTTTGATGCATGCCTATTAGTGTACTTAGGAGCGTCCCATTTAGGTTTGTCACACTATGCACGGCCACCATGGCCCCACTTAGATCCACGCAGTCACTTAGGTTTTTGCTAGCACATTTAGATCTAGGTTTCATTTCACTTTCAAAAAAAAAATCAAAAACACAAAAAAAGTGCAAAATACAAAAAGACCAAAAATATTAGGTTAGATTAGATTTAGGTTAGAAAAGTCGATCCAATGGTTCACTCATTTTCACACCTCCCAGAGATGAACGACTGGGACTCAAGTTCTAAAAGGAAAAGAAATCTATGCGAGTTTCGTTATTATAAATATTTTTGTCAAGGGAATTTCACGACTATACTATGATTTCCGACGATTTCTAAAAAAGTGCAAAAACAGACTTGTCAAATGGCACTGTTGTCGGGGAGTTAACACACGAGTTTAGATTTGGATTTGCTTAACTTTTTATTGTATTGATTGTAGGGTGTCAAGACGAGGATCCGCGCACACATCAACCTGTGGTGAAGGCCACATGTATTGTTCTTCATCCTCAATTTTGTTGCTTTCTTAGGTAAGAAAAAAAATATATATACATATATATATATATCCAAATTCAAATTTTTGGATTTGAATTTACATTTTTTTTTTCTTTGGTGTGTGTTTTAACCTGGAAACTATTTAAACACACCAAAGTCAGATTTGGAAATCTAGCCAGAAATTATTGATGATTTTAAAAAATTTATTGTCGTTAAATTAAGCATCCAAAAATCTTGGGATTTAGTTTGATTTTAGGGTTTCAAACAAGCTTTCCAAATCCACCTTTTATTTGGAAAATTTCGTATTGTATTAATTTTAAAAAATTCATACAATGGAAGGGGGTCAGAATAGTCTGTACTCTGATTTTATCCGATTTCAAACAATAATTCTGACCTCTACATAAATCAGATTGATCTGAAATTTTTGGGGTTGGAAATCCACTTAAACCTAGTTTTTTCTAAATATTTTCAAGATTTTTTGGATTTCCCTTGATACTGTTTCAAACTACATTTCTTGCAGGGGGTCCATTTGGTCTATTTGACCCCTCAGAACATAAACATTCATGAAAAATTGAAATAGTAAAAATCTTTAAAAAAATATTCCCTAAAAAACTTATTGAAAAAGGAAGATCTCTACCAAATTTCATCTTATTTTGATTTATTTACTGATTGGAGGAGTGATTTCAAGTCAGACTAAGGTCCGACTGCAGGTTTTTAGAAGCATAAACCCTAGGTGTTTCACATTAGGGTTTAAATTTAGAGACCCAAAACAAACCCATTTGTGCCTGATTTGGGTGTGATTGCATGAGAGGGGATTTGCTTTGATTGGTTGTCTACCCCCTCACCCACTTGATTTGAAATTGATTTACATTGCAACCTAGGCAACCAATTAGGTCTATTTCACTTAGTAGTGGTGCATTAGGACCATTGTTTTCCTGAATTAGGTTGCTCACTTCTACCTTGTTGGACTTAAAGTCATCATATAGACCTATCTGATATTAGGGTTTCCACACTAAGGTAGAGCACATTTGCATTCCACACTTAAAGGAAATTCATACAACAAATTAGGACTTGCAAAAGTTATTGTGTGATCCACTACAACCTTGATTGAATTGACTTAAACAAGGAAACCCTAAAAGAAAAAAAAATAATACAAGCACTTGAACCATAAAATCCACTACACCAATTAAAGCTTGTATTGAAAATCCTTTGTCTGTGCACTTTACACTCACAAATCTAATTTTAAGGGCAACACCCCCAAAATGCCCAATCACATTCCAAGAGCACTCTAAGCCCAAGCCTAAAACTAAGTAAACGCACCCTAGGTAGGACAAATTTACTTGGTAACCAAAATTTAATTGGGTAAAAATCAAGACCTTGTCTATTTTGACCAACTAGTGACAAGAAAGATTGATGTGGTAACCGCGTTAACCTCTAGTGGTATCCCACCGTGCGGGGTGTCTTAAGGGGTCCCACCCTTCTGGCCAACTAAGTAATTCAAGGGTTGGTTTAACCCAAGTCAAATTTAGGGTACCATGTTTAGATCCATTTAAGGTATACAATTTATGGCTTGCTTGTTTGCTTGATTTGGGGTTCTCTCATCTTTCTTCCTAGGCCTTTGCCTTATTTCCACCAGCTCCTAGTAGCTGGTTGAGTCTTCCTGAGGAAGACTATCTCTTACCTCTATTCGCTTCTTTTCTCAAATAGCCATGAACCCATATCATTCTTTTGACCCTCAGGGTTCTCCATCTCCCAATCCAACCATGATTTTGACTCCTCCTGGTTGGGAGACTCATCCTCAGCAGCTGGGATATGATTATCCTTATCCCCCAGCTTATTTAGAAGCTAAACCTTGTGGATTCGACCCTTATCTAGATCAGAACCAATTGAAAGCCATAGTTGTTGAATTCTGGGAGTATAGCAAGGACTATACAGATCAATGTGCCAAGCTCTTGCAGCAAATTAGATGATCCCAGGCACAATCTCAATCTTATCACTCCTCCCAGGAATAAGAGACCTGGAACAACCAGCCTAGTGGGTTTAGTAACCCATATTTTGGATCCACTAGCTACTCCACTGATTCTTGCTACCATGGGGAGGTATCCTGGACTCAACCAACCCAAAAGGCACCGTTGGACCTAATCCTTGATTTTGGTAGATCATTTGAGGAATGCACCATTTCTGATACACCTGTACCTGATGATACATCACTAAGGAATTGGAATAATGGATCACAAGTACAGGACCACACAACAGGTTCTTAATCAACTCCCTCTATAGTCAGCCCCACTCAGGGCAATACACCTATTGATTCATATTCGAATTCGTATAACCCTGAGTGGAGAACAATCTTGATCTTTCATGGCCACCACAAAGACCGACTCAGACTGAACATCAATCTAGTCCAGCCCAGTATTCCACTCAAACCACTTTAGGGCAACCATCTAGTCCAGTCCAACCCGCAACCACCCTTGAAGATATCCTGAACATTTCGTTGGACTTTGACAAGAAAAATGAAGAAAGGCTAACTAAGCTGGAAAATCAAGTGAAATCTCAAGGGGATCAAATCAAGAGACTTCAAGAATCACTTTATCCCCATATGCACACTCGTCTTCACTCCAATTCTCCACGTATTTTTTCGACCCCTCCTCCAATCTATCACACATGCCATTGTGCAGGGGCCAACTCTTTGTCCTCTAAAAGGAAGAGGAAAGCTATGAGCCCACCCAAATGATCTAATTTGGGCTCAACCAAAAATCATAAGACTAAACCCACATCCAGCTCTGACTTAGACTCTAGGGACAAAAAGAAGAAAAAGGCTTCTAAAGTTGATTTAACCTATTTACCCTTTCCTGAGGCCTTAAAGAAAGAGTCACAAAAGAAGAAAAAGACTTGCACACCTAAAGAGGTGGTTTTATCAGCTAACATAAGTGCATTTGTTTCTGGCACTCTACCACCCAAAAAGATCGACCCTGGAAAAACTTTCATATTTTGTGCCATCAAGGGTTTCACCTTCAATAGAGCCCTTGTAGATCTAGGGTCTTCCATTAGCTTGATTTTTACCGCCCTTTTTGACCGCACCAGACTTGGAGATCTGCACCACACACCTGTCACCATTAGAATGGCAGATGGCTCCATCAAAACACCTAAGGGGGTAGTTCAGGATGTGATTATTAAAGTGCATGGTCTTAGCTTTCTAGTTGATTTTATTGTCATGGACATGAATATATCGAAGAAGCTAAGTAATTCACCCATCATTCTGGGTTGACCTTTCTTAGCTACAACCAATGAAAGGATTGACTGTTACTCAGGATGTATGGAGATGACTAGCGACAATGAGAAGATTCACTTTGATAATTATGTAGCTGCTAAGAAAATGAAGTCAGGGTATTTTCTGGATGACGTGAAAAATGATGCGGAGGGCAATTTGGAAGAAACTATGGCAATTGACACCTGGGTAGAACCACATGACCCGAATCAACAATCCACTAGATCACATAAGTCACCCTCAATACCAGATCAAATCATTGATAGTATGGTTGACTATCTTGATCAACCTAGCCCAATTCAAACCCCTACCCCTTACAATGAATCCCAGATTACTCAATTGATCAAAATGATTCATGAAATAAAAGAAGCTAGTGCAAGAGAATATGATGATATAAGAAAAGAGCTTCATAGAATCTGGGACGAGCAACAAAAATAAAAAATGTTTGAATTTGGGTCTAGTATGCCACAACAAATTTGCAATTCGGTGGTGGTCATACAGGATTCTGTTGATCAAACACCCGAGGTGGATAATTTTGAAGTTCCTATAGAAGTAGAGGAAGGAGATTTATTCGAGAATCTCGATCTTGATTTAGGGCCTGAATACCAATCATTTCATTTTGAGGAACCTAGCATTAAGGGACCTGAATACAATTTTGTCGTATTTGAGAATACCGATGGAGACATTGATGAATTAACACAAATGATCACATACATGGAGCAACAAAATCAACAAGACTTTAATGACTCCTCAATCAATGATTCAACCCATTCCACTTTCATGGAGGGTCTCACTACTGAATCTAATGCCTAATTTCATTTAAGTGAGAAGGCGGAAATATCCACCTATGAAATAGATATTCAAAAAATTGAAAGATTATTGGGGATTACATATGATGAGTTATCAGAGGAAGCTAAAAATTTTGGGGAATCATGTGATAACCGGGAATTAGAATTGAAAATGTTTGAAGAGATAAAAGAAGAAGATGATACCCAAACATCTCTGGTAGAGACAGAAACTGATCACTGGACCCTAATTTCCAAATTTGACCACACCACTTGGGTCATGCCTCCCATTCATCACCATTATCAAGACCCATAATACTTTACCCCACACGACTCCACCCATACCCCTACCACCCACATTCTCCATCACCTCTTCGGGATGCCTTCATATTCATTTCTTCCAGGCACTCATAATTATTCGTCTTTCTTCTGTAGCATCTGGCTGTAGATTTTCTCAAGCCCCATCATAATATTTTTTCAATTATTTGGGCTCGGAATTTATGGATAGCTGGTCTGCATTTGCAGCCCGCTGTTGGCGAACGAGATTAAAGTTCTTATCATTTTACTTGACATTCTTAATACTGTATTGATATATCCTTTTTGAGTGTATGCCCAGCTGAAGGCGTTAATCTCAGCACTTATATATAGCATATTTTATTTACAATATTTTCTTGCATATTCAATTTTAGGTGTTGGAATAAGCGGAACATCAAAATTCAGGAGCCATTCCAGGTGAATTCTACCCATTCACTCCCTACCTTGATGACAGGAGGCATTTCTCATGCATGTTTTGAAAATAGAGATCTCGTCATATGGTGAGCGAAAATGCTCGTCAAAAATAATTTATAAAGTAACGAGACTTGAGTCCCAATCATTCGTCTCTAGGAGGCATTTAGAAAATGCATATTTGAATTCGATCTAGATAGCTCTACTTATTCAGAAATGCATGCCAGTTCACAATAATGCATATTGATTTACGACATGCTTAGTTATAAGAGAATACAAATTTTACGCATGCAACTTTAATCACAAGGAAATATGGTAATCAGCTGATGGTGATTTTCGCACATAAACATAGAGATATATAAAAGATGATTTCATTGATTGTATCATGGTGGCTACAGAGTGAAGCTCAAGGAAAGCTTGTACAAGAAAGCTTGAAAGCAATAAACTAGCTAACAGAAAATAACTGCATAGATGAAGAACTACCTTGACCTATGGGAGGATTATGCATGCATCATTGGGGGAGAATATGGAGCTACACCACTAAGTAGTAATAAAGCATTAATCTATGAAGAACTATGCTACTTATCTGGCTAACAGAAATAAGGACATTCGGAGGTGGCTCCGATGGCCTTTGACTTGGTTGAGAGGAGGAGGGGTGACCAATGGTGCTTAGGCCGACCCTTGGAGAGAGGTTGGAGGTGATCTAGGCCTGGCGTGGAGGTGATGGGGATGCCATGGTGTGCTCGTGGAGATGGAGGTGGAGAAATGGAGGTGGAATGAAGCTAAAACTAGATGAAAGACTAGATGAGTGCAAATGGCCACCAAAAGGTCCTTTAAGTAGACCCAAGGGAGCCTCTCTAGAGAAGTGTGGAACCCTCTAGAGAGGCCTATGGTGGGAGCTCGTGGGAGAGTGAGAGAAAGGATGGATGGGTGGTTTTTAGATCCACATTTCGTGGATCTAAAAATTGAATGCATCTTGGTTGCTATTTCTAGCAATCAAGGCAACAACACATGTTAGAGAGTTATAGAGAACTCTAGGTTAGGTATTTTCATGTAGATGGTGTGTGTGGGTAGAAACCTAGGTGGCTAGGTTGATTAGGTTAGGTTCTAGTGGGTTGAGGTCAAGGTAGGTCTCAAATTAGGGTTGTAAACCCTAATTCATTAAGGTAAAATGCAATTAAACTTGATACAAGTTTAATTGGATGTGTGAAACCCTAATTGAGAGTAAAACAACTCAATTAAGGTAGGTCTAGGTCAATTGGACTCTCACTGAGTCCAATTGGACAGTATGTGCTGAGATCAGGGTTCAATTGGATTCAATGAGTCCAATTGAATAGGCTGATGGAATTGACTAAGATCCAAGTAAATTAGGTTTAGTGAGGACTTAATTAGGTCCTTAGGGAGGTCTAGAGGTGATATACTAGGGTTAGGGTACCTTAATTTAGGTTCTTATGGGGTTGGAATTGGGTTTAGGGACTTAGGAATTTAAGATCCAAGCTTGAATTCAAAAATAGGAACTAGAGATCAGTTCTAGACGTTTGACAATAGTGTCAGACATCTTAAAATGAAAAGTTAGGCATCTAGTCTGGATGTCCAAATAGAGGCAGGGAAGAATTAAGGTTCTGTCTGCAGAAATTAGACGTCAGACCAACTGTCTGGACATCTTAAAATGCTGCAAAAGTGGGTTTTAGGTGCGCAGGTTGTGGCTAAGGGTTCTGGATGTTCTGTAACTCATCTAGACATCCAGATAGAGGCTAGAAATAAAGCTTTAGGGCTTCCTAGGGTATAGTGACCTAATTTAAGGGTGGCTAAGGCTTGGGGTAGCTTCTAGGCTGTCCTAGGGCTAGGATGGACCTAAGTTCTTCGTAATTTACTGCTTTATTCCTTCTTAACAGAATAACATACCTCAACTCCTTACATTATTGTCTACTACATCTTATTCTAGGTATTCTGCTCCAGCTCTACTACAACTCTGGCTTCAGGTCCAGCTTCAGATCCAGTCTCAGATCCAGCCCCTGAGCTTCTTATTTCCTACAATTTATATAATGCACCGAATTGGTATATTATAGCATTATTCTATGCATAGCTATAGGAAGAATAGTAAAGATGCAAATAATGCTTATGCATGCATGAACTACCCTAACTTCTGCTAAGTCCTAGCCTAATTTATGTCAATTAAGACCTATGATTGCTACGCAATCATACCCCCATGCCTAAATCTTGCTAGTCCCTAGCAAATGCAAAACTAAATTATTCACAGAAGGGTCCCTAAAGGATTGATTATTTTATCAAGTTTATGCCTAGATATTTTTCTCCTTTTTGTTTTCATCCTATGTTCTATAAATCCAGACAAATGTTAAAGTGCAGCTATGTAGCTTTTGCAACGGATTCAAATGAAAAACCTGATTCACCTCTAAAGCCTGTACTTGGTCCCCAGTAAAATTCTAGCGAGATAGGCAAACTTCTTCCCTCGGGGTATTCAAGATATTCTATGAATTCCACCCCGGCTTTAAGCTTGGGTAGAGAATGGCTGAGGGATACGGATGTTTATTTGGTGTCTCACTCTCACTTGGTGCTACATAGAAATTAGTACTTCAAAATCTAGATTCCCAGATTATCAAGTAACTCAACTCAGAGAAAGACGAGAAAAACTATGCTCTCTTTTGGTTCCTTTATATTCATTCTCTCTTTCTCTCTTTTTTCTTTTTTCTTAGAGCTCATAATCTCACCTGATTCTCACGTATGATCGATATTTGTTGGTCTTACTTGGCATTAACACTTTAATTGAGTTCCCATAACCCTAACACTAAGTCAGAATTCCTCAGCCAGTAATCGGGCGGTTAGAAATGCAAAAAAATATGTTAAGGCCATATTTGGTGGATCTCAAATTTATTTGGTGGTATTGCCACAATGCAACTAAAATAAACACTAAATATTTACACTCTTTTTTTCTTTCTTTTTCTTCTTTTTCTAAAATATTTTTTTTTCAACACAACACAAGCTAGCATACATTCATGAACTTTATAGAGGAGGCATTATTAGGGATTGGTGGTACTCAAGCGACATTGGATGGCTTATTTGGTGGATGTGCCTATTCATAGCACCGGGAGAGATGGATAGGATGGTGTATTTCTGACCTTGACATCAATACCTTCCTTCAGCCGAGGATTCTGTAAAAAATGGTCGTAACCATCCACATTAGCCCTAGTTTTATGAAAACTCACTCTTCGCGTATTTGCCTTATTTGGTGGCTCTCAATATTTCGCACAAAAATGTATATGCAGAAACCGAGAGTGGAAACTATGCCTAATCTCTGAGTATCATCACCTAATTATCTAGGATTTCGGATTCCTTGCACTAATCTTAGAACACCAGTACGCTCTACTCTCATCTCACACTATTTGGTGGATTTTTGGAGGAAAATCTGCTTAGCTCTAAAACATTGTCCAAGGGTTCAGGAAAAGAAGCACTGCTTCTCCTCGACAGACTAATGACGTTTATCAGCCTTCACTGTGAATCATTGCAAATTCTACGTGTGTGTGAAAAATTGTACTAGATTCCAGATTATAAGAATCAACTAGAGGATAAAATCCCTATTGCATTCTCTTAATAAGATAATCTTATTCATGGATGCACTATGTATATATGCTATAAACAAGTAACCTCTTATATTCATACTTCATGAAATTTCCCTTTCGGGTTACATTTAGCTTGACCCTAGATTTAGAACAAAAGGTGAGCGGGTGAGACGAAAGTGGTTGTTGCGGACAATTTTTAGCTTCAATGCAAACATTGGAGGTGGAGTTGGTTGTTCTTTTATTTAGGGTCCTAAAGTACGTTTGACATGCAACTCCGGGGTTTTCCTAAATGTTGGCATAAAAATTTTTAGTTTTGTCGTATCTACCCCCCCATGCCTAAGTTCTTGCATGTCTTCATGCATGAATATAAAAGAAAATAAGTACAGCAGGGAGTAAATGGGTAGAAATCATCTGGAATTGCTCCTGAATTTGAACGTTCAGCACCGACCAGCCTGGTAGTCTGCAATATGCTAAAAAAAAATGCTATGTATAAAAATGGTATGTATAAGTGATGGATGCGGAGTAGATTCTGAGTTTAACACCTCCAGCTAGGCAAAAACTCAATTAGATGTATCAGTTATTGCATGAGAGCCGGTCAGGATTAAGAGAAAGATGTGCTCGTATGCTCCCAGAATTAGTGGTCCGGAGATGTGAACTAGCTGATTCTGCACCCCTACTCCAAAAAATATAGCTATAAGAAAGTGTGGAGTAGTGGTGGAAAATAAAGGATAATTAGAGGGGGGATCATGATGTTGATTCAGCTGATTTATCATGTCCCACAATTCAACAGGAAGTTACTGAGTGAGTAGATCAAAATGTATCTCAGAACTAGAATCTGAGTCATAGGGATCCTCATAACTATAATTGACATCAAAGATCATGCCCTCTCCAGGCTTTGGATCATATGGGGGTATCTGTGAAAGTAGATCTATGGGGAGGTCACTGAAATCCTCATTAGAAATTACTTCGTCCTCATCAGTACTCATCTTTGATTCGTCGGAGGCTGACTCTTCAAGCTCGGAGTCGAGCCATCCATTAGATTGACTAGGATGGTAGGTGCATCCCCAGCTCATTCTGCTCAAAGCTTCACCCTCGTATGCGTTGGGCTCCTCAGTAATTCCTGCCTCAGGTAGCATATTTATTTCTTCGATCAAGTCATCCATAGCTACTTCTGGTCTTCTAATGTCAGGATCAGGGATAGAAAGTGTCATCTCAGAATCTCTAGCATCCACATTAGGGATGTAGGTGAAAGAAGAAGAGCGCAGATCAGAAGATGTTGGCCCTAGCACAGGTTCAGCTACAATGGGAAGTGGCCTAGATTGATCAGTAGTGTCACATGTAATGTTTGCCTCAAGATCCATATCCTCAAATGGATCTACTTCCCTTATCATGGTTGGGTTATCTAACCCAAGAGGTATCTCCCAGGATTCAGGATAATCCGATTGTGGCTTAGTCCTGGAGATATCAGTCCTTTCCTCCTCAGTTTCCTGAATGGAGTTCTCAGATGAACCCATTCAGAACATTTCCTGCTCCTATCTCATATCCAAGCTAGATTCTTCTTACCCTGAATTATCTTCCAGCATCTGCTCCCAAGAATCTCCTGTGTGTCTATCTGACGTAGTCATTTCAGATTCTTCGAGGTCTTCAAGTCTATTTTCCACTTGATATCTCAAAAGCAGTAGTTCTTGAGTTTTCGATTTTTTCCAATTAGCCTTGTTATCCTTGCTGTCCCCTGAAGCAGCTCCATCACAGCTTGTTGATATGGAATCCAGCTTTTTCTTTGGTTTGGCTCAGTGATAGCTTGGATTTCGTGTAGATAGGATACGGCCTTTTCCTTAGTGCTAGCTATAGCTCTTTGTATTCTGTAATGCGATCGCATATGCACTGGTAGTTCTTCAGGGGTTCCAGGGGGCGAATCATGTCTACCCATATTCCATGGGTGAGATGCAGGAGTGTGAAATCCATATCCCGAGTTATGAGATGCGGTCCTTTGAGGAGCCGAATAGTATGGGTCAATGTCCAGGGTCAGGATATGGGTTAACCATTTCGATAACCCGAGGAGAAGGATCAAGTGAAGTGAAAAGTCATCTTCGCCACCTTGGGTTCTGATCCTAAGGTTGAGCTGATTTAGTGACCCGAGCTCTCAGATAAGCTCGTGGGTCTAGCTCTTCTGGATCCTGATTAGGTCCAGATCTAGGGTTAGCCATTATGGCTAAGCGGGTGGAAGAAAAAGGTGGGGGAGAAGATGGTCCGAGTGAAGTGACGAATCACCTCTACCTCCTTGGGATCGACTCCCAAGATCCAACTAGTCGAGGTCAGAGTGACCTTCCTCGCATACACCAACCAACCCCTAGGTTGGTACAGCCAACTAGACAAGGCTATAGCCCTGTCAATCAGATGGTCCTAATGATCAGATGACCATATTTTTCATTTAAAATTCTAATTCCTGAAGAGAAAATTCGTCGTTCAACCGACTTAAAGTAATTGCCGCCTCTCAAGCAAACCCAGCCAGTCTGGTTACGAGGGGACTAAGGGGAAGGTTCTTCCTTCGACTCATGCCTCCGGTTCCATTGACCCCCAAGCCACAGTCGTTTGACACTATCCTACAAACTTAGTCACCAGGTTTGGCAAGAGCGGTTGAAATCACCTAGTAGTACGACAACGAATTCGGGTTTATTTTGTGTTTTATAATTTATCGTAACCCCTTTTTTCTTCAGCTGGGGTTTATGGTGAGTGGCCCACAAGGTGACCAAGCTCACTGGCTAAACCTTAGACTTCATTAAGTCTTGTCTAGCCTAAATGTATGGCTTCTAGAGTGTAACCCTAAAGGTGTAACCAAGGGTTCATGCAATTCTAGGGTTTTTTTTTTCTTCTTCAACAGACCACAAAAATAAGAATAATTTTCTGATAAAAATTAGAATCAGAATAAGTTGAAATTTGGCAAGTAGATTCCTTTTTCAATTAACCTTTTCAGAGAATAATTTTTTTATAATTTTGACTATTTCAACCGAATTATAGAGATTTTTAAATGTTAGAGCATCAGATCTGGAATTTTGACCCCTAGTCAGTTTTCTACTTTGAAACGGTACCAAATGATCTTAAAAAATTTGGGAAAAATATAAAAATTAAAGCTAATGAGATCAGCTTTCAAACACCATCATTTTTAGTCAAATAGATTCGTGGATTACTCAAAATTGATTTTTTAATTTTGAAAATTTTCAAATCTGGGTCACTTTGACCCCCTTTCACTTCACAAATTTTTTAAAATTTTCTACTCTGAATTTCTTCAAATAAATGGTGTCTTTTGAAAGATGGTTTGAAAATGAAGGTATAGCCCAAATTTCAGAAATTTTCACTCATTAATTTTTCCAAAATTAAATTTTTAAGTCAAAATTTGAAATCTGATAAAAAATTAGAGAATAGTACGAAAGCTTTTAAATGGTGTTTGAATTCAAAATTCAAACTTTCCACAAAAATGATTTTTTTTTTCTTTTCAATTTTTTTTTTCAAAAACTTTTGAGTTTTTTTTTGAAGGGAAAATCTTTTTTTTCAAAAAATTTTTTCTTCTTTTTTTTTTCAAGCAAACTAACCTATGATTCAAACAGAAACCTAATCTAACTACCTAGACTCTTTTTTTCACGAAAATAAATAGGCTTTTTTTTTTCAAATGAAATTACTAAAAGGAAATCTAACCTAGGGTTTGAAAAAGGGAAATCCTAATCAAAGAGGAGATGTGCACCTGATGATTTTTCTGCGCCCGATGTGCGCAGATCCTATTTTTCCTGCTTTTGTACACATCCAATAAATAAGCAGAGGAATATTTGTCACTAAAAGCTCAAAAGATCGAAATCAATTTTGTTCCCTCCCCGGCAATGGTGCCATTTGACAGGAGGCGGTTCTCGTGTATGTTTTGAAAACAGAGATCTCGTCGTAGTATAGTGAGTGAAAACGCTCGTCAAAAATAATTTATAAAGTAACGAGACTTGAGTCCTGATCGTTCATCTCTGGGAAGCATTTAGAAAATGCAGATTTGAATTCGATCCAGCTCACTCTACTTACTCAGAAATGCATGCCAGTTCACAATAATTCGTATTGATGCACGACATGCTTAGTTGTAAGAGAATACAAATTTCGTGCATGCAACTTTAATCACAAAGAAATATGGTAATCAACTCATGGTGATTTTCACACATAGAGAAAGAGATATATAAAAGATGATTTCATTGATTGCATCATGGTGGCTACAGAGTGAAGCTTGCAGAAAGCTCGTAGAGGAAAGCTTGAAAATAATAAACTAGCTAACAGAAAATGACTGCATATATGAATCTATCGGGGGATTATGCATGCATTATTGGGGGAGAATATGGAGCTACACTACTAAGTAGTAATAAAGCATTAATATACGAAGAACTATGGTACTTATCTAGCTAACAGAAATAAGGACATTCAGAGGTGGCTCCGATGGCCTTTGACTTGGTTGAGAGGAGGAGGGGCGGCCAATGGTGCTTAGGCTGACCCTTGGAGAGAGGTTGGCCTGGCGTGGAGGTGATGGGGATGCCATGGTGTGCTCGTGGAGATGGAGGTGGAGTAAGGGAGGTGGAATGAAGCTAAAATTAGATGGAAGGATAAATGGGTACAAATGGCCACCCAAAGGTCCTTTAAGTAAACCTAAGGGAGCCTCTCTAGAGAAGTGCGGAACTCTCTAGAGAGGCCTATGGTGGGAGCTCATGGGAGAGTGAGAGAGAGGATGGATGGGTGGTTTTTAGATCCACATTTGGTGGATCTAAAAATTGAATGCATCTTGGTTGCTATTTTTAGCAACCAAGGCAACAACACATGGTAGAGAGTTATAGAGAACTCTAGGCTAGGTATTTTCATGTAGATGGTGTGTGTGGGTTGAAACCTAGGTGGCTAGGTTAATTAGGTTAGGTTTTAGTGGGTTTAGGACAAGGTAGGTCTCAATTTAGGGTTGTAAACCCTAATTCATTAAGGTAAAATGCAATTAAACTTGATACAAGTTTAATTGGATGTGTGAAACCCTAATTGAGAGTAAAACACTCAATTAAGGTAGGTCTAGGTCAATTGGATTCTCATTGAGTCCAATTGGACAGTGCGTGCAGAGATCAAGGATTAATTGGACTCAATGAGTCCAATTGAATAGGCTGGTGGAATTGACTAAGATCCAAGTCAATTAGGTTTAGTGAGGACTTAAGTAGGTCCTTAGGGAGGTCTAGAGGTGATGTACTATGGTTATGGTACCTTAATTTAGGTTCCTATGGGGCTGGAATTGGGTTTAGGGACCTAGGAATTCAAGATCCAAGCTTGAATTCAAAAACAAGAACTAAAGAGCAGTTCCAGACGTTTGACAATAGTGTCAAACGTTTTAAAATGAAAGTTAGACATCCAGTTTGGACATCCAAACAGAGGCAGGGAAGAATTAAGTTTCTATCTGCAAAAATTAGACATCCAGACCAAGTGTCTGGATGTCTTAAAATACTGCAGAAGTGGGTTTTAGGTGCATAGGTTTTGGCTAAGGGTTCTGGACGTCCTATAACTCATCTAAACGTCCAGATAGAGGCTGGAAATAGGGTTTTAGGGCTTCTTAGGGTACAGTGATCTAATTTAAGGGTGGTTAAGGCTTGGGGTAGCTTCTAGGTTGTCCTAAGGCTAGGATGGACCGAAGTTTTTCATAATTTACTGCTTTATTCCTTCTTAACAGAATAGCATACCTCAAACCCTTACATTATTGTCTACTACATCTTATTCTAGGTCTTCTGCTCTAGCTCTGCTGCAACTCTGGCTTCAAGTCCAGCTTCAGATCCAGTCTCAGATCCAGCTCTTGAGCTTCTTATTTTCTGCAATTTATATAATACACCTAATTAGTATATTATAGCATTATTCTATGAATAGCTATAGTAAGAACAGTAAGATGCAAATAATGTTTATGCATACATGAACTACCCTAACTTATGCTAAGTCCTAGCCTAATTTAGGTCAATTAAGACCTATGATTGCTACACAATTACTTAATTTATTTTTCATTATGTCCATGCATGAGGACATGCAAGAAAGTAGGCATGGGGGGGTAGTAATTGTAAACTAAAAATTTTTCTACCAACACCTAGGAAAAACCTTTTGTACATCATGCTTATTACACTTTAGGATCCTTAAATTAAGAACAACCAACTCTACCTCCAATGTTTGCATTGGAGCTAAAAATCATCTGCAACAGCCACTTTCGACTCATCCATTCACCTTTTTGTTCTAAATTTAGGGTCAAGCTAAATATAACCTGATTTAGGAAAATTTTCGAAGTGCAACTTTGAAAGGTTACAAATAGCATTTATATATATTGCATTCATGAATAAGATTTTTATCAAGAGAATGTATTAAGGATTTCATCCTCTAGTTGATTCTTATAATCTGGAATCCAGTTCAATTTTCACTCACACGTAGATTTTGCAATGGATTCACAGTGAAGACTGATGAACGTCTTCAGTCTGTTGAGAGAAGCAATTCTTCTTTTCCTGAACCCCTGGACAGTGTTTTGGGAGTTAGGGAAATCTTCTTCCAAAAATCCAACAAATATTGTGAGATGAGAGTAGAGTGTATTGGTGCTCTAAGATTAGTGCAAGGAATCTGGAATCCTAAATAATTAGGTAATGATACTCAGATATTAGGCATAGTTTTCACTCTCGGATCCTGAGTATACATTTTTGCATGAAATTTTGAGAGTCACCAAATAAGGCAAATATGCAGAGAGCGAGTTTTCAGAAAACTAGGGCTAAGGTGGATGGTTACAACCATTCTTTATGGAATCCTCGGCTGAAGGAGGGTATTGATGTCAAGGTCAGAAATACACCGTCCTATCCATCTTTCCTAGTGCCGTGAGTTGGCACTTTCACCAAATAAGCCACCCAATGTCTCTTGAGTACCACCAATCCTTAATAATGCCTCCTCAATAAAATTCTTGAATGTGTTGTGTTAGAAAAATTATACATATGAAAAATAAAATGAAAAAAAATGCGAAAAAGAAAAAAAAAATAGAAAAAGAGTTTATGAGTATGTAGTATTTTCAATTGCATTGAGGTAATTCCACCAAATAAAATTAAAATTCACCAAATATGGCCTTAACCACTTTTTCTATATTTTTGACTGCCCAAATACTAGCTGAGGAATTTTGACTTAGTGTTAGGGTTATTGGAACTCAATTAAAGTGTTAATGCCAAGTGAGATCACCAAATACGGGTCATATGTGTGAATCTGGTGAGATTGTGAGCTCTACAAAGAAGAAAGGAAAGAAAAGAAAAAGAAAAAGAAAAAGAGAGAATGAATACAAAGTAACCAAAAGAGAGCATGGTTTTTCATGTCTCTCTGAGTTGAGTTACGTAATAATATGGCAATCTAGATTCTGTAGTACTAATCCCATGTAGCACCAACGTTGAGTAAGCCACCAAATAAACACCCATTTTCCTCAGACATTCTCTACCTGAGCTTAAAGCTAGGGTGGAACTCACAAAATATCTTGGATGCCCCGAGGGAAAAAGTTCACCTATCCCGCTAGAATTTTACTAGGGGTTAAGTATAGGCTTTAAAGGTAAATTAGGTTTTTCACTCAAGTCTGTTGTAAAAGCTACAAAGCTGCACTTTCATGTATCTAGATTTCTAGATTTTTGGATGAAACAAAAGGAGAAAAATCTTTAGCCAAACTCCTTGATAAAAAGAATAAACAATCTTTTAGTGATGGAACTTTTAAATAACTTAGTCTTGCATTTAGTCTTGCATTTGCTAGGGACTAGCATAGTTTAGGCATGGGGGTATGATTGCATAGCAATCATGGGTCCTAATCAACTTAAATAATGTCTAAACCTAGCTTAATTTATGGATATTGCACTCATATCTTGCATATAATTCATTGCATCAGTGTATTTAGAATAAGATGAGATATCCTGCTATTTAACGATTTTTATTACTATTTGCAGGTAATAAAGTGATCCAGGATGAAGGAGATAGTGGAATAAAGTAATAAAGGAAGAAGAAGATTGATCCACACAAGAGGAGTTAGGAGGATAGCCTTATCCCTACCCTTAGAAACCCTAGGACAGCCTTCCCAAATCCAAAACCACCTCCATTAGGACACCTTAGCCTCAAAACCCAAACATGGACCCTATTCCTCTCCCAAACACTTAGGAACCAAAACACACCTTAAAAAACCTAAAACCCACCCTCAGCACCTTTTAGGACATCCAGACATCTGGCTGGACGTTTGATTTCTGCAGAATATCAATCCAGGAAGCCAAAACTCATACTGACACAAAATTGGATGTCCAATTTACTGTCCAGACGTCTAATTCTGGAGTATAAGACATCTGACCACTCTTTTGGACATCTGATACTATTCTCCGATTCCTGATTTTGGGTGCTGGAAGCTTGATCTTGCCTATTTTGACCTAAAAACCCCACCAGACACCCTAGGAAACCTAATTAGAGACCTCCTAAGCCTAGTCCACTATCCATAGCCCTACTTATCCTATCCCTAACCCAACTGAACCATCTTATACCTAATTGGGTTCATCTATAGTTGATTGGGTGCACCTGAACCCAATTAGATCCACGCAGGATCTAATTGACTCATACCTATTAGGTTTACCTAAGCCTAAACACACACACATATCCAATTAGACTTAACCTAGACCTAATCAGATTCACTCCTATCCAGTTGGACTCACCTAAGCCTAATTAGGTCCACACCCACTTAATGTAGGTTAACCCAACCTAGATTTGCCAAAACCCACAACCCTACTCTACGGAATTTGAACCACACACACTAGCACTTTCCTAAACTACCCTCGTAACCTAGATCCACAATCCATGGGCGTCAAACCTAAGAGCCACCAAAAGTGGTGCATGCTATTTTTGGAAAGAAGCCAACTTGCGACCACCAAAGTTGGCCTTCTGTTCTCACATTTTTGTGTGGGTTTAAAGTATATCACGTTGTAGTATAACCGACAAAACGTTTAAACAAATATAAAGAATTTTATTACTTGAAAAAACTAGAGTATCCGAGGTCGAACACGGGGAGCAAGCTCAGTACTTTTTAAAATCAAAGAATACAACTGTTAAATGACAAGGATTGATTCAAAGAGAGAATTTTAAAAAGGATTTGTGAAATAAAAATAGAATTGGACGTCTGATTTCTGTATCAGACGTCTTTAATGAAATCTCCTTTCTCTCTTCTTCTTCGTTGCTCTTCTCTCTTTCTGCTTTTGCTTCTTGTCTTGTGCAGGCTTCTTCTTCCTGCCTTTGTTTCTTTTCTCTTATTTCTTCTTCTGCCTTGCTTTTCTTCTTCTTCACTTGGCCTCTCTTCGTTCTTCTCTTTCTTCTGCCTTGCCTTCCTTCTTCCTTCTCTTTGGTTCTCTACGAAAGCTTCTCCTTCTTTTTCTGCTACACAGCCTCTTCTTTCTTCTCTTCCTGTTCTGTAGCTGCTTCCTTTGCTTCTTCCTTCCTGCACACACCACAGCCGAAGCAAAACCTACCCCCGTCCCTCTACCCAAGCGTCTCTCTCTCTCACAAGAAATTCGCTCAAGGACGCTCTCCCAGAGCCACACGAGTAGTCGGGTCGGATTCGCACCCGGGACCAGGCGCACCGGCAAGTGGTGGTGCGCGAGGAGTGCTCAAGGTTTGGGTCGCGGGTCGGATCCCACTAGATTCGCGAGGTCAAGCCGCGGACGAGGCGGGTGTGAGGGCAGGTGAGGGACCTCACCCTTGTGCTTACGGAGGCAATGAGAGTAAAACACAAAAATAATTTATACTATACCTGTGTTTTGCGATCCCACGTTGTGGTACTATCTGGTCAGGCCTGCTTTCACGCGCGCCCGCAGAATTCTCGTCGTACAATTGCCCCAGCTGCTGGCTTCGCAGCGCTACTTGCTGGCCTAAGTCACTTCGCAACACCTACGTGCACCTGCTGCACCTGCAACCTGGAAGCCCTGGTGCCTGAAGCTGCTTCAAGCTCCTCGCTGCTTCGACCGTCAATGGCGGCAGGAGCTACAACCTGTTACACACAAGAACGGCCTATTGGCCCAATTAGATTAGCTGGAAACTTTCGTCGTGGCACGGCGAAGGCGGTGGGCGGTGCTGCAGGCTGTAGGTCGGCCTAGGTGTGCGTGCCTAGGTCAACCTGTAGCCGGAGGCGTGGGGTTGTTCGGGGGGCTACTGTGGGGGTCTGGAGTGGTAGTGGAGGGGTGGAACGAGTTCCTGGTGGTGAGGCGGAGCTCACGAGGGGGTTGGCGAGCCGTGTGGAGGGGCGGAGTGGTGTGGGTGGCTCGCCGGAGGTCGGTCGGAGGCGAGGACGATGGAGGTGGTTAGGCACTGTCGGGGGATAATCAGATAAAATAGCAGGGGGAAAAGAGAGAGGAGAGGATGGAGAGGGTATCTGGGGTGATCTGGAAGGAAGGGAGGTAGCGGAGTGGATGGCGCGTAAATGCCGTCATCGGGGAAGAAGGACCCTGAGGGAGGGAGTAGCGACGAGGAAGAGGTCAGGAACACGCGCGCTTGGTACGGCGCGACATGGGAGGAAGCGGCGGAGTTGACTCTGCTACTAGTATGGTAGTAGAGCGACGAGAAGGAGGAGAGGAGGTCGCCGGAGCTTGCGGGTCTTTTGGCCGGAGATGGGAGAGAGGGAAATTGGAGGGGATCTCCATCAAAATCAAGCTTAGGTTCTGCGGCAGGGTCTGGGGAGCCTTTTATAGGCGCTAGTCGAACCTTCTAGCGCGTGGAGACCGCGCAATCACCTCCGCCGACTTGCCGGAGTTGGAAAGAGGGTGGATACCCGAATCTTTCGTGCGTTCACACGAGAGATTGGGTTCACACCAGCGATTGTAATTGGCTTTAGAAGGAAGGGAATTCCTCAGAGAATCCCCCTTCCATTTCTGGGAGGGAATCTCTGAGGGATTAGAGAGTAATCCCTCTCTAAACCTCGCCGGAGCTTGGTTCTGCCCTAAGAATGGCGGCCGGACCAGATTGCAAAGGGGGCGGAGAACTTAGGGGGCTCTCTGCAAAGATATTCAAAAGATAGGGACCAAATTGTGCTTTGGGTGTACTCAATTGCAAAGTAGGTCAAGATGACCTCCCCTTAGGTCCAACTTTTGGTACAAACCTAATTTGTACTAAGGAATCCAATGGTGAAGTTGGATTTTAGGTTTAACCTCGTTTGACTAGACATTTTGCGTAAAAACCCAAATTAGGTTAATTGAAGAGCTAGGACCCTAATCTAGGTCAAACTGGGTTCCAAGGGACAAATTAAGTGTTCTAAACCCTAGAGAATGTTTTTCCATGATTTTTAGAGGGTTTACTTGATTTTTATTTTGACCGGAACCTTGTTAATTTATGCGGGTCTATTTTAGGGTTACCAAGTGTCATTTAATTCTTAGATTGCACATAAACCCATTTCTGATTGACTCAACCCACTTTTTATCTTATTTAGACCATTTGACCTTTGTTTTGCCTCTGAGAAATCTCATTTATGAACTGTAATGGTAAAATTGCAGTTTTAACCTTTATTTCATGTTTTCTTCTCAGAGCACTTGTTCCTTCAGTTAAGCCTTCTTCTAGGTTATGTAGGAGCTTTTATCTTCTTTATTGGGTCAAAATGAGCTAGTTATGGCTCATGATGAGGCTCTCATCATACCGCCATGCCTAGTTTTTGCTAGTCCCTTAGCAAAATTTCAAAGTTTTAACTTCCATTCTAGACCCTGAGTGTCTGTCAACAATGATAAGTGCTTCTCCTTTTGTGATTAGGTAGGAATGCTGATAATAGGCCTAGAGGTACTCAAGTACCAACCAAAATCTGGACCTATTCTGCTTTAGCCTCAGTCCTCCGCAAAGGTTTCTACGGCCCACAAAAAGTAACCTAGGGTTTATTGGACTCCGCGGTTAAAGCACCCGTGCTTGAGACATTTTTAGCCTAAGTTCAGTTTGCAGTGCATTTTTGTAAGAGAGAGATAGAAGATTTATTTGTTTGGAGAGCTTTTCTCACTCTTTTCTTTTTATTTCTAGCTTCGGATTAGCTTCTCAACACTGTCTGTATCGGATTCCTCGTCTCCATCATCAATCCTCAAGGATCCCTGGCTTTCAAGATTTCGAGATAATCCCGCCCATGGAAACCCCCAGAACCCTGGCTTTCGAGATTTCGAGATAATCCCGCCCATGGCGTTCCGTGGCCGAATTCAGCCCCTAGCGATCGACATTTCGTGATAATGCCGCCCATGGTATTGAACCAGCAGAGTGCTTACCTGCCCCCAGTAGGATATTTAAATATCCTAAGAGACAAGCACCGAGGAGACGATATGTTGTTACGCATCTTCGAGGGAAATTTCCCATCTCTCCGCGCTGGGAACTCGTCCAAATCAATTTATGTTGATTGGCCGCTCCTAATCTAGGTGACTTTTTCAGAACATTCAACGCTTTTCGCGTGATTTGGATGTTTATGCACACTGAACCAGACTGTGTGTGAATTTGGGGTGCTTAGGTTACCGAATCCCGCAAATCGGAGGTCAGTTAACGAGACCGAATACTTCCTAAGCCTTAGACCTAATACTCAAACTTCGCATTTTCCTCAACCTCTTGAGGACTATCCAGATTTTAATGGATACGTGAATTTTTAAGCTAAAGATACTAGCCCAAGAGGCCTAAGACCAGCATTCCTGCTAACCTCTTGTTATATCTCCGTAGCACTTTTCTTTTCTTTTTCTTGATTCGGTCTAGAACTTTAGTTAACCCCTTAATCTTTTACTAATGACTATTTCTTTTTATTTTCCTTTTGTGCTCCTTTTTGTCATTTTGCTCTCTTTTCTTCCTCTCATTTGTATGACCCTGAATTGTTCCTCCCCTCTATCAAGTCTTTTTTTTTTTTTATGAAACCCTTTTCTTGATATGAATTTTCTGACATTTTGCACTTTCATACCCCCCCATGCCTAAGATTTGCAATGTCCCCATTGTAAATTAGGCGGGTTCGAATTCAGCTTAGTTCATGCATTAGGACAGGTGTGTGCTGAGTGAATGGGTCGAAGTGACTTGTTGCGAACGATTTCTAATCTCGGGTAGGTATACCTGAGGTGAAGTCGACTGTTATAATGGATGAACCCTAAAGTGCAATATGAGTTCCGCATAGAGATGTCAGAAAAGGCTTCGGGTTTTTCAAAGAATGACGGGTTGCCTCTCGTTAAGCGCTGAGTTTTACGCCATCGGCTGGGTGCAATGAGCTCAAGAGGAATGGAGGGTAAAGGATGACTCAGCCAAATCTATATCAGTCATGTCAATGAACGGCTTGAGTCTCTGACCGTTCACGACAAAGGGTTCAGAATCGTGGCTGAGTGGGCTGATTTCAATGGCTCCATTTCCGAAGATTTGTCGAACTAGGTAGGGTCCGACCCACTTGGATCTTAGCTTCCCTGGGAATAGTTTTAGTCGGGCATCAAAGAGTAAAACTTTTTGACCAGGATGAAAGACCTTTCTAGAGATGTGTTTGTCGTGAAAAGCTTTAACCCGTTCTTTGTAAATTCGCGAGTTCTCATGTGCGTCGTGGCGTAATTCATCGATCTCGCTCATTTGAAGTCTTCTGTGGGTTCCAGCCTTAGAAAGGTCAAGATTACAGGTCCGTACTGCCCAATAGGTTTTATGCTCCAACTCGACGGGGAGGTGACATGCCTTCCCGTACACTAGTCTGAAGGGAGACATTCCTAATTGGGTCTTGTGGGCGGTCCTATAGGCCCACAATGCTTCCGGAAGTCGAGAAGACCAATCTTTTCTATCAGGTCGAACAGTAACCTGAAGGATCTTCTTGATCTCTCGGTTAGATAGCTCAGCTAGACCATTAGTTTGGGGGTGGTAAGGAGTAGAGATTCGGTGTGACACCCCGTATTTGGTCATCAGTGACCTGAACTGAGCGTTTGTAAAATGGGTCCCTCCGTCGAAAATTATAGCACGCGGAATCCCGAACCTTGAGAAAATGTTTTGATGGAGGAATTTTATAACAACTTTATGATTGTTGGTTCGGGTCGAAATGGCTTCTATCCACTTGGAAACATAGTCAACTGCGAGTAAGATGTATTCGAAGCCATCCGAGATCGGGAAGGGTCCCATGAAATCAATCCCCCAAATATCAAAAATTTTGCATACCAGGATCGGCTGTAGAGGCATCATGTCTCGATGGCTCATGTTGCCCAGAGTCTGGCAACGGGAACATGCCTTATAGTGATCGTATGCATCCTTGAAAATTGTGGGCCAGTAAAAGCCACACTGGAGGACTTTTGTTGTGGTTTTATGTCCTGAAAAATGTCCACCGCATGGCTGGTCATGGCAGAATGAGAGTATGTCTTTGATTTCCACTTCCGTGACGCACCGTCGGATTATCTGATTAGCACCAATGCGGAATAGATACGGGTCTTCCCATAGGTAGTACTTGGCATCGGAACGCAATCTGTCCTTTTTGGCCTTCGGCCAATCGGACGGAATCTGATGTGATGCCAGGTAATTAACTATATCAGCGAACCATGGAAGACTTGTATTGATAGCCAGGAGGTGCTCATCAGGAAAATGTTCTGTAATAGGTCCGGAAGGATCAAGAATTTCAGAAGGAAGGCGGGACAAGTGATCGGCTACCACATTTTGCTTTCCCGCCTTGTTGCGAATCTCGAGGTCAAATTCTTGCAATAGCAAGATCCATCGGATTAATCGAGGTTTCGCGTCCTTCTTAGCAAGGAGATGCCTCACAGCTGTATGATCCGAGTATATGATAACACGGGAACCCAGAAGGTATGATCTGAATTTTTCCAGGGCAAATACTACGGCCAGCAGCTCTTTCTCAGTAACCGTATAGTTACGCTGAGCTTCATCCAATGTTTTGCTGGTGTAGTAAATGACCACAGGTTTCTCGTCAATTTTCTGCCCCAAAACCGCTCCTACAGCGAAGTCAGATGCATAGCACATGATCTCAAAGGGTTGAGACCAATCAGGGGACTGTAGGATCAGGGCTTGGGTGACTCGGTCACGTAGGATCTCAAATGCTTGAGTGCATTCCTTGGAAATTTCGAAAGGCACATCCTTGGAGAGAAGATTGGTCAGGGGGCGTGCGATTTTTGAGAAATTGGGAATGAATCGACGGTAGAAACCGACGTGCCCCAAAAAAGATCGGATGTCCTTAATCGAGCTAGGCATAGGAAGCTTGGAAATCAGGTTAACCTTAGCTCGATCCACTTGGATGCCTTTCTCTGAGATTAGATGTCCCAGGACAATTCCCTCAGGCACCATGAAATGGCTCTTTTCCCAGGAAAGAACCAAATTCACCTCGATGCACCGCCTGAGTATTTGGACCAAGTGTTGGAGGCAATCGTCAAATGATTCTCCAAAAATTGAAAAATCATCCATGAAGACTTCCAGATAATCACCTACCATATCTGAGAATATGGCAAGCATGCACCGCTGAAAAGTTGCAGGTGCATTGCAGAGACTGAACGGCATCCTTCGAAACGCGTACGTCCCGAAGGGGCAGGTGAATGTGATCTTTTCTTGGTCCTCTAGATGGATTGCCACCTGATTGTAATCGGAATACCCGTCAAGAAAGCAGAAGAACCTATTTCCTGCTAGTTTTTCGAGGATTTGATCAATAAACAGTAGTGGGAAATGATCCTTCTTCGTGGAGGAATTGAGTCTTCTGTAATCAATGCAGACTCTCCACGAGTTAGCTATTTGGGTAGGAATGACTTCTCCGGTTTCATTCGTGATGATGGTAAGTCCTGCCTTCTTAGGCACCACTTGTGTTGGACTCACCCAACGACTGTCGGAGATCGAGTAGATGATCCCTGCATCTAACCACTTTATGATCTCCTTTTTCACGACCTCCTACAAGTTAGGGTTTAGGCGTCTTTGCATTTCTCTTGAAGGTCGTGCGCCTTCTTCTGTGTAGATTTGATGTGTGCAGTATGAAGGGCTTATACCAGTCAAATCATCGAGAGTCCATCCAATGGCTCTACGATGTTGCTGGAGAATAGAAATCAAACGGAGTTCCTGGTCAGGTGTGAGTCGAGAATTGATAATCACCGGAAACGTCTGATTTGAATCCAAGAAGACGTACTTCAGATGTTCGGGAAGGGGTTTGAGTTCCATGACAGGGTTGTCAGCAGCAGCGGGTGGTTCGGGGTTTACATCAGGAGCAATGGTAGGAGTCATAGGTGTATCTAGATCATGTTTGCACTCCTCTGTTAGCGGTTTTTGATTCTCTAGTGGTTGATCAGGAATAATCAGGTAGTCCTCTATATGCAATTCATCAACCACGACTTTGACATCACATATTTCCTCTATAACCCTGCAATTAATCCCTTGTTGGGCCTTGAAAATGTCAATCTTCATGTTTTGATTCCCAAATTTTAATTCTATCTGGCCCTCTTCGCAGTTAATGTTGGCCCTAGCAGTGGCCAAAAAGGGTCTCCCTAATATGATTGGTGTGTCCCTTGGGTTCTTAGGTGCATCCATGTCTAGTACTATGAAGTCCACTGGGAAATAAAAATCTCTTACCCTAACAATGACATCCTTGAGTATTCCTTTGGGTGACTTGATGGATCGATCGGCTAACTGCAATTTCACCTCAGTGGGTTTAAGTTCAGATTCTTCAAGGTGGTCAAGGAGGGATGTAGGTATTAAATTTATGGAGGCACCTAGATCTAGTAGGGCTCTATCAAATTGGGTTTCACCAATTTTACAAGAAATCAAGGGAGTTCCTGGGTCTTTAGCCTTGGGTTGGAGTTTGCTCAAGATGACAGAGCTGGCTTGCTCTGACAGTACGATTGGATTCCCATCCTTGGTTCGCGGCTTACGTTTAGGTGTGCATATGTCTTTCAAGAACCTTGCGTAAGCCGGTATGTGGTGGATTGCATCCATCAACGGGATGTTTATCTGGACCTGTTCAAAGAGCTTGACCAGATCCTCCTCGGGAGCCACGAGTTTGGTTATTCTTTTTCCTTTGGTCAAGGCCTCAGGAAATGGGATCCTAGCTGGTTCCTTTAGGATAGGTCCAGGTTCTTTTTTTTTTTTTGAGGAAGATAGGTCCAGGTTCTTGATCTGGGACAGTAGTATCTTGGATAACTATCCTAGGGTCTTGGCTATTATCAGGCTTGGAGTGGTTCGGATATTGTGGGTCTTGGGTTATTTTACCACTACGTGTTGTTACAGAGTTCAACCCGGCCTGATTTGGGTTAGGTAGGAGGGGTGGCTGCTGCTGAAATCCCACATAAGATGTTGAAGCCTCCATCCCGTCTGGTGATGGAGTAGCGGGGGCCTGATAAATCACATGTGCTTGGCCCGAATTTGGATTCATAACGCGCTTCTGGGTTAGCATGTTATTTGGGTTGGGCAAAGGTTGCGAAGGAAGGGTGCCAGGTTGGCGGGAATTTGCCATCTGGGCCAGTTGGTTGCGAACCTCTGTGATTTCGTCCTTGTGCTGTTTTTGCATTGCCGCATTTGTCTTTTGAATGTCAGCCAGTGCTTGAAGGATAAGAGTCATTTGATCCTGGTTTTGCCCGGATTGGTAGGTGGGATTGGGCCGAGGCTGAGGCGGCTGAAATGGACGAGAGGCTTGTGGACGGGGTTAATATGGTGGTCTTTGAGAATTTCCCGCCCACTGAAAGTTAGGATGATTTCGCCATCCAGGGTTGTAGGTATTGGAGAATGGGTCATTCTGGATGGCGTTGAGGTCCTCGCAGTTCTGAGGAACCTCGGGAAAGTCAGAATACGAGGGTTCAGAGTTCCCCCAACTCGAGTAGAATGGATCGGAGGTCACTCCGGTCCGAGAGGCAGACGGGGTGGATATGGGTCCATCCCCTTGGCAGGTTGGTGATAGATGTTTTGCACAGTTTCCCTTGCCAGAGGAGGTCGTGCAAAAGAGTCTTGCGCAGAGGTGGCTTGCTGCAAATGTCGGGTTAGCTCGTCTACTTTCTTTTCTATGATAGAAACCTTGTCCAACCGACTGGCCATCAGTTCCAAGTCGACGGAAGTGGACAGGTCCGGCATCTCATGTGTCCCTCTTAGATTCGTCGATGCGCAGGCATTCGTCCTGTCAAATAAGCCCATGGAGTCATTATTTACGGAGTTCTCGCACATGTTTTTGAGAATCTCCCACACCGTGTCCTCGTGTTGACCCATGATGTTTCCTCCGCACGTTGCATTGACGAATAAACGAATATCCTCACGGAGTCCCTGGTAAAAAGACTGGACTTTTTCCCACTTAGGAACTCCGTGATGGGGGCACTTTCGCAAGAGATCTAGGAATCAATCCCAAGCTTCGTGAAGAGGTTCTCCCGGTTGTTGAGTGAAATGAGTGATCTGGTGGCGCAAGGCATTCGTCCGGCCAACGGGGAAGAATTTTTTCAAAAATTCGGACTGCAGTTCCTCCCATGTGTTGATTGGACGGGTTTGAGTTTGATACCAATGTGCAGCCTTGTCCATGAGGGAGAACAAAAACATTTTCATGAGTAGGATATCCCGATTTTGTACATCTGACCCGAAGGTCTGGTCCAGATGCTTGAGTTGTTTGATGTGTTGGAATGGATCCTCAGAGTTAAGCCCATGGAACTTCGGTATGGCATGAATCATATTGGGCTTTAGTTCAGAATCAGGTCCTCCAATTGGGATTCGTACTCGGGGTTCGATTGCCACCGCAGTGGGATTATAGTGATCTCGCATCATAGGTCGCTGTGGTGGGTTTACAAAGTTCTGAAAGAGATCATTAAGGCGTTGAAGTTGGTGTTCAAGGTTGTTCTCCTCTTCAATGGGTTGTGCCATGATGGGAGAAGAAGGAGAATCAGGATCTGAATCAGATGAAAGATTTATGTGGTGGGGTTGCTGCACAAACAAGGACGTCGAGGCTTGGCCTAGACGAGAGTGAATTTCTAAAGGAGGTCTTAAGGGTGGTCTTAAGGACCTCCTACCAAACATGCACCGAAAGATGTGATGAGATTAGAAGGTGCTAGACCCAATCAAGACACCCAAAAATTGTTGGGTGACTATAGAGGTTCGGGGCAGATGGACCCCTGGATCAGAAGATCGTCCACCTGAGAAATACCTGGGCTGCCAGAGAGGGAGAGTCCCGCAAAGACCCCTACACGATAGAGCATCCCCATGGGTTACAGGGTTTCCCCCACCCGACCTCTCTTGTCACTGCGGTTCCAGGTAGACCAGAATGGGGACCTTGACCTCTTAAGTCTACTTTTTTTATTTTAAGATCAAGGTGCTTAATGTTCCACTTGAACTTTTAAGTATTTTGAGTGCAAAAAAGTGACCTAATTTTAAGGTTGGTTGACCCAAGGGATCAACTTCACCTCTTGTTCCTTTGAGAGTTTTTAGGTCCTTTTTTTATGGTTCAAATGGATTAACAGCCTGATTTGCTTAGGGTTCCTCTTGTATAAATCTTTTCAAACACGGTTTAGGCACACCTCTTTTTGGAAATTTTGTTTCTTTATTTAAGAGAAGATGTGTCTCTAAAAACCCTACCTTTGCAATCCTTAACTTGGCTCTAGTGGGTCCAATTTAGTTGCCTTAGAAATTAGCACCTAGGGCTCAATCAAGAAAGTTTTAGCCTTAGTTGCCTTAGTTGGATGAACAGACAAAAATATGTTGAAATGAAAATCAGGCAACTTGATGAGTTACTAAATATGAAACAGGTAGCCCTAAGTTGATTTTTCTCTTTCTTTTCCTTATTAGATTTTGAGAGGGTTAAGAGAGAGGGCTTATGGAAATTACCTGTTCCTTGGAGAGTCTGTTGTGCAGTTATTGTTCTTTCCTTTTTGTTTTTCTTTCCCTGCTTGAACACAACAAAAGAGAGAAGTTATGTCAGATATTAGATAGGAAAGTTGTAATCAAAAGCTTTAAAAGTGCCCGTTGCTCCCCGGCAACGGCGCCAAAATGTTCTCACGTTTTTGTGCGAGTTTAAAGTATATCACGTTGTAGTATAACCGACAAAACATTTAAACAAATATAAAGAATTTTATTACTCGAAAAAACTAGAGTATCCGAGGTCGAACACGGGGAGCAAGCTCAGTACTTTTTAAAACCAAAGAATACAACTATTAAATGAAAAGGATTGATTCAAAGAGAGAATTTTGAAAAGGATTTGTGAAATAAAAATAGAATTGGACGTCTAATTTCTATATCAGATGTCTTAAATGTAATCTCCTTTCTCTCTTCTTCTTCGTTGCTCTTCTCTCTTTCTGCCTTTGCTTCTTGTCTTGTGCAGGCTTCTTCTTCCTGCCTTTGTTTCTTTTCTCTTATTTCTTCTTCTGCCTTGCCTTTCTTCTTCTTCACTTGGCCTCTCTTCGTTCTTCTCTTTCTTCTGCCTTGCCTTCCTTCTTCCTTCTCTTTGGTTCTCAATGAAAGCTTCTCCTTTTTCTACTACACAGCCTCTTCTTCTTTCTTCTCTTCCTGTTCTGCAGCTGCTTCCTTTGCTTCTTCCTTCCTGCACACACCACAGCCGAAGCAAAACCTACCCCCGTCCCTCTACCCAAGCGTCTCTCTCTCTCACAAGCAATTCGCTCAAGGACGCTCTCCCAGAGCCACACAGGTAGTCGGGTCTGATTTGCACCCGGGACCAGGCGCACCGGCAAGTGGTGGTGTGCGAGGAGTGCTCAAGGTTTGGGTCGCGGGTCGGATCCCACCAGATCCGCGAGGTCAAGCCGCAGATGAGGCGGGTGTGAGGGCAGGTGAGGGACCTCACCCTTGTGCTTACGGAGGCAATGAGAGTAAAACACAAAAATAATTTATACTATACCTGTGTTTTGCGATCCCACGATGTGGGACTATCTGGTCAGGCCTGCTTTCACGTGCACCCGCAGAATTCTCATCGTGCAATTGCCCCAGCTGCTGGCTTCGCAGCGTGACTTGCTGGCCTAAGTCGCTTCGCAACACCTGCTTGCACCTGCTGCACCTGCAACCTGGAAGCCTTGGTGCCTGAAGCTGCTTCAAGCTCCTCGCTGCTTTGACCGTCAATGGCGGTAGGAGCTACAACCTGTTACACACAAGAACGGCCTATTGGCCCAATCAGAATAGCTGGAAACTTTCACCGTGGCACGGCGAAGGCGGTGGGCGGTGCTGTAGGCTGCAGGTCGGCCTAGGCATGCGTGCCTAGGTCAACCTGTAGCCGGAGGTGTGGGGTTGTTCGGGGGGCTACTGTGGGGGTCTGGAGTGGCAGTGGAGGGGTGGAACGAGTTCCTGGTGGTGAGGTGGAGCTCACGAGGGGGTTGGTGAGCCGTGTGGAGGGGCGGAGTGGTGTGGGCGGCTCGCCGGAGGTCGGTCGGAGGCGAGGACGATGGAGGTGGTTAGGCATTGTCGGGGGGTAATAAGATAAAATAGTAGGGGGAAAAGAGAGAGGAGAGGATGGAGAGGGTATCTGGGGTGATCTGGAAGGAAGGGAGGTAGCGGAGTGGACGGCTCGTAAATGCCGTCGTCGGGGAAGGACCCTGAGGGAGGGAGCAGCGACGAGGAAGAGGTCAGGGACACGCGCGCTTGGTACGGCACGACGTGGGAGGAAGCGGCGGAGTTGACTCTGTTGCTGGTATGGCAGCAGAGCGAAGAGAAGGAGGAGAGGTCGCCGGAGCTTGCAGGTCTTTTGGCCGGAGATGGGAGAGAGGGAAATTGGAGGGGATCTCCGTCAAAATCAAGCTTAGGTTCTGCGGCAGGGTCTGGGGAGCCTTTTATAGGTGCTAGCCGAACCTTCTAGCGCGTGGAGATCGCGCAATCACCTCCGCCGGCTTGCCAGAGTTGGAAAGAGAGTGGATACCCGAATCTCTCATGCGTTCACACGAGAGATTGGGTTCACACCAGCGATTGTAATTGGCTTTAGAAGGAAGGGAATTCCTCAGAGAATCCCCCTTCCATTTCTGGGAGGGAATCTCTGAGGGATTAGAGAGTAATCCCTCTCTAAACCTCGCCGGAGCACGGTTCTACCCTAAGAATGGCGGCAGGACCAGATTGTAAAGGGGGTGGAGAACTTAGGGGGCTCTTTGCAAATATATTCAAAAGATAGGGACCAAATTGTGCTTTGGGTGTACTCAATTGCAAAGTAGGTCAAGATGACCTCCCCTTTGGTCCAACTTTTGGTACAAACCTAATTTTGACCTAAGGAATCCAATGGTGAAGTTATATTTTAGTTTTGACCTCGTTTGACTAGATATTTTGCGTAAAAACCCAAATTAGGTTAATTGAAGAGCTAGGACCCTAATGTAGGTCAAACTGGGTTCCAAGGGCCAAATTAAGTGTTCTAAACCATAGAGAATGTTTTTCCATGATTTTTATTCTGACCAGAACCTTGTTAATTTATGCTGGTCTGTTTTAGGGTTACCAAGTGTCATTTAATTCTTAGATTGCACATAAACCCATTTCTGATTGACTCAACCCACTTTTTATCTCATTTAGACCATTTGACCTATGTTTTGCCTCTGAGAAATCCTGTTTATGAACTGCAATGGTAAAATTACAGTTTTAACCTTTATTTCATGTTTTCTTCTCAGATCACTTGTTCCTTCATTTAAGCCTTCTTCTAGGTTATGTAGGAGCTTTTATCTTCTTTATTGGGTCAAAATGAGCTAGTTATGGCTCATGATGAGACTCTCATCACCTTCCCATAAAAGCCAAAAATCAAGAGGCACGTCCATTCATTCCATGCATTCTCTCCATTCCACAGTTGCGACACCCTCCCCTCCATCCTTAATGGTCGCCACCTCTAAACCTTAGGGCCATCCACCACTCCTCTAAGGGGTCCTCCTCCTCCAAGGCTCCTTCATGGATGGATAGGAAGAAGCTCTTCTCCAAGCTTCTTCAAGGGCGGCAAGAAGAAGGATCCATCAACATCCTCCTCCTCTCTTCTTCTCTTGGGCATGTTTGTTCTTCCTCCATAGAGGGTCCATGCCCCCATTTTCTTTTCCTCTTAGACGGTCATAGTGAAGACCCTCCTCAAGGTCTTCTCAAGGATGGCCATTGGTAGAGACAGGGTGCAACACCCTTCTCTCTCCACTTGGGTGCACACACCCATCCTCCTCTCTTTAGTGGACGGCCAAGAAGGCTTCTCCTTAGCCCATCTTGGTTGATCCCTTTCTTTGGTTTAGCTTTATTTCCATGTATCCAGATTTTATAGTGACTTAATTTTTGATGCATGATACTCTTTTCTAATGGTTTATGTGCATGCTATTATCTTCACGACTTACAACTTTGATGCATGCCTATTAGTGTACTTAGGAGCATCCCATTTAGGTTTGTCACACTATGCACGGCCACCATGGCCCCACTTAGATCCACGCAGTCACTTAGGTTTTTGCTAGCACATCTAGATCTACGCTTCATTTCGCTTTCAAAATAAAAATGAAAAACACAAAAAAAGTGCAAAATACAAAAAGACCAAAAATATTAGGTTAGATTAGATTTAGGTTAGAAAAGCCGATCCAATCCTTGACTCATTTCACACCTCCTATAGACAAACGACTGGGACTCAATTCTAAAAAGGAAAGAAATCTATGCAAGTTTCATTATTATAAACATTTTTGTCAAGGGGATTTCGCGACTGTACTACGATTTCTAACGATTTCAAAAAGCGCGATTTCCACACTTGTCATCTATATACAATTAACCTCTTATGATTGTACTTTACTATTGTTCCCTTATTGGGTTACATTTAGCTTAGTCCTAATTCAGAACAAAAAGGTGAGCGAACAACTCAGAAGTGGCTATTGCAGATGATTTCTAGGTCCAATGCGAGCATTGGAGGTGGAGTCGGTTGTTCTTAAATTAAGGGCCCTAAAGTACAATTAACGTGTTGGCATAAAAATTTTTAGTTTAATGTATACTACCCCCCCATGCTTAATTTCTTGCATGCCCTCATGCATGAATATAAAGGAAATAAATTATGGTAGGGAGTAAGTGGGTGGAAGTCACCTGAAATCGTTCTTGAGTTTTCGTTTAGCATACGCCAATTTGATGATATGTAATATGTGAAAAAATATGCCAAAAGAAAATATGCTATTTATAAAAAGAAAAGTAGATGTATTTATAAATGTTGAGTTTAATGCCTCCAGCTAGGCAAAAACTCAATCAGATAGATCAGTGATTGCAGAAGAGCAGGTCATGATCAAAAGGAAGATGTGTTCATGTGCCCCTAGAATAAATGGTCCACAAATGTGAAACAGCTGATGATGCATTCCTACTCCAAAGAGTCTATTTATATCTAAATGTGGAATAGGGGTGAAAAGTGGAGGATAATCAAAATGAGGATTATGATGCCAATTCTGCTCATCAATTATGTTCTTGAATTCAACGAGAAATTGCTGAGGAAGTGGATTGATATGATGAACAAAATGCACGTCAGCATCAGAGTCTGGATCATAGGGGTCTTCATAATGGTGATCAACATCAAAAATCATGCTCTCCCTAGACCTTGGGTTATATGAGGGTACATGTGGGATTGGAAGCTCCATATATAGGTCACTAAAATCCTCATCAGAAATCATCTCATCCTTATCGGTACTATCTTCAAATTCATCGGAAGCTATCTCAGTCTTCGAGTTGAGCCATCCATTAGATTGGCTATGATTGTAAGTCCCAAATTCATTCTGCTCAGTATTTCACCCTCATATGTAGTAGGTTCCTTATCAATTCTTACTTCAGATATCATTTCCATTTCTCTAGGCAAATCATCCAAAGTCATTCCTGGTATTTGGATATCAAAATTATGAATAGAGAGTGTAGTCTCAGAATTTCCATCATCATCCTGGTAGGTGGAAGGAGAAAGATGCAAATCAGATGATGTCGGATTGAAAACGGATTTGCTTCCCATGGGAAGTGACTCAGATTGATTAGTAGTGTCAAATCTAGATGTTGCACTTAATTCATCCAAGCATGTATGATCATCAAGAATGATTGATTCTTCCAAATGGGGTGCTTGTACCTTATGGCTTCTATCAAGATCCATATCCTCGAGTGGATCTACTTCCTTCATCTTAGCCAGGTTGTCCAACCCTTGAGGTATCTCCCAGAATTTAGAGTATTCAGATTGAGAGTCAGTCTTGGAGATACTAATCCTTTCTTTATTACTTTCACGAATGGGGTTCTCAGATGAGTCCATTCAGGATATTCCCGGCTCATGTCCCATACCCACACCAGATGTTTCTCCCCTTGAATTCATTCCAAGTATCTACTCCAGAGAATCCCTTGTAACACTTTCAGGTGTAGTCACTTCAATTTCTTCGAGGTCCTCAAGGCTATTTTCCAATTGATGCTGCAAAAGTAGCATTTCTTGAAGTGTCCAATTCTGTCTGGTTAGCCTTGTCAGGGATTCTAATTCCTAAAGGGCCGTCATTAAAGATTCTTGGGTTGGAATCCATGTTCATCTTTATTCCGGATCAATAGTAGTATGGATTTTAGGTAAATAAATTTTGACCTTTTCCTTAGTCCTGGCTATCATTCGTTGCATTCTGGAATGTGGTCACATATGCAATGATAGTTCATCGGGGGTTCCAGGGGGTGAATTAGGTCTACCAATGTTCCATGGGTGAGATGCAGAAGTTTGAAATTCATACCCTGGGACAAAAGAAGAGGTCCTTTGTGGAGCGAATTGGTATTGGTCATAATGACCAAGGTTAGGATTTGGGTTGACTATTTTAGTAATCTGAGAAGAAGGATCAGGCAATACGAAAAGTCGTCTTCGCCACCTTGGGTTCAGTTCCCAAGGTTATTCTAATTCAGTGACCTAGATGAGCCATCGGGTCCAGATTTTTTAGATCCTGACCAGGTCTAGGTCTAGGGTTAGCCATCTTGGCTAAGCGAGTATAAGATGAAGGTAGATGAGAAGAAGGTCCAGGAGATGAGACGAATCACCTTCGCCTCCTTGGGATTGGCTCCCAAGGTCCAACCAATTGAGGTCTAAGTGACCTCCTCCCTTACATATACCAACCAACCTGGGTTGGAGCAGCCAAGCCAAACAAGGCTAAGACCTTCTCAATCAAGTGGTCCTTAAGATCAGGTGACCAGGTTTTTTGTTAAGATTCTAATTATTGAACAAAAATTTGTTATAAAACTGACTGAGAGTAATCCCAACCCTTCAAGCTAACGTAGCCAATCCGTACGAGGGGACTAAGGGGAAATTTCTTCCTTTGGCTTTCACTTCTGGTTCCTTTGTACCCCTTAGACGCAGTCGTTTAACACTGCCCCGTAGATTCGGCTGTGAGTTTGGCTAGAGCGGTTGTGATGACCTAGAAGTTTGATAACAAATGTAGGTTAATTAGCGTATTTTACGAAATTTTGTTTAACGTTTTTCTTCAATTTGGGGTTTTGGTGAGTGGTCCACAAGGTGAACTAGATCATCGGTTAACCACTAGACTTGATTAATTCTAGGCTAGTAAAGTGTGGTCTCTAAATTATAACCCTAAAAGTTGAGTCTAGGCTTCATGCAATAGGCTAAGTGTTTAAGCAACAGTCCACAATTCAAATTAAACCAATTCTCCATGACACAATTTGAATGCAAATGATTTCAAATTTGACGGGCATATTCTTTTTTCTATTAAATTTTTAAAGAATATTTTTTTGAAATCTTTACTATTTCAAATGAATTAATTCAAATTTTTAACTTTTGAGAGGTAAGATTTGGAATTTTGACCCCGTATCGATTTTTTGATTTGAAATAGTATCAATCTAACTCCAAAAATTTGGGAAAAATATGAAAATGAAAGTAATTTGATAATCTTTCAAACCCCACCATTTTTAGTCAAATCTAATTTGTGTGCTGTTCAGAATTATTTTTTGAAATTCAAAAATTTTCAGATTTGAGTTAATTTGACACCCTTGTATTTCATGAATTTTCAAAAATTTTAAAAATAAATTTTTTTTAATATAAATAGTGTCTCTTAAAAGCTGATTTGAAAATATAGCTTCAGCCCAAGTTTCAGAATTTTTAGGTCATAAAATATTTGGTAATTGAATTTTGAAATCATAAATGAAATCTAGTCGAATATGAAGGAATGGTGAGACAGCTTTTGAAAAGGTTTGAATTAAAAAATGAGCCCCTTTCACAAATTCTTTTTCTTTTTTTTTTAAATTTGAGAATTTCTTTTAAACTTTTTTTTTGAAAATTTTTTTAATTTTTTTCTCTTTTTTAAGGGATAATATTCAATTTTTTTCTTTTTTTTAATAAAAAAAACTCTAATCCTAAGATTCAAAAGTAAACCTAAGTCTAAGATCTAATTCCTTTTCCTTTTGTTTTTGCATGAAAATATTCAAATTTTTTTTTTTAAAAGCAAATCTACCTAAGATTCAAAGGAAACCTAATCTAAGAGTTTATGATGTGCACCTGATTTCTTCACCTATGCCTAATGTGTGTGCAGAATCCGTTCATCCTGTTCCTGCACATCAAAAGCAAGTAGAAACAGATGTGTTAGAGTTAAGCTAAAAAATTAGAAATCAAAATCGCGATCCTCAACAACAGTGCCATTTGTTCGGCAGTCATAAAATGTGCATTTGATTAAGAAAATATCGTAGTATAGAGCGAATCATGACTCAAACAAAAATTAATAATAAGATGATGAGTCCCGATCGATCTCAAGGGTGCATATAAAAGCAAAATTGATTTTGATTTCTCTACTTGCTTAGAATTGTAGTCCAGTATTTAGTGTACAATTATATGATTCACCGGTTATGTTGTTAACTCGTAAATCATGAGCATGAGTCAGAAATAGTATAAACGTGAAAGTATGTGTATTAGTGCGTAGGATTTCAACTCTTCAATGGAGACCCACAGAAAATTCATTTATCGTTATGTCCTCAATATCCTCCGAAATAGACATTTTAGTTGCATAAAAGATGAGAATAATATACAGTTGGCAACTGATGATTTTTATTTCTTCACAACTATTGTCATTACAATAATTCTCAAGGAAAGCTTGAAAATACCATTCTATCTACCAGAATAGATATGCATGCATGGATCTAGGTAGATTATGCATGCATTCATTGAGGTAGAGGATTACTACTATTACTAGCAAATAATAATGCAAGAATTAAAACTATGAAGAACTTTAAGCTGTGTTGTTTTCTAGAGAACCAAGATATTAGGGGAACACGAGGAAAACATGAGAAGGAGAGGGAGAGAGGGTGGTTGGCGCCGGGCAGTAGGCGACGGCAGCGTGGAAGCAGCTAGGGCTGAAGAAGGCGGTGAATGGAAAACATGGAGGTCGAGGAACTGGAGGAGAAGAGAGAGGGTCTGGCAGCCGTGTGTTGGTAGGACAACCTATGACTACCCAAGAAGGCTTTGGAGGAAAGCTAATGGTGAGGTCTTGTGCTTCAGATGTCGAAAAAGGGGACACTTAGCTGTGATCTACAGAAACCCTCTAATCTGCCTAGCATGCAAGGGTGGAGGACACAAACGTAATTCCTGCCCTAGGAGGAAGCCGCCACACACAAAGATGGCCTCTCTACATCCAGGCTGGGAAACGATGAAGGAGCCCCGACTGCCACCACCGCCGGCGCTTGGCAGACATTCAATTGAAGTGGAGATCCCGTTATTTAAGGGGATCTCTTCTGCGGAGATCATGTTGAGGGGTGCTTTGATTGGTGAAATTATGACAGGAAAACCCTCGATCGAGAGATTTCAAAATCTGGTATGTTCCCTACAACCTTTGTCTGTGGGCTGGAAGGTTGCAATGTTGTCTCAATCTCGCTTTCTAGTCTTTGGTTTGGGGATGATGGATGTGGAAAGGCTGAGATTTTGGTCTAGTTCCTTTGAAGATATGAATGTGGTCTGGAGAATGGTGTCCCCCTTCGACGGGGCTCTCCCTAATCGACCTCCTCAAAGAATGGGTTCTAGGAGGGTTCTTCTTGAGATCAAGGGACTGCCTTTGCACTTAAGATCTAAGGAAGTTGTTGCCAAGATGGTTGCAGGCTTTGCATCCATTTGTGAAGTATTTGAAGTCATGATTGGAGAAGGGGATATCCGATCACTTAGAATTGAGGCTGATGTCTTTAAGTCTGGTTCTGTTCCTGACAGGGTTACGATCAGATGTGGGGGCTCTTCATGGCTTGTTCGCCTAGCAGTGGCTGGACAAGTGTCTGTGCATCTTGAGCAGGGGCATGTTAAGATGTCTGTGGCTAGCTCTGAAGAGATGCAACAGGATGAAAGGGTGGGCCGCACTTCATCAGATGAAGCCCCTGAGTCGAAAAAGAGGAAGGACTGTCATCAGGGCTATGCAGAGAAGGACTTGATGTATATGGAAGATGTTAATGCCTTAGGAGGGTGTAGCCAAGTCTTAGTAGTCAAAGGTGTTCATTCTATGGGTGATGCTGATGCTTTAGAGAATTACTCAGAGGTTCCTAGTAGTAAAGAGGAGGGGAAGTCAAGCATGGAAATTGTGCTTAGCAGTGACAGTAGAGCCCTCAAGGAGTTGAATCAGGTGCAGTTCACTGCCCCAGCTGATCTGAAATTTGGTAGTGGATCAAGCCAGAAAAGGGGGGTGGGTCGATCCCCTTACATGCTCAAAAGGAGAAGGAATGAGAACTTGACCCCCATTGTGGAGCAGACCATTGCAAACTCGATCATGGTTGAGTATGTGTGCTGTTTGGCTTAAGGGGATCAACCAGGCAAGGAATGAGAGTGTTAACTTGGAATGTGCGTGGGTTGCGTGATAAGTTGAGAAGGGCTTCCTTGTGTAGATACCTTTTTGAGTGGGAAATTGATTGTGCTCTCATTCAGGAGACACATGTGGAGGAGGAGAATGGTCAGGTATGGGACTTTTCTAAGTAGTCTAGATATGCAGATGTTGTGGTGAATGGTGCAGCTGGAAGGTCTGGTGGAATGGCCATTTGGTGGAGAAAGTCCTGTCTCATGGTAACTGAAGTCTTCCGTGATAGGCATGTGCTTACTTGCAGATGCCAATCCCCCCAAGGAGATTTGGATTGGTATCTCTCGTGCATTTATGGCCCATGTGCTACTGTAGACAGGGTAGGCCTATGGGAGGAATTGTCTGCAATGCATCAAAGAGTGCAGGAGGTACCTTGGCTTATAAGAGGTGACTTCAATTGCCATCTATCAAGTTATGACAGACCTGGGGGTAGGACTGACAGCTCAATGGCTGGCTTCCAGATGGTTGTGCAGAGTTTGGGTATCACAGAGTATCCTATTAGTGGAGTTGAATTCACTTAGAGGAACGGCAGTGGACAATCATCTAGGTTGGATAGATTCTTTAGTAGTCCAAGCCTACTGGAGAGACATCAATTATTGGCAGTTATGAGCCTTGATAGGCCCTTTTCTGACCACACTCCACTAGTGTGGGACAGTGGGATGAATTTTGACATTGGGTCGTATTTCAAACTCAAGAAGTCGTGGTTTAGGGAGGAGGGCTTTGTGGAGATGGTAACTCATTGGTGGCAAAATAAGGCAGTGCAGGGATCTGCCACACAACAGCTGGCTTCAAAGCTGACAGGTCTGCGCTCCATGTTGAAAGAATATGGACAGATAGTGGCACTAATAAGGGAACAAAGGAGGGTGGAGGCATTGGCAGTGATCAGAGAGCTGGACTTGAAGGAGTGCAGACAGCCTTTGAGTCCTCAAGAATAGCAGCAAAGACAGCAGATGCAGCATGCAGTTGGGGAGGAAGATTTGAAAAAAAATTGGACTAGCATGAAAGATCTAGGCAACTACGGCTCAAAGAAGGTGATGCTAACACGAAGTTCTTTCATCTAGCGGCTAGTGCTAGGAGAAGGTTCAATCTAATCTCATCAATTAAAGTGGGTGAGAGAACTATTACTTCTATCAATGAAATCAGAAGTGAAGCTGGCAAATATTTCAAAGAACTCACCAAGGCTACACCAAGGGGCTCTTGGAGGATGGCATCGGCTGATTTCCCAAGTGTCAATAGTGATCAGATGGCCATGCTAGTTGCTCCGATTTTTGAACAAGAAACATTGAAAGCAATTAAAGACTTGAATGATGAGGGGGCTCCTGGACCGGATGGGATGCAGGTATTCTTCTACAGAGAAATGTGGAGTGTTGTCAAAATGGATGTAATGAAGGTTATTCATGAATTTGAATTGGGCAACTCTGGGTTTGAGAGATTGAATAAGTCTTATTTGTTCCTGTTACCAAAAAAATCAAGTGCGAAGAACTTCTCTGATTATAGACCCATTGCCTTGTCAAATTCTATTTATCTTATTATCAGTAAGATTATAGCCAGCAGATTGTGTAAGGTACTAAAGGATTTGATAATGCCGGTTCAGTCTGCCTTTCTTCCTGGGAGATCGCTACAAGAATCCTTCATTATGGCACAAGAGATGGTGATGGGATGGCACAGGCGAAAGACCAAGGCCTTTCTATGGAAAGTTGACTTCTCCAAAGCTTATGATTCAGTCTCCTGGTCGTACTTGTGGGAAATCCTCAAAAGGAGAAAATTTCTCCCTTAGTTGATATAGTGGGTAAAGAGGTGTATCACGACTGCTTCCTTTTCCCCTTTGATAAATGGGAAATCATGCCGAACATGGATTCAACCCCATTGTGGGGTAAGGCAAGGGTGTCCACTTGCCCTTCTGATATTTAACCTTGCAGTGGATACATTGGCAAAGTATGCATGCAAACTAGCAGCTGATGGATTAATAAGGGGGTATTCAATGTCTAATAATAGGGCCTTAGCTCCCATTCTCCAATATGCAGATGACACTGTCTTTTTTGTGGAAGGAGGAAAGAGGGAAGCGCAAGTGCTATTTTATATGGTAAAGATTTTTGGTGAGATTTCTGGTCTTAGACTTAATGGAAACAAATCTTCCTTGGTCTGCTTTGGTATGAATGGATTGATCCAGAGTGACATTTCCACCATCTTGGGCATGCCTGTGGTCACATTGCCTGTCAAATACCTGGGGTTGCCTCTGAAGTGCATGAAACTGAGGAAAGCAGACTGGTCCTTCCTATATGAAGAGGTGGCTACGAAATTAGAGGGTTGGAGTAGTCGCTACTTATCAAAAGGTGGGAGGTATATTTTACTGAACTCGATCATTACATCGATTCCAGTTTTTTTCTTTTCTGTTCTTAGAGCCCCAAAATCAATTTTGAAAAAACTCGATGTGATACGCAAGAGATTCTTCTGGAAAGGGGCCTCTCATCAAGGGGCTTTCCTTCAACCAATAAAATGGGATTCGATCTATAGGCCAAAAAAGATTGGTGGCATGGGAATTAGATCCCTCAAAGAATTTAATGATGCTCTGTTGTTGAAGTGGGCTGTTCGACTGCTACAAGGGGAAAAAAAAATGTGGACAGAGATTGTTCAGGATAGCTATGGGGTTGCCACTGATGAGAAGAACCGCCTAAATCCCCACAAACCCTCTCCCTTTTGCTCTTTTGTGATGCGTGCTTTGGCGAATAATTGGAGTTTGTTCAAATCTATTTTAGGTGATGGAAAAGAGCTTCAAATTCTCGCTGGAGAATTGGTTGCCTGGGGTGGTGATTAAAGACAGGTTCCCCCTTGCTTTTGCAGCTGCTTCTGGTAAGAATGCTGTGGTTTCTAATTATTGGGATGTGACCTATGAAAAGTGGTCTTTGAACAATGCAATGTGGAATAATCATAAAACAAGAACACGAGTAGAAAATGAGCGCCTCATGCAAACACTTGCTGCCTTCAAACCCACACCTGATGAATATGACACATACAAGTGGGAGGGTAATTTTTCTTCAGCGGCTACCTATGACAAGCTGGTTAACTCATCCAGGATGGCGGAAGTTGATGAGGTGGGGAAAAAATTATGGAAATTGAAGGTACCACTGAAGGTACAAATTTTTTCGTGGTTATGCAGAAGGGATGGATTGATCACTGGAGATCTGAGGCACAGGAGAATGGGAACTCCTACCCAGTTTTGCCATTTATGTGGGATGCATAATGATTCCAGCACTCATATTTTTTCTTCATGTGTGATCACAGATTATGTCTGGAGGAGAGTTTGTAGAGATTCACTTCCCACGTGGGAGAATCTTTGGAGTTCTCTTGTGAGGATGAATAAGCCATGTTTATCTATGGTGGCTATTTTATGGTCTATTTGGAGGGCCAGGAATGAGTGTGTTTTTCAGGAGAGTCTAGTGAATGTGGATAAGATTGTCAATAGCTACTGGAATCTCATACATCAATGGGATTCGACCATGTAATTGTTTCATTATTTTTTATTAATAAAAGCTCTCCTGGTTTGCTATCGTTGATTCGATAGCATTCCTTTCCTTCTCAAAAAAAAATGAAGAACTTTAAGCTAGCTAAAGAAATCAGGACATTGGAGGTGGTCTCCAATGGCTATATGGCTTGATGTGATGGGAAGGGAAAGAGGGATGGCCAAGGTGGGTGGCCGACCTCTTGAGAAGGCGGTGGAAAGCTTCTTGGATATTGGAGTTGCAATGGTAGAGTGAATGATGGTGGAGCTCGTGGAGAGGGTGTGCACATGAGATGGCATCAAGATGGGGTCTCTTGGCCATCCAAGGAGAGTCTTATATAGACTCTTGGATGCCCAAGGTCCTCTCAAGAGATGTCTTTAGACTTCTCTAGAGTGGCCGGCCCCTTGAGTCTATTTTTAGTCCTCTTAGATCCACTTTTTGTGGATCTAAGAATGACCACGTGTGGTCATTCTAGAGATTTCTTTAGAGTGGTGGCTAGGTGTGTGTGTGGGTGTGTGTGCATCAATAGGTGGTCAAATGGACCACCTAGGTCCATGGCTAGGTTGGTTGAATTAGGGTGTCTAAAAATAAGTATATGTGTAACCTATTACTAAGTGATTAATCCAATTAAACTTAACCAAGTTTAATTGGGTCAATGTGTCTATAATTGGGAAAGAAAATTCCCAATTAGGTCAGGCCTAGATCAATTGGACTCTCACTAAGTCCAATTAAACTTGTGTTGGTTGAGGTTTGAGCTCAATTGGACTTTGAGTCCAATTGAATGAATGAAGTGTGATTAACTTAGATCCAAGTTAATTAGGTTTAGTGAGAACCTAATTAGGTTCTTAGGAAGGTCTTAGGGTATTGTACTAGGTTTAGGGCACCTTAATTTAGGTTCCCTAAGGTGTAAGATGGGGTTTAGGGGCTTATGAAATCAAGATCTAGGCTTGTTTTCAAAAACAACATTTGGAGAGGGGTTCTAGATGTCCTATTTAGTGATCAAATGACTTATACTTCAAAATCAGAAGTCTAAGTCTTTGATCTAGACGTCCAATGTTGAGTTAGGGTGAATTTGAGGTTATGTTTTGGAATTCTATAGAAATTAGATGTCTGACACCTTGTGTGGTGGGAAGGGAAAGAGTGACATTTGAGGTGGTCTCCAATGGCTGTGTGGTTTGAGGTGGTAGGAAGGGAAAGAGGGATGGCCAAGGTGGGTGGCCGGCCTCTTGAAATGGTGGTGGAAAGATTCTTGGATCTTGGACTTGCAATGGTGGAGTGGATGATGGTGGTGCTTGTGGAGAGGGTATGTACATGAGATGGCATCCAAGATGAGGTCTCTTGGCCGTCCAAGGAGAGTCTTATATAGACTCTTGGACGACCAAGGTCATCTCAAGAGAAGTCTTTAGACTTCTCTAGAGTGGTCGGACCATTGAGTTTATTTTAGTCCTCTTAGATCCACTTTTTGTGGTTCTAAGAAAGACCATGCATGGTCATTCTAGAGACTTCTCTAGAGTGGTGGCTAGGTGTGTGTATGTGGGTGTGTGTGCGTCAATATGTGGTCAAATGGACCACCTAGGTCCATGGCTAGGTTGGTTGAATTAGGGTGTCTAAAATAGGTATATTTGTAACCTATTACTAAGTGATTGATCCAATTAAACTTAACCAAGTTTAATTGGGTCAATGTGTCTATAATTGGGAGAGAGAGTTCCCAATTAGGTCAGACTTGGATCAATTGGACTCTCACTAAGTCCAATTAAACTTGTGTTGGTTGAGGTTTGAGCTCAATTGGACTCTATGAGTCCAATTGACTGAATGAAGTGTGATTGACTTAGATCCAAGTCAATTAGGTTTTGTGAGAACCTAATTAGGTTCTTAGGAAGGTCTTAGGGTATTGTACTAGGCTTAGGGCATCTTAATTTAGGTTCTCTAGGGTGTAGGATTGGGTTTAAGGGCTTAAGAAATCAAGATCTAGGCTTGATTTAAAAAATAACATCTGGAGCGAGGTTCCAGACGTCTGATTTAGTGATCAGAAAACTTATACTTCAAAATTAGAAGTTTAAGTCTTTGGTCTGGACATCCAATGTTGAGTTAGGGTGAATTTGAGGTTCTATCTTGGAATTTTGCAGAAATTGGACATCTGACACCTTGTCTGGAAGTCCAATATTCTAGCAGATTGGGTTTTAGGTTCTGTGGGTGGTATCTAAGGGTTCTGGACATCTAGCAACCTACCTAGACGTCCAGATATAGGTTGGAAGATGAGTTTTAAGGTATTCTAGGCTAGGGTGACCTAATCTAAGGGTGGCTAGGGTTTGGGAAGGTGTCTAAGGCTATCCTAAGGCTAGGAATGGTCCTATGTTCTTCATAATTTAATTCCTACATTAAAATTCTACTTGTAAGGTAGTATACCTCTTCCCTACATTATCTCTTCTTTATTCCAGGGCTTCTGCTCTAGCTCTGCTACAACTCTGGCTTCTTCCCTTCTTTAGATCCAACTTTAGGCCATCTCCTGGGCTTCTTATTGCATACAATCCAAATAGTGCACTAATTAGTACATTATATCATTATTTCATGACTATTTAAGTAAAGTAGAAAAGATGCAATGTATGCTATTTATGCATGAATTACATTACAATTATGCCAAATTCTAACTTAATTCAGGTCATTTAAATCCTATGATTATTGCGCAATCAGTGCTTTTGATTCTTGATCTCGTGGAGCAAAATCAAAATAAAGACTTATGAATTTTCGAGTTATGATATGTTTGGTCAATGTGGTACACCGGTTTTCTACTTGTCTCATGGAAGAGGTTTTGGCCACCTCCTATTAAAACTTTAGTTCTTTGTTGAGTTGATTGATGTTTACAAGATAATCGTGCTTGCACCTTTGTAGGTAGAGTGTAGCTAATGTGCTGACCGCCATCTCTATCTATCCCAACCAGGTCTTGACGGCCTCTCCCTTGATGCTCAGGCGACCCCCTTGGATTGTACAGCTTGCTACTATGTTCATCTCCCCTTTGATTCGACATTCCTCATTCCTGATGTGGGATGGGACATTGATCAAGGAGGATTTGCCATGTACCTTTTTGTTATTGTTTAGATGGATGGCAAGTATAACAACAACTAAGCCGTTTTCCCGCATTACTTGGAGTTGGCTAGGTGAATTTTGTCTCCATTCACGTCTATCCCACACCGTTCATGAGTTTATATCCAAAAAATAAATATCATACTTGATGGTTTACTTCTGACATTTTTGTTCATGTAAGACTTAACACCTAAGTTCTCACACTTTTGGACCCGGACACTGATTGGCCTTCTTTGAAAATGCCCCTAAATCACCTTAAACTTACACCCTTTCATTTGTTCTCTATTGATGCTACTGTTGATCACGAAAATCATCGTTTTAGAAATACGCATCATAGTATAGGATAAAAATCGCAACAACACTTAAATTTATAAAACTCAAAATCAAGAAATGAGTCTGAGGTCGTTTGTAGGGAGCAAATTGGCAATTCAATCACTAATCACAATTATCAAAAGACGTTGGTGCGTAATCGTCAATTGTTAAGAGATGTACATTGTAGTACACTCAACAAAAACACAACATTTAAATTTATAAACTCGAAATCGATGTGACTTCGAGGTCATTCGCAAAGAGCAATTTGGCAATTCAATCCACTAATCACAGTATCAAAAATAATATACAATTGAAACCAAAGTAATAATCAGAATAATATTTCAATAAAAATCAGAGTCAGTGCAAAAATATGAGGTTAAAATGGTGATTTGAATATCCAAATTAACCCAAATATTTAATCTCTATAACCACTTAAATAATTGAACAGTAGCCTCAATTAAATATCCCAACAATATCAGAACCAAGTATAGGATCAATGTGGCCAATCAGTCGACAGAACCAAGGCATAGACACCTTAACCTTCATGCCTCAGAGGAGCTAAGGCATAACAGCATCAAAGGAGCACAAGCTCCAACAAGAGCAAGGCACAAGGCACCCCAAAGCCTTCAAAGGCTAAGTGCTGATAGATGAGAGGAGGGGGCATGAATCCCAAAGCCGTAGAGCAAAGCCCACTCCCCTCTTCTCAAATTTCTCGCTCAGACTTAGGTATATGGGTCAAAATGGTAACCAGTTAATCGGGTTGCATATAGGGTCTAGACTTGCAGGCATGATTGCAGGCACGGAGTGCAAAGGTGCGTGCGTAGGGACCCGACCCCCGTGTCGTGGGCGAGCAGTTGCTGAGATGATTTCACCTTATACTCAGTGGCGAGGCTTGAAACACACGATGTGGGATTATCCCATGTCTATTCTTCGCGCAAGCTGTAGCTGGGTGTCTACTCTGATTTGAAGTTCAAGCTGATACCTGCTACTTCAATTGAAGACTTGGAGTTGTTTGTGGAAGAGTTTCGCAAGTCTTGGAAGTTGCACCTAGTTTGTGGATGGCCAGAGAACTGCAGGGTGAAGTCGGAGAAGAAGGCTGCAGCAGCAGAGCTCCGGTCAGGCCTGAAAACATGAAAATAGTCTTGTGGCCTTGTCAAATATGCTTAGGAGTTTCGCTGGAGGATGGAGAATGTAATGGCAGTCATGGTGAGCTGTAAAGAAGTGTGTGTGTACATGGCGAAGTCGAAGAATGTGAAAGGAAGTGGTGGGTTTAGTGGAGTGCATGAGGGATCAAAAGACCAAATTTCTTTGGGGCTTTTGATCAGTGAGGATAGGCCAAGCTCGCGGACTTGGTGGCGATGAGTTTTGTGTGGTGGAGCAACGGCACAAACTCACTGGAGTCTGGCCGATGGTGAGGAAGATGACAGGGATGCGAGTGGTGTGGTGCACGAACCTAGAGTTCAAGTAGGTAGGAAGAGAGTATGTGATGGGAACACCATCATGAGCCCTAACTAGCTCATTTTGACCTAGAAAAGAGAACAACAACTCCTACATAACTAAATAAAGGTCCTAACTCAAGGAATAACCAGTTTGAGAGAAAAGTAAGAAAAAAGGGGTAAAGCTGCAATTTTACCATTACAGTGAAACAACGAGATTTCTCAGGGGCTAAACATAGGTCAAATGATCTTAACAGGATAAAAAGTGGGTCGATTCAAATAGAAAAGGGTTCATGTGAAATCTGGGAATTAAATGACTTCTGGTAACCCCAAAATAAACCCACTTAATTTAATAAGGTTTTGGTCAGGATAAAATTCACCTAAACCCTCTAAAAATCGTGTAAAAATATCCTCTAGGGTTTAGAACCTTCAATTTGGCCTTTAGAACCTATTTTGACCTAAATAGGGGTTTCAATCAAATGTTTACCCTAAATTAGGTTTTTGTGTAAATTACCTAGTCAAACGTGGTCAAACCTAAAATCCAACTTTACCATTGGATTCCTTAGGTCCAAATTAGATTTATACCAAAATTTAAACCTAAGGGGAGTTCATGTTGACCTACTTTGCAAATTAGTCCAGTCCAATTACATTTATACCCCTAACTTTTGAAAACCTTTCCCGACACCCCCTAGCTTCCTCATCGTTCTTTGCAATTAGGTCCCTCCGCCATTATAGTGGAGGAATCCCACTCCGACAAGGATTCAAGGGAAACATCTCCCTAATTCCTTCTCTCAAATTTGAAAGGGAGATTCTCTGAGGAATTCCCGTTCGTGTGAACCCAATTTGGAGCTTCAATTCCTACCCAATCTCTCATGTGAATGCATGAGAGATTTGGGTCTTTTTGACCTTCCAACTTTGGTGAATTTCCTGTGCTTGGAAGCTTTCCTTCCAAGCACAAGGCCCTCCGCTAAGGGTTATAAAAGGGTGCCCTAATCCTTTCGCAGATCCCCAGCTGGTTTGGCCGGAGATAACCCCCAATTTCCTCCCTTCTCCTCTGGCCAAACTCCCAGTGAGCTCCGATGACCTTTATCTCCTTCTCTCGTCTCTCTGTCACAATACTAGTGGCAGAGTTGCCTTTGCCTCTTTCGTCTGCGTCATGCCATACCTGCACATGCACCTGCCTCCTCTCGTCGTCACCGTCCTCCTCTATTGGGTACTTCGTCTCTGGTGGCGGCAGATACAAGCTGTCCGCCATCCCTTCCCCCTTCATCCTTAAACTAGGTTAGGTACTTCCCCCCACTCTCCTCTTCCTATTTCCCCCTCTTTATTTCCTAAAATATCCCTCGACGCTCATAGACCACCACCATCTTCTCCACCTCCAGCAGACCACCGGCAAAGTGCATCCGCCACTCCACGCACCCACCCACCTCACCAGCCACCTCAAAAGCTTTGCCACATCCCACTGATCATCTTCCCTCTTTCCATTGACCGCCACACACTCCACACACTTCCCCCGAACACACCCATCTCCACAGCCACAGAATGACCTAGGCACGCACGCCTAGGCCGTCCCGCGCCACATACACCATCGGGCCACCTTCGTCATGTCACGGTGAAGCTCTTTGTGTGATTTGATGAGGCCGTAAGGCCGTTTTGTTTGTGGGCAGGTTCAGGCCTTGACCGCCATTGGAGCGAGTTTGAAGAAGCTTGCAAGCTTCATCTACGGCTCCAGGCTTCAGGTTTTCAGGTCCCAGATACACGGGCTCCCTTCACGAACATCTCCTAGCCAGCAATTGGAGTCCCAAACCCCTACATCTGCTGTAATGGAACGTGAGACTTGCTGCGAGCGCGCACGAGAAGAAGGTGGGACATTTAGTCCCATCTCAGAAGTCTTTGAGTGAGTGGTGCGATAAAAGTTGCAAAAGTGCCAGGGGCTTAGCATCTCCTGACATGGGGTGAGGTCCCATTCATCCCTATGCCTCGTCTGCGACCCATGCCTCTGCAGATCTGGTTCTCAACCTGACTACCCGCGCACTCCTTGCTCACCACTCACGCCGGTGGGCTTGGTCCCAGGTGCATTGATTCGACCCATTTACCTGAGAAGGCTCTGGGAGAGAGAGCTTCAGAGAGAAAAGAGAGAGAATTCGTGGGGAGGGTAAGGGGTAGGTTTTGCTCTCAGGAACAAGGAAGAAGAGGAAGAAGGAAGTCACAACAACGGCTAAGGGTGAAGCCGTAGAGAAGAAGAAGGCTAAGGAGGAAGCAGAAGAAGGAAGCCTCAGCAGAAAGCCAAAGGAAGGAGAAGAAAGGTAGAAGTCTGAGCAGGTTAGGCTGAAGAAGGATAAGGTTGAAGTCAAAAGCAAAGAAATCAGAGAAGGAAGAAGGAAGAAGAAGAAGAAGCCAAGGCGAGAAGAGAAAAGAAATAAGAGAAGGAAGAAGGAAGAAGAAGAGCCAGAGAAAGCAAAAGATAGAGAACAAGAAGAGAGATTGAAGAAGCACTGTAGCATTAAGCAGTTAAGACTGATTTTTACATCAGATGTCCTTATTTCATTTTGAGCTTTCACATACATTGACATCATTTTCTTGCTTCATAACTTTGATTAGTCATTGCATTTTATAAATTTGAAAGTTGTATTCTTGGTTTATAAATCCTAATTTTCTCCCTGTGTTCGACCTCGGATTTATATTTTTCGAGTAATAAAATTTTCATTTGTTTTCAAGGCAATTTTGGCTATACTATAATGCATTCATTTTAAAACCTGATCTCGCCCTGTAAATAGTATGACATCGGCTATGATGGGCCGATGCTAGAAAGAGGAAAGCTCTGGTGAGGGAGAATGGCAACTTCGATGGGAAAGGGAGCTTCTGGCTGGTATGGCGAGGAGTGGACGACAGAGGGAGGAAGATTCCCTTTACCTATCGTATGTGGCAGAGGGTGACAAAGGTAGAGTAAAGGTGTCAGTGGAGCAAGTTGGACCAGGTTGGAGGTGTAAGCACCTCTGTTTTGATGCACCAAAATTATGTTCATTGCAAGATTAATATTTCAGGACTATCACGGATCAGAGCTTCTCTCTTGGATCAAGATTAGATGGATGCTGATCTGTGTCTTTTACTTTTATTGAGTCTAGGATATTGTTGTAAGGAACCTCAAAATAAAACTCAAATAGATTTTCGTGCTTTTTCTAAAAATTAGTTCTAGGGTTTTTGATTGACCAATAAGACTAATCGATCAACCAAATTGATTGATCGACCAATTAACTTAGTTAATCAATCAAACCATCCCATTTTAGGAAGTTGATTAATACCCTTTTGGTCAACCAATTAAGCTAATTAATCGACCAAATCTCATTTTGATCAATCAATCTACCTTAATTGATTGACCAATTTAATTTCCTTTTCAGGTCGAATTTTTAGTATAAATAGAGATCGTACACAGCCCTTTTTCATATAACTTTCAATAGAAAATCCTCTCAAAAGAATAGAGCTTCTCGTGCTTCTTCAAGTGCTTCTACGCTTCGTTTCTCACGCCTTTCAAAGCACATCATTTCAAACCTCTGCTGAAATTCTGATTTGATTTTTATTGAGGTTCCATAGTTTTATATTATTCTTTTACATTGTTGTTTTGATTAACGAATCCCAAGTTATTGGGGAAGATTCGTTGTTGTTGTTGTTATGCTTCTCTCCAGGTTGTATAGAGAAGTGGTTTGTAAAGAGATTGTGCCACCCTCGTTCTAATGGTACGATAGTGGATTGACTAGCCTCGACTATTCTTGAAAATCCTAAGCTAAGAGGTTTAAGTAGTGGTTTTCACCCGGTTTGGGTTTCCACTATAAATCTAGGTGTAATCTATGCTTGATTTCATTGTGGATTTAGTTTTGATTCATAATAATTTTTTTTAAACGATACTATTCATCCTTCCCCTCTTGTATACTTTACGATCCACAAGCAACCCACATTTGGTATCAATGCGAGGTTGTCTAGAAGATGTCCAAATCAACTGTTGACACGTATGCAAAGGGTCAATCGGCAGCTTGACCTCCATTATTCGATGGAACAAACTATAGTTATTGGAAGACTAGGAAGCAGATCTTTATGGAGTCAATGGACTTCGAAGTATGGGATGCCATTGCCTCCAAGTACACACACCCCAAGATCAAGGAGGGTGTGGCAATGACTCTGGATTAGAAGAAGATGGCAACGCATAACGCGAAAGCCATGAACAAAATCTTCTACAGGCTTTCCACAGTGGAGTTCAAGCGAGTCTCAACCTGCAAGACAGCCTACGAGATTTGGAGCATCCTCAAAGTCACTTAAGAGGGAACGTCGAAGGTAAAAGAAACTAGTGTTAATTTACTAACTCAAAATTATGAGCATTTTAGGATGAAGAAGAGGGAGTCAATCAAAGAGATGTTCATACGATTCATGGACATCATAAACGCCCTATGGAATCTAGATCAGGATATAAAGAATGAAGCTCTGGTGAGGAAGATCCTTCGATTGCTTACCAGTAACTAAGAGACAATGACAACGGCCATACAAAAATTAAAAGATCTCTCCACTTTGAAATTGGATGATCTTATTGGAAGTCTGATGACTTATGAGGTCCAGCTCCAACACATGAAGTAGCATGAAGATAATGGAGTCAAGAAGAAGATTGTTGCCCTTGAAGCCAATCAACAATCTGAAGATTCATCAAGCAAAGACAAAGAGAAGACATAGCCCTTCTCTCGAGAAAGTTCCTCAAGAATAAGAGGAGCTGGAGGAAGAAGAAAGAAGAATCCAAAGCAGACGTGATCACTTGCTACAACTACAAGAGAAAAGGACATATCAAGAAGGATTGTCCAATTCTCAAGGAGTTAGAAAAGAAGATATTTCCCAGAAAGGAAGGGAAGAAAAAGGCCTTTACAACAACATGGAACGAATCAAATTCGAGTTCAGAAGAAGAAGAAAGCTCCAGAGATGAAGCTCTTCTAGGACTTATGGCTCTAGAAGATGAGGTAACCTCTTTTTCATAAGATGAACTATTAGAAGCATTTTTTGAGATGCATGACATAGCTAAGTCATTGAAATTAGAAATAAAAACCTAGCAAAAGCATTAGGGGAAGAAAGAACACAAAAAGATAAGCTTAGTTTACAAAATAAAGAGTTATCTGGTGAAACTACCTCACAAAAATCACATATAGACAATCTAAAGGTAGATATAGATAAGTTAAAAGAAAATTCTGCTATTCTCTTAAATGATTTGACTAAATTCACTAAAGATAAATTTTCATAAGCTATTAGGAACATAAACCCAGAGCACCACAAAGTTTGGGTTAGGCTACGTACCTAAAAATGATTATGAAGCATATAATTCTAGCCAAAACAAAAAGAAAGGTAGCTTGCCTAAACAGGCAGCACAAGCTAACCACCGTGGATGCAAACAAAAATGGGTACCAAAAGCACTTTTGCAATCTTGTTTTGTAGGTCAAGTAGACTATAAGAGGTGAACATATCAAGAAACAAATGGAAATTTGAAGCCACTCTATAGATCAACCAAACCAAGAACTCACAAACGCAAATCAATGACAGGATCAAGAAGAAAGAAGATGGATCATGGACAACGGATGTTCCAAGCATATGATCGGAGAGGAAGACCTATTCCTACAACTCCACCACCAGGAAGGTGGTACGGTGACATTTGGGAACAACCATAAGGGCCATATAGTTGGTACTGGCCAAATTGGTAACTCCACATCTTTTGATAATGTACATTTAGTTGTGGACTAAAACATAATCTTCTTATTGTAAGTCGAATATGTGATAAAGGATATAAAATCACTTTTACTTCGAATGGATTTAAAATACGGGATAAGGAAACAAAACAAACTATCCTTAAAAGAAACCAACACAAAGATATCTATACTGTCAACTTCAACAAATGTGACAATCTTGAATGTCTTGTCTCATCTGACGATGAGGCAACACTTTGGCACAGACTACTAGGTCATGTTCACATACGAAACATTAGTAGACTTGTGAAACATGAGTTTGTCAAAGGTCTACCAAAGATCAACTTCAAGAAAAGCAAAGTCTGCGATTCTTGTCGAGTTGGTAAACAAACCAAAAATCCTTTTAGGCCAAAAAGGATAGTTAGCACCTCTCAACCAATGGAGCTACTTCACTTAGACTTATTTGGACCAACCAAATCCGAAAGCCTAAGCGGGTGCAGATACTGTTTAGTTATAATCGATGATTTCTCTAGATTTACATGGGAATCTTTCTTAAGAAGTAAAGATTTAACTATTTATGTTTTTAGCAAGCTTGTAGGAAGACTACAAAATGAAAAAGGATTTGAAGTGATTAGGATTAGAAGTGCTCATAGAGGAGAATTTGAGAATGAATCTTTTTCTAATTTCTGTGATTAATATGGGATAAAACAGGAATTTGCTTTCCCTAGAGCTGCACCTGAAAATGGTGTAGTTGAAAGGAAAAATAGGACTCTGCAAGAGTGTGCCCGCACAATGCTGTGCGGGTCAAAGTTGCTGCGATATTTTTGGGCAGAAGCAGTAAACACTGCTTGCTACATTCAAAATAGATCCCTAATTAGACCAATCCTAAACAAAACACCTTTTGAACTCTATCATGGAAGAACACTTAGAATTTCTTACTTCAAGATATTTGGTTGTAGATGTTTTATACTCAACACCAAAGATAATCTTGATAAGTTTGATGCTAAGAGCTCAGAAGGAATTTTCTTAAGTTATTCAACCAGAAGTAAAGGCTATAGAGTTTTCAACAGGAAGAATTCTGTTGTTGAGGAAACTATGTGTGTATCATTTGATGAAACACTAACTCAACCTAAATCTTCTGTAAATGATGATGATGACCTAATAGATAACCCATCAAACATTCTAGAAAAGAACATTTCATATGAACTACCCAAAGATATTTCCTATATGAAAGATCATCCAAAAGAATTAGTGATAGGAGAACTGTCTAAAGGAGTGCAAACCAGATCTTCCATCAACACCTTAGCTTTCACAGCCTTTGTTTTTCAGTTAGAATCCAAAAATGTTAGGGAAGCCTTTTTAGACAATTGTTGGATTATTGCTATGGAAGATGAGCTGAATCAATTCAAAAGAAACCAAGTATGGGAACTTGTTCCAAAACCTGACTCCCAGACCATTATAAAAATCAAATGGGTCTTTAGGAATAAACTTAATGAATCAGGAGAAGTACTAAGAAATAAAGCTAGACTTGTGGCCCAAGGATATAATCAAGAAGAACAAATAGATTTTGATGAAACATATGCGCCTGTAGCTTGCCTAGAATCCATTAGAATGTTGCTAGCCTTTGCCGCCCATATGGAATTCAAACATTTTCAAATGGATGTCAAAAGTGCCTTTCTAAATGGATTTATCAAGGAGGAAGTCTATGTTAAACAACCTCTAGGTTTTGAAGATGCTAAATATCCAGAATACGTATACAAATTAAATAAAACATTATATGGTCTAAAACAAGCTCGACGAGCTTGGTACGAAAGATTAAAAACTTATCTGATTGAAAATGAGTTTGAAATTAGTAAAATAGATTCAACTTTATTCACAAAAAGAAAAGAAAACGATCTCTTAATAATACAAATCTATGTAGATGATATCATTTTCGGAGCTACTAATGATCTGTTATGTTTAGAATTTGCAAAGGTAATACAGGATCAGTTTGAAATGTGCATGATGGGAGAACTTCGGTTCTTTCTTAGGCTTCAAATTGGCCAGCTATCCTTTAGAATCTTCATATCACAAACCAAATACACCACAGAGATCTTGAAGAAATTCTCCATAGACAAAGTAAAGGGAAAAGAAACACCTATGGTAGCTTCTACACAACTAAAATCTGATGACACGGGTAAGTCTGTAGATCAGAAAATGTATAGAAGCATGATAGTATCTTTATTATACTTGACTGCTAGTAGACCTGATATTCTCTTTTGCACTTATTTATGTGCTCGTTTTCAAGTAAACCCTAAGGAAATACATCTAAATGCTGTTAAAAGAATACTTAGATACTTAAACAACACACATGACTAAGGACTTTTCTATCCGAAGTCAAACACATTGGAACTTTATTCCTTTTGTGATGCTGATTATGCAGGTAGCTTTACAGATAGAAAGACTACTAGTGGAATGTGTCAATTTCTCAAAAATTCCCTAGGCTCTTGGTTCTCTAGAAAATAACACACTGTTTCACTTTCAACAATCGAAGCAGAATATGTAGTTGCTTCTTTAGCTTGTTCACAACTATTGTGGATGAAACAAATCTTACAAGATTTTGGCCTATTCTACAAGAATAACAAAATATTGTGTGACAACACTAGTGCCATAAACTTACCTAAGAATCCAGTTCAACACTCTAGGACTAAACATATTAATGTTAGACACCACTTTCTAAGAGACTATGTCTTAAAAGGAGAAATCAACTTAGAATTTATTAAAGAAGAGAATCAATTAGCTGATATCTTCACAAAACCCTTGCTAAAGGAAAGATTTGACCTAATCTACCATTCCCTAGGTTTATCTAGGTTAAGAGGGCTTAATTGATCTGTTTGATTGATATGTTTTCAATTGTTGATCGATTAATTTTTTGAAATTGATTGTCCAAACTTCTTTAATCGATCAAAATCCTTTATTAATCGACCAAATTCTTTGGCGGCAAATTTTCCTCGAAAAATTTGAGTTTTGATCGATCAACTTAGGTGTTTGATCGACCAATCCAGTTGGGCAAGAATTTTCCCTCCAATCGTTTGAACTCTGATCGACCAATTAACTTAATTAATTGATCATTTTCTATTTTTTTTGGCACAGTTGCCAGGGATCAATTCGTAATTCACCGCTATTCTCTGTTTTAACTGATTATATTTGAGCACTAACTTGCCCTGTTTGATTTCTTATGATTTTGAGAGGTACTTCACGAGGAGATCTTCTGCACAAATCAACCACTCCAGGGCAAGTAACTTTTCTATTCTTCCCTAATCAACCTCCTAATCTGGGAAGGCAAAAAAAGGAAACAAATAATTAGGAATCACCTGCCTTGTTTTCCTTGTAAATCATCATTTAAAAGGCAAGTTTTCTGATGTGCGAAATATTTTTTCATGTCTGATTGAAGTTGAAGCTATTCTGTTTAGAGATCTCATCTGTGAATTCCTATACCTAATAGGGACTAGCACTTAATTTCTAATCTTCTTGGACTATGCACTTCTTGTTTGAAGTCCAAGAAGAACATCTTTGAGATCAAATTGGACTTGAGATAGAGCCAATTAGGGCTTGACATTAGGGTTTGGAGTGCTAGTACACATTTTTTCCTGAATTAAAGGAAAGTTACTCTCCCGCATTTACGTGCTACCCAAGCCCTTGATTGAAAAGATCTAATCAGAAAAACCCTAAAATTAGGCTCTAATTTCACTTGAATCCTAAAATCTTGGACCTAATAACTTGATAGCAATTTAGGGTTGTTTATAGGTCTTGACCTAGATTTCATTCTGCCATCTTTAGGGCAAGTCAGGTGAAGTTGGTCTACATTGTAGGCCAACCAACCTCCAAATTTGGTCACAAGTCAAAGCAACTTCTAACCAAGTGGAATTAAAGGCACAAATTAGGACTTAAAATTGGTAGACTTAAGAGGTCAAGTTATCCATTCTGGTCTACCTGGACCCTCAGTGACAAGGAAGGTCGAGTGGGGAAAACCCTGTAACCCGTGGGGACGCTCTACCATGTAGGGGTCTTTGCGGGACTCTCCCTTCCTGGATGCCCAGGTATTTCTTAGGTGGATGACTTTCTGATCCAGGGGTATCATCCGCCCCGAACCTCTATAGTCATCCAAAAATCTTTGGGTGCCTTGATTGGGTCAAATTTTGCATCCAATCCCTCATCTTTTCTATTAGAGCACATACATGGATCTTCTTGGGAATTTCTAATCTGGTCAAATCAACTACAATTTAATCTTGAGTTTTGATTCTACATCTTGATTCCACCACTTGATTAAAAAATGCATCCTAGCTATATAGGAAGACTGTTTAGGAAACCTGAGTCCCAAATGAGCATGAAAGAAAAGATAATTACGAATGCTTATAGAAAGCATGAAGAATATTGTAAAAGGGACATTCAGGATAGATTCAAGAAAACAATGACCCACATTTTGAACCATATGGAGATGATATGGATACAACTAAACCACGGTTCAACCCGGGATGATCTCTTAGTAGAAAACATGGAATTGGTGAAATTACACAACAATGATTGTATGCAATATTGGTCACATCCTTCAATTCTAGAAGAACTCCAGAATCTTTTGGAAAAATAGAGAGAATTTCTAAATAAATTGTATAGATCCATCGATCCAAAATACTCGTCAAAAGTTAAGATGACATCTTGGAGTAATTTCAGCAATCCATGTAATTTCCCAAATTTCGGTTTGATGATCAAGCTTGTTATGGACCCCCAACCCAAATGGAACCTGATTCAAATTACGAAAAAATTGACATTCTTGATCTTGAGACAGGTTGGGTGGATCCAACTACAGGTGTTCACAATTTTGAGCTAGCCCTAGAAAATCAAGAACCTGGTTCACCAAGCTTAGATTTCTCAAACACCTGTGACACTAAGATTGAATCAGAACCTCTCGAGGGTGTAAATTCCGTCCCTTATTCTGATAAGGTGACTCTCAAGAGCAATTCTGACATCCTTGTAGAGCCCAACCTAGATTCTAGTGATCCAACCCACACCCTTAATGTAGAATCTAGATTTGAGCCTTATTGGGATGATTATAAGGCCCTGTGTAATGAAAATCAGATTTTGAATTTGGATTATGATTCTGGGCCTGTATTTGATGAGTGCACCTCTCCAACCTCCTCAGAGATATAGATTGATTTTTCGGAAGTCACACCAATCTATGATACAGAACCGAGGAGTTGAAAGAGTTAGGAATCGATTGGGTCTTCTCTACAAGCTAAGAACCCGAGCCCATGCCTATTAGGGACATCTTTTTGAACTCGGAATCTAAAAATAGGTTAGATCCAAGCCAGGTTGCTGCTTCTCCACATCTTAATTTACTCAGTGGTGGAACCCCCGATCCCGAATCAGATTCAGAACATGATTCTTGCAAGTTCTCCAACGATTTTGAATCTTACTCTGATTTCGGAGAAGCTTTGTTTTTTGATGACTACGAGCCAATCTACGACCTCAGCATCCATGATCCATTCTTCGACTCTGACTTTGAGGTCCCTAATCCTGAAATCATTGATTCAAAATCAGGTTCCACTGAGATGGAATCACTTCTTTTTTATCCTTCGGAATCAAAAATAGTAATTGCCAAGAGTATCTGCAATCCAGAGTTCGAATCTTTTCTTGACTCAAATTTTCATAACCCTCTAAACACTCTTTGGACATTTACATTTGATTTTGATGGCCATTATGAGGACTCTCTAGATGAACCTACCTTGGAATCCTTCCTAGAGGAGCCCTCACACACAATTTGTATTGATGCCACCTCTTCTACAACCCCAACCTGCAACTGGACTCAATTTCTACTCTGATTCTCCTCTCGATGAGCCAGTTGCACATAATTCTCCTCCACATTTCGATCGGGTTTCGGATTTTGATCAGACGACAGATCACACCCGATCCTTCTCTAATCACTCCTGTAGGGATCTCACATACTCCACTGATTCATTCACTTTTGAGGATCCCTACTTTGACCAGGCTGATCCAACTCAGCCAAACCCTAATTTTCACTTCAACATCATTCTAAGCTTTACAGTATCTGGTAGGCACTGCATCTCTTGACCCACATTCATCAACCTGCCAAATTGATTGGGTTTGGGCTGCATCATCAGTCTGCTAATCTGAACAAGCACCTGGTTGGACCAGCTAGGCTTTTGATCAAGGTGCTTGTTCTACAAAACTCGTCTATTTTGACCACTCCTCCATACCATTTTCTGCTCAACTGAAGGCTTTGAATTTAGCGCTTAACGGATGGCAACCCGTCAATCCAAGATATTGAGATCCATCTTATTATCCTTTTGTAGTTCACATATAATGACCTTTGAGTTCAGTTTTATAACAATTGACTCCACCTCTGGTACCCATATCAGAGCTTGAAATCATCCGCAATAGTCATTCTGACCCATCCGCTCACCCGCTAAACCTATTCTAACTCCTGAACCCTGACTGTTTCATACCCTCCATTTATAATGAGGACATTGCATAACTTAAGCATAAGGGGATGTTAAAATGCAAATACATAAGAATTCAATGTTTTGAAGGGTTCACACAAAAAAATACATATTCCAAAAAACAAAAAAATAATAATAATAAAATTTTTGAAAAAGAACAAAAAAATGGGACAAGGGTGGAAATTTTGAAAATTGAATGCAAATCATTCTTGAGAAAAAGTGGAGGTGATTTAAATGTCCAAAAGACGCAACAATTTGAAATAAAAAGAGATAGTCATTAGTAAAAGATTATGGAATCTATTTAAGTTCTAGACCAAATAAAAAGAAAGAAATAAAAGTCAAAAAGTACTAAGAGATACAGAGATTAGTATGAGTGCTACTCTTAGGCCTCTTGGGTTGGTTTTAGGCTTAAAAATTCAAGTATCCGTTAAGATCTGGAAAATGCGAAGCTTAAGTATTAATACTAAGGCTTAGGGATTATTCGGCCTCGTTAACTAACCTTTGGTTTGCAGGACTCGGTAACCTAAGCACCCTAATCCACACACAAGTCTGGTTTAGTGCGCTTAATTATCAAAATCATGCAAATGTGTTAATTTTGTTATGAAAAGCTACCTAGATTAGGAGCGGCTTATCAACGCAAGTTGCTTTGGATGAGTTTCCGATGTGAAGAGGTGAGAAATTCCCCTTGAAGATGTGTAATAACATATCGTCTCCTCGGTACTTGTCTCCTAGGATATCCAAATATCCTACTAGGAGCACGTAAGCACCTTGTGCTAATTCAAGTGCCATGGGCGGGATTATCCCGAAATGTCGATTGCCAGGGCCTGAATTTAGCTACAGAATGGCATGGGCAGCACTATCTGGAAGTGTCGAAAGCTAGGGTTTTGGGGGTTGCCATGGATGGTGCTATCTCGAAGCATCGAAAGCTAGGGACCCTGTGAGGATTGTTGGTATGAGCTAGGAATTCGATACAGACTATTTTAAAGTCAATCCGAAGCTAGAAATAAATAAGAAAAGGAGAGAGAAAACTCTCCAAAAAAATTTAAAAATTCTTCTATCTCTCTCTTACAAAAACGCACTGCAAACTGAACCTGGTCTAACCATGCTTTAAGCATGGGTGCTTTAACCATGGAGTTCAACAAACCTTAGGTTAGTTCCTATGGGCCTTAGAAACTTTCGCGACAAACTGAGGCTAAAGCTAGTTAGGTCCAGATCTTGGTTGGTACTTGACTACCTCTAGGCTTATTATTAGCAATCTGACCTAATCTACAAAAGAAAGCACACAACATAAATCTGAGAATAGAAAGGCATCGTCTAGAATTTGACTTGATTCCATGAGATTTTGCTAAGGGACTAGCAAAAGTTAGGCATAGGGGTATGATGATAACGTCATCATCAGCCATATCTAGCTTTAATTAGTCACAATCAAGGAATAAATGCTCCTACATAACTGCCAGAGAGACGTAATTCACTGTAAATCCATTATGAGAGATAGACGTGAAAATAGGGGTAAAACTGCAGTTTTAACAGCATATCTCAATTGAAAGAACGATCACGGGATTTCTCAGGGGTTAATTAAAGGTCAAATGATCTTAATTGTCTAACAAGTGGGTCAATGTAGACAAAAATGGATTTTCACATGTTTCTAGAATTAAATGACATCTGAAATCATAAAAATAGACCTGCTTAATCTACTGAGGTTCTAGTCAGGATGAAATTTACCTAAACCTCTAAAAATCATAGAAAAATGTTTTCTAGGGTTTGGCATCTTCAAATTGACCATCAAAACCCTCTTTGACCTAAAATAGAATCTCAGACGAAAAGTTGCCCTATTTTGGGTAACTACACAAGTTACCTAGTAAAACTTGGTCAAAACCTAAATCCGACTTCACCATCAGATTCCTTAGGTCTAGATTACATTTGTACCAAAATTTGGGCCCAATCAAAGATCGTCTTGACCAAGTTTGCATCTTGATCTTATCTGACTTTTTTCTCTCACACACATGCCCTTAACTTTTAAAATCCTTATAATAAGCCCCCTACCTTTGTCATTATTCTTTGTAAATAGGTCCCTCCACCATTATCGCGGAAGAATCCTTCTTTGACGACTTTTTATTGAAGAGAACTCCTCTAATCAATGAATCCCTTCCAAAATTGGAAGGGAGATTCCTTGAGAAGTTCTCTCTCCAATGGATCAAGTTTCAATCTCCATAACCTTCCCAATCTCTCATGCAAAGGCATGAGAGATTTGAGTATCTTTTGAGTTTCCAACTTCGGCGAGCTTTCCAAGCTTGCAAAGCTTGATACCCAAGCTAATCCGACTACCTAAGGCCTATATAAGGATCCCATTGCCCTGCCCGTCCTCCCTACGCTCGAATTCGGCCTGGAATCCCTCTACTTCATCCCTCCTCTTTGGCCGAATAGCTCCTCGACGTTCGATGACTCCTCTCGATCTCCCTTGTTGTCTACTGACAATACCTATGGCAGATCCTCCTTCCTCATCTTCCTCTGCGTCGTGCAATACCAGCCGGCATCTCTCTCTCTCTCTCCGTCGTCCTTGCTGTCCTACCTCCATCGGAGTACTTTCTTCCCCAGCTCTAGCCTACCAACACCGATGTCGTCCTCCCCCTTTCGTCTACTAAATTAGGTTTAGATTAGATCCTTAGTTCTTTTAGGTTAATTCCCTATTCCTAAAACCCCAAAAAGACCCTCAATGCCGTCAATCACCTTCATCTTCTCCATCTCCAGCCACTCCTCCAGCCAGGCACCCCCATCGCTACACTCATCCACATGCCTCACCACAACTCCCAAAAGCACCGCCATCCCTTCGCGAACAAAATCCCTATCTCTATTCGCCTCCCCATCCACCCGAACCCTCCGCCAAACAAACCCATCATATCCGACCTATTCCACCTTTGCTTGCCACCTACACTCATCCTCGCAACATGCCACCACCACAGTTACATTCCATGATGTCTGGTGAAGCTCCTGCACACTTCTGATGTGGCCGGCAGATCGTGTTTATGTTTTCAGGTACCTAGGGTGTAGTTGGCATTACCGAAGAGCTTCAAGGAAGCTTCAAGCTCGCTCAAGGTCTCGATAGCCCCAGGTTTCAGCGTCAGGAGATGCGGAACTCATCCAAGAGTCTTAGTGGGCCAGCAATTGGAGTCACTAACCACCCTCATGCTCCAATTGGCGAAGAAGCTTCAGCGGTACCTGCATGCGCAAAGAAGTTGGGACATTTAGTCCCACCTCGGAAACCAGTGAAGTTGCAACAACGCATAAATTGAAAAAGTGTTGAGGGCTTATCGCCTCAACACTTAGGGGGTGAGGTCCCCCACTACCCCTCACATGCCTCGCCCGTGACACCTTGCACACTGGCCTGGTTTGACCTGTATACCCACCTACGCTTGTGCACACCTCGACTGCTACCCAACTGCAAGCAGCCCTGGTCCCAGGTGCTCTCTGATTCAATACCCAATTGCCCAGTTATCCTTGAGATAAGGAAGGGAAAGAACAAGAAAGAGAGTGCAAGGTTAAGGGGGGTTTCACTCTTCAATGTTCTCGACACTTAGTCGATTTCAGAGGAGAGTTTCACCCTGTGCCTCAGAAGGGCCAAAGAAGAAGGAAGTAAGAGGCAAGGCAGAAGAAGAGGACTGTAGAAGAACTGAAGAAGAAGAGAACCAAAGGTAGAATAGAAGAAGAAAAAGAGAAGGTTCAAAGCAGAAGAAAATCAAAAGAGTACTATACCAACGTCTTTTAAGACGTCTGATTATCAACTCCTTCATATTAATTGTATTGAGTAATTGTTCTACCTGTTAAACTTATAATTGGTGATCCAAATCATCATTGTTTTGTCTAGATTTGTTTTTGGTTCTTCATATACTCATGTTATACATTTCATATTAGTTTCTGAGTAATTAAGTGTGCTCATTTATATTATTTGTTGAGATTAGCGATTGAATTCCATATTTGCTCCCAGTGAATGACCTTGGACTTCATTTGTGACATTCCGGTATAAATGTTATCTGTTTTTTGCACTGATTCAACCTATACTACAATGCAACGATTTTAAAACCCATTTCAGAGTGACTAATCCAAAATGTTTACACGCTGATATCGGTGTTTTAAAATCATTGTGTTGTAGTATAGGTCGAATCAGCGTGAAAAATAGATACAATTTATAACTCGAATATCAGAAATGAAGTCCAAGGTTGTTCGCTAGGAGTAAATATACAATTTACACACTAATCTCAATTGATAATATAAATGAGCACAATTAATCACTCAAAAACTAATATGCAATGTATAACATGAGTATATGAAGAGTCAAAAAGAAATCTAGACAAAATAATGGTGATTTGGATCACCAATTATTAGGTTGACACATATAGCAATTACTCAAATATAATTAAATGAGAGTACAGATAATCTGGCTTCTCTTTCTCTTCTTCCTCTGTGTCTTCTTTTGCTTCTCCTCTTCTTCTTCCTTGCCTTGGCCTTTCTTCTTCACACACAAAGGGGAACTCTTCTTCAAATTCGGCTAAGTGTTAGCCATTCTTCTCCATAGCAAAATCGAACCCTTCCTCACACTCTCTCTCCTATTCTTTCTCTAGGTTTCCACCTCCTTTCCACCTTCACAAGGCCATGAATAGTATTGGGTATTTGGGTATTGGATCAAAGCACACCTGGGACCAGGGCTACCGGTGTGGTGTACTAGCTGAGGTGTGAAGGCGGGTCAAGTATGTGAGTGGGTAAGGAGGACCTCACCCTCGTGTTAGGAGGCGAAGAGGCATATGCAGAAAAACACTTTATCTGGCTGCAGCAGCTTCTCATCACACGATGTGGTACTAAAGTTGGTCCCTTTTCTCTGTGCATTTTCTTGTGAATTGAGCTCCTTCGTGGATGACTGCAAGGGTTGGTACTTCATCTAATTGGGGTTTGGGACACAGTCAGAGCCCCCAATTGATCACCTGGGCGTCTACCTGGGTGGGTTCCGCTTCACCTGGGACTGCACCTGGAGTTGGGCGGTCTTGGAGCAAGCTTTATGCATGCTCAAAGTTCTTTGTCAATGGCGGTGGCGACCTGGAATCCGAAAACACAAATAAGGCCTTTCGGCCGCATCAAATCACCTCAAAAGAGTCACTGGATGGCGGCAAGTGTAAAGGGTGGATTCATGGTGTTTCGTGCACGGTGGTGGTCGGTCGGTGACGGAGTAGGTTATGTGAAGGTGGGTTGTTCGGTGGGAAGTTTGGGAAGTGGAATCAGCGTAATAGGAGAGGGGTTTTGATGGGTGAGTCGTGGTGAAGGCTGTGGACCGGTTGGCGAGGGGTTTGAGTGTGTGAAGCGAGCAGAAACCCTCACTGATGATGTCGTCGGTGGTGGAGATGAAGGTGTCTTGTGTAGACGTTGAGGGAATAATTTTTGTTTTTGAGGGTGTAAAACTAACCTAAGTGAACTAAGAAAACTAACTACCTATTCTAAGTGGACGAAAGGAGGGAGAATGCCACCGACTTTGAATGGCCGATGTCGGGGAAAAAAACACTTCGATAGGTGGTAACGGTGACGACAATGGAGGTTGGGAAGCTCCTACTGGTACGGCCAAGAGCAGAAGAGGTCGAGGGGAAGGAATCCGCCACTGGTATTGTGGATGGACAACGAAGGAGATCAGGAGGAGTCACTGGAGCTTGCGGAGTTTCTCGGTCAAAGCGGAGAGAGGAAGGGGGGTTTCATGGCCGAAATTCAAGCTTGCGATGGACGGCGTGCACTGGAGTTCCTTTTATAGGCCTTTAGAGAGCGATTAGAGCTTGGAAGCTAAGCTTCCAAGCATGGAAGGCTCACCAGAGTTGGAAACCCAACTCTTTGATGGATTCGCATGAGGATTTGGGCACAAATTAGAGCTCAACACGTGGCTCAAATTATAGGAGATCTTCTTAGGAATCTCCCTTCCAATTTTGGAAGGGATTAAGCGAGAAATCAGGGAGATCTTCCTATTTGAAGGTCACCAGAGTAGGATTTAGGAAACTACAGGCGGCGGGGACCTATTTGTGAAGAAGGAGATGAAGTTAGGGGGTAAACGCAAATACTTTTAAAAGCTAGGGGTGCAGGTGTGAGAGAAAGAATCTGACTAGACTGAAATGCAAACTTGGTCAAGACAATCTTTGATTGGGCCTAAATTTTGGTACAAACCTAATTTGGACCCAAGGAATCTGATGGTGAAGTCAGATTTAGGTTTTGACCAAGTTTGACTGCGTAAATTGTGTAGTTACCCAAACTAGAGCAACTTTCCATCTGAGATTCTGTTTTAGGTCAAAGTGGGTTCTGATGGTCAATTTGAAGATAGCAAACCCTATAGAATATTTTTCTATGAGTTAGAAGGTTTAGGTGAATTTTATCCTAACCAGAACCTCAGTAGATTAAGCGGGTCTGTTTTTAGCATTTTAAATGTCATTTAATTCTCAAAACATGTGAAAACTGATTTCTGTCTGCATGGACCCACTTGTTTGACAATTAAGACCATTTGAACTTTAAATAACCCCTGAGAAATCCTGTGATTGTTCTGCAATTGAGATATGCTGTTAAAACTATAGTTTTACCCTTATTTTCATGTCTATATCTCAGAATGGATTTGTAGTGAATTACATCTCTCTGCGGTTATGTAGGAACATTTATTCCTTGATTGTGACTAATTAAAGCTAGATATGGATAATGATGACGTTATCATCAATAAACCAAAACTGGGCGGGTTCACTTTTCGAGATTGTGATCTTTTTACCACGAATCTCGCTCCTAATCATCCTAACCGAACTTAATCTCTTTGATTAGCTACCAAAAATACTTTTACCTATTTTGCTAATCAACTCTTCTATAAAACACAACCGCTTTTACCACTAAATCCTATTTTTTTACTACCTCTACCCTATCTTTTATCCTCACAACTTTTACAGCACCAAACAAACACCTCCACTCGACCCCACCTCTCCTCCTCCGATGACAATGATTAACAAACCTTGACGCCGCCTCCGACCATCGCTACTCCTCATGTAAGCAAGACATCCACCTTCGTGTGTCCTCTGTGCATGCAACAACACGCTTGATGCCTCCTCCGTGCCAAACCTCTTTGCACGACCTTAAACATCTTGCATGAACCGACCGTGTACGCCTCTCGCCAGCCATCCTCATCGCCATCTCCATCCTCACCGTCCTCCCATCATCAACCATTATTTGATTGATCATGGTACACTCTAAACTTGGATTAAATCCGTTTCTTTTAGGATTTTCTTTAAATATGAGATGTGATATGATTAAATCTGATGTTTTTATTGCTTAATCTTGTGATTACTTGTGAAATCTTGTAGTATTTGTGAGCTTATCACTCAGAAAAACACATTTTTTTTCGCATTTGAACACTTTTGGTCGACCAAAATTCTTGGTTGATCGACCAATAGTTGATTTTTCCTACAGGTTATCTGGCTCATTTTTTATCAACCAGTCTATCTTTTTGATTGACCAATGTGATTTTCTCTGATCTTTTATGGCTCCACAACGCACACGTGCCTCCTCTTCTACTCATCATGATGATACGTTTGATCAATTTTTCATCACTGAGGCCGCTTATGATCGTTTTTCTCTCTTAGCCAAACCCTCCCCACATGTTGGTAGACCAATTGATTTTTCCTACTTAGAGTCTGATGAGAACCTCATCATGAGCCATAACTAGCTCATTTTGACCCAATACAAAGGATAAAAGCTCCTACATATCTCAAGGAAAAGCTTAACTCAGAGAACTCTGAGTTTGAGAAGAAAACAAGTCATAAGGGGTAAAAGTGCAATTTTACCAGTATAATCTGCATGCAGGGTAATTCAGGGCCCAAACATAGGTCAAAACAGCTTAATAAGAATAAAAGTGGGATGAGATGATCTAGCAAGGGCTACAGCACTTCCAAGGAACCAAATGATAATCTGTAACCCTAAAACAACCCACTTCAATTCACAAGGTTCGAGGCAAAGTAAAAATAGAATAAACCCTCTAAAATTCATAGAAAAATAATCTCTAGGGTTTAGAACCTTCAATTTGGCCTTTAGAACCCATTTTGACCTACATTGAGAACCATGCCCAATTAATAACTTAATTTGGGTTTTTGCGCAAATTGACCGGTCAAACAAGGTTTAATATGAAAATAAAATTCACCATCAGATTCCTTAGGTCCTAATTAGTCATGTATAAAAACTTGAGCCTAAGAAGAAACCTCCTTGACCGACTTCACACTTTGGTCCTCATATATTTACTCTTTGGCCCTCAACTTTTGAACCCTCGCATTTTGGCCCCTAACTCTCCTTCGTTCTTTGCAAACAGGTCCCTCCTGCAAAACCCTGCCAGCACCATGCTCCGGCGACCTTGCGCGGAGCATGGCGCCGCGCAGGGTGAGGTGGAGGACCTGGCAAGTGTACCGGGGGTGCCCTGCGTCGTCAGCCGTCGCAGGAGCACCCCCATGGTCATTGTAGCCCCCCATACCGGCCGTGCGAACGCACGGACGGTATGGGTTCGTATTCCGACCATTCTCCGGCGAGGGAGACACGTCGTCTCCCTCCGCCTTCCTCCCTGCTTCAACCCTATAAATACCCCCCGCCGCTCCACCAACGAAGGCAGCCTGGATCTGACGGAGAAAACCCCCAGCTTTCTTCTCTTCTTTCTCCGGCAGACGCTCACCAGCTCCGGCGACTTCCTCCCCCTCCACCTCTTCGCTCTGCCGCACTACCAGCAGCAGAGACTTCCTCCCCTGCTCTTCCCGCGCCACGCCGCACCCAGCAGGCGCCTCTCCAGCCCTCTGCTCGCCGCCGCCCCTCTCCCTGAGCATCGTCTTCTCCGGCGACAGTCGATACGACTGTCGCCCTGTTCCTCCCCCTTCGTCCCTGCAAGTAAGTTAGACCTACTCCCCTTCTTCTCCTCTTTCTTTCCCCGCTTTCAATTTAGTCAATTAAACCCTCGACCGCTCCTGTTCACCCTCATCCTCTCCGCCTCCGACCACCCTCCGGCGAGCTGCTCCCATCACCTCAGCGACCCACACGGCTCGCCGACCACCGCAGAACCTCCGCCTCCTCACCCTGATCCTCTTCCGCCCCTCCACTTCCCACCAAACATCCTCTGCAGACCCACCGAACACACCCACTCCCTCGCTCACAGTTTGACCTAGGACGACCTGACAGCTCCATCTCGCCCCCTGCAGACCCCCTGACCACCTTCGCCGTGCCACGGCGAAGGTCCCCCGCCTGTCTGATTTGGCCGAGAGGCCGTGCTATTGATTTCAGGTTCCAGGCCTTGACCGCCATTGGCGAGGAAGCTCGAAGCTTGCTTGAGGTTGCTCCAAGCCTAGATATCCCAGGTTGAAGAGCCACGGCCAGCGCGGAAGAGTCTTGCGCACACACCCCGGCCCTCAATTGGAGTTGCGCGCCTCAACAGCTGTTGCAATTGGAAGCGCCATCCCTGCTGCAGGCGTGAGAGAAAACGGGTGCGCGGATAGTCCCACCTCGGAACCTTCTGAAGCCACACACCCACATAAATTGCAAAAGTGCCACCATCTGTTTGCCTCAGTTACCACGGGGTGAGGTCCCTCTCACCCGACCCGACCCGACTCGGCCTCGTCCGTGACCACGCTCCGCGGACCTGGCCCGACCCGATTAGACTGACCTGCACTCCTCGCCCACCACGCACGCCGGTGGGCCTGGACCCGGGCCTGACCCGAACCCGATTACCCGGTAGCGCTCTGGGAGAGCTTCCGAAGAGTGATTTCAGAGAGAGAGATACGCGGGGGAGGGGGGTAGAGTAGGTTTTTGCCTCTTGATGAAAAAAAACTCTGAAGTGTGCAGGCCAAAGAAGAAGAAGACAGGCTGAAGAAGAAGGAAGAACAACGGCCATCGCGAAAGAAGAAAAAGAGAGGTCAAGGCAGGTGAAGACAAAGAAGAAGAAGGAATGAAAAGAAGCAAGAAGCAAGAAAAGAAGAAGACGATCTGACGAAAAAGAAAGAAAGGAAACAAGTAAGAACAGAAGAAGAAGAGCACGAGGGGAAGATCTGAAGAAAGCAGAAGAAGGAGAAGAAGAAGAAGAAGAAGAACAGGAAGAACCAAAGACAAAGAGGAAGAAAGAAGAAAAGAAGAAGAAGCCAAATTTTCATCTCTCTCTCTCTCTCTTTATTTTTGTAATAGAACTTGTATATCTCTAGAATACAACTTGCTCCCTGAGTTCGACCTCGGGAACTCTTTTATTTTTCCGAGTAAAAAATTTTTATATGAAACGTTGGTAACAACCGGCTTTACTACAACGATATAACGAAACCGCCGACGTTATCACTATCATTTTGGCGCCGCTGCCGGGGAGCAACGGCTATTCTAGAGGTAAACATTCCTGTATCTTTTAATTTCTGATAATCTCCTCTCTTTTGTGCAGCTACAGGAACTCAAGAAGACAAGCAACCACACGACAACCACTCCGAAGACAGGTAAATCTTTTCTCTCACTATTAACCCCTACACTCTAAAGAGAAAGAAAAGAAAAGAACAAAGCAATATAGGGCTAACCTGTCTTCCATACTTAGTAACCATAAAAAGTTGCATGTTTTCAACTCATCACTCCTGCACACTATTAAGGGTATTTAAGGGCTAACACATTCTTGCTTGAGCCCTAATTGCCCAACAAAGAGTTAAATGGACCAAGTAGAGCCAACATAAGGTCAAACATTAGGATTTCAGTAGAAACACACCCCTTAATCAAGAATTGAGGAAATCCTAAAGAGGTGTGCCCAAGCCATTGATTGAAAATAATTAACAAGAAAAATCCTAAACAATTGGCTCTCTCTAAACACTTGAACCCTAAAAGACAGGACCTAAAAGCTCTTAAAGAAAACAATAGGTAAAGTTGACCCCTTGGGTTAACCAACCTTAAATTAGGTCACTCTTTGCACTTAAAAAGACTAAAGTTCAAGTGAAACCTTAAGCACCCTGATCTTAAAATTGGTAGACTTAAGAGGTCAAGATCCCCATTCTGGTCTACCTGGAACCGCAGTGACAAGAGAGGTCGGGTGGGGGAAACCCTGTAACCCGTGGGGACGCTCTACCGTGTAGGGGTCTTCGCGGGACTCTCCCTCTCTGGCTGCCCAGGTAATTCTCAGGTGGACGATCTTTCTGATCAAGGGGTCCATCTGCCCCGCACCTCTATAGTCACCCAACACATTTTTGGGTGTCTTGATTGGGTCCAGCACCTTCTAAACTTACCTCTCCCAACTGTGCATGTACGGAAGGAGGTCTCTAAGACCACCCTTAAGACCTCCTTTAGAAATTCACTCTCGTCAAGGCCAAGCCTCGACGCCCGTGTTTGCGCAGCAACACCCTCACATTATTCTCTCTTCTGATTCAGAACCAAGTTCTTCTTCTTCCCCCATCATGGCTCAGCCAGTTGAGGAAGAAAATAATCTGGAACACCAGCTCCAGCGACTCAATGACCTCTTCCAAAACTTCGTGCACCCACCACAGCGTCCTATGATGCGGGACCACTACAATCCTGCTGCGGTGGCCATTGAGCCTCGAGTTAGAATCCCGATTGGAGGACCTGATTCCGAACTAAAGCCCAACATGATTCATGCTATACCTAAATTCCATGGGCTTAATTCTGAAGATCCCTTCCAGCACATCAAACAGCTTAAGCATCTGGCCCACACTTTTGGATCAGATGCGCAAAATCGGGATATTCTTCTCATGAAGATGTTCTCCTTTTCTCTTATGGACAAGGCCGCCCATTGGTATCAAACTCAGACCCGGCCGATCAACACTTGGGAAGAACTTCAATCCGAGTTTTTGAAAAAGTTCTTTCCCGTTGGTCGGACCAACGCCTTGCGCCATCAGATTACACACTTCACTCAACAATCAGGAGAACCTCTCCATGAGGCATGGGATCGTTTTCAGGATCTCATGAGGAAGTGCCCCCATCACGGAGTTCCTAAATGGGAACAAGTCCAATCTTTTTACCAGGGACTCCGTGAGGACATCCGCCTTTTCGTCAATGCAACCTGCGGAGGAAACATCATGGGTCAACATGAAGACACCGTATGGGAGATTCTCGAAAACATGTGCGAGAACTCCATCAACAATGACTCCATGGGATTATTCGACAGGACGAATACCCGCGCAGCGACGAATCTTAAGGGAGCACATGAGACGCAGGGCCTGTCCGCATCAGTCGACCTGGAATTAATGGCCAGTCGATTGGACAAGGTCTCAATCATTGAAAAGAAGGTGGATGAGCTGACTCAGCACTTGCAGCGAGCCACCTCTGCGCGTAACTCCTTTGCACAACCTCCTTCCACACAGGAGACTGTGCAAAACATCCTACACCGATCCTCCCCTGGGATGGATCCATATCCATCCCCATCTGATTCTTGGACTGGAAGATCATCCGATCCTTTCTTCACCAGCCGGGGGAACTCCATTCCCCCTTTCCCTGATTCTCAGGAGGTTCCTCAGACCTGCGAGGACCTCAACGCCATCCAGAACGACCCATTCTCCAACACTTACAACCCTGGATGGCGAAACCATCCAAATTTTCAGTGGGCGGGAAATTCTCAAACCCAAAGACCACCTTTTCAGTCCCGCCCACAGCCCTCTCATCACTACCAGCCGCCTCAGCCTCGGCCCAACCCTACTTATCCATCAGGGCCAAATCAAGATCAAATGTCCTTAATCCTTCAGACTCTGGCTGACATTCAAAAATCGAATGCGGCCATTCAAAAACAGCACAAGGACGAGCTTACTGAAGTTAAAACTCAGCTGGCCCAGTTGGCAAATTCTCGCCAGCCAGGCACACTCCCTTCCCAACCCCTTCCTAACCCAAATAACGTGCCAACCCAGAAGCGCGTTATGAATCCAAATTTAGGCCACGCTCAATGGATTTATCAGGCCCCCACTGCTCCATCTCCAGACGAGATGGAAGCCTCTACTTCTCGTACGGGATTTCAGCAGCAGCCACCCCTCCTACCAAATCCAAACCAAAATCAGGCCGGATTAAATTCTGTAACAACACGTAGTGGTAAGACAACTCAGGACCCGCGTTATCCAAACCACTCCCAGCCTGATAATCATGACCCTAGGATAATTATCCAAGGTACCGCTGTTCCAGACCCACAACCTGGACCTATCCTAGAGGAACTAACCAAGATCCCGTTTCCCGAAGCCCTGACCAAGGGAAAGAAGACCACCAAACCCGTGGCCCCTGAGGAGGACCTGGTCAAGCTCTTTGAGCAGGTCCACATAAACATCCCCTTGATGGATGCAATCCGCCACGTACCAGCTTACGCACGATTTCTAAAGAATATATGTACACCCCAGCGTAAGCCGCGAACCAAGGGAGGGAGCCCAATTGTTCTGTCAGAGCAAGCCAGCTCTGTAATCCTTAGTAGACTCCCACCCAAGGCAAAAGATCCTGGAACTCCCCTGATCTCCTGTAAGATAGGTGGTACCCAATTTGACAAAGCATTGTTAGACTTAGGTGCATCTATAAATCTGATACCCACATCCTTACTTGACCATCTGGAAGAATCTGAGCTGAAACCAACTGAGGTGACGTTACAATTAGCAGATCGATCTATAAAGTCACCAAAAGGGATTCTCGAGGATGTTATCGTAAGAGTGCGGGATTTCTATTTTCCAGTGGACTTTATAGTCTTAGACATGGATGCACCTGAGAACCCTAGGGATACACCAATCATTCTAGGGAGACCTTTCTTGGCTACTGCTAGAGCCAACATCAGCTGTGAGGAGGGCCAAATAGAGCTTAAGTTTGGAGATCAAACACTGAAAATTGATATATTTAAGGCCCAACAAGGAATTAATTGCGGCGTCATCGAGCAAATTTGTGACATCAAGACTTTGGTTGATGAATCACACCTCCAGAATGACTTGAGTATGCCTCATCAACCACAGAAGGATCTTGACCCGCAAACAGAGGAGTCCAGTCCGGATGTCAACAACCCAGTAACTCCCACCCTTGAACCTCACATCTATACTGAACCACCCGCTGCTGCTGAAAACCCCATCCTTGAACTGAAACCCCTTCCTGCTCATTTGAAATACATCTTTTTGGGTTCTAATCAGACCCTTCCTGTGATCATCAATTCCAACCTCAATCCTGAACAGGAATCCCGTCTGATTGTTGTCCTCCAGCAACATCGCAGAGCCATCGGATGGACCCTCGATGATTTGACTGGAATAAGTCCCTCTTATTGTACTCATCATATCTATTCAGAAGAGGGCACACGACCTTCTCGTGAAATGCAGAGACGCTTAAACCCCAATCTGCAGGAGGTCGTGAAAAAGGAGATCATCAAGTGGTTAGATGCCGGGATCATCTACCCGATCTCCGATAGTCGTTGGGTGAGCCCGATTCAGGTCGTGCCTAAGAAGGCAGGACTCACCACTATAACGACTGAGACCGGAGAAATCATTCCTACCCGATTAGCCAACTCGTGGAGAGTCTGTATAGATTACCGTCGACTCAATTCCTCCACGAAGAAGGATCATTTCCCACTACCCTTCATTGATCAAATTCTCGAAAAATTAGCGGGAAATAGGTTCTTCTGCTTCCTTGACGGGTACTCCGGTTATAACCAGGTGGCAATCCATCCTGAGGACCAAGAAAAGACCACATTCACCTGCCCCTTCGGAACATACGCTTTCCGAAGGATGCCTTTCGGTCTTTGCAATGCACCCGCTACTTTTCAGCGATGCATGCTTGCCATATTCTCAGATATGGTAGGTGATTATCTGGAAGTCTTCATGGATGACTTTTCAGTTTTCGGAGCATCATTCGACGATTGCCTCCAACACTTGGTCCAGATACTCAGGCGGTGCATCGACGTGAATTTGGTTCTTTCCTGGGAAAAGAGCCATTTCATGGTGCCTGAGGGAATTGTCCTGGGACACTCAATTTCGGAGAAAGGTATCCAAGTGGATCGAGCTAAGGTTAATCTAATTTCTCGCCTTCCTATGCCTAGCTCGATCAGGGACATCCGATCCTTTTTAGGGCATGTCGGTTTTTATCGACGATTTATCCCTGATTTTTCAAAAATCGCACGCCCCCTGACCACTCTTCTCTCCAAGGATGTTCCCTTCGAAATCTCCAAGGAATGCACTCAAGCATTTGAAATCCTGCGTGACCGAGTCACCCAAGCCCCGATCCTACAGTCCCCTGATTGGTCTCAACCCTTTGAGATCATGTGTGATGCATCCGACTTCGCTGTAGGAGCGGTTTTGGGGCAGAAAAATGACAAGAAACCTGTGGTCATTTACTACGCCAGCAAAACACTCGATGAGGCTCAGCGTAACTATACAGTTACTGAGAAAGAGCTGCTAGCTGTAGTATTTGCCCTAGAGAAGTTTAGATCGTACCTTCTGGGTTCCCATGTCATCATATACTCGGATCACACGGCTGTGAGGCATCTCCTTGCAAAGAAGGACGCGAAACCTCGATTGATCCGATGGATCTTGCTGTTGCAAGAATTTGACCTCGAGATTCGCGATAAAGCGGGAAAACAAAACGTGGTAGCTGATCACTTGTCCCGTCTTCCTTCTGAAATGATAGACCCTTCCGGACCCATCACTGAGCATTTTCCCGATGAGCACCTGCTGACTATTGGTACTAGCCTTCCATGGTTTGCTAATATTGTAAATTACTTGGCATCTCATCAGACCCCGTCCGATTGGCCGAAGGCCAAGAAAGACAAATTACGCTCCGATGCCAAGTATTACATTTGGGAAGACCCGTACCTCTTCCGCATAGGTGCCGATCAGATCATCCGGAGATGTGTCCCGGAAGGGGAAGTCAGCAATATCCTCTCTTTCTGCCATGACCAGGCATGCGGTGGCCATTTTGCCGGGCATAAAACCGCATCAAAAGTCCTCCAGTGCGGCTTTTACTGGCCCACACTGTTCAAAGACGCATACAGTCATTGCAAGGCATGCAGTCGTTGCCAGACTTTGGGCAACATGAGCCATCGCGACATGATGCCTATGCAACCGATTCTAGTATGCGAAATCTTTGATGTTTGGGGGATTGATTTTATGGGCCCCTTTCCTGTTTCGGATGGTTTCGAATACATTCTGTTGGCTGTGGACTACGTGTCCAAATGGATCGAAGCCATACCGACCCGAACCTGTGATCACAAAATCGTTCTCAAATTCATTCATCAACACATTTTCTCAAGGTTCGGGATCCCTCGTGCAATAATCTCTGATGGGGGGACCCATTTTACAAATGCTCAGTTTAGGTCACTGATGACCAAATACAGGGTGTCTCACCGAATCTCTACTCCTTACCACCCCCAAACTAATGGTCTAGCTGAGCTGTCGAATCGGGAGATCAAGAAAATCCTGCAGGTCACTGTTCGACCTGACAGGAAGGACTGGTCGTCCCGACTTCCGGAAGCATTGTGGGCCTATAGGACCGCCCACAAGACCCAATTGGGCATGTCTCCCTTTAGATTGGTGTACGGAAAGGCATGCCACCTTCCCGTCGAACTGGAGCATAAAGCCTATTGGGCAGTACGGAACTGTAATCTAGATCTTTCCAAGGCTGGGACCCACAGAAAACTCCAAATCAGCGAGATCGATGAATTGCGCATAGACGCGCACGAGAACTCGCAAATCTACAAGAAGCGGGTTAAAGCCTTCCACGACAAACACATCTCAAGAAAGATCTTCCATCCTGGTCAAAAGGTCCTACTCTTTGATGCCCGACTCAAACTCTTCCCAGGAAAACTGAGATCTAAGTGGGTCGGACCATATTTGGTCCGACAGGTTTTTGGAAATGGAGCAATCGAAATCAGTCCACTCAGCCACGATTCTGAACCTTTCATCGTGAATGGTCAAAGACTCAAGCCGTTCATTGATGTAACTTCTACTAATTTGGCTGAGGCATCTTATATCCTCCGTTCCCCTTGAGCTTATTGCGCCCAGCCGATGGCGTAAAACTCAGCGCTTAACGGGAGGCAGCCCGTCATTCTCTTTGAAAACCTGAAACTTGTTCTGACACCTTTCAGCACTCGAAGTTCACCCTGAACTAAGACCCCCTAGGTTACAATGAGGACATTGCAAATCTTAGGCATGGGGGGGTAGGAAAGTGCAAAAACTTGTAAGAAAAGGTTTCAAACAAAAAATTCACATATGCCAAAAATACCATAAAAATTAAAAAAAAAATTTTCGAAAAAGAATAAGAGGAAAAGAGGAGAAGGAAAATTTTGTGAAGGAGAAAAGAAACAAAATGAAAAAGGAGCACAAAATTATAAGAAAAGTTGATAGTCATTAGTAAGGAACTAAGGAATTAACCTAAGTTCTAGACCTCATTCAAGAAAATAACTGAAAAGTGCACAATGAGATTAGTAAGAATGCAAACCTTAGGCATTCTTGAATAGACTCTTAGTACTCATTAAGATCTGGACACTCCTCAAGAGGTTGAGGAAAATGAAAAGCTGAAGTATTAGGTCTAAGGCTTAGGAAGTATTCGGCCTCGTTAACTAATTTTTGGTTTACGGGACTCAGTAACCTAAGCACCCTAATCTCACACACAGCCTGGTTCAGTAAGCGTAAAAATCAGAATCACGCAGAAGCATCGCAAAAATCTGAAAAGAACACCTAGAATAGGAATGGCCGATCAACACAAGTTGATTTGGACGAGTTCCCAGCGCGGAGAGGCGGGAAATCCCCTCGAAGATGCGTAACAAAATATCATCTCCTCGGTGCTTGTCTCTTAGGATATTTACATATCCTACGGGGGGCATGTAAGCACTCTGCTGGTTCAGATTCCATGGATGGCATTATCTCGAAGTGTCAATTGCCAGGGTCTGGATTCGGCCACGGAATACCATGGATGGGATTATCTCGAAATCTCAATAGCCAGGGTTCCAGGGGTTGCCATGGGCGGTGCTATCTCGAAGCATCGATCGCCAGGAACCCTTGAGGATTGATGATGGGAGCAAGGAATCTGATACAGACCGTGTTGAAAAGCTAATCCTAGGCTAGAACTAAAAAGAAAAAGAGAGAGAAAACTCTCCAAACAGAAAAAACTTTCTATCTCTCTCTTACAAAACGCACTGCGAACTGGGCCAGGGCTAAAATCATTTCAAGCACGGGTGCTTTAACCACGAAGTCCAATAAACCTTAGGTTAGTTCTTGCGGGCCTTAAAAACCTTTGCTAAAAGACTGAGGCTAAGGCTAGACAGATTTGGATCTTGATTGGTACTAGAGTATCTTTTAGGCCTATGGTCAGCATTCTAACCTAATCTATGCTCAAATAAAAAGGCACTTATCTAAAACCATTGAAAACTTCATGGTCTAGAACAAGGGTTGAAACCTTAAGTTTTTTTTGCTAAGGGACTAGCAAAAGCTAGGCATGGGGGTATGATGAGAACCTCATCATGAGCCATAACTAGCTCATTTTGACCCAATACAAAGGATAAAAGCTCCTACATATCTCAAGGAAAAGCTTAACTCAGAGAACTCTGAGTTTGAGAAGAAAACAAGTCATAAGGGGTAAAAGTGCAATTTTACCAGTATAATCTGCATGCAGGGTAATTCAGGGCCCAAACATAGGTCAAAACAGCTTAATAAGAATAAAAGTGGGATGAGATGATCTAGCAAGGGCTACAGCACTTCCAAGGAACCAAATGATAATCTGTAACCCTAAAACAACCCACTTCAATTCACAAGGTTCGAGGCAAAGTAAAAATAGAATAAACCCTCTAAAATTCATAGAAAATAATCTCTAGGGTTTAGAACCTTCAATTTGGCCTTTAGAACCCATTTTGACCTACATTGAGAACCATGCCCAATTAATAACTTAATTTGGGTTTTTGCGCAAATTGACCGGTCAAACAAGGTTTAATATGAAAATAAAATTCACCATCAGATTCCTTAGGTCCTAATTAGTCATGTATAAAAACTTGAGCCTAAGAAGAAACCTCCTTGACCGACTTCACACTTTGGTCCTCATATATTTACTCTTTGGCCCTCAACTTTTGAACCCTCGCATTTTGGCCCCTAACTCTCCTTCGTTCTTTGCAAACAGGTCCCTCCTGCAAAACCCTGCCAGCACCATGCTCCGGCGACCTTGCGCGGAGCATGGCGCCGCGCAGGGTGAGGTGGAGGACCTGGCAAGTGTACCGGGGGTGCCCTGCGTCGTCAGCCGTCGCAGGAGCACCCCCATGGTCATTGTAGCCCCCCATACCGGCCGTGCGAACGCACGGACGGTATGGGTTCGTATTCCGACCATTCTCCGGCGAGGGAGACACGTCGTCTCCCTCCGCCTTCCTCCCTGCTTCAACCCTATAAATACCCCCCGCCGCTCCACCAACGAAGGCAGCCTGGATCTGACGGAGAAAACCCCCAGCTTTCTTCTCTTCTTTCTCCGGCAGACGCTCACCAGCTCCGGCGACTTCCTCCCCCTCCACCTCTTCGCTCTGCCGCACTACCAGCAGCAGAGACTTCCTCCCCTGCTCTTCCCGCGCCACGCCGCACCCAGCAGGCGCCTCTCCAGCCCTCTGCTCGCCGCCGCCCCTCTCCCTGAGCATCGTCTTCTCCGGCGACAGTCGATACGACTGTCGCCCTATTCCTCCCCCTTCGTCCCTGCAAGTAAGTTAGACCTACTCCCCTTCTTCTCCTCTTTCTTTCCCCGCTTTCAATTTAGTCAATTAAACCCTCGACCGCTCCTGTTCACCCTCATCCTCTCCGCCTCCGACCACCCTCCGGCGAGCTGCTCCCATCACCTCAGCGACCCACACGGCTCGCCGACCACCGCAGAACCTCCGCCTCCTCACCCTGATCCTCTTCCGCCCCTCCACTTCCCACCAAACACCCTCTGCAGACCCACCGAACACACCCACTCCCTCGCTCACAGTTTGACCTAGGACGACCTGACAGCTCCATCTCGCCCCCTGCAGACCCCCTGACCACCTTCGCCGTGCCACGGCGAAGGTCCCCCGCCTGTCTGATTTGGCCGAGAGGCCGTGCTATTGATTTCAGGTTCCAGGCCTTGACCGCCATTGGCGAGGAAGCTCGAAGCTTGCTTGAGGTTGCTCCAAGCCTAGATATCCCAGGTTGAAGAGCCACGGCCAGCGCGGAAGAGTCTTGCGCACACACCCCGGCCCTCAATTGGAGTTGCGCGCCTCAACAGCTGTTGCAATTGGAAGCGCCATCCCTGCTGCAGGCGTGAGAGAAAACGGGTGCGCGGATAGTCCCACCTCGGAACCTTCTGAAGCCACACACCCACATAAATTGCAAAAGTGCCACCATCTGTTTGCCTCAGTTACCACGGGGTGAGGTCCCTCTCACCCGACCCGACCCGACTCGGCCTCGTCCGTGACCACGCTCCGCGGACCTGGCCCGACCCGATTAGACTGACCTGCACTCCTCGCCCACCACGCACGCCGGTGGGCCTGGACCCGGGCCTGACCCGAACCCGATTACCCGGTAGCGCTCTGGGAGAGCTTCCGAAGAGTGATTTCAGAGAGAGAGATACGCGGGGGAGGGGGGTAGAGTAGGTTTTTGCCTCTTGATGAAAAAAAACTCTGAAGTGTGCAGGCCAAAGAAGAAGAAGACAGGCTGAAGAAGAAGGAAGAACAACGGCCATCGCGAAAGAAGAAAAAGAGAGGTCAAGGCAGGTGAAGACAAAGAAGAAGAAGGAATGAAAAGAAGCAAGAAGCAAGAAAAGAAGAAGACGATCTGACGAAAAAGAAAGAAAGGAAACAAGGAAGAACAGAAGAAGAAGAGCACGAGGGGAAGATCTGAAGAAAGCAGAAGAAGGAGAAGAAGAAGAAGAAGAAGAACAGGAAGAACCAAAGACAAAGAGGAAGAAAGAAGAAAAGAAGAAGAAGCCAAATTTTCATCTCTCTCTCTCTCTCTTTATTTTTGTAATAGAACTTGTATATCTCTAGAATACAACTTGCTCCCTGAGTTCGACCTCGGGAACTCTTTTATTTTTCCGAGTAAAAAATTTTTATATGAAACGTTGGTAACAACCGGCTTTACTACAACGATATAACGAAACTGCCGACGTTATCACTATCAGAGTCTATCTTTCTCGGAATCCGCAAAAAAATTACATATCACTGGATTTTTTGTCTTTTTGAGTGGAACTTCTATGTAGTTCCAAAAATAGCCGCATACCCAGTGTTGACCCTATGGCTTGTCACCTATTTTATGCCAACTTGAAGAATATAGGTAAGGGTTTCAACATCAAGTTGACCTCGAATGTCTATGGCATAGAGGTTCTGGTCAATGTGGACGTGATTTCAGAGATTCTTGGTTGTCCATTTGTTGGTCCTACCTTTCTTGACTTCACCAGCAGGCACAAATGGATACCATTAGGGAGACCCTTTTCACTCCCTCCCATTTTGACTTAGGTCGTCCAGTCAAGTCCCCTTATTTTCATTGTCTTCCATGATTTCTTAATCATGTATTTTTATGGAATTTTATGTCCAAATTCACTTCATTTGAGAACTACCCTGGCATTATGCTTATTACTCTTTATGACTTTCTTAAGAATAAGCGGTTCAATTGGAACCACTTGATTCTATTTTTAATGAGCAAGCATCCCACTAGCTTCTTCCAGTTTGGGACACTTCTTTCCCACATCTTCCTACATTTCAATGTTCTCATGGATATTAATCATAAACACTTTATCACTAGAGTCTCCATATTTGATAAGCTCACTTATACAAAGATGGAGCAAGCTCAGGGTGCCTGTGGTAAGGATGCATCCCAGGAGCAGTAGCAGCAACAAGAACCATCAGCAGTCCCTCCTCCTTTCTTGCCTTACGAGCACTTTACTGTGACCTGTCCTCCTCCAGTGCAACCCTCTCCGTCCTTCTACGAGCAGGAGTGGGGCCTTTTGGACAGACCTCTTATAGGTAGGGATTTTGTCAGTATACAGATGTGACAGAGGATATTTCTTTGATTATGCATCAGTAGAGAGAGACAGACATGGTGATGATGAGACATGGGCATCAGGTATCAAAATACCTGAGTGCTCAAAGCCAGTTCTTGGATAGATTTGGAGAGTCTATTCATGGGATTCAATAGCATCTTCACCGGTCTCATCATCCTCGTCGATCTACTACCATGCCTCCATCATTAGCAGCACCTCCTCCTCCTACCACTGCAGCAGTACCAGCTAACCAGCAGGTTACGTTGCCTAGCAGGACATCTAGGTAGCCGACATCGAGATCGTCAGCTTAGCATTGACTTTGTCTTGGCCAGCCTGCCTCTCAGAGAGATCTGACTCGATGGACCTCGAGTTAAATACAAACCTCCAGAGCACAATGGATGCCTTCATGGCATCGTTAGACAAGCAGGTTGAGCATTAGTTTCTATTTTGCTTAGCTTCATTGGATTGTAAAAGTTTATATTCTGTGGACTATTTTGCTTTGCTTATCTAGAGTCTTTTATACTGTTCTTATATGCATGGATATTATCTCTCTCATATATATTTTACTCTCTAGAAATTGCATGTTGAAATTATTTTTGCTTCATTTACATGCTTAAAGGAGAGTTAAATGAAATTGATAGTAGCATGTTTTATCTTTTGCTGAAACAAAAAGTGGGAGATATTATGCATAATATTTCAATTCAAAATTATAATTTTGTTGTCATAAAAAAGGGAAAGAATGTAAGCACCTTTATTTGATGCACCAAAATTATGTTTATTGCAAGACTAATATTTAAGGACTATCACGGATCATAGCTTCTCTCTTGGATCAAGATTAGATGGATGCTGATCTGTGTATTTTACTTTTATTAAGTCTAGGATATTGTTGTAAGGAACCTCAAAATAAAACTCAAATGGAGTTTCGCGCATTTCTCTAGAAATCAAATTCTAGGGTTTTTGATCGATCAATAAGACTAATTGATTGACCAAATTGATTGATCGACCAAGTAACTTAGTTAATCGATCAAACCAGTCCATTTTAGGAAGTTGATTAATACCTTTTGATCGACCAATTAAGCTAATTAATCGACCAATCAGTGATCGATCAAATAACTAGAATGATCGACCAAATCTTTTTTTTATCGACCAATCTACCTTAATTGATCGACCAATTTAATATCCTTTTCAGGCTAAATTTTTAGTATAAATAGAGGTCATACGTAGCCCTTTTTTATATAACTTTCAATAGAAAATCCTCTCAAAAGAATAGAGCTTTTCGTGCTTCTTCAAGTGCTTCTACGCTTCGTTTCTCACATCTATCAAAGCATGTCATTTCAAACCTCTGCTGAAATTTTGGTTTGATTTTTATTGAGGTTCCATAGTTCTATGTTGTTCTTTTACATTGTTGTTTTGATTAACGAATCCCAAGTTGTTGGGGAAGATCCTCGTTGCTGTTATTGTGCTTCTTTCCAAGTTGTATAGAGAAGTGGTTTGTGAAGAGGCTGTGCTACCCTCGTTCAAGTGGTACGATAGTGGATTGACTAGCCTCAACTAGTCGGGAAAATCCTAAGCTAAGAGACTTAAGTAGTGGTTTTTACCCGATTTGGGTTTCCACTATAAATCCAAGTGTAATCTGTGCTTGATTCTATTGTGGATTTATTTTTAATTCATAATATATTTTTTTAAATGATACGATTCACCCCTCCCCTCTAGTATACTTTACGATCCATTGGCAACCCATAAGAGGTAGGAGGAGAAGAGGTGTTTTGGGCCCTAAAACTTGCCAAGGATGAGGAGGTGAGGGCCAAAGATGAGCTCCAAGCTCAGGAAGGAGCTTGAAAAGCTTGAAATTCCAGGGAAAAGAATCCCTAGAAATCTCAAGTTCTCTCGAGCTCAAGGGCTTGATTTGGAGGTCGAGATGTGGTCTGGCAGATTGGGCAACTTCTCGTGGATCTTTCCTCCAAGTTTGGAGGTGATTGGATCTGGTTCGAGTGAGAAAATCTCCCTCGAACCTTGCTGAAGATAAAATCTCCCTCGAACCTTGCTGAAGATGAGTTCCCACCGCCAATGGCGACAGAGACCAAAGTGAAGAAAACGATGAGAAGTTAGGGGCCCTTTTGCAAATAATTTGAAACCCGAGGGGGTAATGTAAGAAATAGAGTTTTAAAGGCCTAAATTGCAAACTAGGTCAAGATGGACTCTGATTGGGCCCAAATTTTGTACCAACCTAATTTGGACCCAAGAAATCTAATGGTGAAGTTAGATTTTGATTTTGGCCATGTTTGACTGGGAAATTTGCACAGTATCCCAAATTAAGGCAAAATTCCGTCTGAGACTCTATTCTAGGTCAAAATGAGTTCACATGGTCAAACCAAGGATACTAAACCTTTTAGAATATTTTTCTATGATTTTTAGGAGGTTTAGATGAATTTTATCCTGAATAGAACCTCTTTAATTTAAGCGGGTCTGAAATTAGGGTTTTGTATGTTGTTATGGTTCTCGAAAAGTGTAAAACCCTATTTCTTTCAGTGTTGACCCACATTTTGGACTTTTAATCTCATTTGACCTTCATTGAACCATTAACAAACCCTGTGGTTAATATATGTTTATGAATTGTTGTTACAATTACAAAATTAACCCTGATTTACCGTTCTCTTCTCAAATCAAAACAATGAGGAGTTATAACCCTCAGATGATTAAGTAGGAGCTTTAATCGATCAAACTTGACTAAATGTGGCTAGTTAGGGCCCATGATGGTATTCCCATCAAGAGAGATATGCAAATAGAATTAAAATATTGCTCAATATAAATCAGAATAATATTGCAATAAAATCAAGAATCAAAGTGCAAAAAGATGAGGTTAAAATGGTGGTTTGAACCACCAATTGAACCCTAATGTTAAGCTCTACAATTAACTCAAATATCTCAATAGTAAATGCAATCCAATAACTACAGCAATGTTAGAATTAGAACCAGCTAATCAGACGTCGGGTTAAAGGCTTAGATGCCTTAACCTCAGGAGCCCCAGCAAGAGCTAAGGCAAAGAAACAACAGAAGAGCATAAGGCTCTCACAAGAGCGAGGCATAAGGGCCTTACCAAATCCTTAGAGGGCTAAGTGTTTGAGAGTAGGAGAGGGGACACAAATCTTGAGGTGTGAATAGTTCAAAAAGCCCCCTCTTCCCTCTCAGATTTCTTTTCTTCAGAACTAGAATAGACTCAGGTATTCGGGTATATGGATCCAGCCCAGACCTGCGTGACGTGAATTGTAGGCGAGGGCACATGCGATGGAGCATGCGAGCGGGACCTCACCCCGATGCTCTCAAAGGCAACCGACTAAGGACAACTTTGCGTGATATACTTGGTGTGGGCGTTATTAATGTACGATGTGGGACTATCCCACATGCTTTCCTTTGCACGTAGCTGCAGCCGAATGTCGAGGTGAATTCTAGCAACTGCCAGTGCAAACTTCGTTGATTGGGTTCCTAGGAAGCTTCAGGAAGTGGAGTCATGTCGAGTGGGATTTGCAGTAGGGTGTTTGAAGGTCGGAAGTAGGCGAGCGATGTCCAAGAAGATGGTCAATGGCGGCGGTGCTCTGGCGAGGACCTGGAAAAAGAAATACGACCTCACGGCCTCATCAAAAATGCTCAGAAGCCTTGCCTGAGTCTGGCGAGTGTTGTGGTGGTGGTGGCGTGGTGCGAGTATGTGTGTGTGAGTGTGGCAAAGTCGAAGAAGATGGTCGATGGCGGTGGTGATCGGTGGGATGTAGGAGAGATCGAAGCCCCAAATTTCTTTAGGGCATTTGATCAATGAAGTGAGGCGATGCTCGAGGACTTGGTGGTAGGTGGTTTGGTGGTCTGTGGTGTTCACACGATATCACCAGAGCTTTGCCAGCGTAATGGAAGGTAGAGGTGATGCGGTGCGTACGGTGGTTGAAAGTGATATCTAGGTATGTGGAAATGAAGAAGAAAGGGAGAGGAAGAGATCTAGGGAAGTTAGGAGTTGATACTGAGGGAGATTGAGGCCAACTATGATGGGCCAGCATCGGGGAAGACGAACGCTCTGGAGATGAGAACAACGAGGAGGAAAGGTTGGAACGGCCCCTGCTTGGTATGGTGAGGAGCGGAAGACTTCGGGGAAGACGTTCCCTCTACCTATTGTACATGGGAGAGGGAAATGAAGGAGGGACAAGGAGTTCACCAGGCTTGGTCAGAGCAGGCAGGGGAAGGAGAAGAGGGCTTTCTGGCCTAAAACCATGCTAAGGAGGATGATCTGGAGTTGGGGGTTCTTTTATAGGGCTCAAGTTCGAGCTCTATGCTTAGAAGGAGGCTTGGATTGCTCAGGTTTTCAGGGAGAAAAATCCCTGAAATCTTGAGTTTGTCTAAGCTCTAGAGTTTGATTTGGGGATCAAGAGGCAGTTCGAGAGATTGGGAATCTACTCTAGGTCCTTCCCTCCAAATTTGGAGGTGATTAGCCTTGATTCAAGGGAGAAAACCTCCCTCGAATCTCTTTGAAGGTGCGTTCCCACCGCCAATGGCGGTAGGGACCTAAGTGAAGAATACGATGAGAAGTTAGCGACCCATTTGCAAAAAATTCTAACTTGAGGGGGTAAATGTAAGAAATAAAGTTTTAAAGGGCTAACTTGCAAACTATGTCAAGATGGGCTTTGATTAGGGCCAAATTTTGGCCTTAACCTAATTTGGATCCAAAGAATCTAATGGTAAAGTTGGATTTCAGTTTTGACCATGTTTGACTAAGAAATTTGCACAGAAGCCCAAATTAGGGAAAAATCCCATCTGCGACTTTGTTCTAGGTAAAAATGGGTTCAGATGGTCAAACCAAAGGTGCCAAACCGCTTAGAATATTTTTCTATGAATTTTAGGAGGTTTAGATGAATTTTATCCTGACCAAAACCTCTTTAATTTAAGTGGTTCTGAAATTAGGGTTTTGTGCATTGGTTTAGTTCTCGAAATGCATGAAACCCTATTTCTGTCAATGTTGACCTACTTTTTAGACTTTTGAGCTTACTTGACCTTCATTTAACCCTTGAGTGACCCCGTGATTAATCTGTGTTGTGATGTGCTATTAAAATTACAGAATTAACCTTGATTTCCCGTTCTCTCAAATCAGAATAATACGGAATTACGACCCTCAGATGATTATGTAGGAGCTCTAATCAATTAAACTTGAGTGAATGTGGCTAATTAGGGCCCATGATGGTGTTCCCATCAACTACACCAACCTTTTCCTGTATAACCTCATTGCTCATCGAATTTGTCTTTGTACAACCATACGTCCACCTCAACTTCTCCACTTCTACCAAAGACACCTCTTTAACATATCCACAATTGATAGGCCAAATGTCAAATCCATAAAGCATGGTTGCACACTCTTATTACCATTGTATGTAGTTTCTCTTAATTTAGATAGAGATTTTCTTGTAGTAAATAACTTCTAAAGCACCTCCCCACTTGATCCAACCTATAGTTATCTCTACATGCCGTCTCTATCAAATTCCTCCACCACATTAAAAAATTGAAATAGGTAGCTAAAATTATGAAGATCCACTCTTGATCAAATACTGGGAATGGATTGAAGTATGTTGTGAGTCTTGAGACTCTATTGTAGCCAGTATTTGTGGTTTTAGAACTTGAGCATGGAGATTGACTGGACAAAGAAGAAGAATGACAATATGCAGATTGTGCCCGGTTTGATTCGAAGATGGAAGTCTTTGTGTTTCTTGCACTATTTTCATTTTAGATTGGTGTAAAACACGAGTGCAAGCATTTAAATGGTGAGGATCTAAACTCGCACTTTGCAACCATGTTCCTTTATTTTGTATTATTTCTACAATAATGAGAAGATGGTTTTAATTAATTAATATTAATTATGAATATTAATGAAAAAATGTCATCTCTTGTGCTATGAATATACCAATACAAATTAATTTCTCTTCATAATTCAAAGATCAAGATCATAGGTGCAAAGTAGACAAATTAAAAATAGGGAGTTGGACGTGTTAATTTATAAGAATGAGCTAATTAAAAGCCAAACATTAACTCCTAATAATCCTTTGGTCATGATTTTTGTGACTTCTTTACGTTAACAGAAATGACAAATCCATTTATTGGCAACTAATTAATTTGGAAAATAAAGTAAATTTGTACTTTTACCCAAGGGGTAACTTTTTTCTTATCGATTCTTGTGATTTTTTACAGAGATAACTCTTGTTGTGTTTATAGTCTTTTCTATCATGCTTTTCTAGTTTTATTTTGCTTTCACAATTTGTCTATAATTGTTTCCTACCCTCTCCCCCTTGTATAGCAGCCTAGATTTTCTTTGGTGAATGGAATAACAATTTTAGTTCTCTACAATTATAACTTGATGAGAGACCTTATTACATTATTCATGTGATCTTGGGAATAGATGCCAAGCATATTTAGCTACTCTCCAGGAAGGTACTCATCCTCTTATTCATGTTATCTTGGGAAATGTGCATATTAGTTGATTTCAACATTTTCTTGGAAGGAGTTTGATGATCAGAGTGATGTTAAAGTCAGATTAAGCTAAGAGGATTTTCTTTTGGTCTTTCTCTTGTTTGTTAATTAAGCCACATGATATTTGCAGTTAGTATATATGTGTGAAATTTTCAATAGATCCTTCTTAATGTTTGTCAAAAGGAATTGATGTTATGAATCCTCAAATAAATGTTGCCACAGTTGAAACTTCTAGCATGCTTGTTTTATGTAAACTCTTGAAATTGAGGCAACTTTTTTTTCTCATGGTTTGGTCTAATGGCCTTTTCTTCTCCTGCATGATAAATTAATTTGATTGGAAATAACTGAATATAGGTTCCTACGGTTGAATTCATATTCTTGACTTTGGAATATAAGGAAGAGTTGTGCTTCCTGGCATGGGAACAAAATAAGACCGCTTGGTAGAGCTTGACTACCAAACCTAAATGTATTGCATGGAAAACCTTTATGTCATATTACTTATCTATCTTCATGGATAATTTGCACTTAATATGTACAACTGATTATTGGTTGCATGTTTCTTGGCCTTATTACATCAGTTAGTTTAATGTTGGCCTCTATTTTGTACAGTTAGTGTGGTGAGTGCTCCAAATCGATCAACTATCCACGTAATGGAGTGTAACCCACTTCCTTGAACTAGTGTATTAGGTGGCTAGGCTTTCATCTTGGGAATTACTGAATGGGTATGTCCCCGTTGAGATTTTTATTCCTACATGGTTTCAAGAAGAAGTGATTCTGCTTCTTGGGTTTGGGCTTTTAATGGGCATTAGGATTTATGCAGATTATTCTACTCTAAATAAACTACAATTTTAGGCCACACTTTCTAACTTAGATCCATGTTTAACAGGAATTGTTTGTGACATGCTGATATCTATGAATGCCGGTATGCTTCGACAGTTCAATCATGTATTGCGCTCTTCTAGTTCCAAAGCTTTCCTTTCTATAGAGTCTGCTGCATCTAATGATGGATCTGTAGGTATCCTTATGCATTCTAGCTTTTTTTCAATTTTTAGTTAAAGTGATAAAGGAATATTCTTTGTTTTATGTGTTCTTTGGGGTTCCTTTTTCTTAAAAAAGTGTTCTCCTATGTTTTCTGTGGAAGCATGCAATGCATGCACTATTTCATTGCATTTTTGACATCTTTTGCACGTAGTCAAGAGATCTTAAACCTACCATTGCCTGAATTTAGACTGTACACAATCAGCATGTGTAGATTATTACCAATACTACTCTCCTTGATGAAAGAAGTATTCGGCACAAACACATAAAATTAACCCTCCTAAAAAATATATTTTGGAATTAGTAGGCAATAATTAGGAGTTGGCAGCACCAGTAGGAACGATGAGTTGTTGAAGCTCTGTCTCAACATCCCTGTGGCGAGTAGCAAAGGGGCACTTGTATGTTTTCCACTCTCTCTCTCTCTAAGTAGAAGCCAGTCCATATGAACAAGTGATACCTTGGGTAAGGTGATTCTCCATGAATGGCTGCACATCCTTGTAACACTTTAAATACTTGGATTTTAACAAGAGACCTTGCTGAAGAAGAATTGAGCCATATAATTTATTTTAAGTGGACTGAATTCATCCTTTACTTGCCTATCTCTTCATTTTGTGTTCTTACGTCCATTGGATAGTGTAGTAGAGGGTGTGATCATGAACATATGCCATTGCTGAATATATAGTTTGACAATCATTTAAACTATTACAATGATTTGTTTCTCTGTTACAGCATATTCATTTACTTTGTCATCAAATGGTAGATGATGTGATTGGACTTAAAATTCTTCATGGGCTTGATGAAGTTTTGGAGGGTGGAGTTGTTGCTTTGGAGGGTAGAAATGCTTGAGAATGTTTGTTGGTGCAAGGGCACCTCGATCGATAATTTTGATAATAACAAAATAATTGCTATTTGATATTTACATTGAGCATATAATTTAAGATAAAATGCAAATAGAATCAAGTGTGAAGAGCTCAAGTTCAAGACCACGAAGGAATGGAGGAGCTTGATGGAGGAGAAAGGAGATGGAGCTTCACGTGGAGCGAAAGCATGAAGAAGAAAAAGGATGAAGAATATGATAGAAGTCTTTTTGTTCATGTATTTATTTGTTTGCACTTTATTTTCTTAGAATTATTGTAAAGAGTCCAAAAACTACAACACCTTAGTCCTAGGAACACCTTCGCATCTCTAGGACATTTAGACAAACTTAGAAAACCAAAATAAGCTTCAAATAGCCTAATCAGACGTCCAATATGGACATTAGACATCTGATATGTGACTTTAAGTGGTTTAACCTCTTGGCTAGACTTCTGAACACTTAGGCTGGAAATTAATAGTGTGTGTCTTTCCATTTAGACGTCCTGCCCTTAGTCCACACGTCATACAAGATGTTTGATGACCTTGCTAGACGTCCAAAAAGAGGACTGTTAGCCATTCCTTTGTGAGCCAACTTAGGATAATTTAGCATCTATTTCAAGACATCTGTAGAGGTGGCCAGACATCTGATAAAGAGACATTAGACCTAAATCCAAGGATGTTAGACCCGTATCTAACCATTAGCACCTTGGAATCAATTCCCACAACTTTCAGTCATCCAGACCATCTGTCAGATGTCCAGACCGTCATCTGACCCTTAAAATATTTAACCTTGTTTAGATTTGGACCAAAATAGGAACAAACCCGCCTATAATTAGACATCCAATAAAATTACTAAACGTCCTATCATAACACATCAGACGTCCACCTAGAACCCTGTTTCGATCCAACAGAATCAGGAACTTTGATCCTTTAGATCAGATGTCCAATGTTTTCATCAAACATCCGATCAAACGTCTGACCCTAAAATTAGAAGTCTAATTATGCTGTCACACTCATGATGAGCTTGATTAGATTGCAATTTCAGCCTGATCTTTTGAGATTTGTTTCCAATGGCTATGAAGGCCTTTCAAAGCCTTCTAAACCTTTCTTAGGACCTTTATAAATAGGAAAGGACCTTCACCTAGCTAAATATACCTAAGAATCAATTCTTCCCACTATTATACTCAATTTATGAAAGATCAAAAGAAGAAGGTGTCCTAGCTCTCCAAGCACTACACTCTGCATCCGAGAGCACCGAAATTCTGCTGTGCACTCACGTTAAATCACTTCCATCCAAGGGAAGTCCCTTTCCTATAAAAGCTTATGTTTAATCCTTACTTTTGGGATCTATAGATATTTGTTTTTGTTTTCTTTTTGCTTGATGGTGAATTCGCGTCTCCTTTGTGTGACAAAATACTCTTTGTGAAGAAGAGTGATTTGAGGTATGCTACCCTTGGGTTAAAGTAGTGTAGTTGTATTGAGGTTGAACTACTCTCATTTAAGTAGTTTGGATAGTGTGATTGACTTGGTTGATCGAAAAATCCTAAGTCGACAGGCTTAGATGGTGGTTTTTACTCGGGTTGGGTTTCCACATAAAAATCCTTATGCATGTTACGAACGCATGCCCCAGACGTCTTTTAAGACATCTGGGAGGTGGCCCAGACGTCGGACCAGACATCTGGGAGGTGGCCCAGACGTCGGACCAGACGTCTGGGATCACATCCAAACGTCTGACCAGACCTCTAGGATCATTTACAGACGTCTGGAAATCAGTTATTTTCGACACACGCGGGTCGTCTGCTCGCCTGAGCGCGCAGACAGCATATTCGCTTATTCGTCTCTCTGCGGCTGCAGACGCCGCTGCCGTGCTCCCTCTCTCTCCTCCTCGCGCGGCCTTAAAAAGACCACTCCTCCCTTCGTTTTCGTCACCTCCACCCCTTTCTTCTTCTTCCTCCAGTGAGCGAGCGCGAGAGCGGGCGCGGGGTTGCTGCGGCGGCGACGGCTGCAGTGAGCGCAGAGGGGGTGCTGCGTGCGAGAGCGGCGCTCAGCCGTGAGGGCGAGCTCGCCGGGGCTGCCAGGGCCGGCCGGCGGGGAGCGCAGCGGGCGCGGAACGACGCGGGAGGCCTGCTGCGGCTCGAGTAGCAGGCGCACGAGGTGCGACGCGGGTGGCGTCGCGAGCGGAGGGCGAGTCACACCCTGGTTCTGGAAAAATTTCCAGAATCAGACGTCTGTGCTGATAGCCAGACGGCGAGGTCGACGTCTGGAAGACTTTCCAGACGTCTGAAAGGTGAGTTTTCCGTCTTCTTCTTCCTTTTTGTCGACTGACCGTACTGAGGGAGGGAGATGGGTGTGCGTAGGCTCGGTGATTCGCCATCCAACACGAATCAGACGTCTGGCTGTAGTACCAGACGGCGGGAGTGACCTCCAGACGTCCGGGGTGACCATCGGACGACTGGAAACTAGGCCAGACGTCTTCGCAGGCTTCTGGACGTCTGAGAAACCACACAGAACAAGGTAATTCTCTGATCCACTTTTTAAGACGTCTGGAAGAAGTTCCAGACATCTGATTTTGCACAGTGTCATCGTTTTTGACCCGTTGAGGGCCCGTTCGGGTTCCGTTTTCCGCGTTTCGAGTTGCGTTCATTTCGTAATTAAATCCTCTACCCGTCTACAGTAGCTATACACTGTTTTGAGACACTCCTTGTGTTTGATCCTTGTGATAGGACCCCGTTCCGTTGCAGTCTCGAGGGTCGCGGAGGCACGCAGGATTCCCGACCACGCCCCATTACTCCCGTTGTACCTGGTAGAGTGGCTTTAAGTTATTAATAAAATCTATTAAATTATGGAACCATAAATAGAACCTAGGACATTGCATGAATCCTAGGAATGACAAATAGATGGAATGATAGCTCCTAGGTGTTGCATGCATCCTAGGGCTGGAAAACTAGATTGTATGATAGATCCTAGGATATGGCATGAATCCTAGGATGGGAAAACTAGTGGAATGTATAATACTGCAGTCTTGGAAAATGGAAAGAGATATAAAGCTGCCTGTAATTTGAATTAACAGCTGCCTATTGTGAATAAATAACGTGGTTGAGAACATGGATTGTAAGAATGTGAAACTAGAAAGTGAAACCTGGATGTTTGAGTAAAAAGGATGGAACCCTACGGGGGAATTAGGAGTGGAACTCCGTGAAAGAGAAAGGAATGGAACTGAGATGTAGTTGTGTACTGTCTCTTGGGTACGTAGTACCAAGGGAAGTACCTGTACCTGTTTAGTGCAGAGCGGAGCCAGCCGTCCCAGGGACCCGGGGTTAGGACTGGCCACTCTGTACCGACTTGCTGGCCCACGCGTACGTAGTACCGAGGAGAGATACTAGTGTTAGGAGGGCACTAGCTACCCCACGGGCCCCGGGGTTCTGCTAGCCTCCTACACCGACTTGTTTAGGCCCACTAGGGCAAACCAGGGTAGTCAGGCGAGGGTGCGCGGACTGTGGAGGGGCAAGGCCCCGGTTTGGTTACTGTGGAGGGGTTGGACCCCTGTTACTGAGAGGGCTCTGCCCTGGACTGGTTCCATGCTGTGCTATGGGCGCACCCGTTAACGGAAACGACTGACCGCGTGCCAGTACGGGTTAGCTACCTGTGCGTTTATCGCGCGTGCCGTAGTCACCGTTACGTCTGTCAGTGACCTTGGGGTGGTTGACTGAGGGTAGGATCACCACGGGGGACTCTCCCAGCCAGGAGAGCACCACATGCTACTTCTACTTTTTGGAAAAGACTACAATCAAGATCGTTCCCACTAGGAACATTTGAGATCAAGAAAAAGATCTGAGGAATAAATGAAATAGTAAGACAATTGAAAGATGTGAATAAAGAAAGTAATCGAACATAACAGCTACTGTACACTCTACTGTTGTCTTTAGTTTTAGTTGCCACTGTACTCAGCATTTTGCTGACGTGTTACACTCGTTACCTTTTTTAGGACCAAGTGTTGAGCAGCCAGGGTCAGCGGCTGCAGAGGACGCTGGGCCGAGTAGGGTCCAGTAGAGTTACCACTGTCTCTTGTACCTCTTTTTGTTACGTTGTAGTGAGTAGTTCTTGTTTCCGCTGTATTTTCTTTACCTGCAGTTCAAATTATATTATGAATGTTGTTCTACTGTTGTGGTGGTACATACTGTGGTAGTTTCTTTCCTTACTGCTGTACTTTCTTACTGTTAGTTATATTCATGCTGAATGTGGTTTATTTTACTGCTCTTTTGGTCACTTCCTCATTAGACGACTAGGTCTTGGGATTAGTTGAGTCGGTCCAGTTCTCGTGTCTCGTAGGGACTCGGGAACCGGGTCGTTACAAGATGGTATCAGAGCAAGGTCGTCCCGAGAAGTGAATCAACTGACTGTAGATTAACCAATTCACATGTTTATAACTAGAGTAGCCACCACAACATATCTCTTGACATGAGTTCTTAGAAGTTTCCGTTCGGTATCGTTCCGTAGTGACGTGTTCCGTTTTGTTTCGTGTCTCCTTACAGGAGATGCCTCGTTGCGAGACTGGTGAGGCTGGCCGCGGGCGCGGCCGAGGACGAGGTCGGCGAGGTGGGCGTGCCGTTCCCGACACCCCAGTGGACCAGCTACTACTCCCGGGCGTCCAGGCCCAGGACCTCGCCAGACTGATACGAGACATTGTACGAGAGGAGCTCCACCCACCGCCCCGAGCACCTCCTCCTGGGGCTGCAGAGGGGGAGTCCTCTGTGGGACCACGCGATGGACACGACGCTGGACACGAGGGAGGGGATGGGCCGCTGCCGCCCCCACCTTCCTCCGACACTTCTGTACACGAGGCACCTTCGCCTGGAGGTGCACCAGCACCTCCCCTACAGCGCCACTTCAAGCTTTTCGGACAGTTCCGGAAACTGAAGCCCCCCTCCTTCAAGGGGGATGAGGACCCGACCAAGGCAGAGGACTGGCTTGAGCAGCTAGAGAAGATCTTCGACACCCTTCGCCCCCCGGTGGAGTGCCGCGTGGCCTTTGCCACGTACCAGCTGGAGAGTGCGGCACACCGGTGGTGGAGGGCGGTCCGGGGACAGGAGAGGGACGAGCCGACGTGGGACCAGTTCGTCACCCTCTTCTGCGAGCAGTACTTTCCCCAGACGTGGCAGGACCAGAGGAGGCGGGTGTTCCACACTCTCCACCAAGGGAAGATGACTGTGAGCGCGTACCGCACGCGTTTCTTGGAGCTGTCCCGCTTTGCAGCGACAGCGGTAGCCACTGAGGAGGAGTGCCTTTGGAGGTTCACCGAGGGGTTCCGGCCTGCGATCCAGGGGTATGTCAAACCCCTGAAGCTGCCTACGTTTTCGAGGGTGGTAGAGGCAGCTATGACTTACGAGGAGACCAACCCGTCCACGCGAGACACTGACGGCGGGCGGAAGAGGCCCTTCCAGCCAGACTTTTCACAGGGCCGGCGAGAACGGAGACACGTGGTGTCCGTAGGAGAGCCGTCACGTTGTGCAGGGCCATCAGTGGCGTTTGGGGGCCCTCGACAGGGGCCAGTCGCCAGCACCGGACCCCCGCCTAGCCGACAGCAGGGACCCACTGAGGGCGAGAGTCGGGTTCCCCTCTGTTACCAGTGTGGCCAGCCGGGCCACATCAGGAGGGACTGCCCGTCTAGGGCAGGAGGTCAGCAGATACTCCCCGCGCAGAGCACTGGAGGGTGTGCAGGAGGCCGCAGTTCCCAGGCGCGAGGAGGAGGACAGAAGTTGCGAGGAGGGTACAGGCCAGCACCTACCCATCCGATGCAGAGTGTGGCTGCTTTGTCCGCACCTAGAGCTAAGGGGCGTATCAACGCCCTAACACACAGGGACGCCAGAGCTTCGGGATCGGTGGTAGCAGGTATGGTTTCAGTTTCTGGTAGACTCGTTTACTTGCTTTTCGATTCCGACGCTACGCACTCGTTTGTCGCAGCCAGTTTCGCAGTTAGTCTAGACCTGGATTATACACTGTTAGAGAATCCGTTCGTAATCAGAGGTCCGAGTGGTTAGCTGTTTGTAGCTGAGGAGGTGTACACGGATTGCGAGGTCAGCGTCGGGGGACATAGCATGCCAGCTAACCTGATTATGATACAGATGGAGGACTTTGGAGTGATTCTGGGGATGGATTGGTTGTTCGCTTACCACGCCTTGGTGGACTGTTTTGAGAGGAAGATCGTCTTCTCCATTCCGGAGTTGCCTTCTTTCGAGTTTCACGGACAGCCAGTGGACGGAGGTTTCAGGTGCATTTCGGCACTTCGGGCGGCGAGACTTTTGAGACAGGGGTGTGAGGGCTTCCTAGCTTGTGTGGTGGCAGAGCCCAGCCCTGTGGCAAACTTCCAGAGCATCCCGGTGGTCAGAGAGTACCCTGACGTGTTTCCAGACGAGTTACCAGGACTACCGCCCGAGCGTGAGATCGAGTTTGAGATCTCACTAGTACCAGGGACCAGCCCCATCTCCACCGCACCATACAGGATGGCACCGCTTGAGCTACGAGAGCTCAAGTCTCAGTTACAGGACCTTTTGGAGAAAGGTTTCGTGAGGCCCAGTGCGTCTCCCTGGGGAGCCCCGATACTGTTTGTGAAGAAGAAGGATGGGACCTTACGCCTTTGTGTGGACTACCGACAGCTGAATAGGGTCACCATCAAAAACAGATATCCGCTGCCGAGGATCGACGACTTGTTTGACCAATTGTGGGGTGCCACGGTGTTTTCCAAGATCAACTTGAGGTCAGGATACCACCAGTTGAGGATCAGGGAGACCGATGTCTCCAAGACAGCTTTCCGCACCCGGTACGGACACTACGAGTTTTTGGTCATGCCGTTTAGGCTGACCAATGCCCCCGCTGCTTTCATGGACCTGATGAACCGGGTGTTTAGACCGTACTTGGACTAGTTCGTGGTGGTTTTCATAGATGATGTACTCATCTATTCTAGAGATCGGACGTAGCACGGACAGCACTTGCGGATGGTTCTGGACACTCTGAGACGACGCCGGCTGTACGCCAAATATAGCAAGTGCGAGTTCTGGTTGAGGGAGGTGACCTTCTTGGGTCATGTGATTTCTGGAGATGGCTTGGCAGTGGACTCAGCCAAGGTCGAGGCAGTACTCAGGTGGGAGAGACCGCGTTCAGTCACTGAGATTCGCAGTTTCCTGGGACTGGCAGGCTACTACAGACGTTTCATCAGAGGATTTTCATAGATTGCACGTCCTATGACACAGTTGGCCCGGAAGGACGTGCCTTTCGCTTGGACAAACGCCTGTGAGGCATGTTTTCTGGAGCTGAAGGAGAGGTTGACCTCGGCTCCCGTGCTCACCATCCCTGACAGTAGTGGCGGGTTCGTTGTGTACACGGATGCCTCCTTGCAGGGGTTAGGAGGTGTGCTCATGCAGAGGGGTCACATTGTCGCTTACGCTTCACGGCAACTGAAGCCCCATGAGCATACCTACCCTACCCACGACTTAGAGTTGGCAGCTGTTGTCTTCGCGCTGAAGACCTGGAGGCACTACTTGTACAGTGAGACCTTCGAGATTTTCACAGATCACAAGAGCCTCAGATACCTTTTTGATCAGAAGGAGCTCAACATGAGACAGAGACGTTGGTTGGAGCTCCTGAAGGACTACGACTGCAGCATCTCCTACCACCCGGGAAAGGCCAATGTGGTGGCTGACGCCTTGAGCTGTAAGGCGCCCGCACACTTGGCCAGTCTACAGTTACAGAGTTTGAGCCTTTTGGAGGAGGTGGGCAGTTGGCGACCTCTAGAGTTACGAGGGTACTGTGGGGCAGTGACGGTGACACGGCAGACGAGGCCAGAGCTGATAGACCGCATCATCACAGGACAGATGGTCAATCCGTACTTGCAGTCCTTGCGCGACGGAGTACTGTCGGGAGACCCGGGGGACTTTTCTTTCACAGACCAGGTACTACGCTTGAGGGGACGGTTGTGCGTTCCCAGAGACAAGGAGCTGTTGAGAGAGCTCCTGATTGAGGCACACGGTTCCAGATTCACCATACATCCCGGAAACACGAAAATGTACCACGACTTGAGACGCGAGTTTTGGTGGAGACGGATGAAGCGGGATGTGGGTGAGTTCGTGCAGCAGTGCATAGTGTGCCAGCAGGTGAAAGCCGAGCATCAGAGGCCTGCAGGGCCGCTTCAGCCGCTTCCAGTGCCAGAGTGGAAGTGGGAGAGCATCACCATGGACTTGGTGGTGGGCTTACTTGTTACCCAGCGGGGACACGACGCAGTCTGGGTAATAGTGGATAGACTAACAAAGACGGCGTGATTCTTGCCGATCCGAGTCACTTTGGGACCAGCATAGTTGGCAGAGAGGTATATCCGTGATGTGGTACGACTACACGGAGTTCCGCGGGAAATTGTAGCCGACCGGGATACCCGCTTTACGTCCCAGTTTTGGGCTGAGTTTCAGCAGGCCTTGGGGACGCGATTGAGGTTTAGTACAGCTTACCACCCCCAGACGGACGGACAGTCTGAGTGCACGATGCAGACACTTGAGGACCTTTTGCGTGCCTGTGTATTGGACTAGAGGGGCTCTTGGGAGGAGCACCTGCCCCTGGTGGAGTTTGCATACAACAACAGTTATCACTCGAGTATCGGCATGGCTCCCTACGAGGCTCTGTATGGACGGAGGTGTGCGGCACCCTTGAGTTGGGTTGAGGTGGGGACCAAGTAGGAGGTTGGCCCCAGGTTGATCCGGCAGAGTCAGGAGGTAGTTGAGCAGATCCACAGACGACTCCGCACTGTCAGGAGCAGACAGAAGAGCTACGCGGATCGGAGATGCAGAGAGGTGCAGTTTGAGGTTGGGGACCACGTCTTCCTTCGTGTTTCGCCCATGAAGGGCTTACAGCGGTTTGGGGTGAGAGGGAAGCTCGCGTCGAGGTTCGTGGGGCCCTTTGATGTCCTGGAGAGGTTGGACCCGTTGCTTACAGACTTGCCCTTCCCCCGCAGCTTTCTGGTGTGCACGACGTGTTCCACGTGTCCAACCTCAGGAAGTATGTAGCCGACTCCAGTCACGTACTGAGTCACGAGAGCGTCGAGGTGGGCGACAACCTGACCTACCCCGAGTGGCCAGTGCAGATCCTAGACCGAGCCATCCGCAGTTTGAGACGAAAGCAAGTACCCCTGGTAAAGGTTTTGTGGAGGAGCCAGCGGTACGAGGAGGCTACCTGGGAGCCTGAGGTGGCAATGCAGGAGCGGTACCCGGAGCTTTTCGCGGGTACGTCTTTTCGGACCGGCTTCGGTCCTCTTTCAGTTGCTATGGTTAAATGGACATCTTTTCCCGCACCCTAGTTGGCGCAAGTTTCGGGGATTGTTATATTGTTACGAACGTGTGCCCCAGACGTCTTTTAAGACGTCTTGGAGGTGGCCCAGACGTCGGACCAGACGTCTGGGATCACATCCAGACGTCTGACCAGACGTCTGGGATCGTTTACAGACGTCTGGAAATCAGTTATTTTCGACACGCGTGGGTCGTCTGCACGCCTGAGCGCGCAGACCGCATATTCGCTTATTCTTCTCTCTGTGGCTGCAGACGCCGCTGCTGTGCTCCCTCTCTCTCCTCCTTGTGCGGCCTTAAAAAGACCACGCCTCCCCTCGTTTCCGTCGCCTCCACCCCTTTCCTCTTCTTCTTCCAGTGAGCGAGCGCGAGAGCGGGCGCGGGGTTGCTGCGGCGGCGACGGCTGCAGTGAGCGCGGAGTAGGTGTTGCGTGCGAGAGCGGCGCTCAGCCGTGAGGGCGAGCTCGCCGGGGCTGCCAGGGCCGGCCGGCGGGGAGCGCAGCGGGCGCGGAACGACGCGGGAGGCCTGCTGCGGCTCGAGCAGCAGGCGCACGAGGTGCGACGTGGGTGGCGTCGCAAGCGGAGGGCGAGTCGCGCCCTGGTTCTGGAAAAATTTCCAGAATCAGACGTCTGTGCTGATAGCCAGACGGCGAGGTCGACGTCTGGAAGACTTTCCAGACGTTTGAAAGGTGAGTTTTCTGTCTTCTTCTTCCTTCTTGTCGACTGACCGTACTGAGGGAGGGAGATGGGTATGCGCAGGCTCGGTGATTCGCCATCCAACACGAATCAGACGTCTGGCTGTAGTACCAGACGGCGGGAGTGACCTCCAAACGTCCGGGGTGACCATCGGACGACTGGAAACTAGGCCAGACGTCCCCGCAAGCTTCTGGACGTTTGAGAAACCACACAGAACAAGGTAATTCTCTGATCCACTTTTTAAGATGTCTGGAAGAAGTTCCAGACGTCTGATTTTGCATAGTGTGGTCGTTTTTGACCCGTTGAGGGCCCGTTCGGGTTCCGTTTTCCGCGTTTCGAGTTGTGTTCTTTTCGGAATTAAATCCTCTACCCGTCTACAGTAGCTATACACTGTTTTGAGACACTCCTTGTGTTTGATCCTTGTGATAGGATCCTGTTCCGTTGCAATCTCGGGGGTCGCGGAGGCAAGCGGGATTCCCAACCACGCCCCCATTACCCCCGTTGTACCTGGTAGAGTGGCTTTAAGTTATTAATAAAATCTGTTAAATTATGGAACCATAAATAGAACCTAGGACATTGCATGAATCCTAGGAATGAGAAATAGATGGAATGATAGCTCCTAGGTGCTGCATGAATCCTAGGGCTGGAAAACTAGATTATATGATAGATCCTAGGATATGGCATGAATCCTAGGATGGGAAAACTAGTGGAATGTATAATACTGCAGTCTTGGAAAATGGAAAGAGATATAAAGCTGCCTGTAATTTGAATTAACAGCTGCCTGTTGTGAATAAATAACGTGGTTGAGAACATGGATTGTAAGAATGTGAAACTGGAAAGTGAAACCTGGATGTTTGAGTAAAAAGGATGGAACCCTACGGGGGAATTAGGAGTGGAACTCCATGAAAGAGAAAGGAATGGAACTGAGATGTAGTTGTGTACTGTCTCTTGGGTACGTAGTACCAAGGGAAGTACCTGTACCTGTTTAGTGCAGAGCGGAGCCAGCCGCCCCAGGGAGCCGGGGTTAGGACTGGCCACTCTGTACCGACTTGCTGGCCCTCGCGTACATAGTACCGAGGAGAGATACTGGTGTTAGGAGGGCACTAGCTACCCCACGGGCCCCGGGGTTCTGCTAGCCTCCTACACCAACTTGTTTAGGCCCACTGGGGCAAACCAAGGTAGTCAGGCGAGGGTGCGCGGACTGTGGAGGGGCAAGGCCCCAGTTTGGTTACTGTGGAGGGGTTGGACCCCTGCTACTGAGAGGGCTCTGCCCTGGACTGGTTCCGTGCTGTGCTTTGGGCGCACCCGATAACGGAAATGACTGACCACGTGCCAGTACGGGTTAGCTACCTGTGCGTTTATCGCGCGTGCCATAGTCACCGTTACGTCTGTCAGTGACCTTGGGGTGGTTGACTGAGGGTAGGATCACCACGGGGGACTCTCCCGGCCAGGAGAGCACCACGTGCTACTTCTACTTTTTGGAAAAGACTGCAATCAAGATCGTTCCCACGAGGAACATTCGAGATCAAGAAAAAGATCTGAGGAATAAATGAAATAGTGAGACAATTGAAAGATGTGAATAAAGAAAGTAATCGAACATAACAGCTACTGTACACTCTACTGTTGTCTTTAGTTTTAGTTGCCACTCTACTCAGCGTTTTGCTGACATGTTACACTCATTACCTTTTTCAGGACCAGGTGTTGAGTAGCCAGGGTCAGCGGCTGTAGAGGACGCTGGGCCGAGTAGGGTCCAGTAGAGTTACCACTATCTCTTGTACCTCTTTTTATTACGTTGTAGTGAGTAGTTCTTGTTTCCGCTGTACTTTCTTTACCTGCAATTCAAAGTATATTATGAATGTTGTTCTACTGTTGTGGTGGTACATACTGTGGTAGTTTCTTTCCTTACTGCTGTACTTTCTTACTGTTAGTTATATTCATGCTGAATGTGGTTTATTTTACTGCTCTTTTGGTTACTTCCTCATTGGACGACTAGGTCTTGGGATCAGTTGAGTCGGTCCGGTTCTCGTGTCTCGTAGGGACTCGGGAACCGGGTCGTTACAATGCATCTTGTGGTGAATGCTTTTGTGGGATTAATGATTGATTTATTTTTGCATTTTGTTTTTATTTAGCACTATTCATCGCCCCTCTAATGCAATTTCAATTGGTATCAGAGTAGGACTCGTAAATCGACATAACAAACTGGTGAGAACATGGAAGGGAGCATTTTTGCAATGGGAGATGCAGAGGGACGGTCCACCACTCGTCCACCATTCTTCGTCGAGAGCAACTACGCTGATTGGAAGCTCCACATGAGGATATGGCTTCAAGCTAATTACTACTCAATTTGGGAGAGATGTGAGACTCCCTACGACATCCCAAAGAAGCCCACGAGAGGATACTCAAAGAAACAAATCAAGGAGCTATTACTTAATGCAAAAATAATGAACACATTGTATTATGCATTAAGTCTAAAAGAATTTAATTGGATCTCTAAATGTGTTGCTGAAATATGGAAAACTCTCATGGTAACACACGAAGGTACGTCAAAGGTGAGATCTTCTAAAATAAACTTTCTCAAGAATTTGAATCTTTTATTGTGAAAGATAACAAGACCTTGAGCAATATGTATACTAGGTTCACACTCATCGTGAACAACCTTAAGTCTCTTGGGAAGACTTTTATTGAAGGAGAACTTCAATCAAAGTTACTGTGCTCCCTTGGACCAGAGTGCAAGCACAAGGTCACTGCCATTGAGGAAGCCTACAAAATCGAGGAGCTCAAGATGGAGGATCTCCTAGGAAATCTCATGGCCGATGAGAATAAGATGAATCAAAAGAAGACCTCAGAGCCAAAGCCAAAGAAGAACCTCATTCAAAGCCACTTCTGATGATGAGGTAAATTTCGACGACGGGGAACTTGAATTCTTAGCTAACAAATTTTCCAAGTTTCTCAAGCTTAGGGGATATAAAGGAAAAGATGGAAAGGAAGGAGAAATCAACTCATTGCTATCATTGCAACAAAAAGGGGCACATTAGATCGGAGTGCCATCTCTTGAAGAAGGAGAAAAAAAAAGAGAAAAATGCATTCCAAGCCACATGGGATGATTCATGCTTTAAGAAGGAAGAAGGAGAAAATTCCGAAGAAGCGATTTCTTACATGGGATTCTTGTCAATCGTGGATGATAGTGAGAAGGAAGATGACGAAGACAACAACAAGGATGAGGTAAACTCTTTTACTTTAGATGAAATGCAAGAAGCATTAGAAGAACTATACATTCTTAGCAAATCACTAAAAATAGAAAATAAAAACTTGAAAAAGGAATCTAGTACCCTAAAAATTGAAGTACATAATCTTGTTGCTAAAGATCTAGATTTAAATGCTTCTTTTCGTTCTATTAAAAATGAAAAGAATGCTCTTAGGATAGAAAATGATGATCTTATCCTAGAGAGCACTAAATTGATTGAAGAGAATAGCTTACTAAAATATAAAATTTCAGGTTTAAAAATTAAAATGAGCATCATAGGAAAAGACCTAGCTAATCTTAAAGAAAATTCAGATAGCCTTTTATACAAATTAAAAGCTAATCCTAAGGTTGAGAAAGTATCTCCAACAAGGAGACCCACTAACAAACCTGGATCAAAATTGACTTGGATACCAAGAAAACATCTAGAATCTTGTTTTGTTGGTTTCGACAAAGATTTCAATGTCAAGATTTGGACCTACAAGTTGGAGAACGGTCTACTTAAGTTAGGAGGATCAAAGAGTAGACCAAGGAAGAAGACAAGAAGATCAACAAGAAGATTTATGGGTGACGGAATCGAGGCACATCAACCATTCACTTGGGGACATGCACCAATGCCCGGATCTCCAAGTTCGAATGGGAGCCCGGTCATTTTTGGCATACACTGCAAGGGCCATTTCTTTGGTCATGGTAAGTGAGGTAATATCCTCTATATTAACTTGTTATTTTGATAGATAGCTGATGGGAACACCATCATAGCCCTAACTGGCTACTTTTAGTATGGAATAAAAGATAAAAGCTCCTACATACAATCTAAGGGTCATAACACCACTTCAGGCTATTTTAAGAAGAAAACTGAGAACTAGGGTTAATTCTGTAATTTTAACAGCATATCATCAACACAGAATAACCAAGGGGTTCGCTAGGGGTTAATCTAAGGTCAAATGTTCATTAATGACTAATAAGTGGGTTCATGCAGACAGAAATGGATTTTCGTACATTTTGAGAATTAACAGTAGCCCAAAATCCTAATTTCAAACCCGCTTAAATTACTGAGGTTCTGGTTAGGATAAAATTTATCTAAACCTTCTAAAATTCATAGAAAAATATTCCATAAGGTTTGTTAACCTTGATTTGACCATCTGAACCTATTTTGGCCTTACATATAGTCATAGACACAGTTTTGTCCTAATTTGGGTTTTCACTTAAATTGCCCAGTGAAACTTGGTTAAAACCAAAATCCAACTTCACCAGCAGATTTCTTGGGTCCAAATTAGGTTTGTACCAAAATTTGGACCCAATCAAAATCCATCTTGACCTAGTTTGCATTTTAGTCCAATCTGACTCTTTCTCTTTCATTCATGTCCCTAAATTTTGAAATCCTTGCAAATATCCCCCTAAGTTCTCAATCAAGGATTCCTCCCTGATTTCTTGGCCAATCCCTTACAAAATTGGAAGGGATGATCTTGAGGAAGTCCTAAATCATCTAAACCTAAATTTTGATCCTAAATTCCCTCAAAAAGCTCGTGCGAATCCTTGGATGTCAAGGATCTTTTTCCTCAAAATCAGAGCTTCGCAAGCTTGTTTCCAAGCTTGGAAGCTTGCTTGAAGTTCTATAAAAGCTTATACATTGCAGAGTCGAACTCCTTAGCGAGTTTTTGGCCCAAGAAACCCTCTTCTCCCCTACCTCCAGCCGGCTCCAACTACGCTCCGGTGACTCCCTTCCTCCAGCCTCCTCTCCTGCTGCCACATACTATAGGTAGTAGGTCCATCTTCCCTAGGTTCTTTCGCACCTCACCATACCTACGATGGGATCTCTACCCCTTCAAGTGTCGTCGTTCTCTCTCCCGGAGCCATCTTTGTCTCTGGCACTAGCCAATCACAGTCGGTGCCATCTCCACATCTTCGTCATCTGCAATCACCCTCAGTCGACTCTACACCTCTCACTGATCCACTTCACACCCTCGATACTCGCTTCAGAATGCTCCCTCACTTGTGCCACCGTCGTTTCCCTCATCTCCAACATACCTCCGGCGACCTCGCAAATCCAGTTCACTGCACCAAAATGCCCCCCACCAGTCCAGAAACTTTCGCCGAGCTCCACTGGCCACAACCCCTCAAGTAATTGAGGGGATTTGTCTCTCATGCACTCCACCCAACACGAGTACCTTCGCTTCACCATCTCGAGGTTGTCAGACCTTCACATTCACTCGCACCGCATGCTGCACCCACCAACGCACTCGCCGCTCCACGGTGATCCTTCTGAGCCTATTTGACATGGCCGCGAGACCATTCTCATGATTTCAGGTGATCGTCGGACCTCCGCCGTCGCCCTCAACTTCGCCGACCACACCTTCAAACCTCCGGCCATGACCGCTCTAGGATTCATGCCTAGGCTCTATAGCTAACTCCCAAGAAGCGATCCAGGCACTCACTTGGACTCCACAGCCTCATCCTCGACTTCAATCAGAAGTGCCTTTAGCAACTATGGTGTAAGGAAGACTGTGGGACATTTAGTCCCACATCGTAAAATCTGAAGCTACCTAAGTGACATATAAGGAATTTCTCCCCCCAACCTCTCACCCAAGACATGAGGGTTGGGTCCCCAGCCACCTCACACTCGCTTAACCTACCTCTACGCTTCTCGCTTGCGACCTTCGCCCGCAAGCTTAGTCCTGTTCATGCTCGGTTACCCACCGAATTACCCAGCTAAACTTGGGTCTCTGAGAAAAGAAGAGGAAAGAGAGAGAGAGAGGGAGGGTTTTTCCCTTCACTGCTCTCTCTATATTTAGCCGATCTTGAGGCCCTCGCCTCTATGCTGTGGTGTTGCAGTTGCCTTTCCCTTGAGGCATGAAGGAAGGAAGGAGAGAGGAGGCCTTTGCCTCTTCTGTTGAAGCTAAGCGTTGAGCACTTAAGCCATCTGATGCCTTGTGCCTTCGTTTGATATTTGCTGGTGCCTTAGTTCTGTTGGGATGTTCATCTGGTTAACGTGGAATATTGGGTTGAGATTTACTGTTCATATATTTGAGCTTAACTTCAAAGGGTTAATTGGTGATTCAAATCACCATTTTAGCCCATTCTTTTTTCACTTTGCTACTGGATTTCATATATACATCATTTTAAGTAGTTTTGAATGAAGCTTTGATCAAATTTTCTCATATTTCTGATTAAATTGTGATTAGTGAGATTGAATTGCCATTACTTGCTCCCTGTGTTAGACCTCAAACTTTTATGATTCTGAGTTATAAATTTAAATGATTTAAGCAATTTTGTCCTATACTATGATGCATCTCTTTTACAAACGACGAATTCACTTAAACAATAGCATTTAGATAGGGAGAGATTTTTTTTTAATGCTATCATTCTAATAGAAAGGGGGAGAAAATCACCTCTAACATTAGCTATTTCAAATCTATGTAAAAATGCATATATTTAGGGGGAGATTTTAAAATCTAAATTTAGCTATATTTCCATTTGAAAGAGGGAGTAAATGGAATAGTTATCTTGTTATGTCAAAAAGGAGCAGAATGCAATTCTTGTTTTATTTTGAAACTAAAAGGGGGATTAATCCAAATTAAAAGAGCAAGTTTTAAGGGGGAGCATAAATAAGATGATTAAAATTGATTAAACCTTTTTGTTAATGTGAAAGAGGGGGAGAATTTTTTGAGTATTTATGTATGATTTTATCATCATCAGAAAGGGGGGGATTGTTGGCTCAAGGGCACCTCGATCGATGATTTTGATGACAATAAAACAATTGTTATTTGACATTTTCATTGAGCTTATAGTTTCAGATAAAATGCAAATAAAATCAAGTGTGAAGGAGCTCAAGCTCAAGACCATGAAGGAATGAAGGAGATTGATGGAGGAGAAAAGGGAATGGAGCTTCACGTGGAGCGAAAGCATGAAGAAGAAAAAGAATGAAGAATAGGATGGAAGTCTTTTTGTTCATGTATTTATTTGTTTACTATTAATTTTCATAGAATTTTTGTAAAGAGCCCAAAAAGTACAACACCTTAGTCCTAGGAACACCTTCCCATCTATAGGACACTTAGACTAATATAGAAAATGAAAATAGGCTTCAGACAGCCTGATTAGATGTCTAATATGAACATCAGACGCTGGATATGTGACTTTAAGTCATCTGACCTCTTGACCAAACCTTTGAACACTTAGGCTAGAAATTAATAATCTATGCCTTTTCATTTAATCGTCCTGCCCTTAGTCCAGACGCTTACAAGACTTCTGATGAGCTTACCGAACGTCCAACAAGAGGATCGTTAGCCATTCCTTTGCGAGCCAACTTAGGATAATTTAGCATTTATTTCCAGACATCTGTAGAGGTGTCCAGATGTATGATAAAGAGATGTTTCTCCCAAATCCAAGGATGTCAGACCCGTGTCTAACCGTTAGTTCCTTGGAATCAATTCCCATAGCTTTTAGTCGTCTAGACCGTCGTCAAACCCTTAAAATGTAGAATCCTATTTAGATCTGGACCAAAATAGGAATAAATTCACTTATAATTAGATGCCTAATATAGTTACTAGACATCCTATAATAGCACATCAGACGTCCACCTAAAACTTTGTTTAGATCCAACAGAATTAGGAACTTTAACCCTTTAGATTAGACGTCTAATCGTAAAATTAGATGTCTATTCTACTGTCAAACTCATGATGAGCCTGATTTGATTGGGATTTTGGCCTAATCTTTTGAGATTTGTTTCCAACGGCTATGAAGGCCTTCCAATTGCCTTCTAAACACTTTCTAGGACCTCTATAAATAGGAGAGGACCTTCACTTGGCTAAATGCACCCAAGAATCAATTCTTCCCACTATTATACTCAATTTATGAAAGATCAAAAGAAGCAGGTGTCCTACCTCTCCTAGAACTACACTCCGCATCCGAGAGCATCGAAATTCTGCTACACACTCATGCCGAATCACTTCCATCTAAGGGAAGTCCCTTGCCTTTAGAAGTTTAGGTTTAATCCTTACTTTTGGGTTCTATACGTATTTGTTTTTGTTTTCTTTTGGTTGGGTATGCACGTGGTGAATTCCCGTCTCCTTTGCGAGACAAAATACTCTTCGTGAAGAAGAGTGGTTTGAGGTACACTACCCTCGGCTTAAAGTAGCGTAGTTGTATTGAGGTTGAACTACGCTTGTTTAAGTAGTTCGGATAGTGGATTTAATCAACTCGGTCGATCGGCAAATCCTAAGTTGAGAAGCTTGGGTGTGGTTGATGTGCATGCATCTGATTAACCTAAAATATCTATTAATGAATGTTCTTGGTGTCACATTAGCATTATACATTGTAAATAGTGCATAACATGCATAATCATGCATTTAGATTAAGTTGTATAAATTGTATAGTAATTGTCTCCTCTTATGGTCAGGGATAGGGCGACTTTTTAATCGAGGCCTCAGATCAAAGATCCAATCGTACAAATCTAATTAGGGCAACGATTGGAGTTCAACAACTCCAAGATCGTCCTGATCGGACATTTGTAGCACCAGATAGAGATTGAGGAACCCTAAAGAGCAAGGGCCAAGATGGTGTTAATTTGCACCTCAGATGACAAATTTGATTGCGCGGATGGGTTCGGATCAATGATCGCAGCCTAACGACGTGACAATCGGTCCAATTCGACACCTGTGGCACCATCTACAACACTCAGAAGATGGATGGCCTAGATGGCACCACGTGGTGCCATCATAGCCGCCCAGCACCAGCCGCAACTCTTTTTCTTCACCCGCTCGACAAATCTCAGCAGTTGGATGCCCATCCAATGGCTGAGAATGCATCACACCACCGCTCATCCAGTGCCTCTCCTCATCTAAAAGCACAAGCAATGCTTGATCTCGACCGATGGATGAAGATCCAACAACCAAGTCAGCCGTGCGCAAAATCCTCAACGCACCTCAACCGCGCGTAGTGTAGCAGTTTAGGCGCTGTGGAGGTGGATGGCGTGGGTTCGAGTCGCAGGTGCAGCACTTCTCCTCACGAGTGGGTGCCCAATTGGAGCCACGCGATTCGCATCGAGCGACGCAGATCGACCGATAGAGCCCACATGCGATCAAACATGCAACGCAAACGCCCGATCGTACACGGGCGTGTGGCGTGGGCGAGGGCGGTTTAAGCTGTCCGATCTCTTGATTGAATGGTTGAGCATGCGCGGGCGTGCGAAAGCATTGAGATTGCGAACGCGAAGGGGTGTGTGAGCAATGCGCGCTCGTCGGCCATGTTCAGGCCTTTAGTGACGGATAAATCTGTCACTAAGGGTCATGAATTTATGTTTTACATGTTGTAATGTCCAAAATGCCCCCACTCCTTGCAACTATAAAAAGAGACCCCTACCATACAGATTTCTCATCCCTTCCTCCTCTCTTCATCTCCAAAGCTCAAGAGAAGCTTGTCTCACACCCGAGATGCTCCTCAAGAGCTAAAACTAAGTTTTCGCCCCCATTTCAGAAGTGGATCCCACGACGACGACGATGTGCTGCCTTGTTCCCATTCCTCCTGCTTTATCCTCCTTCGTCCCACTCCATTCCTCATCTTCCAGGTGTTGTCCTGTCCGGCTCGTCCTCCAAGCGATCGTCGAGGAGGATAACTTCTCTCTCCCATTCCCTTTACTACTTTCTAGAGGAGAATTTTCATGCGTTCTAGTTGTAATAATTTCTCACTTTATGGTGTAATCATTTCTCGCTTTCTTAGTTGTAAAAACATTTTGCAATATCAAGTGATTGTTCTTTCTCTCTCTCTCTTATTGTCTATATTGATTCCATTATGATTATTTCATTTTTTAAACAAAAACACAAAAATATAATTGTGAATTTGATTGACGTAGCCTCCCTGTGTTCGACCCGGAATTTCTTTACAGATTTTTCGGTATAAATATTATTTATTGAACGGATTTCTTCATGACTTGAACTACAACGATAGGTTTTCAAATCCATTTGCGAACGCGTAGTCATCCGCCATTCAATATTTTGGCGCCGTTGCCGGGGAGGCAACGATTTTTCGATCTTCGTTTCACATTTCGCGCACTTTACTATTGTCTAACTTGCTTTATCTTGTGTCTGTTGTTTTGCAGATACCTCTATTAGGGAATCATCATGCGGTAGACCGGAGTAACGTGTAGTTGAAGATGACTATAAGTGCTCCCCATTCTTCCGCCTCCATAACTTTCACTTCATCACATTAAATTCAAATTCCAATTAACCTAGGTGTTTGCATAAATCCTAAGATTAGTTTGGTTGTTTGGATTTCCACTCACATTCATTCTACCCTCGCATATAAGAAAAACAAAAAGATTTTTGTGGGGTAATTCAACATACACACAACATACACCCACATTCAAGGCACTTAAACCTAATTGATTTTCTTCTACTCAACTGGATTCTAATATGTGGAATCGGTACACACAAATCAACACATAAAAGAGTAGAAATCATTCTAGGTTAATCATTTTTGTGTGCCTAATTCAGGGTGCAATTGTGGCCAATTGTTTGAGTTGTTTGGGCCACACCACTCAACATAAAATCAACTCACCAAGTAGCTTCCACTTAGGATTTTCAATCTAGGTTCATACCAGTCATTCCACTTTATTTCTGATTTCAAAAGGAAAGGAATTGTCACCCGTGGTTGAAAACCTGGTTTGCCTCAAACTTGATTGAATTAAACCTAATTATAAACCCTAAAAGCTACTTAAGCAAGATTTAAACTCTAAAATCTATTCATCCTAAATAATCTTGCTTGAAAACCCTGGTTGTGCACGCACTTACACATACTCAATTCATCATTAAGGGCACAACCCATTTTAAGGGCCCACCACATTCCATAATCACTACAATCCCAGGACTCAATAAAATCGAGTAGACGTTGGCCTTAAGGACTGATTCGCTCTTTGGGGCCTAGTATGAGATTGTTTATGATTAACCTACTTATACTGATCAATCTGATGTCTAGCTAAGGGAGTAGCGTCAAACGACCGTGGCTGGGGGGTACAATATGAATCGAAGGTGCAAGCCGAAGGAAGAACCTTCTCCCCAGTCCCTCTTTCTAACTGGTTGGATTGGGCAGACACAAGTAGAGTAAAGCATTTATAATCTTAAGGTGGGTTCTGAGAGTCTGTAGATCCTTACGCTACCCCACTTAGGGATAGGCTTGTTTTGTTGTGCTACAGGGTTCTTATCCCCAGTCCTTCCGACCTTTTCCTAGTTTATGTTGGGAAGAAGGTCATTGAATCGCTGATTGGAAGGACCACTAGAGTATTCTAGGAGGCATAGATTGGATTTTGGCCAAATTGATCCCATGGCCGATCAATAGCCTCCTCTGCCTCAGGATCCATAAGAGGTATTTCGAAGGAAACTGGAACAAATGCAGAGAATGCAAGAATGGTTCCAGAGAATGCAGGGCGCTCAGCCCTTGAAGGACTTGGAGATGTAGAAATCAAGACCTAGTTGTTAAGCCTGACCAAACATTTCCATGGGCTTGGCTCTAAAGACCTATTTCAGCAATTGGAGGACTTGACCACTTTGGTCCAGACCACCAAGGTGCGAAATGTGAATGAGGAGCAAATGATCATGAGGCTCTTTCCCCACTCTCTTAGGGATAAAGCTGCTCATTGGTACAGGACTATAGGAAGACCAATTGCAACTTGGAATGAGTTGAAATCAGCCTTTCTGAAGAAATTCTTCCCTGTCAGACATACCAATGCTTTGAGACGAGCGGCTGGGGGAGTAGTTTCATGTTGCCTGAGAGCGATTCCAGGACCTATTACGGAGGTGTCCACACCACGAGGTGCCGAAATGGCAACTCGTGCAGATTTTCTAAAACAGGTTGACTGAGCAACTCAGAAATCATGTGGACAATTCTTGCGAAGGCAATTTCCTCAACAAAGACACAGATAGCGCGCACGATTTGTTTGAGGAGATGAGTAAGAACTTGATCAATCATGCCTCCATGGATACTTTTAACCGATCCCAACAGCCCAGATCGAATGTTAATAAAGTCCACGACTCTCATTCATTCGATATAGAATTGATTTGTAATAAACTTGATAAGGTGGACTTGGTTGCTAAGAGAATGGAGTGGATGGCTGGAAAATCAATGAACGACTCTCGATCCACTCAATCCCAGAATTCAGGATTCCATTCATCGTGAGCTCCTTCTGGACGGGAGTTTGTGAATCAACTTTATGCGGCTCAACCTGCGAGCCAACATTATTCGGAACCCCACGGGTTCCAAACTGGGGCCTTTGATCCTAGTTTCTTTGATCCTTCCCTTTCTTTCTCTCCATCCTCACTCTATGAGGATGTTTGTGCTATACAGGAGAATGTTAGATCCAACCCTTACTCCAATGCTTATAATCAGAGTTGGAGAAACCACCCTAAGTTCTCCTGGAAAAACCCAGGGTAGTAGACCCAATTCTGACCCAGCAACTATGCTCCACAATGACCAATGAGTCAAGGTCATGTTTATACTCAGTTACCCCCGAGTCAGGTCAATCAACCAGCTTGGAATGCCCGTCAACTCGTAGGGCAGGCTGATTTGAACCGATAAATGGTAAAGATGCAAGGATCTATGCTCCAGCTCATGCAGCAAATGAAAACCTCGCTGGACAACTTGCAAACCAGGCTCATAGCTAATTCTCGTCAACCTGAATCTCTACCATCTCAACGTGTACCCAACCCACGTAATATCCTGAATCCGGGCAATCAAGCCCATGGGTATGGGAATCAAAGGGACCCACACGCACATGCTTAGGTGGCTAAGCAGGGTCCTTCCTCTTCTTCTTCTTTCGCAAATCAATGGTTCTTGGCTAATGAAGCCCCTCCAATCTTTCCTAACCCTCCCCAAGACCTAAACTCGTATGCATCTGCTAATTCTGTTACCTTGAGGAGTGGTAAACAAACTCAGGATCCATGACCACACTATTATGATTTATTGAATCCTAAAGAACCTAAGGAAAGAAAGGAGAAGTCTGAAGAAGAAATCAAGACTCAGGAACCTGATTCCGAAGATCCGACTCATGTTCCTTTTCCTGAGGCCTTGATTAGATCAAGGAAGAAGAAGTCTATTAATAGTAATGAGGAGCTTCTGAATATTTTCAAGAATGTTGAGATCAATATCCCACTCCTCGACGCTATCAAGCATATACCAGCTTACACTAAATTTTTAAAGGATTTATGTACACAGAAGTGTAAGTCAAGAGAATCTGTTCTACGGAATGTGGTACTCTCCGAGCAGGCTAGTTTTGTTATCCTACACCACCTCCCTCAGAAAAAGAGAGATCTAGGTGCTCCTTTGATTTCTTGTGTCATCAGATATTACACTTTTGATAGAGCACTGCTGGATCTGGGTGCATCCATCAACTTAATTCTGACTTCTCTTTACGTGAAGTTCAAATTAGGTAAACTTCGGCCGACTTTAGTAACGCTGCAGTTAGCAGACTGTTCGGTCACAAATCCGCTAGGCATTATTGAAGATGTTATTGTTAAGGTTAAGGATTTCTATTTTCCTGTAGATTTCCTTGTCCTTGTCATGGATGTACCTAAAAATCTAAGGAACACGCCCATCATTCTGGGGCATCCGTTCCTGGCTACTGCCAAGGCCAACATTAACTGTGAAAGCGGTAGCATGGAAATCGCCTTTGGGGATCAAAGAATGAAATTGGATATTTTTAAGGCGATTAATAAATTCGAGGATTGTGGATTTATTGAGGAACATGAGGATAATAATGTGAATATTGAAACTTGTATGATGGTTTCTGCATTTGAAAGTTCCTCCGATGATGAATTGGACCAGCAACCCTTTATGGAAGACCCATCATCTTCTGAAGAGGTTATTGATTTTGTTCATTCTCAACCTCTTCCTCTTGATGAGTCTTCATCAGCATCTTCCTTCAATCATCAACCTGCCCCAGCTTGAATTGAAACCATTGCCTGAGAATCTGAAATATCAGTTTTTAGGACCACATATGATGCTCCCTGTAATTATCAATGCTAAATTAACTAAGGAGCAAGAGATTAAACTGATTAAGGTCCTGAAGGAACACAAGGAGGCAATTGGTTGGACTATTGATGACCTTAGGGGGATTGAGCCATCTTATTACAATCACAGAATATTTTTGGAAGATGGATCCCCCCTTCTTGCCAAATGAAGAGGAGATTAAACCCGAATATGCAAGAAGTGGTCAAGAAGGAGATTATTAAGTGGCTCGATGCAGGAATCATTTATCCAATCTTTGACAGTCCGTGGGTAAGTCCCGTGCAGATTGTTCCCAAGAAAGCTGGGATTACCGTTGTGACTAACGAGAAAGGAGAATCTGTCACAACTCGTTCAGCTTCCTCTTGGAGGGTTTGTATTGATTACAGGAAGCTGAACATAGCCATGAAAAAGGATCATTTCCCTTTGCCCTTTATCGATCAAATCCTTGAAAGACTAGATGGGCAGAAGTACTTCTATTTCCTTGATGGTTACTCGGGATACAACCAAGTTCCTATCCATCCTGAGGATCAGGAAAAAACTACTTTCACCTGTCCCTATGAAACCTTTGCTTTCCGTAGGATGCCATTTGGCTTATGCAATGCACCTGTGACTTTTCAAAGGTGTATGCTCGCCATATTCTCTGACATGGTGGGAGAGTTTATGGAAGTCTTCATGGACGATTTCTCTATTTTTGGAGAATCGTTTGACTCTTGTCTAGCTAATCTTGAAATGATTCTTAAACGATGTATCAAAACAAGACTGGTCCTTAGCTGGGAAAAGAGTGATTTCATGACACAAGAAGGCATCGTCTTGGGTCATGTAATTTCTGAACGGGGAATCGAAGTAGATAAAGCTAAGGTTGATGCTATCACTAAACTTCCTCCTCCCACATCTGTCAAACAAATTCAATCATTTCTTGGTCATGTGGGATTCTAGAGGAGATTCATCAAGGACTTTTTGAAGGTTGCTTGTCCTATGAGCAATCTTCTCGCTAAAGAAATGCTATTTGATTTTGACGAATCATGCCGTAAGGTATTTAATTTTCTTAAAATGGCAGTCACTTGTGCTCCGGTGTTGCAACCACCAGTTTGGACAGCACCTTTTGAGATCATGACCGATGCTTCTGATTACGCAGTCGGGGCTATTTTGGGTCAGAAAGTTGATAGGAAGCCCTCTATTATCTACTACGCTAGTAAAACTCTGGACGAGGCCCAAAGGAATTATACTGTTACTAAGAAGGAGTTACTAGCCGTAGTATTTGCTTTGGAGAAATTCAGGGCTTATCTCTTAGGGTCTCACGTCATCATATATACCGACCACTCGATCTTGAGAAATCTCTTGGCTAAAAAGGATGCCAATCCCTGGCTTATTCATTGGATTCTTCTACTTCAAGAATTTGATCTTGAAATCAAGGATAAATCCGAGGTACAGAATGTGGTGGCGGATCATCTATCGAAACTTCTGAGTGATTCTTCTCGTCCGGAGATTCCGATTGCTGATACCTTTCCAGACAAAACCATCTTTACAGTTTCAGGTGTCTAAACCCTGTGGTTTGACAACATCGTTAATTATTTGGCCGTTGGTCAAATCCCCCAGGATTGGACCAAGCAACAACGAGACAGACTCAAATCTGAGGCTAAATATTATTTTTGGGAGGACCCTGAACTGTACCGCATCAGCTTTGATTAAATTATTCACCGATGCATTCCGGAGAATGAATTCAAGAGTATACTCGAATTTTGCCATGCATCTGCATGTGGTGGACACTTCTCCGGGAAAAAGACAGCTGCAAAAATTTTGCAATTTAGATTCTATTGGCCGTCTTTATTTAAGGATGCCCAGGAATTCTCGAGGTCGTGTTCCCAATGCCAGGCACTGGGGAGCATGACTAAGAGAGATATGATGCCCCTAAACCCCATTCTTCCTGTCTAAATCTTCAGCGTTTGGGGCATTGATTTCATGGGACCCTTCCTCCCTTCATTGGACATCAGTACATTCTCGTCGCTGTTGATTACGTGTCCAAATGGATTGAGGCAATTCCCACTCGAACCAATGACCACAAGGTGGTCATCGATTTTGTCAAGAAGAACATCTTCATCAGGTTTGGGATTCCAAGGGCCATCATCAGCGATGGTGGCACTCATTTCACTAATGCCCAATTCCGTAATTTGCTGGCAAAATATGGGGTTAATCACTGAATCTCCACACCTTACCATCCGTAGACAAATGGACAAGCCGAGATCTCCAATCGGGAGATCAAGAATATTCTGCAGAAAACGGTTAGGCCTGATCGCAAAGACTAGACTCAAAAGCATGAGGATGCTATTTGGGCCTACCGTACGACGTATAAAATGCCCATCGGCATGTCTTCGTTTCGACTGGTGTATGGAAAGGCGTGCCATTTACCCGTAGAAATTGAACATAGGGCATTCTGGGCAATCAAGCAGTGCAACTTAGATCTAAGTTTAGTCGGGAAGACCAGGAAACTCCAACTATCTGAGTTGGAGGAGCTTAGAAATGATGCGTATGAGAATGTCAAGATCTATAAGGCTCGAACCAAAGCTCTTCATGACCAATTGATTTCCTGCAAGAGCTTTGAGACGAACCAGAAGGTCTAGCTATTCGATTCTCGACTTAAGCTCTTTCCTGGTAAACTTAGGTTGAAATGGAATAGAGCTGTTCAGATATTTCCAAATGGAGCTGTTCAGATCTCTGACCTGAAGATGGGTAATTCATTCAAAGTCAACGGCCAACGTCTGAAACCCGTTATTGACCGTACTATTCCAAAACCCATCTCAGGCACGGTTGCTCTAGCCATGTTGTGACTTTTCTTTGGCTGGACTTCGCCTAGCTGACGGCATTAAACTCAGCAGTTGTACAGTCTGACTCAGAACTGACCCAAACTTGATATTCAGGTGATATCTTCCACACTCTACCCATCATTTCATGTCTTTTATTCTCAATGCGGACATTGCATCAGCTAGGCATGGGGGGGTGGATTCATTTCTGAATCATTTTGTGAGTTTTGTGGAATTCTTGTAAATTCTATTTCTCTTCTTATATATACATTAAAAAAAATTTGAATTAGGGAGGAATACTTGGACATTAGGACCTTTCAATCCTAGGAAATATTACAATAGGATCTGAACACTAAGACCCTTCAGGTCTTTGGGCTTAATCAGCCCAGGAATCCACTAAAATGTGGATTTGTTTTCGAGTCCTCGCCATCCTGAATTCTATCTTAATTTGATTAAATAAGTTTGGGTGATAAGTACATGACTTATCAACCCACCCTTTGATTTGAGGGAACTTTAAGTCTAAGCATCTGCACACTATTCGTCACTTACTCGTTGTTCGGCGATTTTAATGGAAATTGGGTAGCTAATAAACCTTCTAGGGTGATATGGGTGGCAAGTTATCGTGGTAACAGCCCATAGGTAGGTTGTCCAGAGCCCAGTCACTGGACCACTCTCTTCTTGTTGCCTTTAGGTAAATCTTAAGCCAGGGAAGCCACCTACTTAAAAAAAAAAGTCAAAAAGAAAGGAAAAAAAAGAAAAAGAAAAGGAGAAAAGAAATAAAAAGAAACAAAAAGAAATAAGCCACACTTCGCCGCACGAGTATGGCTGGCAAGTTGTCGATGGTAACAGCTCATTGACCGATTGTCTAGAACCCAGCTCAAGAAATGCACTAAAAATTCCCAAAACACTTAGGAAGAAGCAGAGAAGTAGAATAAGCTGGGGAGATATACACTGGACTCACCCTTGTGTTGACCCCATAAAAAAATAAAAGTAGGGAGAAAGCTACCAGTTGTAAAGATACACCTTTAGGCAGAACTCTTTTTTTAAGGTCACCTAAGGGTGTAGAAACCCGAAGTCTGTTCTAATTACCGATCAACGAGTCTATCACATTCACAAAAAGATGCTTAGAACGTAGAGTTCTCATCAAATCTTGGGAGGGTTGAGTGGCTGTAGATAGCCACTCTATAACCCTAAAATCAAAAATCAAAAATAAAAAAGAAAAGAAGAAAAAGAGAAAAAGAGATTTTTCTTTGAATAAGGCGAGGGCTTGAGGCGATCTGCATTTTGGCAGATACTCGAGTGCTGTTGTGTCTTTGAAAGTTCAGGTCCTAAGTAAAAATTTCTTGATGTTGAAAATGAGTTTTGCCTGAGAAATCCAACCTAATTCTTTTATAAATAGCATGTAGTTTTTGCTAGGGACTAGCAAAAGATAGGCATGGGGGTGTGATGTGCATACATCTGATTAACCTAAAATGCCTATTAATGCATGTTCTTAGTGTCACATTAGCATTATACATTGTAAATAGTGCATAACATGCATAATCATGCATTTAGATCAAGTTGTATAAATTGTATAGTAATTATCTCCTTTTATGGTCAGGGGTAGGGCAACTTTTTAATCGGGGCATCGGATTGAAGATCCAATCGTACGGATCTGATTAGGGCAACGATTGGAGTTCAATGACAACAAGATCATTCTGATCGAACATCCGTAGCACCAGATAGAGATCGAGGAACCCTAAAGAGCAAGGGCCAAGATGGTGTTAATCTGCACATCAAACGATAAATCCGATCACACGGATAGGTTCGAATTGACGATCGCAGCCTAACGGTGCGAAAATTGGTCCAATCTGACATTCGTGGAACCATCTACAACACTTAGAAGATGGACAGCCCAGATGGTGCCATGTGGCACCATCATAGGCACCCAGCACTAGCTGCAGCTCTTCTTCTTCACCGGCTCGACAAATCTCAGCCATTCGATGCCCATCCAACGGCCGAGAACACGCCACGTAGCTGCTCATCTAGCGCCTCTCCTCATCTGAAAGCACAAGCAATGCTTGATCTTGACCGTTGGATGAAGATCCAACGGTCGACATCGACCATGCGCAAAATCCTCAACGCGCCTCAACTGCACGTGTAGCGCATCGGTTAAGGTGCTGCAGAGGTGGATGGTGTGGGTTCGAGTCGCAGGCACAACGCTTCTCCTTGCGAGTGGGTGCGCAATTAGAGCCGCGGGATTCACATCGAGCGACACAGATCGATCGATAGCACCCATGCGCGATCAGACGCACAGCGCAAATGCCCGATCGCACACGGACACGCGGTGCGGGTGAGAGTGGTTTAAGTCGTTCTATCTCTTGATCAGGCGGCTGAGCGCGCACGGGCATCTGAAAGCATTGAAAGCACAAAGGCGAAGGGGCGCACGAGCTGCATGTGCATGTTAGCCACGTTCAGGCCTTTAGTGATGGATAAATCTGTCACTAAAGATCCTGAATTAATGTTTTTCATGTCGTAACGTCCAAAATGCCCCCACTCCTTGAAACTATAAAAGGAGACCCCTACCATACTGATTTCTCATCCCTTCCTTCTCCTATCTCCCTCTCCAAAGCTCAAGAGAAGCTTGTCCCACACCCGGGATGCTCCTCAAGAGCTAAAAGCAAGTTTTCGCCCCTGTTCCAGAAGCAGATCCCGCAACAATGATGACATGCTGCCTCGTTCCCGTTCCTTCTACTTCTTCCTCCTCCTTCCCGCTCCGTTCCTTGTCTTCCAGGTGTTGTCCCATCCGGTTCATCCTCCAAGCGATCGTCGAGGGGGATAACTTCTCTCTCCCATTCTCTTTACTGCTTTCTGGAGTAGAATTTTCCTGCTTTCTAGTTGTAATCATTTCTCACTTTATAGTGTAATCATTTCTCGCTTTCTTAGTTGTAAAAACATTATGCAATATCAAGTGATTGTTCTTTCTCTCTCTCTCTTATTGTCTATATTGATTCCATTGTGATTATTTCATCCTTTAAACAAAAGCACAAAAATGTAATTGCGAATTTTGATCGACGTAGCCTCCCTGTGTTCGACCCGGAATTTCTTTACAAATTTTTGGGTATAAATATTATTTGTTGAATGGATTTCTTCGCAACTCAAACTACAATGACAGGTTTTCAAATCCATTTGCGAATGTGTAGTCATCCGTCATTCAACAGTGGTTTTTACCCGAGTTGAGTTTCCACCTAAAAGTCCTTGTGCATCTTGTGGTGAATGCAATTGTGGGATTGATTTTTTTATTTCCGCATATATTTTTTATTCTGCACTATTCACCCCCTCTAAAGCATTTTCAATTAGTATCAAAGCAGGACTCGAAAATCGGCGTAACAAACTGGCAAGAACATGGAGGGGAGCATTTTCACAATGGGACATGCAGAGGGACGGTCTACCACTTGTCCACCATTCTTTGACGAGAGCCACTATGCTTATTGGAAGCTTCGCATGAAGATATTACTTCAAGCCAATGACTACTTGATTTGGAGTGAAGCGAGACTTTTTTATCATGGTTTATAAATCGTGACCAAAGGTTATCTCTCTTTGGTTACAGACTTTTGGTCATGGTTTTTGAACTTTGACCAAAGCTCTTTCTTTAGTCACGAGTTTATAACCATGACCAAAGGCTCGTGAACCCAGCCAACGGTGAGGCCTTTAGCCATGGTTCTAAGTGGAATCGTAACCAAACGCCTTTCGATACATTTTGGGTGGAACCATGACCAAAACCCTTCTACCACGCAACTTTCAGTGATGCTAATTGGTGACGGTTTTTAACCCTTTGGTCATGATTTTTAACCGTGACCAAAACCCTTCTTTGTTTTAGTGACATCTGGTTCTATTCCTAATCAAGTGGAAAGGATGTCTAATGTGGGGCTAGCTCTTCCCATTATGAACCCAATGAAGTAGAACCTAGGAGAAGAAAATGACCAAGAATTGTGAAGGATTTGGAAAGTGATTTTATTGCTTACCAAATCGAGAGTAAGTAATAATGTTTGAATGAAACGTACTTGTGATTAAAATCAAGTTATAAATGCAAAGGGAAAATGTAAACAAACCTTCATTGCAACACACGTTACAAAAAGGACACATTCACTTGCTTCCCTTAAATCATGGGCTTCATGGACCTTACATTGGTGCTCTCCACCCTAGTGGTTTTAGCATTTGAACCAAATATTATAGGTGATTTTTTCACATGAACCAAATATCACCGGTAATTTTTGAAGTATTAATAGTGACTTTTAGTTTCGAAACCAAATACCACAGGTAAGTTTTGCATTTGAACCAAATATCACTGATGATTTCTAGTTATTGGTAAAAATCACTAATGACATTTGACTGCATCAGTGCTTTCCATTGGTGAGTCCCACACAGATTTTGAATGCACCTATGCATTCTACTGGTGGGTCCCACCCGAATGCATTCCCACATGCATAAGGAGGACATGTGGCGTGATCCCCACTTTTGCATTGCAAAATGCATTTTTTCCCCTTTGAGCATCCAAATGCAAATAGTCAAATATTCATACCAAAGTAAACAAATTGCACTACAACAAAATAGGATTTTAGCAACTATTTTTTAGTGGCAGATTTTTTTTTAGAGACCAAAAATAAGTGGGTGATAGGTTGAGCGTCACCAAAAAAATTAAACTAATTTATAGAGACAGATAAATCGTTGCAAAGATTTGGTTACTTTTTTTTCCTTATATGTAATGAACTCATTTGTTCCCCTCACCTAAATAATTTTATTTTCAGCCTTTAGAGCACGTGTGCCCCAGAAAATTTCAGCTCTCGCTCGAAACCACGATACCAACGCTGTTCATCTCCTCTAAACCCTCTCTCGCACAAGTTACTCCAATGCAATCCTCTATTCGAAAGTTCCTCCACACCTCTTGATCGATGCTCTGGAGAGCGGGTTAATTAGGGTTACTTAATCATGTCGTAGTATAGTGTCTCAATCTAGATGGATGTCATTTTTTTTATATATAATTTTTACTAATTTTATTCCAGGTCGTTCACTCGGAGGCATGTATTGATATATGATTGCACATCAATCATACGACCTAATCTACCTGAATTAAGTTAGATTCTAACATAACTTTAGAACAATGCTTGCATAAGCATCATAATTGGCATAGTAGTTAGTTAGGTAGCTTCATAGATAATACTATTATTTTATGCTCTAAAAGAGAGACGATATTGATTGCAAATGATTCAGGGCCACAGATGATAGATCAAACCATACAGATCTAATCAGGACAATAATGGGAGCCCAGCACTTCTGAAATCATCTTGATCAGACGACCATGGCACCACATACAACCCATAGAAGAATGGAAGCCAAGGAGCTAGATAGCACAAATCAAAGCCTTAGATGTCAAATCCGACTGCACGGATGGATTCGGATCAACGACTGCAGTCCAACGGTGCAAAAATCAACCCGATTAGAGCTTTGTAGAACCAACTACAAAGACATGAAGATGAACGGCTAGGATAGTGCCATGTGGCACCATCCCAGCAGCCCCTCACTATGCCCCCAACCTCTGAAGGAAGAAATAAGGATCGTTGGATCGTCATCCAACGACCTCAAAGAAGCCACGTCACCCCACCCCCATGCATTATCAATTGAGAGGAGATCTCAGTCGTTGGATTTCCATCCAACAGCTGAGAGTGAACTTGCCTAAAACATAAGTGAAACACAAATGGAGGCTTATCGCAATGATTCGCATGCCCGCATGCGAGCATGAGAAGCGCGATAGATTTGCGCTCAGCGTGAAATCGAAGAGGCAGAGTCGTTCGAGCGAAATCCGACAATCAGATGAACAACGCATGGCGTGGAGGCGAACGCATGGCATAACGAGGGCCATCGATGCCTACGCACAGATGCACACCCGATGCTAACGTGTCATTGCATGCATAGGCCTTAAGGCGGTGCTGTGCTCACTTTAAGTCGTCTGGACATAAGATCGGACAACTAAGATTGAATGCGTGCGATTTGAAATCGAGCCGATGTGAGGAGAGTGCGAGGCACGCACGAGGACCGTGCAATCGTGACGCAAAAGCCACCGCGTGTCAGCTGTAGGTTGAATCCGAGTGTGGAAGGTGCATTTGAGGTTATTTTGAGTCACGATCAAAGTCATTGATCTCCCGACCGACAGATCTGATCAAACCAAGGTGTTGCATGATTTTGGAGGGCCTAAATACCTACTTTTCCCCTCATCAAAGCTACAAAAAGAGCCCCAGGGCCCCCAGTTGGGAGGCAACTCCTACTAGATACATCTCCAGCCTCTATCTCTGTAACTCCTCTTTGGCATTCCTCCCGACGCTCTGGATTTGAAGTGTTGCCGTACTTCACACAAGCATCCCACAAGCAACATCGTCCTATATCTCCTATCTCCCTCTATCTCTCTGTCTCTCTCTCTACTCCTTAGCAAAATTATTTTGAAAACTGTTCCCAAATAGTAATATATTCTGATTCTCTAGATATCCGATGTCTATATATACATATATAAATGTTTACTTAGAATGACTTTTCTAAAAAGCTTTCACATAAAAATCATGTTTTCCCTTCTTGCAAACAACTCGCTACTTACCAAAATCTCTATAAATGTTATTTGTTTCATCATGATTCGTACTGTAATGACAAAACTAATTTTTAATGCCTCACAGACGAACAAGTTGGCGCCGTTGTCGGGGAAGCAACAGAAATTTTTAAAAGCTTTTCCTGTAAAGTGCTTATTTGAGATTCTAACTTACTATTTTTGGTTACGCAGCAATCACAAAATTGCAAAAAGACACAAGCAATAACAGAAAAAAAAATAGGTTCTTAATCTTAGGTGAGTACTCGTAGCTTAGATTAGTTTAGCTTTGAAAAAAAAATCCAAAAAAAAATTAGGTGTTTTTCTTGAACCTTAGGATTAATTAGCATTTGCTTGCTTTCGAAAAAAAAAATCTCTCTTGTTAGTGATTTTCAGGCTGAAATAAACCTTCATATTAAAAATTTAATTCCCCAAAATCTGCATGTCCAAAAAATCTAAAATTTTTACTGGACGTGGGTTTTGAAGCCAGGAACAACATATCCAAATTTCACACAAATCTAAGTTATAAAAAATTTTAAAAATTCATGCACTAAACTATTATCAAATCGATTATTATTCCTAATTTTTCAAAGTTCAAAATATCATAGGAATTTTTATACAACTTTGATTGACTTAAAATTTATGGCACTTAATTCTTGTGAAAATTGGAAATTTAGGAAAAATCTGAAAAAATATTTTTTGCACGTTTGATTGCATGGATTACTCAATCACTAACTAGAGGTCAAAATAACCTACAGAACCCCCAGTATACTTTAAATCTGAAAAAAATAGAAAATGTGCATTAAAATTCTTGAAAAAAAATATTTTCTAAGTGTCTAATTAGTAGTGCAATAAGACCAATTGATTGCATTGTTTGGGTTACACCACTTCCCTAATTTTTGAACTTAAAAGGACCATCTAGCACTATCTGTTCTTAGGGTTTCACGTAAAGGATAAAGCACACTTGCATTTCCATAGTTAAAGGAAATTTAACAAATAATTGGGATTTACAAAACTCTTGTGTACCTCATCAGAACCCTTGATTGAAGATATTTACGCAAGTGAACCCTAAAATTGACTAATACAAGCATTGGAACCTTAAAAACCACTTCTTCATAAAAATTGCTTGTGAACCCCTTGCTTGTGCACTTCACACTTTGAAAATCAATCTTAAGGGAAACACCCCCTAACGCCCATCATATTCCAAAAGCACATCAAGCCTAAGCCTAAAACTAAGTAGACGTGCCCTAAGTAGGACTAATATTCTTGGGGACTTGAAATTAGATTGGGCTAAAGTCAAGGCCTTGCCTACTTGGAAGGTCGGTGTGGTAACCATGTTAACCCTTAGTGGTGTCCCACCATGCAGGGTGTTCTAGGGGGTCCTACCCTTCTGGCCATCCAAGTAATTCAAGCGTTGATCTAACCTAGTCATGTTTTAGGGATCCAAGATTAGGACTAATTATGGTTTACACTTTAAGGATTAGCTTGATTGATTGTACTGTGAGGGTAGAGATTCTCTCATATGTCTTCTCTCTCTCATTCATTAACTTTCTTCTCGTACATGGATGCTAGAAGGTCTCTGAACCTTGATTTGGTACCACCTTTAGAGAGTAATCTAAGGAGAAGACCCAATTTTTCTATGTCTGAATCTTTTCCCATGGGTAATTACCATGAGGAAGAACTGATTGACGAGGAGAACTCGGAACCATGCTCTTTTGCTTCCTACTATTCCTCCTTTTCTCCCTATCCCAACCCATCCCTTACTCCAACTTCTTCTGGATGGGAGAACCTTCCTCAACACCCAAGACTTGATTCCATTGCCTATACCTCAAATTTCATGGGTATATCCAGGCCTACCTCATCCTTACAGAATTCCACACAAATTTTTGGATATCAAGAATCTCTACAATCCCAAGAGACACTCTCCATATAGGACTATCAACTGATCGGCATGACTAACTATCTTGACTGGACTCATCTCTCCCCTGGTCAGGGATATGCCTCAGAGTCTCAATACCTAGAATATCAATCCTATCCTCGAAATCACTTTGCAAATTATCCCAATTCCACCCAAACCACTCCACCTTTTTATTGGGATAACTCTACACCACCCAACCAAGGATATGATTCTTACCCTACGTATTCAAATGATAGATATTCTAATTTGACCTGACGGTAAAAATCTGAAAATTATTATCCTCAGCCCACTCAAACCCCTGACCATGGTGGTGATCTTGAAATTACCCAATTAATCCAAGTAGTCCAGGGAATGAGAGAAGCTAATAAAAGAAATTTGGATAACTTGACAAACGAGCTCAATAAAATCCAGGAAGCACTATGTCATAGACTTGGTCAGAGTGTACCACAAGTTGGTGCTAAGCCACTTAAGGTTGAGGATCCAATCCCAACCTCTACATACACCGAGCCCACCCACCTGCCCTGTGATTATCCAGAGAAAATCCTACCCAGACCTTCATTTTAACTAATTAATAATTCTGATATCCCAAAGACTAACTTTGAGGAGAAAGACTTACTCAAGGATCTAAATCTTGATTCAGAACCTGAGTTACAATGTTTTATGTCAAAAGATGCACAATTGGACCAGGAAAATGATTTGGATTTGGATACCTTGAAAATTCTGGGAGAATCAGAACAAGATTATAAAGAACCCCATCAAGAAGATAGAAGGATTGGGGATAGTGACAGTCCCAGCCAGGCACGGTTGGATGGTTCTAATATGGTTTTGTCTAAGGATTACCACGATCAGATGTTCTTAGATGATTCAATATCTAGATTCGGTGATACTAATCATTCTGAGATATTCCATATAGAAGCTGAATCTGCCTTCACTTTTGTATCAGCTAATTCTCACCCTTCTCTTCTCATCCACCAGAGTCTTGAGGAAAACCCTGACTCTCATCCCCAACCTCTCGAGATTGAACAAAACAACAATCCCCTTATGAAAAAGACATTCAATAGATTGCAGAATTATTAGGGATGACCTATGATGATTTATCTGAGGAAGCAAAGAATTTAGCTGAATCATGGAATTTTGAGGAAGTTGATTTGATTGATGAAAAACAAGAAGACATTCCCTCAGAAGATGTAGCTCAAGAGAAAGACAATTGCGATCAAATTTATAATCCTACTCAGAAATTCACAAAACAAAAAGGATTTAAGGCCTTGATTAATCTAGGTTCTGATCTTACTCCCCCTGGGGAAAAGATTCTAATGAAAAATTAATTTTTGCCCATTAGATTTAAGGATTTGCATCATGAATTAAGACAGGATTTGGGTAACTCGTATGAGATTTCTGATCACCCTAGAGATGAGCTTGAGGATACTAATATCCAGCAAGATTTGGGTGAATCTGGAACTATTGAGGTGGACCACTAGATTTTATTTAACTCTCCTACTCTACATCCATCCACACCTGACTTGACTTACGAAGTGATTCCTCGTACCATTTCAGATTACACAACTCAGGTTCCTCCATTCATTTCCCATCACTTTCACGACCAGTATGATTTATTCCCCACTGACTACTCTTTACCTACCTCATCTGTCTTACTCATGCACCACTTCTTAGGGTTGCACTATCTACTTTCCACTTTGTCACCCGCACTTATTTTTCTCGCTTTCGTAGCACCTGGCTGCAAATAATTCCAAGCTCATTTATTTTATTTTTTTGACCTTTTGGGCTTGGTATTCATCATCAGTTGGTCCACATTTGTGGATCAATGATTCTTGGAACATGCGATCATATCTTCAATGATCCTGACTCAACCCATTAATTTAATCATTCATTTTTGGGTTTAGGTCTGGCAAATGACGTTAAACTTAACGCTGGCTAGGAGGCAACCCAGTATTCTATATAGGTATTTTTCTATTCAAGCTAACCTAGATTAACACACTCAGTCAGGTGATATTCCCTCCTCTTGCTTATTACTTTTTTATTTTCCTGCATACATTTTAATGAGGATATTGTAATGAATAGGCAAGGGAGGGTGGACATTGCATGTCTTATTTTTATGTCAGAAAAAAAAAAGAAAAATTTACATTCAGGCATAAAGAATTTTTATCATGAAGGTTTTATTAGGGATTTATTCTTAAGTTGATTCCTAAGTTAGAATCCAGTACAATTTCACACTTACACGTAGAATTTGCAATGGATCCTCTGTGAAGACTGATAAACATCTTTAGTTTATCTAGAAGAAGCACTACTTTTTCTCCTGAAACCTTGGACAGTAATTAGGGAGTCAGGCAAACCATCTTCTAGTAGATCCATGAAACAAGTGTGAGGTTAGAGTAGAGAGTTTACTGGTGCTCTAAGGCTAGTGCAAGGAATCTTAGTTTCTGGATAATTGAATAATCATACTGGGAGTTAGGCATAGTTTTCGTTCTCGGTTCCTGTATACAAATTCTTTGTGCGAATTTCTAGAGAGCCACCAAATAAGGCAAATACACAAAGAGCGGGTTCTAATAAAACTAGGACTAAGGTGGATGGTTATGATCGTCCTTTACGGAATCCTCAGCAAAAGAAGAGTATTAATATCAAGGTCAGAAATACATTATCCCATCCATTGCTTTCCCAGTGCCAGGAGTAGGCACTTCCACCAAATAAGCCACCCGATATCCTCTTGAACACCCTCAATCCCGAATAATGCCTCGTAAATAAAAATGTGCATGAGTGCTGCATTTCATTGAGTTGGTAGATATAATTATATGAAAAATAAAAGAAAGAAAGAAAGAAAAAAAATGATGAAATAAAAAAAAACAGAGAGAGTGTGTGTTAATAGCGTTATGTTTACTTCATGACAAGCACATTGAGGGAACAACACCTATTTCCTTTACAGTTCACCAAATATAGCCTTTACCTACTTTTCTATATTTCTGTCCACCTGAATACTGGTCAGGGAATTCTGACTTAGTCATAGGGTTATCAGAACTTAATCAAAATGTTAATGCCATGAGAGGCCACAAAATATACTGACAAATCTGGTGAAATTTTGACCTCAAAAAGAAAAAAAAAGAGAAGAAAAGAGAAGAAAAAGAAAAAAGAAAGAGAGAGAATAGGTATAAAAGAACTAAAGAGAGCACAGTTTCTCCACCTCTCTTTGAGTTGATTTATTTAATAATCTGGAAATTTAGGTTCTGCAGTACTAGTCGATGTATAGCACCAGATGAGTGTGAGCCACCAAATATAAATCCACTTGACTCAAAGTATCTTCTACCTAAGCCAAAAAGCTGGGGCTAAATTTACGGATTATTGTCACCCCGAGGGAAGAAGTCTGCCTATTCCAATAGAATTTTACTAAGGGTCAAGTACAAGCTTTAGATGTGGATTGGCTTTTCACTTGGATCTGTTGCATAGGCTACAACAATACACTTTCACGACTATCTGGATTTCTAAAGTTTTGGATGAAAATAAAGGAAATAAATTACTAATCGAACTCTTGATAGAAATCAATCATGTAGGACCACTTTGCATTTAGTCTTGCACATGCTAGGGACTAGCAAGATTTAGGCATGGGGGTGTGATTGCATAGCAATCGTATGACCTAATCTACCAGAATTAAGTTAGATTCTAGCATAACTTGGAAACATTGCATGCATAAGCATCATAATTTGCATAGTAATTAGTTAAGTAGATTCATAGATAATACTATTATTTTATGCTCTAAAAGAGAGACGATATTGATTGTAGATGATTTGAGGCCACAGATGACAAATCGAACCAAACAGATCTGATTAGAACAATGATGGGAGCCTAGCACTTCTGAAATCATCTTGATCAGACAACCATGGCACCACATACAGCTCATAAAAGAACGGAGACCAAGGAGCCAAATAGCACAAATCGAAGCCTCAGATGTCAAATCTGACTGCATGGATGGATCCAGATCAACAAACACGGTCCAATGGCACAAAAATCAACCCGATCAGAGCTTTATAGCACCAACTACAAAGATGTGAAGATGAACGGCCAGGATAGTGCTATGTGGCACCATCCCAGTAGCCCCTCACCATGCCCCCAACCTCTAAAGGAAGAAATGAGGTCCGTTGAATCATCATCCAACAGCCTCAAAGAAGCCACGTCACCCCACCCTAACACATCATTAACTGAGAAAAGATCTCAGCTATTGGATCTCCATACAACGACTGAGAGCAGACTTGCCTAAAACATAAACGTAGCACAAACGGAGGCTTAGAGCAACAGTTTGCACACTCGCACACGAGTCTGAGATGCGTGATCGATCCACGCTCAACATGAAATCGAAGAGGCGATGGCGTTCGAGCAAAATCTGATCGTTAGATGAAGATCGCATGGCACGGAGGTGAACACATGGCATAACGAGGGCCATCGGATGCCTACGCACGGATGCACACTCAACGCTAACGCACCATTGCACGCATATGCCTTAAGGTGGTGCTACGCTGACTTTAATTCGTTCGATCATAAGATTAGATGGCTGAGATTGAATGCGCATGATTTGAAATCGAGTGCGCGTGAGGAGAGCGCAAGGCGCATAAGAGGACCGTGCAATCGTAAATGGACGATGCAAAAGCTGGCACATGTTAGCCGTCGGTTGAATCCAAGCGTGGAAGGCGCATTTGAGGTTATTTTGAGGTGTGATCAGAGCTTTTGATCTCCCAATCAACAGATCTGATCAAACCAAGGTTGTTGCATGATTTTGGAGGGCCTAAATACCTACTTTGCCTCTCATTAAAGCTATAGAAAGAGCCCTAGGTCCCTCTAATTGAGAGGCAACTCCTACCAGATACATCTCTAACCTCTCTCTCTGTAACTCCTCTTTGGCATTCCCCCTGGTGCTCTAGATCTGAAGTGCTGTCGCACTTCACACAAGCATCCCACAAGCGGCGTTATCCTGCATCTGCTATCTCTCTCTATCTCTCGTGTTACTCCTTAGCATAATTATTTTGAAAACCATTTCCAAATAGATATAAAATTCTGATTCTCTAGATATCTGTTGTCTATATATACATATATAAATATTTGCTTAGAATGACTTTTCTGAAAAACTTTCACATAAAATTCATGTTTTTCCCCCTGTGACCAACTCGGTACTCATCGAAATCTCTATAAATGTTATTTGTTTCACTACAAAAAAAAATAGATTTCGTGACATTTCACCTTGCAATGAATGAAGTATATGTCGCTAATAGTACCCTCTAGTGACATGTCCAAAAAATTCGTCGCTAAAAAAAAATGGTTAGCTGACACAAGTTTTTAGTGGCAATTTTTTATGTCCGTAAAGTCATGCATTACCGACATAGCTATATCATTTGCTACTATGTAAATATGTTAATTGACAAATACTTTTAGCAACAAATTTTATTCATTGGTATTTTTATGAGTTAAAGGCATATTCATTTATTTGCCACTACCTTGGTGAATATAAATATCAATATTATTACAATTTAGGAAGAGATGTATTGATCATCTTCATGGTATATATTAATACAAAAGTTACTGTTAATTAATGCACTAAGATATAATCTAAAATATACTTTCACAAATGATAAAAAAATTATAGGTACTTTTTTATGCACATTATTCAAAAATTTCTCATAATTCCTTAATTTCTTTTCGCTAGTCCATCACAAAATCCTAAATCTTTATCAGAAAATTCTAACCCTACCTTCGAAAAAATCCACCTTACCTCTACAAAAACCCTACCCTCTAATCCACCTACGCTTTACCACACGACCCAATCTCCCCGTGCCTCCAAAACCCTTTAATTCGTGCAAAACCCAATCTCCTCGTGCCTCCAAAACCCTGCACTCTACCACCCAGCCCTCCCCCTTAATCTACTCGCACCTCTCAAAGATCAAAACTCCATGCTCCTCCATCGCGCTCTGCCACCCCCCTCACACCTCCAGAAGATCAAAACTCCACGCTCCTCCATTACGCTCTGCTACCCCCTCCATCGCGCTCAAAACCCTTGTGAATCTCCCCTCAAATCTCGCCATCCCACAAATCTTCGCCGTCATCTTCCCCTCGCAAAATCTCCTGTCAATCGTGCCATCATCTCCACCACCCCTTCCGCCTCTGATTCCCCTTGTGCTTGCCTGCAACCACCAAATGCCTCTGGCAACTCCTCAAAATCCCTTCGTGAATCCCATTACTCTCCCAGGGCCCACAACCACAGGTTCCTCTTCCTGCTCCCTCCCTTCCCTAATCCCCTTCACCATCGACCTCATCGCCCCTGACCCATCCAACTCCCCCAATCACAACCCCTGCCACCATTCTCTTCCCCCATGACCTTTGTCCCTCAAAACCCTTGAGTGCCTACCCTGATCCCCATACTCATTGCCAACGTCAGGCCCCTCCCCTAAGCCCATTCATCCTCCCAAGCTCGCTCGTCACCGAACGTAGTCCACCGCACACTCTCTTCAATCTCGCAAGCCCGCTTGTCATCATCTTACGTAGGTTCCAGGCCCTTGTCTTGCAGGTTTGGATTTATGGTCTGTTATACGATAGCTTTCCATGGACCAATATTTCTAAATCTAGTTAATGCTCTAGATTTCACTGTAGCTTTTTCCCTTTATGCATTTTGAGTAGATTATGTAATTTCAAAAGCAAGAAGTGGTAAAATGGAAATTTGGTCCAATAAAAAATGTGGGATGTGGGATGTGTGTTGTATATGTGACCATCTATTTCTTGCATGATAAATGACGAATGTGTAGTATGTGTTAGGTTTGGTTTAAACTTAGGAGTTGAAAGTAATATTTTTTCTGCTCATGTTTGTGTTTTCTGGCTAAGTTTAGTATAACTTGGAGAAATTAAAAAATAGAGGCCAAATAGATTCCATGTTCTGTCAGTGCCATTGTGTTAAAGATGAGATGTAAACCTAAAACCACTTATAAAGTACCAAACCATGATACTAACCATCTCATTATAACTTTGAATATTGTATTTGCCTTACATATCTATTTGTTTGCTCAAGTATGGTGACTATTTGTCTCACTTATCTATATGAGTAGTTCACCTTAGCAACTATTTTCTATCTCAAATGGAATAAGATTTTGGACTGAATGAGTCAGTAAAAGTATTTGGCCTATCTACATGGTAAAAATCCATAACTACAAAATATTGAAATTCTTGAAACTGATAATCCTATGGATAGCCTGGAGTTATCATTCTAAAGGGTATGTATTGAAGTCTCTGGTCAACAGGGTGGGCATATTCATGGGCAGTAGGATAGAATTGGTTCTCACAAGTATTCCATTGACTCTTGTGCACCTTCTAAAGATCAAGTTAAAAGGTTGGCCACATATAGAAGTCCTTCTAGTAAATAGGGTTGTTATAGCAATCAGTTAGAGGTGTCATGTCCTTCATAATAGAGCTTATTTGTTTAATGGCAATTGCACCTTGATATATTTTATTTTCGTCCTTATGCTCAGCAACTCTTCAACAAGATTTACATTGTCATGGGATTTGTATGAAATGGACTATATAATGTTATAGTTCAGATGGATATCTGTTAATGCAATTTAAAGATCAATTAGTAAGGGAAAATCTACCCTTCTCATGATGGAAATGCTTTTGATGTGATATATTTCATATTTAATTAAATCAAATGGGTGATCATAATGGAGTGGGTGATGGGAACACCATCATGAGCTATAAACTAGCTCAATTTGATCTGAGTTAGTCTTTAAATGCTCCTACATAACCTTCAGAAGGTCATAATTCAATGCATTAGCATTCTGAGAGAAAGATAAGAAACTAGGGTTAAAACTATAATTTTACCATCATAACTTGAATATAGTACAACCACGGGCTTTCTCAGGGGTTAATTAAGGGTCAAATGGTCTTGAAAGGATAACAAGTGGGTTAGAACAGACAAAAAAAGGTTTTCGCATGTTTTGAGAATTAAATGACTTTTGAAGCCCTAAAAATAGACTCGCTTAATTAACTAAGGTTCTGGTCAGGATAAAATTCACCTAAACCATCTAAAATTCATAGAAAAATATCCTCTATGGTTTGGTACCTTCAAATTGACCATCTGAACCCGTTTTAGCCCAAAAAGAGCCTCAGACAAACATTTATCCTAATTTGGATTTTTGCATAAATTGCCCAGTCAAACGCGATCAAAACCAAAATCCTATTTCACCATTGGATTCCTTATGTCCAAATTACATTTGTATCAAAAATTTGGACCTAAGCTAAAATTGTCTTGACCTAGTTTGCAACTTGATCCTGTCTAATTACATTTTGCCCTTAACTTTCAAAATCTTTACAAAAAGACCCCTAACTTTGTCATCATTTTCACAAATAGATCCCTACTGGCATTAATCCTATTCTTACAAGCATCAATGACCTAAAATTGGTGAGAACTCCTTGATTCCTTGACGAATCCCTTTTAAATTTGAAAGGAAAGTTCGTCAAGGAATTCCCTTCCTTTTGAGCCAAATCCCTTGCCCCAAAACCTTCCCAATCTCTCATGTGAATGCATAAGAATTAGGTATGAAAAATTTCCAACTCCAACAAAGCTATCCAAGCTTGGGAAGCTTTCTTCCCAATCCCAAAACCTCCTCTAAAGGCCTATAAAAAGACCTCTAGATCAAACCGTTCACCTCACGCTCGAATTCGACCGGAGTAACCCCCAATTCTTCTCTCCTCCTCTAGCCGAAGTGCACTTCGAGCTTCGGAGACTCTCCTTACCTCTCCTCATCGTCTGACCACAATACTAGCGGCAGATCCTCCTTCCTTGCCTTCTTCCGCGTCGAGCAGCACCAGTTGACGTCCCTATCCCCTTCATCCTCATCGTCCAACCCTTATCAGAGCCAGCTTCATCTTTGGCGCCGACCATACCACAACCGATGCCATCTCTGCCCCCCATTGTCCGCTACATACCTCAATCGACTCCTTAGCTTTTCTACATCATGCTAGTACCTCTGACACTCTATTTGGACCTCTCTGACGCCCTCCGTGACTCTATCTTCCATCTTGCCAACATACCTCTGGCAAGCGCTAGCAGCCACCACAAATCACCTACGCTGCTGCTTCCACGCTCCACACCTCCGCCTCGACCTCAGGAGCAAAAGCCCTAACTTTGTTAGGCCAATTGCTCCTCCAAACCCTCTGCCAAACTCACGCTTCTCCGACCACCCTCCATAAGGTCAACAGGCCTTTTCACACATGCTAACTGCACACCACTACCACCGTCACACTCGCCGTGCTCCGACGACTGTTCTTGAGCCTTTTCACGTAGCTGGAAGGTCTTATTGTTGATTTCAGGTACCAACTCCCTCCGTCCTTGATGCCGCAAGCTTCGAGCTTGCTCTAAGTTCTCTCCAGCATCTGCAGTCCCAGGCACTCATCCCAGGCAGCACAGAATCCTTCCGGGAACTTAACCCTAGGACCAATTGAGTCCTTTGACTAGGCCTTCACTAGAATTAAGACAAAGACCTCTCCGCTTGCTGCTGTGTGTGCTGCGCGAAGAAAAAGGTGGACAGATAGTCCCACATCGAAAGTTTGCGAGCAGCAACTGTGACATAAATTGAATTTGTATCTGGCGCTTATCTCCTTAAACACAAGGGGTGAGGTCCCTCACACCAATCACGTGCCTTGTCCGCGACCTCTCCTCTATGGACCTGGTACACCTGACCCACCTAAGCCTTCACTCCTCGCTCACCACCCACTGCCTGTGAGTTTGGACCCAGGTGCGCACTTGATCCGAATACCCAAATACCCGATACTGTAGAAGGATCTGGGAGAGCGTGACCCAGAGAGAGAAAGTGAGAGAGCGTGCGGGGGCAAGGGGGTTTTGCTCTGAGAAGGTTTGGGCTAACACTTAGCCAAATTTGAGGAACCTTCCCCCTCTATGCAAAGAAGTGTTAAAGAAGGAGAGTGCATAGAGAAGAAAGGCAGAAAAAGAAGGAAAGCCATGGCAAGAAGAAGAGGAGAAGACTTGACTCAGAAGAAAGAAGAAGGCAAAGAAAGAAAGAAGGAAGAAGAGAAAGAGAGCAGCAGAGAAAAGAGACCCGGGAGTCTCTAGGAAGCACTGTAGCAACCGGTTGTTTAAGCCATCTGATGCAATCCTAGATCATCCGATTGCATATACTTAAGGCTTTATTGATACTATTGATTTACTTACTATTTGTGAGGAGTCATTGGTGATTCAAATCACCATTTTACTTCTTTTTTTTTACACATCGATACCCGACATTATTATTGTTGCAATCTCTTATATTTTTTATTCAGATTGTGATCTTGAGTTTAAAATTGCCATATTGCTCCCTATGTTCGACCTCGGACTTTCATTCGAGTTTATTTGCTTGAGTGTTATTTCGGCTATATTACAACGAAGCTATTTTAAAACACCTATTTATCTCCCGAACATTTTAGCACCGTTGCTGGGGAGCAACGCACAATTCAGATCTCTTAATTGCAATATCAGGTTGAATTCTAACTTGCTACATCTCTTTTGATTGTGATTTGTTTCAGGGGGATTCACTACAGGAAGATCAACCGCGCATCAACCACTCTAGGGGCAGGTAAACTCCATCAACCTTCTTCTAAGCCCCTAAATCTGAAAAGGCTAAAAAAGAAAAAATCAATTAGAGCTACTTGCATTCTATTTTTAGACAAATCATCAAGTGCCTGATTTGATACATTCTATTTAGACAGCATCCAAATCTTGACCTGTGCACCCATTTGAAGCTAAGGTATCTAGAGCTATCACATTGTTGTTTAAGCCCTAGGTACCACATTTTTGACAAATTAAATTGGACCAAATCAAAGCCAATTAAGGATTCTAGTTTAGGGTTTTAGAGACACACTTGCTTAATCAAGAATTGATCTTTCCAAAACAATGCATGCCTAAACCTTGATTGAATTGATCTATTCAAGCAAAACCCTAAAATCAGGCTCTTAAATTCATTTGAACACTAAAAAAGGGGCCTAAATATCTCAAAAGGACAATACAGGTGAAGTTGACCCACCTTGTTGGGTTAACCAATCTTCAAATTAGGTCACTTTTCACAAAAACATCTTAAAAGTTCATGTGAAATCATAAGCACCATTTCTCTTAATTAAAACTGGTAGACTTAAGAGGTCAAGTCCCCATTCTAGTCTACCTAGAACATCAGTGACAAGAGAGGTTGGGTGGGGGAAACCCTGTAACTCGTGGGGACGCTCTACTGTGTAGGGGTCTTTGCGGGACTCTCCCTCTCTGGCTGCCCAGGTAATTCTCAGGTGGACGGCTTTCTGACTAAGGGGTATCATTCGCCCCGAACCTCTGTAGTCATCCAAAATTTTTGGGTGTCTTGATTGGGTCCATCACATTCTTTCTCTCATCTAATCCATCGATTCATGTTTGGGAGGAGGTCCTTAAGACCATCCTTGAGGCCTCCATTACATATTCACTCTCATCGAGGTCGAGCCTCGACTTCCGTGTTTGTGCAACAACCTGATCACATTGACATATCCTCTGATTCAGAACCCACTTCCCCTTCATTAGCTATGGATCACCAAGAGGAACAACCTAATCTTGAGCAACAATTCCATGACTTCCAAAATCAAATCAAAGCCATCATCAACCCACCGCCACATCCTCAAATGCGAGATCACTATAATCCCTCAACAGTGGAGATCGAACCCCAAATCAACATTCCCGTGGGAGGACCTGAGGTAGATCTCAAGCCTAACATGCTTCATATGACTCCAAAATTTCATGGCTTGAACTTCGAGGATCCTTTCCAGCACATCAAGAACCTAAAACATCTGGCCCACACCTTTGGGGCAGATGTACAAAATCGGGATGGATTAATCTTAAAACTCTTCTCATTCTCCTTGGCTGACAAAGCCACTCATTGGTTTCAGACTAAACCACACACGATTAACACATGGGGAGAACTTCAAACTGCCTTCCTGCAAAAATTCTACCCCATCAGTCATACCAACACAATGTGGCACCAAATCACGCACTTCTCCTAAGGAGCGGGAGAATCTCTACACGAAGCATGGGATCACTTTCTAGATCTCATGCGTAAGTGCCCCCATCACGGAGTTCCGAAGTGGGAACAAGTCCAATCTTTTTACCACAGACTCCGTGAGGATATCAAGCTCTTTGTCAATGCAACCTGTGGTGGTAGCATCATGGGTCAGCATGAAGACACGATCTGGGAAATTCTCGAAAACCTATGCGAGAACTCCCTAAATAATGAGTCATTGGCTGCGTACAACCGGACATCCACCCGCGCATTGACAAATAATTGGGGGGTACACGAATCCTGAGGCCTTTCCACATCCATTGATCTGGAGTTGGTAGCCAATCAATTGGACAAGCTCTCCATTATCGAGAAGAAGGTGGACAACATCACTCGTCATCTACACAAATCCACCTTTGCACCTCAAGGCACATACGCACACTCACCCAAGGGAAGGGAGGCTCCGCACAACATCTACCACTCCCTGGGGATGGATGCATATCCACCTCTGTCTGATTATGCCTACGGAGGCAACTCCGGGTCAGGCCACCTTAGTTGGGGGAACTCTGAACCCCCATACCCTGATTATCTCAGAGATCCTCAGACTTACGAGGATCTTCATGCCATCTAGAATAATCCTTTCTCCAACACTTACAACTCTGGATGGCGTAATCATCCTAACTTTTCATGGCAGGTAATAACCCGAATCTAAGATCTCAATTCCAACCCTGACCACAGGCTCCACGACCTTATCAGCCCACCCAACTAAGGCCCACTCAAAACTTCCAATCTGGACCACCTAAAGAAGATCATACATCTCTAATTCTTCAGACCTTGGTTGACATGCAAAAACAACACAATGAAGAGATCTCTGAGTTACAAAATCAACCGGCCTAGCTAGCAAGTGCTTGCCAACCTTGTGCACTTCCTTCTCAACCTCTTCCTAATCCAAATAACGTGTCAAACCAGAGGCGCGTTATGAACCCAAATCAGGGCCAAGCTCACTTTGTTTATCAGGCCCCTTCTGGCCCATCACCTAACAGGATGGACTCTTCAACTTCATACTCAGGATTTCAGCAGCAAACACCTATTTTGCCTAATCCAAACCAGAACCAGGCGGGATTGAATTCTGTTACTACTCGTACCAGCAAAGCAACACAGGACCCACCTTGTCCAAGCCACTCCCAGCCTGGTAATTAAAAGAGTGATCTTCACTTTCGATAAAAACTTTAGCATGAAATGACATGTCGTTTGTATGTAATCGCGTGGTGGAAAATCGCTTTTCAAAACATTTTAATTCTCAAAATCTAACCATGAAAATAGTTAGTTCGTCTCCATAGGGAGGAATTAGCCTATTTAAACTAGTGAGTTGCACTTCATTTATTCGGGAATCTCAGTAGGTATGCATACTAGTTATTGCACTTCATTTTCAACATAAGTTTAGCATTTATGTAATTACTTAAAAATATAGGGAGGTTTTATGTAAAATCACCACTACGGCATACGTGAATCTTAATCATAGTACTGACAAATATCGTTAATATAAATCAAAACCGAACCCATTCCCTATAATCAATATCCCATACTTGCTTAGTTAAGAGATAAATGCACTATTCATCATTCAATTAAACTTGAGGAACATTCATGCAATTCTATCTTATTATAATAAGGAGATAAATAAATGAATAGTATTCTCTACAATGGCATTATTCGTAATTACTAATTGTAACCTTCACTGTAGCAAAATAGGGGATTACTTCCCTTCGTGCTCGCGCGAAGGAGAGGGCACGGCTAAACGCGTGGTGCTCGGAGGAGATCGATTGGGATGCGGGCTTCGCGTTGGTGGTCGTGGCATCAACGGAGGTGGCCAACGGCGTCCAGTCGGAGCTTTGGGTGCTATCGGCGACGAGGTTCGACAGCCAACCGTTGAGTTGGTGGTTGGTACAGCCGATGGTGTGGTTGAGGTCGTGGGGTCGAGGCGAGCACTCTGATTGTTTTGGTAGAGAAGGAGATGGCGCAAGGTGGCGTGGCCAGCGAGGGGGGCGGGCTACACTTTGGGTTCTTCCGTTGGAGTTGCAGGTGGCTGGTTGGGAGGAAGAAGACGAAGATGGCTGCTAGCGGCATGCACACTGGAGTGCGGACACGCTGGCTAGAGCTCGGGCGAGTTGCGCAGGCGTGTGGCTGCAGGTGCATGAGGATTCTACGTGCGATGAGAGCAGTGAGAGGCTGGTGGTGAAGGCAGTAGCTGTGCGCGGTGAGGGGTAGCGCGTGTGATCTGGCTGCGGCGAGGATGTTGCACACGTACAAGGGCATGGCTGCCTGTAGGTGTGGTGAACAGTGGAGAGATGTGATGGAAGGTTGGTTTCGGCGATGGTGAAGAAGGTGATAGATGATAGCCACGGTTGTAGTGGTGGCCGTGTGCTGTCACCACACGACCCACGCAGTGAAGCTTGCGGTGAAGGTGGAAGGAGTCTCTGCAGGTCACGGTGCACGTGGATCTCCACAGTGCTCCCCTCCTTCACGGTGGAGAAGATGTAGGAGTCCCTGCTGAGGGAGAAGATTATTCCCTCGGTGGACACGGCTTCTTTAACAAAAACCTCCTCCTTTTCCTTCAGCCGCAAGTGTCTCCAACTACTCGCGACGATCGCGAGTGGTTAGAATGGCAGATAAGCATGGGCGGTTTCTTCTTCAAACGTCTAACTAGAGCATCAGACGTCTTAAAAAAAAATGTAATGCCATGAATTTGTGATAGCAGTTCCAAACGTCCAATCAAAGTCCAAGACGTCTTATAGAAGTAAAAATGAGCACCTGATTCTTGTACCTAGCCTGCATTCATCAAATAAATTATATTATCATAACATATGTTACTAAATATAAAATTGAAGCATAAAATTAAATGCAGGCTAAGGTGAATTGCCATATAACTCCTAATTAATTAACAACTAAGAACAAATAATTAAATAGTACTTAGGCTAAATAATAGTCTACAAAAGTGGACTTATTAGTAATATAAACCCTAACCCTAGGATAGTATCTAGGACACACCCATCCCAGATCAAGAGCTTGAGCCAATTCTAGAGGAACCGTCTAAGGTTCCATTTCCTAAGGCCTTGACCAAGGGAAAAAGGATAGCCAAACCCGTGGCACCTGAGGAGGACCTGGTTAAGCTCTTTGAGCAGGTCCATATAAACATCCCCTTAATGGATGTGATACGCCACGTACCGGCTTACGCATGATTTCTAAATGTCGTGTGTACACCTAAGCGTAAGCCGTGAACCAAAGGTTGGAATCCGATCGTACTGTCGGAGCAAGCCAACTCCGTCATTTTGAGCAAACTTCTGCCTAAGGCAAAAGACCCAGGCACCCCTCTAATCTCCTGTGCAATTGGTGATATACAATTTGACCTAGCTTTATTGGACTTAAGAGCTTCCATAAATTTGATACCTACATCCCTACTAGACTACCTCGAGGAATCTGAGCTTAAATCGACTAAAATGACTTTACAGCTAGCTGACCGATCAATTAAGTCACCAAAAGGAATTCTCGAGGATGTCATGTTAGGGTACATGATTTCTATTTTCCAGTGGATTTTATTGTCTTAGACATGGATGCCCCCGAGAATGTGAAGAATACACCAATCATACTATGGAGACCCTTTCTAGCCACTGCTAGGGCCAATATCAGTTGTGAGAAGGGCCAAATTGAATTACAATTTGGAGGCAAGACACTAAAGATCAACATCTTTAAGGCCCAACAAGGTATTAATTGCAGAGTTATAGAACATATTTGCAATATCGAGGCTGTGGTTGACGACCTGTGTATCGAAGAAAAACTGACTATTTCTGATCAACCACAAGAGAATGAAAACCCGCAACTAGAGGTGTCTAAACCCAACCTAGGCACACCTATAGCTCCTTCCTTTGTCCCTAACATCCACTCTGAACCACCTACTGCTACTGACAACCCTGTTATGGAATTAAAGCCTCTTTCTGATCATCTTAAACACATCATTTTGGGTTCCAATTAGACGTTTCCTGTGATTATCAACTCCCGACTCACACCTAATCAGGAAACACGCCTGATTTCTATTCTCCAGCAACATCAGAGAGCCATTGGATGGACCCTTGATGATCTGACTAGTATCATCCCTTCACACTGCACACATCACATATACACTGAAGAGGGCTCACAACCATCCCGTGAAATGCAGAGACACCTAAATCCAAATCTGCAAGATGTCATGAAAAAGGAGATCATCAAGTGGTTAAATGCTGGGATCATTTACCCGATCTTCGACAGTCGATGGGTGAGTCCAATCTAAGTTGTGCCTAAGAAGGCAGGGCTCACCGTCATCATGACTGAAACCTGAGAAACCATACCAACCCATATAGCAAACTCGTGGAGAGTTTGCATTGATTACAAAAGACTCAATTCCTCCACAAAGAAGGATCATTTCCCACTACCATTCATTGATCATATTCTCAAGAAACTAGTGGGAAATCGATTCTTCTTCTTTTTGGATGGGTACTCCGGGTACAATTAGGTCACAATCCATCTCGAGGACCACCTTCACCTGCCCCTTCGAAACATACGCATTCCGAAGGATGCGGTTCGATCTCTGCAATGCACCTGCTACTTTTTAGTGGTGCATGCTTGCCATATTCTCAGATATGGTAGGTGAATACCTTGAAGTCTTCATGGATGACTGCTCGGTATTTGGTGAATCATTTGATGATTGCCTCCTGCACTTGGTCCAAATCCTCAGGTGGTGCATAGATGTGAACTTGATTCTTTCCTGGGAAAAGAGCCACTTCATGGTACCTAAGGGAATTGTCCTGGGATATCTCATTTCTGAAAAAGGCATCCAGGTTGATTGAGCCAAGGTGAATTTGATTTCCAAACTCCCTATGCCTAGCTCGGTCAAAGACATATGACCCATTCTAGGGCACGTCAGTTTTTACTGTCGATTCATTCCAGATTTTTCAAAAATCGCGTGCCCTCTCACTAATCTTCTATCTAAGGATGTCCCTTTTGAAATCTCCAAGGAGTGCACTCAGGCATTTGAAATCCTACGTGATCGAGTTACCCAAGCACCTATTCTGCAGTCTCCTAATTGGTCTCAACCCTTTGAGATCATGTGCGATGCATCTAATTATGCTGTAGGAGCGGTACTTGGCCAGAAAATAGACAGGAAACCCGTAGTCATCTACTACGCTAGCAAGACACTCAACAAGGCTCAGCGTAACTATACAGTTACTAAGAAAGAGCTGCTAGCCGTAGTATTTGCCCTGGAAAAATTCAGATCATATCTTTTGGGTTCCTGCGTTTTCGTATACTCAGATCGCACTGCAGTGAGGCACCTCGACTAATCTACTGGATCTTTTTGTTGCAAGAATTTGATCTTGAGATTCATGACAAAGCGAGAAAGTAGAACGTGGTATCTGACCACTTATTCCGCCTTTCTTCTGACAGTATCGACCTTTCCGGACCCATCATAGAATATTTTCACAATGAGCACCTCCTGACTATTAGCATGGAACTTCCATAGTTTGCTGATCTAGTAAACTACTTGGCATCACATCAAATCCCATCCAATTGGTCGAAGGCCAAGAAAGACAAATTGCTTTCCGATGCCAAGTACTACATGTGAGAAGATCCGTACATCTTCTGCATTGGTGCAGACCAGATCATCAGACAGTGTGTCCCGAAAGCAAAAATTCAAAACATTTTATCCTTTTGCCATGACCAGGCCCACGGTGGACACTTTACCGGACATAAAATCACAACAAAAGTCCTCCAGTGTGGCTTTTATTGGCCCATGATTTTCAAAGACTCATACGATCACTGTAAGGCATGCACTCATTTCCAGACCTTGGGCAACATGAGCCACCGCGATATGATGCCTGTACAGTCGATTCTCGTATGCGAAATCTTCGACATCTGGGGGATTGATTTCATGGGACCCTTCCCTGTTTTGAATGACTTCAAATACATTCTTCCTACTGCTGACTATGTGTCCAAATGGATCGAAGCCATTCTGACCCGAACCAACGATCATAAGGTGGTAATCAAATTCATTCATCAGAACATCTTTTCTCGGTTCAGGATTCCACGTGCCATTATCTCTGATGGAGGGACCCATTTCACAAATGCTCAGTTCAGATCACTGATGACCAAATACGGTGTGTTGCACCAAATCTCTATACCTTATGACCCCCAAACCAACAGTCTAGCTGAGCTATCGAATCGGGAGATTAAGAAAATCCTTCAGGTCAGTATCCGACCTAATAGGAAGGATTGGTCGTCCCGACTTCTGGAAGCCTTGTGGGCCTATAGGATCGCCCACAAAACCCAATTAGGCATGTCTCCTTTCAGATTGGTGTATGGGAAGGCATGTCACCTCCCCATCGAGTTGGAGCACAAAGCCTATTAGGCTCTACGGAAGTGTAATCTAGATCTTTCTAAGGCAGAAACCCACAGAAAGCTTCAAATGAACGAGATTGATGAATTATGTAATGATGCGTATGATAACTCACGAATTTACAAAGAGTGGGTTATAAAGTCCTTCACGACAAGCACACATCTAGAAAGATCTTTCAAGCTGGTCAGAAAGTTCTACTCTTTGATGCCAAACTCAAATTATTCCCAAGAAAACTCATATCAAAATGGATTGGACCATATCTTATCAGACAAATCTTTGGAAATGGAGCCGTAGAAATCAGCCAACCCAGCCTTGATTCAAAACCCTTTGATATGAACAGTCATCAACTTAAGCCGTTCATTGAACTCACCGATACGAACATGGCTGAGGTATCTTTTGATCTCCATTCTCCCTAAGCTTATTGCGCCCAGTTGATGGTGTTAAACTCAGCGCTTAATAGGAGGTAACCCGTCATCTTTTTGAAAAATCCAAAACCCTTCTTGACACATCTTATGCTGAACTCATATTGCACTTTAGGGTTCATCCATTAGAACAGCCAACTCCAACTCTGGTACCCGTACCCGAGCTTGAAATCGTTCGCAACAGTCATCCCAACCCATCCACCCATCCAAAACATGTTCTAATGAATGATCTAAGCTGAACTGGAACCCACCTAATTTACAATGAGGGCATTGCAAATCATAGGCATGGGGGGGTATTAAAGTGCAAAACACTGTGAAAATCACTTCACAGGAAAGGGTTTCATAAAAAAAAATTACATACCCCAAAAACCAAAAAAAAAAAATTTAAAAATTAAAAAATTGAAAAAGAACAAAAATAAGAGAAGGGAGGAAATTTTGAGTGAATTAATTGCATATCATTTTTTAGGAGAAAAGGAGAGGAGATAAAAATGTTAAAAAGGAGCACAATTTGAAAAGAAAAGAAAAAGAGATAGTCATTAGTAAAAGATTAAGAAATTGACTCAGTTCTACACCAAATCAAAAGGAAAGAAAATGAAAGACAAAAAGTACTAAGAGACAAAAAGAGATTAGTATGAGCGCTGATTTTAGGCGTCTTGGGTTGTAATTCTAGGCTTAAAAATTCAAGTATCCACTAAGATCTAGATAGTCCTCAAGTGGTTGGGGAAAATGCGAAGCTTAAGTATTAGGTCTAAGACTTAGGGATTATTCGGCCTTATTAACTGACCTCTAGTTTGCGGGACTTGATAACCTAAGCACCTCAATCCACACACAGTCTGGTTCAGTGCGCTTAAGTATCAAAATCACGCAAATGTGTTAAATCTGTTATGAAAAAGTTACCTAGATTAAGAGCGGCTGATCGACACAAGTTGATTTAGACGAGTTCTCGATGCGGAGTGGCGGGAAATTCCCCTCGAAGATGTGCAATAACATATCGTTTCCTCGGTGCTTGTCTCCTAGGATATCTAAATATCCTACCAGGGGCATGTAACACCTTGTGCTGGTTTAGATGCCATAGGCAGCATTATCACAAAATGTCGATTGCCAAGGTCTAGAGTTAGCTATAGAACGCCATGGGCAGGATTATCTCAAAATCTCTAAAGCCAGGGTTCTGGGGGTTGCCATGGATGGTGCTATCTCGAAGCATCGATTGCTAGGGACCTTACGAGGATTGATGGTGTGAACTAGGAATCCGATATAGACCATGTTGTAAAGTTAATCTGAGGCTAGAAATAAAAAGAAAAGAGAGAGAAAACTCTCCAAAAACAAAGAAAAATTCTTCTGTCTCTTTCTTACAAAAATGCACTACAAACTGAATTTGGGCTAAAGCATGTTACAAGCATAGGTGCTTTAACCGTGAAGTTCAACAAACCTTAGGTTAGTTCCTGTGGGCCTTAGAAACCTTCACGGCAGATTGAGGTTAAAGTTGGTCAAGTTTGGATCTTGGCTGGTACTTGAGTACCTCTAGGCCTACAATCAGCATTCTAACCTAGTCTACAAAAGAAAGCACACAATAGAGTTTTGAGCATAAAAAGACATATGGTCTAGAATTAAAATAAATTCCATGAGATTTTACTAAGGGACTAGCAAAAGTTAGGCATGAGGGTATGATGGGAACACCATCATGAGCCATAAACTAGCTCAATTTGATATGATTTAGTCTTTAAATGCTTGTACATAACCTTCAGAAGGTCATAATTCATTGTATTAGCATTCTGAGAGAAAGATAAGAAACCAGGGTTAAAACTGTAAGCTTACCATCATAACTTGAATACAGTCAAATGATGGGTTTTCTCAGGGGTTAATTAAGGGTCAAATGGTCTTAAAAGGATAACAAGTGGGTTAGAATAAACAAAAAAGGGTTTTCACGTGTTTTGAGAATTAAATGATTTTTATAACCTTAAAAACAGATCTGCTTAATTAACTGAGGTTATGGTCAAGATAAAATTCACCTAAACCCTCTAAAATTCATACAAAAATATTCTCTAGAGTTTGGTACCTTCAAATTGACCATCAAAACCCGTTTTGACTCAAAATAGAGTCTCAAACAGACATTTACCCTAATTTGGGTATTTTCATAAATTACCCAATCAAACGCTGTCAAAACCAAAATCCAATTTTACCATTGGATTCTTTAAGTCCAACTTACATTTGTACCAAAATTTGGACCCAAGCTGAAATTGTCATAACCTAGTTTGCAACTTGGTCCTGTCTGATTACATTTATGCCCTTAAATTTCAAAATCTTTACAAAAATACCCCTAAATTTGTCATCATTTTTACAAATAGGTCCCTACCACCATTAATCCTATTCCTACAAGCACCAACGACCTAAAATTGGCAAGAACTCCTTGATTCCTTGACGAATCCCTTTCAAATTTGAAAGGGAAGTTCATCAAGGAAACCTTTCCTTTTGAGCCAAATCCCACACCCCAAAACCTTCACAATCTCTCATGCGAACACATGAGAGAATTGGGTATCAAAAAATTCCTAACTCCGGTGAAGCTATCCAAGCTTGGGAAGCTTGCTTCCCAAGCCTAAAACCTCCTCTAAAGGCCTATAAAAATACCTCTAGATCAAACCATTCTCTTCACGCTCGAATTCAACTAGAGTAACCCCCAATTCTTCTCTCCTCCTCCGACCAAAGTGTTCTTCGAGCTTCGGCGACTCTCCTTTCCTCTCCTCATCGTCTGACCGCAATACCAGCAGCAGATCCTTCTTCCTTGCCTTCTTCCACGTCGAGCAGCACCAACCGGCATCCCTATCCCTTCATCCTCACCGTCCAACTCTTATCAGAGCCAGCTTCATCCCTGGCACCGGCCATACCGCAACTGGTGCCATCTCCTACCCTTATCATCCACTACATACCTCAATCGACTTCTTAGCTTTTCTACGTCACACCAGTACCTCTGACACTTCGTTTGGACCTCTTCGACGCCCTCTACTACTCCGTCTTCCATCTCGCTGGCATACCTTTGGCGAACACTAGCGGCCACCACAGATCACCTACGCCGCCCCTTCCACACTACACACCTCCGCCTCGACCTTAGGAGCAAAAGCCCTAACTTCGTTAGGCCAATTGTTCCTCCAAACCATCTGCCAAACTCATGTTTCTCTGGCCACCCTCTGCGAGGTCGACAAGCCTCTTCACACACTCTCACTGCACACCACTGCCACCATCACATTCGTTGTGCTCCGACGATCATTCCTGAGATTTTTGATGTGGCTGAAAGGCCTTATTGTTGATTTCAGGTACCAGCTCCTCTGCCATTGACACGGCAAGCTTCGAGCTTGCTTGAAGTTCTCTACAGCATCTATAGCCCCAGGCACTGATCCCAGGCAGCACAAAATCCTTCCAGGAACATAGCCCTGGGACCAATTGAGTTCTTTGACCGGGCCTTGACTAGAATTAAGATGAAGACCTCTCCACTTGCTGCTGCATGTGCTGCATGAAGAAAAAGGGGGACGAATAGTCCCACATCAGAAGTTTACGAGCAGCAGCTGTGACATAAACTGAATTTGTGGCTAGGGCTTATCGCCTCAGACACAGGGGGTGAGGTCCCTCACACCCATCACGTGCCTTGTCCGCGACCTCTCCTCCGTGGACCTGGTACACCTGACCCACCTAAGCCTTCACTCCTCGCTCACCACCCACTACCGGTGAGTCTGGACCCGGGTGCGCACTTGATCCAAATACCCGAATACCCGATACTGTAGAAGGCTCTGGGAGAGCATGACCCAAAAAGAGAAAGAGAGAGAGCACGTGGGGGCAAGGGGGTTTTGCTCCGAGAAGGTTTGGGATAACACTTAACCAAATTTGAGGAACCTTCCCCCTCTGTGCGAAGAAAAAGAGTTAAAGAAGGAGAGCTGCACAAAGAAGAAAGGCAGAAAAAGAAGAAGGAAGGCCATGGCAAAAAGAAGAGAAGAAGACCTGACTCAGAAGAAAGAAGAAAGCAAAGAAAGAAAGAAGGAAGAAGAGAAAGAGAGCAGTAGAGAAAAGAGACCCTTGAGTCTGTAGGAAGCACTGTAGCAACCAGTTGTTTAAGTCGTCTAATGCAAGCCTAGATCATCTGATTGCATATACTTGAGGCTTTATTGATACTATTAATTTAGTTGCTATTTGTGAGGAGTAATTGGTGATTCAAATCACCATTTTACCCCATTTTTTTGCACATTGATACTTGACATTATTATTGTTGCAATCTCTTATATTTTTGATTCAAATTGTGATCTTGAGTTTAAAATTGCCATATTGCTCCCTGTGTTCGACCTCGGACTTTCATTCGAGTTTATTTGTTTGAGCGCTATTTCGTCTATATTACAATGAAGCTATTTTAAAACATCGATTTATCACCGAACAATGGGCACCCTATCTGCATAATTGATTGGTAGGACAATGGCATTTAGGATAAACAGGGAAATTTTCATATGTGATATGGGTAACAATTGAAAGCAAAAGAGTGGTTGTAGACATTCTAGTTGTGGTTTGAGATGATTTTAGCTTTCCAGTTGTGCCTTATGTTGGTCTTGCTTACCTATTAAGATTTGCAATGTATTCATTTTTCCCTTGGTTATTATTGTCAAGTATAAGTTGTTATTTGATGCATGTTAGTTAGTAATTTGGATTGCTTAGATATAGTTTGCATATTTTAATCAGTTCAGTTGGAAAATAATTAAGATACTGTCGAAAACTAGTTATGATAGCTACTTATTTGGACTAGTGAAAGCTATTAATATTGCTGAAAGCATCATTTGCAAGTACTTTTTTAAAGAGATTAGAAATTACAGATACTGTATTTATGATAATCTACATTGAAGATGAAGTGTGGTTTGTTGGTATACCAATTTTGGTTTGAGATGATTATGGTTTTTAGTTGTGCCTTGTGTTGTTCTTGCATGCTTCTTGATATTCGCAAAGTATTTGGTTTTTCCTTCCTTATTACCATCAAGTACAAGTGTTATTTGATGCATGAGAGTTTGTAATTGGGATTTTTTAGATATGGTTTGCAACATTCAATTAGTTTAGCTTCATCTAAAAACCAAGTTATTGGGTAGTTTACATCCATGTTTTGTCTCCTCCATGACAATCTATTGCCTATTTTCCATGTCTAAAAGAGTGGATGGACCCTAGTTAGTAATGGAACTCAATTTTGGGAGTAAGGATCATGGATCAGTTAACTATTAACTGAAATGTGAATTGAAATTCGAGGAGGGATCAAAATTGTGAACTAAAATGCCAGATTCCTTTTTATTTTTTTTTTTTGTAATGGTGACAAAAATTTCCACCTTCCCCTTTTAGCCCTCACAACATGATAGGATATTCTTACATATACAAAATATGCACTGCATCTAATTAAAGCCAGCCTCATTCACATTTCTAGCTTTAATGAGGAAAAATCTTAGTTACTTTCTGGCATTAGAATTCCCTCAAGACAACTTTAGAAAATCTTAGACACTTTCCCTATGAGAACATGGTTAGGGAAGGTTTGACACCTGGTGATGTAACATATTATGCAATGTTTGTTGTACTATGCAAGTGTAATGTTGTAGATGTTGGGGTTAAATTCTTAGAGAGGATGGTTTTTGGAGGAATGGTCTTTGATTAATTATCACTAGACATTCTTTTAACCAAGTTAAGTAAAAGTACTTAGATTAGGAATGTTTTCAAGATAGTGACATGCATGAATAAGATAGCATGAGAATATTAAACCACCCCTCAGCTCTTGATCTGTGAACTGACTCATATTTATTAAAAAATCTAGACAGATACCATTGAGGGTAAAATAGAAATCAGTGGGATACAAGGATCCAATAATTAATAGGTTTAGGGTTAACACTAATGAAATTAATCAGCATTGTAAAAGTTTTAGTAGTAACTGCATTTAAAATCCCAGCAATTGAACCACCTAAATGATCTAATTGTTTAGTTGATGCCTTCCACACCTAAATTAAACTACATGTCTTATTCTTCGTAGAGAAAAATATAATGAATTACATGCATTTCTGGTGAATAATTTGTAAATGTTGGAGTTGAAGGTGGGAAGATTTTGTTCACTTCTTGAGTTGTAAAATACAACCATCTTTTTCATTGGATTTTAACTAGTAGTTTCTGATATGTAGTTCTAGTAGATTAACTTAATATGTGGTTACTTGATTTATGTTGGATGCATTCACAAGTTACAACAAAATTGATACAAAATCAGCTTGTTTTTTTTAAAAAAGGTAACTGATGGCTATTGGATATCGATAGCCATTAACTTCATTTCCTGAAAAAATAGGAATTGCATCACATTTTGCTACAAACTACCTAATGACAAATCCTCCCTCACAACATTATCCACATACACTAGGGTGCCCCCAAACACCACCCTATTTCATGCCAAAGAGTCAAGAAATCGGCTCAAAACTTAACCCACAAATTCAAATCATTTTGAGACCCACTACTAATGCACTTCCAAAATCTCATAAAAGACTCTAGTTTCAAAGGTAGTGACTGAAGCTACAGCCATGCCTCTCTTGCAAAATTGCATTTAAGGAATAAGTGTGCTAAATCTTCTTCATGAGCTTCAACAAAAGAACAAGATGCCTGATTAGATAGGGATGTTTGATTAGATGGAGACAAGAATATGCAACAATAAGTGAATAGATAAAGAATATTTAGTGAATTGATGGAAGGATCTTTAAAACTATGAAGGAGTGTCTGCTGACCATCCATTTAGTATTTTTCTTTTTTGCTCCAAAGCTTACCAAAAAATGCCGCCCATTTATTTCCTATCTCAAAACCCCACTCTCTCCACCAGCTTTTTCCACAACCTAGAGATTGGCAACCACTTGAAGCTCCTTCGATCTCAAATACACTCCTAGATATTTCTCTCACTGACAAGCGTGTTTTGCACACATGTTTTGAAATATGTCGTAGTTCGTAGTATAGTTGTGCAAAACCCTTGATCAAAAATATTTCTAGATTAACGAGACTGAGTCCCAATCTCTCGTCTCTGGGAGGCATTTATGGAAATGCTAATCTTGACTTCAACCTTTTTCTCTCTACTCGCTTAGAAATGCATGCCAATTTGTAATTATTTACGTATTCATGCATGACATGCTATTACAATAATATCAGAAATCAAAGCAGGCAACTTATTATCACAATAAAGATATTGCAATCAAGCTCATGGTGATTTTTCACACATAGATATATATATATAGAAAGAACTCAGAGATTTTTCATTAATTGCATGATGGCGATTACAGAGCGAAGCTAGAGGAAAGCTTGTACATGAATGGTTAAATCGAAAACTAGCTAGCAGAAAATGCATACACGTGCGGATCTATAGTAGATTGCACGTGCACCATGCATGAGGGAGAGATATAGCTACACTACTAAGCATAAAATAGGGTAGAAAAAGTAGAAGAACTACTTATCTATCTAGCTAGTACAAGGAAGGGCATTCGAAGGTGGTCTCCAATGGCCTTTGAGGAGGAAGGGAGACCAATGGTGGGTAAGCTGGCCCTTGGAGAGGTGGTGGAGAGGTGATCTAGGCTCTTGGCATAAAGTTGATGATGGCCCTGGTGGTGGAGCTCGTGGAGGTGCACATGAAGGTGGAGGGAAAGGCTACTAATGGAGGTGGAATGAAGCCAAAATGGTAGATGAAACCAAGATGCTAGATGGGGGTCCATGGCCGTCCAAGAGAGTCTTTTTATAGACTCTTGGGTGGCCTTCAAGTGGTCTCTCTAGAGAACTATAGAAGACTCTAGAGAGACCTCCATCTTGGCATCAAGATGGATGGGAGTGGGTCTTCTCAGATCCACAAATTGTGGATCTAAGAGTGGACTCTCCCTTGGTTGCTATTTTTAGCACCCAAGGGTGGCGCCACTTGGAGAAGAGTCTAGGAGACTCTAGGTGTGTGCAGCTTGGTGAGTGTGTGTGCATGTGTGCATGACCCAGGTGGCTAGGTGGTCTAGTGGTCTAGGTTAGGCCCTAAGGGTTTGGGTTAGGGTAGGTCCTAAAATTAGGGTTGTAAACCCTAATTACTAAAAGGGAATGTGCAATTAAGCTAGTACTAAGTTTAATTGAGTGAGTGTAAACCTAATTGAGTGTGAGAATACTCAATTAAGTTAGGCTTAGGTCAATTGGACTCTCACTAAGTCCAATTGGACTTGTATGGGTTGAGATCTTAGCTCAATTGGACTCTATGAGTCCAATTGACTAAGAGAAGTGTGATTGACTTGACCCAAGTCAATTTTGCTTAGTGAGAACCTAATTAGGTTCAGGTCTAGAGGTGGTGTACTAGGTTTAGGGTACCTTAATTTAGGTTCCAAAGGGGTTGGAATTGGGTTTAGGGACCTTAGAACTCATGATCCAAGCTTGAATTCCAAAATAGGGATCGAAGAGCAGTTCCAGACGTCCAATTTATGTGTCAGACGACTTATACTAAAAAATCAGAAGTCCAGACCTCTTGTCTGGACGTCCAATTTGAGTTAAGGAAGAATCAGGGTTCTATCTTGGGGATTCTACAGAAATTGGATGTCTGACCAAGTGTGTCGACGTTCAATAACACTATAGACCTGGGTTTATGGTGTGCGGGTTGTGGCTAAGGGTTCTGGACATCCAATAACTTATCTGAACGTCCAAATAAGGGCTGAAACTAGGGTTTTAGGGCTTCCTAGGCTATGGTGACCTAGTCTAAGGGTGGCTAAGGCTTAGGATGGTCTCTAGGGCTATCCTAGGACTAGGATTGGTTCTAAGTTCTTCATAATTTAACTCTGCCTTACTTTTACTTAATAGAGTAACATACCTCAACCCTTACATTATTTCTCTACTACATTTATTCTAATCTTCTGCTCCAGCTCTGCTGCATAACCATCTTTAGATCCTGCTTCAAATCCAGCTTGAAATCCAGCTTCAGATTCAGCTCCTGAGCTTCTTATTACCTGCAACTTATATAATGCACTTAATTAGTACATTATATCAATATTTCATGCATAGCAAAGGGAAAGCAGTAAAGATGCAATTAATGCTCCTGTATGCATGGATTACACTAGCTTATGCTAAGTTCTAGCATAATTTAGGTTAATTAAGACCTATGATTGCTGCGCATTCATACCCCCATGGCTAAATCTTGCTAGTCCCTAGCAAATGCAAAACTAAGTTATTTACAAAAGGGTCCCTAAAGGATTGATTATTATCAAGTGTATAACTAGAGATTCTTTCCTTTTCGTGTTCATCCTAAAATCTAGAAATCCAGACAATCGTGAAAGTGCAGCTATGTAACTTTTGTAACGAATTCGAGTGAAAAACCTTATTTAACTCTAAAGCCTGTACTTGACCCCTAGTAAAATTCTAGCAGGATAGGAGGACTTCTTCCCTCGGGGTATTCAAGATATTTTATGAATTCCACCCTGACTTTAAACTTGGGTAGAGAGTGTTTGAGGAAAATAGGTGTGTATTTGGTGGCTCACCCTCAATTGGTGCTACATAGAGATTAGTGCTGCAAAATCTAGATTCCTAAATTATTAAGTGAATCAACCCAGAGAAAAGCGAGAAAAACTATGCTCTCTTTGGTTCCTTTGTATTCACTCTCTCTTTTTCTCTTTTATTTTCTTTTCTTTTTCTTTTTCTTTTCTTTTTGGGCTCACAATCTCACCAGATTTATATATATATTCCATATTTGGTACTCTTACATGGCATTACCACTTTAATCGAGTTCCAATAACCCTAACACTAAGCTAGAATTTCCCAGCCAGTATTCGAGCGGTCAGGAACACAAAAAAAGTAGGTTAAGGCCATATTTGGTGGATCTCAATTGTGGTGGGTAATGCTGCCTCAATGTTATTAAAATAAATACTAAAACACTCATACTCTCAGCACTCTTTTTTTTTTTCTTTTTCTTTTTTTTCTTTTTCTAATTTTTTTTCTTCTCTCTTTTTTTCTATATATCTTTAGATTTTTTCAGTTTTTTCTTTTCCTTTTTTTTCTCTTTTTTTTCTTTCTTCTCTCTCTTTTTTTTTATAATTTTTTCACACAACTCAATACAGCACATGACATATGCAACTTTTACTCAGGAGGCATTATTAGGGATTGGTGGTACTCAAGAGATATCGGGTGGCTTATTTGGTGGAAGTGCCTACTCTCGACACTGGGAAGAGATGGATAGGACAACGTATTCCAGACCTTGACATCAATGCCCTCCTTCAGCCAAAGATTCCGTAAAGAATGGTCATAACCATCTACCTTAGTCCTAGTTTTATTAGTTTTCGATCGTCGCATATTTGCCTTGGTCGATGGCTCTCAAAAATTCACACGAAATTTATACGTGGGAACCGAGAGTGAAACTGTGCCTAACTCCGAGTATTACCACTTAATTATCCAGAATTCCAAATTCCTTGTACTAATCCAGTAACACTTTACTCTCATCTCACACTATTTGGCGGATTTTTAGAAGAAGATTCGCCTGACTCCCAAAACACCGTTTAGGGGTTCAGGAAAAGAAGCACTACTTCTTCTCGACAGACTAAAGACGTTTATTGGCCTTCACTGTGAATCCATTCCAGATTTTAGGAATCAACTAGAGGATAAAATTCTAATACATTCTCTTGATAAAAATCTTATTCATGCATGCAATATGTATATATGCTATATACAAGTAACCTCTTCTGATTTGTACTTTAATGAAATTCCCTTATCGTGTTACATTCAGCTTGGTCCTAAATTTAGAACAGGAAGGGTGTGCAGATGAGTTGAAAGTGGTTGTTGCGAACGATTTCTTGCTCCAATGCAAGCATTGGAGGTGGAGTCAGTTGTTCATAAATTAAGACCCTAAAGTACTTATAACATGCTGCTTTGAGGTTTTCCTAAATGTTGGCATAAAAAATTTTTTAGTTTTGATGTATCTACCCCCCCATGCCTAAGTTCTTGCATGTCCTCATGCATGAATATAAAAGAAAATAAAGCACGATAGGGAGTGAGTGGGTAGAAATCACCTAGAGTTGCTCCTGAATTTTCATTCAGCACTGGCCAACCAGACAATATGCAATATGCAAAAAGGAAATATCCTAATAGAAAAATATGCTATGTATAAAAAGGCATCACATGTTATTTATAAATGCCGAGTTTAACGCCTCCAGCTAGGCAAAAATTCAATCATACGTCCTCAATAAAATGAATGATTTCGTCAGCAGGAGGAGGTTCTTGGGCCATAAATGGCTTGAGGTGCTGGCCATTTACCATCGAAGCATGCTTAGATTTTGGGTCCATGATTTGGACCGCCCCATTTGGATAGGGGTGAATCACAACATACGGGCTAGTCCACTTAGATTTGAGTTTCCCCGCAAATAATTTTAGCCGTGAATCAAACAACCAAACTTGCTGGTTGGGCATGAACCCCTTTCTCCGGATGTGGTGGTCATGAAAGGCCTTGGTCTTATCTTTGTATATCGATGTGTTCTCATAGGCCTCTCGCCGAATTTCTTCTAATTCACTAAGTTGGAGCTTCCTTTCCTTACCTCCCGTATCGAGGTTAAGATTGCATTTCTACACTGCCTAAAAGGCACAATGCTCCAACTCGACAGGAAGGTGACATGCCTTACCATACACTATACGATACAGTGACATTCCAAGTGGGGCCTTGTAGGAGGTCTCATATGCCCAAAGTGCGTCAATTAATCTGTTGGACTAGTCCTTCCTGCCTGGTCTAACCATCTTCTAGAGGATAAGCTTGATTTTACAGTTAGACACTTTAGCCTGCCCATTGGTCTGTGGATGATACGGGGTGGCTATACGGTGATGTACCCTATATTTCTTTAGTAATGACCTAAAGTGGGCATGGATGAAGTGGCTTCCCCCATCGCTAATCAGAGTGCTGGGTATTCAGAATCATGCAAAGATGTGCTCCTGTACGAAAGGAATGACGATTTTTTGATCATTCCATCTCGTCGTGATGGCTTCGACCCACTTTGAGACATAGTCAATAGCTAGCAATATGTACTCGAAGCCATGCAAATTTGGAAAATGGCCCATAAAATCGATGCCCCAAACATTGAACACTTCTATGACCAAGATGGGTTGGAGAGGCATCATGTCTCTCCTGGTCATAGAGCCACCTGACTGGCATCACTTGCAGTGTAAGGTGTAATCGTGTGCATCTCTGAAGATGGTTGGCCAGAACAATCCCGATTGCAAAATCTTTGCAGCTATTTTTTGGCCCGAGAAATGCCCACCATAAGCCTCGCTGTGGCAAAATGATAACACACTAGAGATTTTCGAATCTGGGACACATTGCCTGATAATCTAATCTGCTCCAATGCGGAAGAGCAAAGGATTGTCCCAGAGATAGAATTTGGCTTTAGATATGAATTTGAGTTTCTGGTCTTTAGATAAGCTCGAGGGAATCTTATCTACGACAAGAAAATTTGCGATATCCGCATGCCAGGGAAACTCTCCAGAATGAATTGCCAAAAGAGATTCATCTGAGAATTGATCTAAAATAGGAAGGCAGTATGGGATGTGGGTTGGGTCCAGTCTGGATAAGTGATCTGCCACAACATTTTATTTTCCAGCTTTGTCACATATTTCAATATCAAACTCTTACAATAGAAGGATCCATCTAATAGGATGGGGTCTGGCATCCTTCTTTGCCAACAAATGTTGGAGGGCGGAGTGGTCTATGAAGATTATTACTTTAGACCCTAACAGGTATGATTGAAACTTCTCCAACCCGAACACTATTGCTAGCAGTTCCTTTTTAGTGACAGTATAATTGCGCTGAGCCTCATTCAACGTCTTGCTAGCATAGTATATGACGAAGGGTTGTTTCTCCCGATGCTGGCCTAAAACAACTCTGACGGTGAAATCAGAGGCGTCGCACATCATCTAGAAATCGAGCGACCAGTCGAGTGGTTGGAGAATTGAAGAATCAGAGATAGCGCTTTGTAAAGTCTCAAAGGCACTGAGACATGAGGTGTTAAAATTGAATGGGGCATTGGTTACCAGGAGATTTGTCAATGGCCACACGATTTTCGAAAAATCACATATAAATCTCCAATAGAATCTGACATGACCCAAGAATGATCTGATCTGCTTAACCGAGCTAGGTGGAGGTAATCGTGATATAACTTCAGATTTGGCTCAGTCGACCTCGAGTCCATTTGCAGAGATCATGTGTCCTAGTACAATGCCATCCCTTACCATGAAATGGGTTTTCTCCCAAGATAGTACTAGGTTTACCTCAATACATCATTTCAGGATCTTGGTGAGGTTATCAAGACAAGATTGAAAATCGTCTCCAAAAATGGAGAAGTTATCCATAAACACTTCCACGTAGTCCCCAATCATGTCATAAAAGATGGCCATCATGCAATGCTAAAATGTTGTCGATGCATTGCAGAGGCTGAAGGGCATCTGCTTGAAGGCAAATGTTCCAAAGGGACATGTGAACATGGTCTTTTCTTGATCATCTGGGCTAATCGCTACTTGATTGTACCTAGAGTATCCATCCAAGAAGCAAAAGAAACTACATCCGGTTAACCGTTCCAAGATCTGATCAATGAACGGTAAAGGAAAGTGATCCTTTTGTGTAGCCGTGTTCAATTTCCTATAATCCATGCAAACCCGCCATGATGTCACAGTGAGTGTTGGAATGGATTCACCCTAATCATTCTTCACTACAGTGAGTCTTGCTTTCTTGGGCACTATCTAGATCGGACTCACCCATTGGTTGTCAGAGATTGGGTATACAATACCTGCATCCAGCCATTTGATTATCTCCTTAACAACCTCTAGCATATTCGAGTTTAGATGTCTTTGAGGTTGTCTCAAGGTTTCACCCCTTCATCCGTGTAAATATGATGAGTGCAATACGAGGGGCGAATACTATGGAGATCAGCAATACTCCACCCTATAGCCGCCCTATGGTCTTGTAATACCGAAATCAGTTGATGCTCCTATTCTTGGGTTAAGTGAGCATTAATAATGACCGGGTATGTCTCACTTTCACCCAAGAACACATATTTAAGTGAATCGGGTAAGGGCTTCAGTTCAATCACGAGTGGGTCAGAGTTAGAAATGGGGATGGGAGTCAAAATAGGAGAAGCAGAATCAAAGGTGGGAATCTGATGATCTTGATATGTATGAATTCCCACTGATTCACCACCTGCAACATACTTGGTCGTGACTTCATTATCGGATGGCCTGTTTGTTGTAGTCACATCTTCTTGTGTCAACAGGGGTGATTCAGTAATGTGAAGATCAGGATAGTCAAAGTCAGGGGTGCTGTGGTCAGATATACACCCCAGACAATTGGATCCGTAGGGAGAAATGTGCAGTGTAGTAGTCTCAGTCCCATGTGGATCGAGGTCCAGAAACCCTGATAGTGTAAACGAATGACACATTGGGTTGTCACAAAGGAGCTCAATGTTACCACAATATGTTGATTCTTCGTCTTCACCATCCTCCTCGATGTGACCACAATCAAAGTTCCTAGATGCCCTGAATATGTCAATTCTAAGTCACTCGTTTCCTAGGGCAATCTCCATAGATCCGGATGCACAGTCAATGTTTGCTCGGGCTGTCGCTAAAAATGGGCGACCTAAAATGATTGGTGCATCAGGGAGATTAGGAGGAACCTCCATATCGAGAATGAAAAAGTTCGTGGGAAAGCAGAATCCACGGACTTTAACGATCACGTTCTCAACCACCCCCCCGGTGTTTTTACTAATCGATCAGCTAATTGAATGGTAACCGAGGTGGATTTTAACTCCCTGAATCAAAATCAATCAAATATAATAGTGGGAGTCAAGTTGATGGATGAACCTAGATCTAGAAGGCTCGATCAAATGGAGAATCCTGCAAAAAGCAGGAAATTAGTGGGGTACTAGGGTCTTTCTTTTTCGGTAGTAAGTTGGCTAGAATCACAGCGCTAGCCTCTTTTGACAGTACCGCCTGCCGTCCAACTCTCGGTTGTCGCTTTGGGGTATAGTAGTCCTTAAAGAACCTAGTGACTGCGAGGATTTAATCAATGGCCTCGAGGAGAGGGACCTGAATATGTACTTCCTTGGACATTGACTTTAGGTCCTTGAAATTCTGCATATCCTTTTTCTGTGTAACATTTCACGTCAAAGGGACGGGAATCTCAAGGTTAATTGACCTCTTGTCCTTATCTACAATAGGTGGCTCCTAAGATGAATAAGGAGTTGAACAATCCTACAGTGGAGGGCGTGAAAAATCAGGACCCGCCTACCTAACTGGTGGGTCGTATGTCTTCTTCCCTCTCCTCAACAAGATAGCTTTCACATCGGCATGCTGTTCGTGAGGTGGTGGAGGAGCGAAAGGGGTTGAGTAATCAGGGTTTTGCAACAAAGGCGGTCGGCCTTGAGCATAACCAGGTGGCACAGGAGGCTCCTGTAATATGGCGTGTGCCTGTCCCTGTGGTGGCTGAAACCTAGGCGGGGCACCCTGGTTCTACACATATCTTGGGTTTGGGACAGGTTGGGAGGGCAAGGCTCCCTAAGTCCTATGCTCTTGCAACAATTGGTTCTGCGTGTTCTATTTCATTTGTATCTGGTCAGCCATTGCCTTCATGATCTACAAGCTATCCTGTGTAGACTTCCTCATTGATTCTTGCATCTCCTCCTTTAGTGCCTCCAAAGGGTCAGCCCGCTTTGGAGGATGACTGGAAGCTTGGTGCAGTGGTTGATACATGGATCGTGATTTCTACTGCTAAGATGGGAATGGCTACTACCTAAGGTACATGCTTTGAACATTCCCATACTACCTGGTCTGTGGATCTTGATGTGGTCTCTACGAATTACTAGACTACGAGAAGTTCGGATGTTGGAGCCAACCAGGGTTATACGTCTCTAAGTATGGGTTATTACGCCTGTATCCCTGAATAGCATTGATGTCTTCATAGGCCGACGACATTTGAGACGTATATTCATTAAAGGAATATGCATCAAAATCATTATGCGATGCATAACCCTGATTTTGTGGTACCAGCTCAAGGTGATTTGCAGGATCCTGATATATGGACTCCTATGAATATGGAGAAGATGCATCCTGAGTGAGTAGATTAACTCAAGCGGGGGGGGGGGGGGGGCTCGAGGTGCATAGGAGGATCTCGAAATAGCAAAATTTCCACTCAGATCTGATTGACCCTAACCTAGTTGGTCGATCTTCTTTTCTATCAGATTCATTTTATCCAGCTGCTTGACGATGATATCCATATCTGCTCGAATAGACTCGGTGTGAGCCTCGCAGACACCAACCTGCTATTGTCCAGGCCGCTGGAACTAGTTCCTAGATGCAGCATTCATTGAATTCTCCGCCAAAGACTCGAACAACTCAAATGTGTTGTTTTCATCTTTCGCAAGGAAATTCCCTCTACTAAATGCATCGGCCAGATACCGATGTGTGTCATCCAGTCCATGGTAAAAGATCTGAGCCAAGTGCCACCTGGGCACACCATGGTGTGGGCATTTCCTAAGGAGATCATGGAATCGGTCTCAGGCATCATGCAACTTCTCCCCAGGTCCTTGGGAGAAGGTTGTAAACGTGTGCCTCATCGTGTTTGTACAATCGATCAGGAAGAACTTTTGCAAGAATTCAAGTCGTAATTCCACCCAGGTTACTATTGGCCTCCCGATGATCTTGAATCGGTATGAAGCTTTGTCCTTAAGAAAGGGAAAAGCTTCATCAAAACAATTCCAAGGTCTACGTTCCAGGGTTGAGCCATTTCTGTGATTCGACTTAGATCCTCTAAGTGCTAGAATGGATCTTTGTTCGAGTTCCCAAAGAAGTAATTCTGGATCAAACTAATTACATTGGGCTTAAGTTCGAACGCATCTCCGCCTGCGGGAATCCGGACTAGAGGTGCAACAATTGGTGCTGCCAGATCATTGAAATCCTGAAGTTGTTCTCCTTGTGGTGGATGCTGCGTTCTGTCAAGAATGGTCAAGATGTAGTCCATACTCTGCTATGCCACTCAGATTCAGCAACCTGGGCTTCTAGACGAGCCATTGGGTCCTAATTTGCTGGATCTTGACCAGGTCCGGGTCTAGGGTTAGCCATCTCGGCTAAGAGAGTAGAAGAAGAAGGGTGAGAAGATGGTCCGAGAGATGTGAAAAATCACCTTCGCCTCCTTGGGATTGGCTCCCAAGATCCAACTAGTTGAGGTCTAACTAACCTCCTCCCTTGCGTACACCAACCACCCCTGGGTTGGTGCAGCCAAGCCAGACAAGGCTAAGGCCCTGTCAATCAGATGGTCCTTAGAATCAGATGACCAGATGTTTCGTTTTAAGTTCTAATTCCTGAAGAAAAATTCATGGAGAATCGACTGAAAGTATTTCCCGCCTCCCAAGCTAACTCGACTAGTCTGTGTACGAGGGGACTAAGAGGAAGGTTCTTCCTTTGGCTCACGCCTCCGGTTCCTTTGTACCCATTAGTCACGATCGTTTGACACTACCTCGTAGACTTAGTCACCAGGTTTGGCCGAAGAGGTTGAAATGACCCAATAGTATGACAATGAATTTGGGTTGATTCCGTGTTTTAAAATTTATTTTAACCATTTTTTTTCTTCACTAGGGTTTGTGGTGAGTGGCCCACAAGGTGACTAAGCTCACAGGCTATCCACTAGACTTGATTTAGTCTACATTATCCCAAGTATGGTCTCTAGAAATTTGACCCTAAAGGTTGATCCTAGGGTTCATGGAAATTCTAAGTGTTTCAGCAAACCAACTTGAAATTCAAATTATTCTCTACATTTGAATCCTCTTGATTTGAAATTTGACAAGTAGATTTCTTTTTCAATTATATTTTTAGAGAATATTTTTTCAAAATTTATACTATTTCAATCTAATAAATATGAATTTTTAACTTGGGGGGCTTAGATTTAGAATTTTGACCCCTTATCGATTTTGAAATTTGAAATAGTATCAAATAAATTCCAAAAATTCAGGAAAAATATGAAAATTAAAGTTAGTTTGATAAGCTTTCAAACCCCATCATTTTTTGGTCAAATATAATTCATTGATTGTTCGGAATAGCTTTTTAAATTTGAAAATTTTCAAATCTAAGTTAGTTTGACCCCTTGTACTTCGTGAATTTTTTAAAATTTTATACTTTGAATTTCTTGAAATGAACGGTGCCACTTGAAATATATTTTCAAAATGAAGCTCTTACCTGAATTTCAAAATTTTTTGCTTAATAAATATTCAGTAAATGAATTTTTAATTCAAAAAATGAAGTATGGCCGAATTTCAGTAGGTGGTGGAAAAGCTTTTTAAAAGAGGTTTGAATTTCAAATTCAACCTTCCACCAAAAAGGAATTTTTTTTCAAAACACTATTTTCAAACTTTTTTTTTCTTCTTGGAGGGAAAATTTTTCAATTTCTTTCCTTTTTTTTTTCAAACAAAAACTCTAACCCAAGATTCAAAAGAAACCCTAAATCTAAAACCTAATTTTTTCTTTTTTTCATGAAAATATACAGATTCTTTTTTTCAAAAATCAAGATTTAACCTAAGGTTTAGAAAGGGAAATCCTAAGACTACAAGAAAGATGTGCACCTGATTTTTTTTTTAACTGCGCCCGATGTGTGCGCAAATTCCACTCATCATGCTTTCGTGCACATCAAAAAGCAAGCAGAGAAATATTTGTCACTAAAAGTTTTAAGGTTGAAAATCACGAATCGCGCTGCCTCCCCTGCAATAGCACCATTTGATAAGCATGTTTTGCGCACATGTTTTGAAATATGTCATAGTTCATAGTATAGTTGCACAAAACCCTTGATAAAAAATATTTCTAGATTAAGGAGACTATGAGTCCAGGTCGTTCGTCTCTAGGAAGCATTTATGGAAATGCTAATCTTGATTTCAACCTTTTCCTCACTACTTACTTAGAAATGCATGCCAATTTGTAATATTTACATATTCATGCATGACATGCTGTTACAATAATATCAAAAATCAAAGCAGGCAACTTATTATCACAAGAAGGATATTGCAATCAAGATCATGGTGATTTTTCACACATAGATATATATATGTACAAAGAACTCAAAGATTTTTCATTGATTGCATGATGGAGGTTATAGAGTGAAGCTAGAGGAAAGCTTGTACATGAATGATTAAAGCGAAAACTAGCTAACAGAAAATGCGTACACGTGAAGATCTACGGGAGACTGCATGTGCACCATGAATAAGGGAGAGATATAGCTACACAACTAAGCATAAAATAAGGCAAAAAAAGTAGAAGAACTACTTATCTATCTAGCTAGCAAAAGGAAGGGCATTCGAAGGTGGTCTCCAATGGCCTTTGAGGTGGTTGGGAGGAGGGGCGGCCAATGGTGGGTAGGCTAGCCCTTGGAGAGTTGGTGGAGAGGTGATCTAGGCTCTTGTCATGGAGGTGATGATGGCCATGGTGGTGGAGCTCGTAAAGGTGCACATGAAGGTGGAGGGAAAGGCTACTAATGGAGGTGGAATTAAACCAAAATGCTAGATGGGGGTCCATGGCCATCCAAGAGAGTCTTTTATAGACTCTTGGGTGGCCTTCAAGTGGTCTCTCTAGAGAACTATAGAAGACTCTAGAGAAGCCTCCATCTTGGTCTCAAGATGGATGGGAGTGGGTCTTCTTAGATCCACAAATTGTGGATCTACGAGTGGACTCTCCTTTCGTTGCTATTTTTAGCAACTAAGGGTGGCGCCACTTGGAGAAGAGTCTAGAAGACACCAGGTGTGTGCCGCTAGGTGAGTGTGTGTGGGTGTGTGCATGACCTAGGTGGCTAGGTGGTCTAGTGGTCTAGGTTAGGTCCTAAGGGTTTGGGTTAGGGTAGGTCCTAAAATTAGGGTTGTAAACCTTAATTGCTAAAAGGGAATGTGCAATTAAACTTTCACTAAGTTTAATTGAGTGAGCGTAAACCTAACTGAGAGTGAGAATGCTCAATTATGTTGGGCTTAGGTCAATTGGACTCTCACTGAGTCCAATTGGATTTGTGTGGATTGAGATCTGAGCTCAATTGGACTCTATGAGTCCAATTGACTAAGTAAAGTGTGATTGACTTGACCTAAGTCAATTGGGCTTAGTGAGAACCTAATTAGGTTCTTAGGAAGGTCTATAGGTGGTGTAGTAGGCTTAGGGTACCTTAATTTCGGTTCCCAAGGGGTTGGATTGGGTTTAGCAACTTGGAAACTCAAGATCCAAGCTTGAATTCCAAAATAGGGATTGGAGAGCAGTTCCAGATGTCCAATTTAAGTGTCAGACGACTTATACTCAAAAATCAGAAGTCCAGACCTCTTGTCTAGATGTCAAATTTGAGTCAAGGAAGAATCAAGGTTTTGTCTTAGGGATTCTGCAAAAATTGGATGTCTGACCAAGTGTCAGGACATCCAATAACACTGCAGACCTGGGTTTAAGGTGTGCAGGCTATGGCTAAGGGTCCTGGACGTCCAATAACATATCTGGACGTCTAGATAAGGGTTGGAACTAGGGCTTTGGGGTTTCCTAAACTATGGTGACCTAGTCTAAGGGTGGCTAAGGCTTAGGATGGTCTCTAGGGCTATCCTAGAGCTTGGATTAGTCCTAAGTTCTTCATAATTTAACTCTGCCTTACTTTTACTTAATAAAGTAACATACCTAACCCTTACATTATTTCTCTACTACGTTTATTCTAATCTTTTGCTCCAGCTCTGCTACATCACCATCTTCATATCCCATTTCAAATCCAGCTTCAAATCCAACTTCAGGTCTAGCTCCTGAGCTTCTTATTACCTGCAATTTATATAATACACTTAATTAGTACATTATATCATTATTTAATGCATAGCTAAGGAAAGCAATAAAGATGCAATTAATGCTTATGTAAGCATGGATTACACTAGCATATGCTAAGTTCTAGCCTAATTTAGGTCAATTAAGATCTATGATTGCTGCGCAATCACTCACCCTTGCCGCCTCTTATCAATATATCATCAACAATAAATGCTCTCTATCAACAATAAATGTAAAACCATGCTGTAACATTGCAACCTTGTAAGAGTTTTTTTGTTGATTTGACATAACTAAATTGATTTCAAAATAAAGATGCTTTTGTATGAAAGATCTCTAGGATAAGGAGCTCAAGGTTGGGACATTAGACTTCCCCAAGGTCTATCTGATACAACATTTGCTATTTTTTAGCATTTAATTCAAATGTCGGTCGATTTTTCTCCAACATCTGTAGAATTGGATTGTTATATTTGGAAACATGGGAAATTTAGTGTCAAAAATACTTATAAATTACATGAAGCAAATGAGATGCAACGGTCTACAGTTGACAGTGATTCAAAGCTGCTATGGAGGATCAAAGCTCCCCTAAAAATCAAATTATTCCTATGGTTGTTTAGAAGGAAGCGACTGATCACCAAGTTGTATAGATCAAAATGGTGCACGGATGGTGATGTTGCTTGTGCAAACAATATCCTTTTTCACATCATCCTGATCAGAGTGACTTCCAACTGGCACGTTTCTACTTGAATCTTCAACACTAACTTCACCCTGACCATTGGTGTCATTTTCCACAATTCTTGCTCCAACAGTATGCACTTTTGCATCATCTTGACTAGTGTAATTTCCCATTGGAACACTATAGGTTCCAAGTTCCACACTAACTTCTCCCCCCAACATGGAATCTTGAACATCCTCCTAACCATTTGTGTTCTCATTCTGGCCACAACTACTATTTTCAACAAAACCATTGGTGAAGGTTGGCCTAACCAACTTCCATCTCTTGTGTTCACAGACCACACACAAGACCAGGACCATTGAGGTTAGCCTCTATTTCTCCAATACTAATATCAGCATTTTCCAATGTATATTCCAAGCTCATCTACACACTTGCTTTAGCAGATGTCTTGATGATGGCATCTTCCTTAATTCTTACACAAACAATATCCTTTTTAGCATCATCCTAATTAGAGTGACTTCCAAATGGTATGCTTCTACTTCCAAGTTTAGCACTAACTTCACCCTAACCATTGGTGTCGTTTTCCATAATTCTTGCTCCAACAGTATGCACTTTTGCATCATCGTGACTAGTGTAATTTCCCTTTTGAACACTATAGGTTCCAAGTTCAACACTAACTTCTACTCCCAACATGGAATCTTGAACATCCTCCTGACCATTTTTGTTCTCATTCTGGCCACAACTACTATTTTCAACAAAACCATTGATGAAGGTTGGCCTAACTAACTTCCATCTCTTCAACTTACCTGAAGATGATTTAGAAATGTCTCCAACAAAAGCAGCCATGTCAGCACTTGTTCTGTCCTTATAGGCTACATGCCTACATTTAAAATTTACAAATTCATGGCTACTAAATACTTCAATGGCATCACCATTGGAAGATAATCCATCAGTTTTAATACTCAAATCCTGACCTAGTTCAACTTTAGTAGTGGTGCCCACATGATCGCGAAACAGGAATAGTGGGATTTGACTTTACATAAGCAACAATATTGCTGCTTGTTTACTTTTCATGAACAACAAAACTATACTTTTGTTTTTCATAATCAGGAGCACTACTGCATTTTTGCTTCTACATTGTAGCAACAAGATATTGGAAATAGGTTTGTTCTCCAATTGTTTTGCTTGAACAACAAAATCTGCACTTGTTCTAGTGATGAATCTTCATCTAAGTCTTATTCATCCACCTTTGAGGCATTGGATATGCAAGCAAAAATGCTATTCGTCTGCCTTTTTCTACCCTTTTTGTAATAGTTTGCAGGGCAATTTTCAAAATGACTCTGAGAATCCATTTCCCATTCTTTATCATTGTAACAGTCTTCATACTCAATTGTATAGCAGCATTGTTCATCCCATTGGTTTATTTTGTGAATGACTTGATACCAATATATCACAATTACATTCAATCCCTGGCAAATTCAAGAAGTCATGGTCCTGATACTGGAGTGGACTAGAACCACCACCAGACTACAAAAATTTAGAAGGTTAATGATCCAAACACCTTAATGAAGCTAGAATTACAAAAATTCTAGTTTCAATGGGAGATTGGAAGAAGGAAGTAAGGATCAAAAACACCTTGATCATGAGGGTTTTCTCAAAATCTCTACATTATTGCGAAGGGTAGATGAAGATGTCAAAACATTGGTTAGTCTCTGATTGTAGATGATCCAACCCTTGTAAACTTCCAAGCTTCTAGAATTGTCTATTGGCAGGTAATCACCAGAGACAGTGGTTCCTGCATCTAATTACTCTTATAAAATTTTTCCTAAGAAAGAGGTTCAATACAACTATTATTTTTAGGAACATTTGCAAGATCTTGCAAGGGAATGCCCGCTCTGACACTAGAAGGTGTCTCTTCATGCTAAAAACCACCAACCATGTAGAAGCCTTGTGAATGTTGGGACTTAGGAAGGGCTTGATGTCCCATTAAAGGAACATTTCTTCAAGGTGGCAAATAAACAAGATCCTCAAAATATGAGCTATCAAGATCAGGGAAATTATCAATATTTTGAAAAGTTGGGTAGGAAAGGACTTCATTTCTAGCAAAATAGCTACCACTATCTAAAGCAGATTCTCTACGAGATGAGTCTATTATATGAGAGTAGAGAGACTCGCTATGTGAAGACTATTGTTGTCACTAACCAATAAACTTTTGAAGCCTCATTAGTCTAGATCTACCTATGGCAGAGCTCTGAAAAGCTGTATTGGCATCACTTGATGAAGCTAGACTTAGCCTATTTGAAATGCTAATCTTCCTTCGAGCAAACAATTTTAAGAGATTGACTACCTGGATGAAAACACAAAGGTTTTTCTTATAACCTGTATGCATGCTACTATTAAACTACTGCTGGCAATTTAGAATTCTATCAACACAAGGGAGCAAACCTACTTAGGTGAAAGACTCAAATTGAACTTTCTTGGAGTGTAATAGTTGCCTTTGATGGCACCTTTGAATTCATCTTCCTTAAGAGGATAGTAATTCCATAATGTCTTTAAATGAATTTATTTACAACTCCAAAAGGGAAAATAAAGATGCTTAAACTCAACAACAGTTGTGTTAGCTTTCCAGGAAGGGATGATGATTTCAACACACTTTCAGTTCTCAATAATTAGTCTTGAAATGAATCTATTTACAACTCCAAAAGGGAAAATAAAGATGCTTAAACTCAACGATAGTTGTGTTAGTTTTCCAGGAAAGGATGATGATTTCCACACACTTTAAGTTCTCAATAATTCTCTAGCCCTTTTAGCAGCCAATGTAGCCTAGACAAGTAAACAAAAATGATTTAGTGAGTTTACACTTAAATATCATCAAGCATAACCGGCCTCCCAATGACAAAAACACCTTGATCTTTTAGAACTAACTCCATTGCTTTTATGGAAAGAGAAACTAACTACAAACTTTCATTTCAAGAATGAAACCAACTCAAAAATTAGCTGATGGTTTGACAATGTACATCAAAAAGATACTGCAGATATATAATTTTTATATCCAAGAATCAAATTCCTCGATAGTTGTAAGCAAAATCGATAGATCTATAGAAGGAAGTGCCCGCGTGCTAAATCGGTGTTTTAAGATTGTCATATTGTAGTATAGCCAAAATAGTGCTCAAACAAATAAATTTTATTACTCAAAAAGGTTTCGAGGTCGAACATAGGGAGCAATACGGAATTTAAAGCTCAAGATCACAATTTAAATCAAGAATAAAGATTGCAATAAAAATAATGTCACGATCAATATGCAAAATGAATGTAATAAAATGGTGATTTAAATTACCAATTACTCCTCACAAATAACACTTAAATCAAGTCTCAAATATATGCAATTAAAGTATCAGATGTCTTAAGTAGCCCTGTGCTACAGTGCTAAGTATTTTGCTTTTCTTCTTCTGCTCTGTTTCTTCTTCTCCTCTTCTTCTCTATTGTACATCTCCTTCTCTTCTTTTTCTTTTCTTCTTCTTCCTCTTTCTTTCTTCCTCTACTGCTCAAGCCTTCTTTTTCTTCTTTCTCTGTTCAACTACTTCGCACAGAGGGGGAAACCTCTTGAATTGGCTAAGTGCTAGCCAATTCTCTCTACAGCAAAACCCTACCCCTACCCCGCACGATCTCTCCTTCTCTTTATCTCTTAGGCTCCACCCTCCCAGGGCCTTTCAATGGGTAACTGGGTAATCGGGTAGGCGCAAACCCGAGTCCAGGGCTGCGGGAGTTGTCGTAGCCGGGGAGTGAAGGGCTTAGGTAGGTTGGGCGCACCAGGTCTACGGGGTCAGGTGTCGTGAACGAGGAGCATGTGAAGGGAGCGTGCAGGGGAGCTCACCCCCCTGTGTGTCAAGGCGATAAGGCATATCACTTTTTCAATTTATGCACCTTCAATTTCTCTACCACTTCCGATGTGGGACTAAAGGTCCCTTGCTTTCTCCATGCACTGGCCGCAGTAGCTGATGCATCTAATTTCGGTCAAAGGCCCGGTCAAAGGGCCAAATTGGTCCCCGAGTTATGTTCTTGGTGGGATTCCGCTACACCGGGAGCAGGAAGCCTAGTTTTATTGAGCATGAAGCAAGCTTCAAGCTTTCTCGAAGCTTGCCATTAACGACGGGCAAGACCTGTAACCTAAAAATAGAAACATGGGCTCACGACCACATCAGAAGTGCTCAGGAGCTTCGCTGGACATCAAGAATGTGACTGTGGTGGTGGCGTCTAATGAGAACCTCATCATGAGCCCTAACTGACTCATTTTGACCTAAGAATGTGAACAAAAGCTTCTACATAACCTAAAGGAAGGCTTAATTCAAGGGATTACTATTCTTGGAAGAAAACATGAAATAAAGGGTAAAACTACAATTTTACCAATGTAGTACATTAACAGGATTTCTCAAGGTCTAAATATACGTTAATTGGACTTAATAAGATGAAAAGTTAGATGGTTTAGTCAGAAAAGGATTATTGTGAGATTTAAGAATTAAATGACATTCTGTAACCCTAAAACAAATCCACTTAATTTCACAAGGTTTTGGTTAGGATAAAAATCAACTAAATCCTCTAAAATTCATGGAAAATATCCCCTAGGGTTTAGAACCTTCAATTTGGCCTTTAGAACCTATTTTGACCTAGATAGGGGTCCTAGCTCAGTATTTGACCTAATTTGGGTTTTTGTGTAAAATGTCCAATCAAACGTGGTTTAACATAAAATATAACTTCATCGTTAGATTCCTTAGGTCCAAATTAGGTTTTCACCAAAATTTAGGCCTAAGGGAAGGTCACCTTGACCTACTTTGCAAAATAGTCCTCCTAATTACATTCTAACCCCTAACTTTTGAAAACCCTTGTACAGACCCCCCTATCTTCCTCACCACTCTTTACATTCAGGTCCCTCTGCCATTACAGCGAAGGAATCCTACTCCAGCGAGGATTTGAGGAGGATTTCTCCTCGAATCCTTAGAGATCTCCCAGATTTGGAAGGGAGATTATCTGAGGAATTCCCTACCATCTGAACAGGATCCCAAGAGCGAATTTGCAACCAATCTCTCGTGCGAATGCTCGAGAAGATTGGGTATCATTTGCACCTTCCATCTCCGGCAAGATCTTTGCGCTTGGAGGCTTGCCTTCCAAGCACGAAGGTCTCAGCCAGTAGCTATAAAAGGACCCCCGGTCCTTGACACATCTTCTAAGCTTGTTTTGGCTGCGGATACCCCCTTAATTTCTTCCTTCCTCGTCTCCGACCAACTGCCCACAAGCTCCGGCGATCCCTCCTCCCTCTTCTCATTGCTCTGCCACCATACCAGTGGTAGAGTTATCTTCATCTTGCTCCTCCGCGTTGCGCCGTACCTGCGTGTGCCTCTCCAACCCCTTCCTCATCACCGTTATCCTTACCTCAGGGCATTCTTCTCCAACGACGGCACCTACGCACCGCTCGTCCTCTACCTTTCCCCCTTTGTCCAACTACCCTCAATAAGTTAACCTCTCTCTACCCTTCAATTTCCCCCACTTAATTTCAGAAAACTCCCCTCAACTGCCGCCAATCACCTCTGTCTCCCTCATCTCTGGTAGACCACCGGCAAGGCGCAACCGTCGCTTCACACCTCCACACGCCTCGCCACCCACCTCAAAACCTTCACCATCACTCACTGATCACCATCCACTCCTCCACTGACCGCCACACACGCCCTACACCCTCACCTGACACACGCACTTCCACGGTCACAGTCTGACCTAGGCACGCACGCCTAAGCCGTTCTATGCCACACCAACCCTCGCCTCACCTTCGCCGTGAAACGGCGAAGCTTCCCAAGTTGTTTGACAGGGCCGCGAGGCCGTGTTCGTGCATTTCAGGTTTAAGCCCCCACCGCCATTAGCGAAGGCGTGAAGAAGCTTGCAAGGTTGCTCCAGGCCCCAGCGCTCCAAGCTCCCAGGTCCAGAAGGTGCGGGTTTGTCTCGCGTACGCACACCACCAGGCAATTGGCTTAGCGAAGCACCCAACTGCAGCAATTGAAGGAAAGCCTCCTGCGAGTGCGTAAGTAGAAGTGGGTGGGACTTTACTCCCACCTCGGAAGTTCTCAACGCAGGTAAGTGCTTTAGATTATTTTTGTGTTTTTATCTCGTCGCCTTAAGTAACACAGGGTGAGGTCCCTCGCCCACTCCACCTGTCTCGTCTGCGACCACACCTACGTGGACCTGGTTGACCCATTTACCCTACACTCCTCGCGCACCACCCACGCTGGTGCGCCTAGACCCGGGCAAGCATAACCCGACCCATTTACTCGACTGGCTCTGAGAGAGCGAAGAGAGAAATAGAGAGAGTGACGTGGGGGAGGGTAGGGGTAGGTTTTGCTTTGTGCTATGCAGGGAAAGAAGAAGAAGGAAGAAGCTAAGAGCAGAGGCTGAAGAAAGGACTTGGAGGCAGAAGAGAGACGTGAAGGCCGAAGTCAGGAGAGGCTAAGGAAGGAAGAAGAGAGCTGTTGAAAGCTGAAGAAAAGGCCAAGGAGGAAGAAGCACTGTAGCTACTGAAGAAGCAGACAAGGAAGAAGCCAAGGAAGAAGAAGGCAGGACGAATCAAGAACAGAAGAAGAAGAAGGGAAGGCAAGGCAATGCAAGCCTACAAAGGAAAGGAAGAGAGCTAAAGAAAAGAGGAAAGTCAAAGAAAGAAAGAAGGAGAAGGTGCGGCCAAGTAGAGAAAGAAAAGGAAGAAAGGAGAAGAAAGAAGAAGCCATCTGAGAGAGAAAAAAGAAGAGAGAACACTCAATTTCTTTTTACATTTTTCTTCCTCTCTTTGGCTTTCATATACATTGAATTTCATTGATATTATTGTTGAACCTCATCTTTTGAGTAATTTGAGATTGTGATCTTAGTTTTTAACGACTAATTTGTTCCCTGTGTTCGACCTCAGATACTTAGGTTTTCGAGTAATAAATTTCTTATCTATTTTCAAGGCAATTTCATTTATACTACAATGCACATCTTTTTAAAATCAATTTTGCCCTGATAACATTTTGGCACCGTTGCCGAGGAGCAACAGGCATTTTAGAAACTTTGATCACAACCTCTGATTCAGTACTAACTTAATCTCTCACTTTTGTTATGTTTGTTTCAGGGGAAGAAAAGAAAAGAAAAACAACCTCACAACAACCACACTAAGGAACAGGTAAACTTTCATTGCCCTTTCCCTTAATCCCCTCAAAGTCTAAAAAGGAAAATAAAGAAAAATTAATCTAGGGCTACCTGCTTCCATATTTAGTAATTCACCAAAGTTGCTTGATTTTCATTTCAACACATTTTTAATTGCACATCCATTTAAGGTAACTAGGGCTAAAACCTTCTTGATTGAGCGCTAGATACCATCTTTAAGGCACCTAAATTGGATTAAATAGAGCCAACTTATGGATTGCAAATCTAGGGTTTTACAGATGCATCTTTTCTTAAGCAAAGAATCAAAATTTCCAAAAAGAGGTGTGCCTAAGCCTTGTTTGAAGAGATTTATCCAAGAGAAACCCTAAACAAATCAAGCTCTTAATTCACTTGAACTCTAAAAGGAAGGACCTAAAAGCTCTCAAAGGAACAAAGAGGTGAAGTTGATCCTTTGGGTCAACCAACCTTAAAATTAGGTCACTCTTTGCACTCAAAAGACCTAAAGTTCAAGTAAAACCCTAAGCACCTTGATCTTAACTAAAAGAGGTAGACTTAAGAGGTCAAGGTCCCCATTCTGGTCTACCTGGAATCTCAGTGACAAGAGAGGTCGGGTGGGGGAAACCCTGTAACTCGTGGGGACACTCTACCGTGTAGGGGTCTTTGCAGGACTCTCCCTCTCTGGCTTCCCAGGTATTTCTCAGGTGGACGACCTTTCTGACTATGGGGTATCATTCGCCCCGAACCTCTATAGTCACCCAACATTTTTTGGGTGTCTCGATTGGGTCCAACACATTTTGATCTCATCAAATCCTTCGGTGCATGTTTGGTAGGAGGTCCTTAAGACCATCCTTAAAATCTCCTTTAGAAATTCACTCTTGCCGAGGCCAAGCCTCGACGCCCTTGTTTGTGTAGCAACCCCACCACATAGATCTCTCCTCTGATTCAGAACCAAGTTCTCCTTCTTCCATCATGGCACAACCCATTGAAGAAGAGAACAACCTTGAGCACCAACTTCAGTGCCTAACTGATCTCATCCAAAACTTTGTAAACCCACCGCAACGTCCTATGATGCGAGATCATTATAATCCCACTACGGTGGCAATCGAGCATCGAGTCCAAATCTTGGCTGGAGGTCCTGATTCTAAACTCAAGCCCAATATGATTCATGCCATACCAAAATTCCATGGGCTTAACTCCAAGGATCCATTCCAACACATTAAGCAGCTCAAACATCTAGCCTAGACCTTCGGGTTAGATGCACAAAACCAGGATGTTATACTCATGAAGATGTTTTCTTTCTCCCTCGTGGACAAGGCTGCTCATTAGTATCAAACTCTGACTCATCCGATCAACACCTGGGACGAACTTCAGTTCAAATTTTTGAAGTTCTTCCCCTTTGGCCAGACAAATGCCTTGCATCACTAGATCACTCATTTCACTCAACAATCGGGAGAACCTCTTCATGAGGCATGGGATCGATTCTTGGATCTCATGCGAAAGTGCCTCCATCACGGAGTTCCTAAATGGGAACAAGTCCAGTCTTTTTACCAAGGACTCTGTGAAGACATTCGATTATTCGTCAATGCAATCTCTGGAGGAAACATCATGGGTCAACATGAGGACACGGTGTGGGAGATTCTCGAAAATATGTGCGAGAACTCCATCAATAATGACTCCATGGGCTTATTCGACCGGATGAATGCCCACGCATCGACGAATCTTAGGGGAACACATGAGACGTAGGACCTGTCCACATTTGTCGACTTGGAACTGATGGGCAGTCGATTGGACAAGGTCTCTATCATAGAGAAGAAGGTCAATGAGTTGACTCGGCATCTGCAGCGAACCAACTCTGCACAGAACTCATTTGCATAGCCACCTCTCGCGAGGGAAACTGTACAGAACATCTATCACCGATCTTCTCAGGGGATGGACCCGTATCCACCCCCGTCTGACTCTCAACTCGAAGGGACCTCTAATCCACTCTATTCTAGTTGGGGGAACTCTAAACACTCGTATTCTGACTTTCCTGAGGACCTCAATGCCATCCAGAATGACCCATTCTCCAATACCAACAACCCTGGATGGCGAAATCATCCCAACTTCTAGTGGACAGGAAATTCTCAAACTCAAAGACCACCTTATCAACCCCATCCACAAGCTCCTCGTCCATATCAGCCACCTTAGCCTCAACCCAACCCCACCAATAAATCTGGGCCAAACCAAGATCAAATGACTCTTATCCTTCAAGCACTGGCTAACATTTAGAAAATGAATGCGGCAATGCAGAAACAGCACGAGGACGAGATCACAGAGGTTCGCAATCAACTTGCCCAGATGGCGAATTCCCACCAACCTGGCACCCTTCCTTCGCAACCTCGGCTAAACCCAAATAACGTGCCGACCTAGAGGTGCGTTATGAACCCAAATTCAGGCCACGCACATATGATTTATCAGGCCCCTTCTATTCCATCACCCGATGGGATGGAAGCTTCGACATCTTATGCGGGATTTCAGCAGTAGCCACCCATCATACCAAACCCAAACCAAAACCAGGCAGGATTAAACTCCGTGACAACTCGTAGTGGTAAAGTAACCCAAGACCCACATTATCCAAACCACTCCAAGCCTAGTAGTAACCCAAGCCCTAGGATAGTTATCCAGGATACCCATATCCCAGATCAAGAACCTGGACCTATTCTAGAGGAACCAACCAAGGTTCCATTTCCCGAGGCCTTGACCAAGAGAAAGTGGATAACCAAACCCGTGGCTCCTGAGGAGGATCTGATCAAGCACTTTGAATAGGTCCAGATAAACATCCCCTTGATGGATGCAATCCGCCACGTACCGGCTTACGCATGATTTCTGAAAGACATGTGTACACCCAAGCGTAAGCCGCGAACCAAAAGTGGGAGTCCGATCATACTGTCAGAACAAGCCAGCTCTGTAATATTGACTAAACTCCCACCCAAGGCTAAAGACCCAGGTACTCCCCTGATTTCATGTAAAATTGGTGATACCCAATTTGACAGAGCCTTATTAGACTTAGGTGCCTCCATAAACCTAATACCTACATCCCTCCTTGACCACCATGAAGAGTCCGAGCTTAAACGGATAGAGGTGACATTGCAGTTAGCCGATCGATCCATCAAATCACCTAAAGGAATACTCGAGGATGTCATTGTTAGGGTACATGATTTCTACTTCCCAGTGGATTTCATAGTTCTAGATATGGATGCACCTAAGAACCCAAGGGAGACACCGATTATACTAGGGAGACCTTTTCTGGGCACTACTAGGGCCAACATAAACTGCAAGGAGGGCCAAATAGAATTAAAATTTGGGAATCAAAATCTAAAGATTGACATCTTTAAGGCCCAACAAAGGATTAATTGCGGTGTTATAGAACAAATATGTGATATCAAAGCCGTGGTTGATGAACTGCATATCGAGGACAACCTGATTATCCCCGATCAACCACCAGAAGATCAAAACCCACAAACAGAGGGGTCTGAACCTGATCTAAACACACCCATGACTCCTACCCTTATCCCTGATACACACCCTGAACCGCTCGCTGCTGCTGATAATCCCGTCCTGGAACTCAAGCCCCTTCCCGATCATCTAAAGTACGTCTTTTTGGGTTCTAATCAGATGTTTCCTGTGATTATCAACTCCATACTCGCACCTGACCAAGAATCCCGTCTGATTACTGTTCTCCAGCAACATCGTAGAGCCATTCGATGGACTCTCGATGACTTGACTGGCATAAGCCCCTCTTATTGCACACATCGAATCTACACCGAAGAGGGCACACGACCTTCGTGGGAAATGCAAAGACATTTAAACCCTAATCTGCAGGAGGTCATGAAAAAGGAGATCATCAAGTGGTTAGATGCAGGGATCATATACCCGATCTCCGACAGTCACTGGGTGAGTCCAATCCAGGTTGTGCCTAAGAAGGCCGGACTCACCATCATCACGACTGAAACCGGAGAGGTCATACCGACCCGAATAGCTAACTCGTGGAGAGTCTACATTGATTATAAAAGACTCAATTCCTCCACGAAGAAGGACCATTTCCTGAAATTGCACTAGAGGGGGTTGAATAGTGAAATTATAAAATATTGTAATACAAAAAATTCAATCACAAAAGGTGGCACCAGATTTTTAGGTGGAAACCCAAGATGGGTGAAAACCACCACCTAAGCCAATCTCTTGACATAGGATTTTCAATCACAAGGTGATCAATCCACTAACCACACTACTTAAACGAGGGTAGTGTACCTCAATTACAAATCCCACCTCCGATCCCTAAACAGAGGTTTCTCCCTTCAAAATGAAGAGACGGGGACCCGACAGGCTGGATACCCAAAGTACAAAAATAAGAATTGAAACAATACCTATAGAGCACCCCAATACTTTAATTACTTTCTTATCTACTAAGCATGAAAAGAACTCCTTGAGGGTTTGCAGAACGGAGTGATCCGGGAGTATGGATTTGCCCTTTGATCAGAGTGTTGGCACAGCACAAGGGTAAGATGGAGCTTAGAGTAGTGAGCAAGTGATTTTTCTAATGGAATTGTATCTCAAGAGGTGTGTGTTGCCTAAGAGAAGTTGTAGTCATTTTATAGGCAAGTTTGGAACCTTCAAGAACAATTGGGAGAGCTCTTCTAGCCGTTGGAGACAAATCCCAAGAGATTAGGACGAAATCCACCACAAATCAAGGTAATGATGAGTCTGACAACAATATCAGACGTCTAATTTTAGGATCAGATGTCTTATAGGACGTCTGATTATACTTCTGGTCGTCTAATACTGTAGGCCATCCTAAACTGACTCCATTGGATCAAAAGAAGGACGTCTGATATTTTCACATAAGACGTTTGATTAGGTTATTGGACATCTAATAAAGGGTGGATTCGTTCCTATTTTCATCAGATCCAAATGGGGTTCTAAGTTTAAAGGATTAGACGTCGTTATGGATGTCTGAGGAAATCACCAAACGTCTGAAAACCAAAAAAACACTCCCCTACTTCTTCTGCCAAAAGATTTTATGGCCGTAATGAGATACGCACAGAAAATAATGGCCAACGGTCCAAAGGTAGACGTCTGGAAGTGTGTCCAGACATCTAAAAATTCATTTTTGCCTATGCTTAGTCTAACGGTTAGTCTGAGGATGTCTAGGTAAAGAATCAAACGTCTGTGTAAGGTTATCGACGTCTGATAGTGAAGTGCTTCGACTGATGTTTATGAGGAGACAAACTGAAGGCAGAACTCTTGGAAATTAGACGTCTGAGAAACTTGTCAGACATCTTAAAGTGGAAAATCAGATGTTTGACCATTGTTCTAGACGTATGATAAGAGTATAAGTGTTGGGTTTTTGTTTCTAATTTATCCTAAGCTTAGAGAGCCTAAGTTAGCTATTTATAGGTTATGTTTGGGGGCTCTTTACAACATTTCTAGACTCAAATAAAATGAAAATTATAACCTTTGAAAGTTTACATGAAAAAGCCTAAGACCTAATACTTATGCTACTTGTCTTCACGCTTTTAATCTCCCATCTTGGAAAACTTTATGAAATCCTGCAAATATGTTATTACAGAGAGAAACAATATGCTACACTTTATTTTTTATTTCATTTTCTTCATTTTGTAAAATCATCAAAATATTATATATGAGTAGTTGAACTAACAATCTCCCCCTTTCTGATGATTTTCAAAATACAGCTGTAGGTTCTTATTTTCTCCCCCTAAAGGTTGTACTTAGTAGTCTATATCTATTTGAGAAGTTTATTTTTATATTATTCCCTAGGTTCTTACCTACATTCTTCTCACCCTTTTTGAATATCATCATGAAGGGTTGTTAAAGGGAGTTGAAATCCAAACTACAAGAGTGATATCTACAAAGTGGATTGCATGAATAAAATTGCATGTTTAAAAGATGACAAGGCATTAAAGAAAATTGATTAAGAATAGAAATATTTAAGCACGGACTAGCTATTTGTTCCCAAAAATATTAAGTACGGGGTCAAGGCCTCTTAATACAAACTTGGAGTAAAAGAAAGAAAAAAAAAAATAGAAGCACTAAACTATTCTTCTTGATCTTGGCGGCGGTGGCGACGAGCGGGTCCGTGTCCCATCTGCAAATTTTGAACGTCTGATCTAAGTTCGTCGATGTCACGATGCATGCTTCCCATGTAGGTGTACATCTCACCGGTTCGACGCAGCAGGAGGGAGATGCCGGAGGAGAGAGAATCTGTGGCAGGATCCCATGCTTCATCAAAGCTTGAGCGCAGAGCTTCTATTTGAAGGGGTCGTGGTTCATGGAAGTCTAGAAAGGGTGGAAGGTGCTCTTCTTCAATGGGCTCATTGGTGGGCTCAAGATGCTCCCTAAGTATATGCATATTGGCAACTATGGCCCGGTTGTAAGGCTCAATCTTCTTGTCAACAGCTTGGTCAATTATGGAAATCCGATGGGTTGAAAAGATTTTGGATAGAATTGACCCAAACGGAAGTGATGCCCCATGGTCTTCATTCATGATGCGAACAATGAGGCAGCAAAAATTGAAAGGAATATGACAGACGGCCGCAAAAAGGAGCGCCTTGTGTTGGCGCAAGATGTAATCAAAACCTCCTGATTTGTTTAGGAGGTCCCACCCAAAAATGCGAGAGAGTAGACGTGGAAGGGGTTTGAGATTTTTGCACGGTAGGGTGCCAAGATTTTCAACATATTTTTCAGGGAGGACTAACTCTTGATTGATGACTTCTGGGTCGTATTGCCTCAGAATGTCATTGAAGTCATTTCCCTCATTGGGGATGGCTAGAAGGTCGGAAATAGTTTCAGATGTGATGTGGATTTCATGACCAAATAGGCGGGTATGGAGTTCAAGTTCATCGTTGCTGTAGTCCTCGACGATGTTGGCATAAAAGAGACGGCAAAGATCAGGAACACGCCAAGAGTTCCAATGCCAGAGTGGAATTGACGGTCAAAATATTAGAAGAGATGGAGAGTTTGGAAGTGTTCCCAAAGGTTTAAATGGACAAAATCATTCCAAACAATAAAATGAGGGCATTTAACTTTGGCATTCGTGAAGCGACGAAATCGCTGCCTAGCGATGTCGTCCCGCAGCTGATCTGCCAAATAGGTGGAAGAGGAGGTGGAAGAGCCCTCAGCTTGCTTCCTATGGGGAGGCATATTTGGTGGAATGGGTGGTGTTTTGAGGATAGAATACCTGCAAAAACATCCATACAAAAACATTCAACCAGCCAAACAACATTCACCCAAAAGATTTCAACAACACAGATTCAAACAATGCAATCATCATTGATAAAAAATGTGGCAGTATGCCTTGAGTCAATACAACCTGCCATGTAGTTGTGGCAATATACCTTTGAATTCAAGCCACTAAAGTGTCGGCTTGAATCTTGTAAGGTAATACCCTTGCCATGGAAGATGCAGCTAGGGCTAACAAGGTTGGCTTGACAGAGGGTTAGGGTTCTAGGGCTGATAATGTCATGAAATGCGCAAGTAGGCCGAGTGAATCAAGAAGGAGAACAAGATGCTACTAGGGCTAACAATGTCGTGGGTAAAAGAACGTGGAGATGCCCTAAGAGTTGAGAGGGTATACCCACGGGAAGAGGGAGGCCTCCAAATGCGCGGTCGAGAGGTAGGGAGGACGCGCACAGAGGAGCAGCAGCTCCGTCAGTCATCGAGTAGGCGCGACGGTCGTCTGGCAACGAGCAGAAGTTCGCCAACTGCAGCTGTGGGCTGTCGGGTGTGAGGGAGAGCGGTAGGGATTTAAGATAGGAGAGTGGGACCATGCGAAGGGGATGTTAAATCCCAAGGTCACGGAGCAAGTCTCCCCCTGAAGTTGGGGAGATTTGCATTTCAAACCATCCATAGAACAGATGCGATTCGCAGATTTTTCCCTAATCAGACGTCTGGAGATGATGTCAGACGTCGGGATTGGACTTTAGGGATTTTAGCCCTTTTGATGGTGACGCCTGTTTTAACCATCAGACGATACATCAGATGACTAATTTGAAAATTAGACGTCTGATTTCTGCAGGCATCCTTCCCTGGAAAATGATTTATTCTCCAGGTTGTCGTCTGATTTCTGTCTCAGACGACACAGAAGACGTCTAAATCTATAATTAGACGTCCGATTTCTGTAGACAGACCTTCCTGGATTTGATCCTAAAGTTACAGGGTCATCCGATTTTCCTGTCAGACGACCTATGCGACATCCAACCACAAAATCAGACGTCCGACTGATAGTATATGTTTTGACTCATAGATAGACGTCTGTCAACGCATCTGGACGATGCCCCAGACGTCTGTGAAGGATGACAGACGTCTGAGATAGCTCTTTTGTCAGCACTTTCGTTAGATAAAATCGTCTTCTATCCCAGATCTTTAGACGACAAATTTTTATGTATAAGATGTCTGATAGTTTAATCAGACATCTGATATTGCACAGAATGTGCACTTTGATGTTTGAACTGAGAATGAAGGCTTTTAACTTAGTAAAGACAAGGCTCCATCTATGCTCATGACAAAGGAAGTTCCATTAAATAACTAAATTCTTCACATATCACTTAGCTTACATATGCCTAGTTTCCTACGTATATAATTAAAGCAATCATAATTCAAAGGTTTAGTGAAAATATCAGCCAATTGCAGTTTAGTACAAATAAATTCAACCTCGATTTCTCCCTTAAGTACATTATCTCTCAAAAGGTGATGTCGAACATCAATATGTTTTGCGCGAGAGTGATGTACGAGATTTTTCGAGAGGTTGATAGCACTAGTATTGTCACATAATATTTTTATCTTATTAAATATCAAATTAAAATCCTTCAAAGTATTTTTCATCCAAAGCACTTGGGAACATGCTAGTGCGGCAGCTATGTATTTAGCTTCCGTAGTTGATAGGGCTACACTAGATTGTTTCTTTGAGAACCAAGAGACTAGTGATTCGCCCAAGAATTGGCACGTCCCACTAGTACTCTTCCTATCAGTGCGGCTACCTGCGTAGTCCACATTGCTATATGTAACTAAGTTGAATTGTGGACTCTTAGGGTAGAATAAGCCATAATCAGATGTGTCAACTAGATATCTAAATATTCATTTTGCAGCATTTAGGTGTGATTATTTAGGGTTTGATTGAAACCTAGCGCATAAGCAGGTACTAAACAAAATATCAGGTCTACTGGAAGTTAAATACAGTAAAGATCCAATCATGCTACGATAGAGCTTTTGATCAATGGGCGTACCTGATTCGTCCAAGTCCAGGGAAGTTGTGACACTCATAGGAGTGTTCTTCCCTTTACTTTTGGTCATTTCAAATTTCTTCAGCATCTCCTTTGTGTATTTTGATTGACACATAAAGGTTCCAATTTCGAGCTGAGTGATTTGTAGGCCCAAGAAAAACTTGAGTTCACCCATCAAACTCATTTCGAATTCTTCCTGCATAATTTCTAAAAACTTTCTACACATAGATTCATTAATAGCACCAAATATAATATCATCTACATATATTTGAACTAATAAAATGTCTTTTTCTTTTCTTTTAATGAATAATGTGGAATCAGCTTCCCCTATAGAGAATTTTTCATTTAACAAGTAGTCTTTTAGCCTTTCATACCAAGCTCTAGGAGCTTGCTTTAGACCATATAGTGCCTTATTTAATTTGTAGACAAAATGAGGCTTATCATGAGACTCAAAACCAGGAGGTTGTTTTACAAAAACTTCCTCCTTAATGAATCCGTTAAGAAATGCACTCTTAACGTCCATTTGAAAGAGTTTAAAGCCAAGAAAGGCGGCATAAGCAAGAAGCATGCGAATTGATTCGAGTCGAGCTACGGGAGCGTAAGTCTCATCAAAATCAATTCCTTCTTCTTTGTTGTACCCTTGTGCTACCAGCCAAGCCTTGTTTCGAATGACCATACTAGATTCATTCAACTTGTTCCAGAATACCCATTTGGTACCTATTACTGTTTGCCCTTTACGCTTAGGTACTAGATCCCAAACTTCATTCCTTTGGAATTGGTTGAGTTCCTCCTGCAATCATCATCCAAGGTTCTTCGAAGCACGCTTCCTCGACACTCTTGGGTTCAACTTGAGATACAAAGGCAGAGAGACCAAAGGAGCAACTAAAACAAGATCGGGTTTTAACATCATCAGAAACACTTCCAATGACTTGACTTTCGGGATGATCCTTTTGATATATCCAATCTTTTGGAAGATTATGGATATTGGAGTTTGGAATGCTAGACACATCAATAGTAGAATCATCTTCATCATCATATTGACTTAGTCAATGGAGGAGGAGTGAGGAGATTCATCAAAGGAAACATGGAGGGTTTCCTCCACTATTAATGTGCTCTTGCTAAAAACCCGATATGCCTTACTACGTGAGGAATAACCAATAAAGATGGCTTCTTCACCTTTGGCATCAAATTTATCTAAATTAGAGCAGGTATTCAAGACAAAACATCGACATCCAAAAACTTTAAAATAACTAATTTTGGGTATTTTCCCATAGTATAGTTCAAAATAAGTTTTTCGCAATCCGGATAGAATTAGGGTGCAATTTAACATGTAACAAGCCGTGTTAACCGCTTCAGCCCAAAGTACTTCGGTAACCCCGAGTCTATGAGCAATGTTCGAGCACACTCTTGAAGAATACGGTTCTTTCTCTCAACCACCCCATTTTGTTGAGGTGTTTGAGGAAAAGAAAACTCATGAGCAATACCATGCTCTTGACAAAAATCATCAAACAAGGAATTTTCAAACTCGCCCCCATGATCACTACGGATACAAGTGATTTGGTAGCCTTTTTCAGTTTGAACTTTCCTACAAAAAACAGAAAAGATGGAAAACACTCCTTCTTTGGATCTCAAGAAGGAGACCCATGAAAACCTCAAAAAATCATCTACAATTACAAGGCAATATTTGCATCCACTGAGGCTCTTATATTTTGTAAGTCCAAACAGATCTAGGTGAAGTAGTTCTAAAGGTCTTGATGTGGATATAACTTCTTTGCTTTTAAAACTAGATTTTATAATCTTACCTAATTTACATGAATCACAGATAGGCTCATTTAAAAATTTTCCTTTAGGAAGACCTCGGACTAATTTATGTTTAGCTAGTTTTTGAACCAGCTTCATATGAACATGTCCTAGTCTTCTATGCCATATACTTAACTCATCATTTGCTATAAGACATTCATAAGTGTCATTTTTATCAAATTCTACGACATAAATGTCTTCAAATCTAGTTCCCTTAAGAAGGATTTCATTGGTTAATGCATGCATAATTTCAAACATTTTAGAAGTAAACACTACTTTAAAGCCCTTATCACATATTTGACTTACACTTAAAAGATTATGTTTTAGTCCTTTAACTAGAGAAACATTTGAGATGGGAGAGAGAGGGTTACCTATTTTACCAAGGCCAATAATATGGCTCTTGTGGTTGTTTCCAAATGTAACTGTTCCTCCATCCGTAGGTTGGAGGTCCAAAAATAGGCGCTTGTCTCCCGTCATATGTTTGGAACATCTGGAGTCCATCACCCATTGGCCTCCTTGGTGGCAGTGGTCTCCTTGTCTTCTTCCTTGTAGACCTTCTTCCTCCTACAAAAGATCTTCGATGGTGACTTGGTTTTTCTATAGGTCTTTCTAATTTGAGTCATCCATCCTTCATTTTGTATATCCAATTTTTGACATTATGATGTCCTTTCATCCCTACAAAACAAAGTGAGAGTTTTCTTTTCGGTATCCATTGTAATGTGGATCCATATTTGTTAGTGGTCTCCTTTAGAGGAGGGTCCTTTTTCGTCTCACTTTGACTAGGTTCATAAAAGCCTAATCCAAATTTACTTGAGGAAGTTTTTTGATGGGCAATGAGTTTGTCCAAGTTATCTTTCCCCTTTGTAAATTTGGCTAGGTCCTTAAGAAGTTGATTTGACTTTTCTTTGAGGTGATTTATCTCTATTTTCATTATGTCTAGTTTATCTTCTAATGCCCTAATCTCTACTCTAAGTAAGCTATTTTCATCCTTTTTAAAGGAGTTTGATTTTTCAAGCACATGGATTTTGTCTAGTAATTCTTCTCTATCTAGAAATTTTTGTTCACTCATTGCCGTATACAAATCATTTGTTAATGACTCTTTCTCAATCATTAGATTTCTTATTTGCATATTTAAAGCAGTGGTTTCTTTCGTAAAAATTAGATTCTTTTCTTCAAGATCATTGATTAATCTCTCATTTTCTAAGTTTTCTTCTTTTAAAGCCTTGCTTTGGGTTTTTGTTTTCTTAAGATCTACATATAGTGAATCAAAGGCATCTTGTAATTCATCTAAAGAGTAGGAGTTTACCTCAAGTTTCTCAGATTCAGACTCAAAATCATCATTTGTTTCCATTAATCCCAAGCATGTCGTTTCTTCATTGTTTCCTCCTCCTCTTCTTCTTCGGAGGTGGAGTCATCCCACGTTGCTTGAAACGCCTTCTTCTTGAATCCTTTCGGCTTGGAGATCTTCTTGTAGTCGGAAGGCTTCTTGGGTTTCTTCTCATTATCCCTTTTAAGTAAGAGACAATCTTTCCTTATGTGACCTCCCTTTTTGCAATTATAGCAAATTAGAGGTTCTTCCTCTCTTTTCCTTCCCTTGATCTCTCTTCTATTTCTGAGAAACTTTTTAAACTTTTTAGCTAATGAAACAAATTCTTCATCATCGGTACTTACCTCATCATCCGAAGTAGCTTTGAAGGCTAAGGTCTTCTTCTTTGGCTCCGATGAGATTGATTTCTTCTTTTGCTCCATTTTTGATTCGTAAGCCATGAGATTCCCAAGTAGATTTTCCATGTCTAGATCCTCTACTTGGTTGGCTTCTTCTATTGCCATTACCTTTTGCTCCCACTCAAGTCCAAGGGAGCGAAGGAGCTTCTCTTGAAGCTTCCCCTTTATAAATGTCTTTCCTAAAGACTTGAGGCTATTCACGATTAACGTGAATCGGGTGTACATGTCCCCAAGTCTTTCATTCTCCTTCATAGAGAAAGCTTCGAATTCCTGCGATAACAAGTTTATCTTTGAGGATTTAACTTTAGATGTACCTTCGTGAGTTACCTCCAAGGTTCTCCAGATCTCGTGGGCGATTTTGCATTGGCTGATGCGGTTGAATTCCTCTGAGCTGAGTGCACAGTAGAGTGAGTTCATTGCCTTGGCATTCAGTCCAAGGTGATGAATTTGCTCCACTGTGTATCCTATTTCTGGTTTCTCAGGAATAATGTATGCGGATTCGCATTTCTCCGAAATGGACAAATCGTTGGCTTGAAGCCACATCTTCATTCTTAGCTTCTAGTAAGTGTAGTTTGTTCCTTCGAAGAGTGGGGGTTGAGTGGTGGATTGCCCCTCCAATCTGCCTGTGGAAATGACCTTCCTCTCCATGTGATCTTTCCGTGGATGTTACTCCTGTAGGTGAAAAATCTGCTCTGATACCAAATGAAATTGCACCAGGGGGTGAATAGTGAAATTATAAAATATTGTAATACAAAAAATTCAATCACAAAAGGTGGCACCAGATTTTTAGGTGAAAACCCAAGATGGGTGAAAACCACCACCTAAGCCAATCTCTTGACATAGGATTTTCAATCACAAGGTGATCAATCCACTAACCACACTACTTAAACGAGGGTAGTGTACCTCAATTACAAATCCCACCTCTGATCCCTAAACAGAGGTTTCTCCCTTCAAAATGAAGAGACGGGGACCCGACAGGCCGGATACCCAAAGTACAAAAATAAGAATTGAAACAATACCTATAGAGCACCCCAATACTTTAATTACTTTCTTATCTACTAAGCATGAAAAGAACTCCCTGAGGGTTTGCAGAACGAAGTGATCCGGGAGTATGGATTTGCCCTTTGATCAGAGTGTTGGCACAGCACATGGGCAAGATGGAGCTTCGAGTAGTGAGCAAGTGATTTTTCTAATGGAATTGTATCTCAAGAGGTGTGTGTTGCCTAAGAGAAGTTGTAGTCATTTTATAGGCAAGTTTGGAACCTTCAAGAACACTTGGGAGAGCTCTTCTAGCCGTTGGAGACAAATCCCAAGAGATTAGTACGAAATCCACCACAAATCAGGGTAATGATGAGTCTGACAGTAATATCAGATGTCTAATTTTAGGATCAGACGTCTTATAGGACGGCTGATTATACTTCTGGTCGTCTAATACTGTAGGCCATCCTAAACTGACTCCATTGGATCAAAAGAAGGACGTCTGATATTTTCACATAAGACATTTGATTAGGTTATTGGACGTCTAATAAAGGGTGGATCCGTTCCTATTTTCATCAGATCCAAACAGGGTTCTTGGTTTAAAGGATTAGACGTCGTTATGGACGTCTGAGGAAATCACTAGACATCTGAAAACCAAAAAAACACTCCCCTAATTCTTCTGCCAAAAGATTTTATGGCCGTAATGAGATGCGCACAGAAAATCATGGCCAACAGTCCAAAGGTAGATGTCTGGAAGTGTGTCCAGACATCTGGAAATTCATTTTTGCCTACGCTTAGTCTAACGGTTAGTCTGAGGACGCCTAGGTAAGGAATCAGATGTCTGTGTAAGGTTATTGACGTTTGATAGTGAAGTGCTTCGGCTGATGTTTATGAGGAGACAAACTGAAGGCAGAACTCTTGGAAATTAGACGTCTGAGATACTTGTCAGACGTCTTAATGTGGAAAATCAGACGTCTGACCATTGTTCTAGATGTCTGATAAGAGTATAAGTGTTGGGTTTTTGTTTCTAATTTATCTTAAGTGTGGAGAGCCTAAGTTAGCTATTTATAGGTTATGTTTGGGGGCTCTTTACAACATTTCTAGACTCAAATAAAATGAAAATTATAACCTTTGAAAGTTTACATGAAAAAGCCTAAGACCTAATACTTATGCTACTTGTCTTTACGCTTTTAATCTCCCGTCTTGGAAAACTTTATGAAATCCTGCAAATATGTTATTACAGAGAGAAACAATATGCTACACTTTATTTTTTATTTCATTTTCTTCATTTTGTAAAATCATCAAAATATTATATATGAGTAGTTGAACTAACATTTCCCATTACTGTTTATTGACCAGATCCTCGAGAAACTAGCGGTAAATAGGTTCTTCTACTTTCTTGACGGGTACTCCGGTTATAACCAAGTGACAATCCATCTAGAGGACCAAGAAAATACCATGTTCACCTACCTCTTCGGGATGTACGCATTCCGAAGGATGCCGTTCGGTCTCTACAATGCACCCGCGACTTTTCAGCAATGCATGCTTGCCATATTCTTAGATATGGTAGGTGATTATCTGGAAGCCTTCATGGACGACTTTTTAGTATTTGGAGCATCATTTGATGATTGCCTCCAGCACTTGGTCCAAATACTCAGGTGGTGAATTGACGTGAATCTGGTTCTTTCCTGGGAAAAGAGCCATTTCATGGTGCCTGAGGGAATCATCCTGGGACATCTAATCTCGGAGAAAGGCATCCAACTCGATCGAGCCAAGGTTAACTTGATTTCCAAACTCCCTATGCCTAGCTCGATCAAGGACATCTAATCTTTTATGGGGCACATCGATTTTTATCGTCGATTTATCCCTGATTTTTCAAAAATCGTGCGCCCCCTGACTAGTCTTCTCTCCAAGGATGTACCTTTCAAAATCTCCAAGGAATGCACTTAAGCATTTGAGATCCTTCATGACCGAGTTACCCAAGCCCCGATCCTACAGTCCCCTGATTGGTCTCAACCCTTTGAGATCATGTGGGATGCATCTGACTTCGCTGTAGGAGCGATTTTTGGGCATAAAATTGACGACAAACCCATGGTCATTTACTACGCTAGCAAAACACTTGACGAGGCTTGGCATAACTACATGGTTACTGAGAAAAAGGTGCTAGCCATAGTATTTACCCTAGAGAAATTTAGATCATACCTCCTGGGTTTCCATGTCATCTACTTGGATCACGCAACTGTGAGGCATCTCCTTGCAAAGAAGGATACGAAACCTCAATTAATCCGATGGATCTTGTTGTTGCAAGAATTTGACCTTGAGATTCACGACAAAGCAGGAAAATAGAACATGGTAGCTGATCGCTTGTCCCGCCTTCCTTCTGAGATCATTGACCCTTCCGGACCCATCATGGAACATTTTCCTAATGAGCACCTCCTAACTATCGATACAGGACTTCCATGGTTTGCTAACATAGTAAACTACTTGGCATCACATCATATCCCGTCCGATTGGCCGAAGGCCAAGAAGGACAAATTGCATTCCGATGCCAAGTATTACCTTTAGGAAGACTCATATCTATTCCGCATTGGTGCTGATCAAATTATCCGACGATGTGTCACGGAGGCAGCAATCAAAGACATACTCTCTTTCTGCCATGACTAGGCATGCAATGGACATTTTTTAGGACACAAAATCGCATCAAAAGTCCTCCAGTGTGGCTTTTACTGGCCCACAATCTTCAAGAATGCATACAATCACTGTAAGGCATGTACTCGTTGCCAGACCTTGGGCAACATGAGCCATCGTGACATGATGCCTTTACAGCTGATTCTAGTACGTGAGATTTTCGACATTTGGGGGATTGATTTTATGGGACCCTTCCCTATCTTGGACAGCTTCGAATACATCTTACTCGCTATTGACTATGTGTCCAAGTGGATCAAAGCCATTCCAACCCGAACCAATGATCACAAAGTTATCAAATTCATTCATCGAAACATCTTCTCAAGGTTTGGGATTCCATGAACAATAATTTTCTATGGAGGGACCCATTTTACAAATGCTCAGTTCAGGTCACTGATGACCAAATATGGGGTGTCGCACCAAATCTCTACTCCTTACCACCCCCAGAATAATGATTTAGCTAAGCTATTAAATCGGAAGATCAAGAAAATCCTCTAGGTTACTATTCGACTTGACAGGAAGGATTGGTCGTCCCGACTTCCGGAAGCTTTGTGGGCTTATAGGATCGCCCACAAGACCCAATTAGGTATGTCTCCCTTTAGACTGATGTACGGGAAGGCATGTCACCTCCTCGTCGAATTGGAGCATAAAGCCTATTGGGCAGTACGGAATTGCAACTTAGATCTTTCTAAGGCTGGAACCCATAGAAAGCTTCAAATGAGCGAGATCGATGAATTACGCCATGACGCGTATGAGAACTCACAAATTTACAAAGAGCAGGTTAAAGCCTTTCACGACAAGCACATTTCTAGAAATATCTTTCATCCTGGTCAAAAAGTCCTACTCTTTGATGCCCAACTCAAGTTATTCCCAGGAAAACTACGATCTAAATGGATCGAACCCTACCTAGTCTGACAAATCTTTGGAAATGGAGCCGTTGAGATCAGTCGGCTCAGTCACGATTCCGAACCCTTCATCGTGAACAGCCAGAGACTCAAACCGTTCATTGACATGACCAATACAGATTTGGCTGAGACATCCTTTATCCTCCATTCTCCCTGAGCTCATTGCGCCCAGCCGATGGTGTAAAACTCAGCGCTTAACGGGAGGCAACCCGTCATTCTTTGAAAAATCTGGAACCTTTCCTGACATTTCTATGCTAAATTCTTATTGCACTTTAGGGTTCATCCATTAGAACAGCCGACTCCACCTCAGGTACCCGTACCCGAGTCTAGAAATCGTTCGCAACAGTCACCTCGACTCGTTCTCTCACCCAACACCTGTCCTAATGAATGAACTAAGCTAAATTCGAACCCACCTAATTTATAATGGGGACATTGCAAATCGTAGGCATGGGGGGGTATGAAAGTGCAAAATGTATGAAAACTCATATCAAGAAAAGGTTTCAACAAAAAAATCACATATCATAAAAAAACACAAAAAAAATTGAAAGATCTTGAAAAAGAACAAAAAAACTGAGGGGGGAGACAAAAAAATTTTTGGGCTATACAAAAACATGAGGAAAAAGAGCAAAATGCCAAAAAGGAGCACAAAATGAAAATGAAAGATAGTCATTAGTAAAATATTAAGGGATTAACTGAAAGTCTAGACCTCATCAAGAAAAAGAAGAAAAGTGCTAAGGAGACAAAAAGAGATTAGTAGGAACGCTGACTTTAGGCCTTTTGGGCTAGACTCTTAGGCTCAAAAATTCAAGTATCCACTAAGATATGGATAATCCCCAAGAGGTTGGGGAAAATGTGAAGCTTAAGTATTAGGTCTAAGGCTTACGGAGTATTCGGCCTAGTTAACTAACCTTCGATTTGCGGGACTCGGTAACCTAAGCACCCCAATTCACACACAGTCTGGTTCAGTGCACATAACTATCAAAATCATGCAAAAGCATTTTAATGTTCTAAAAAAGTTGCCTAGATTAGGAGCAACCGATCAACACAAGTTGATTTGGACTAGTTCCCTGTGCAGAGAGGCAGGAAATTCCCCTCGAAGATGCGGAACATATCGTCTACTCGGTGCTTGTCTCTTAGGATATTTACATATCCTACCGGGGGCATGTAAGCACTATGCTGGTTCAAATACAATGGGCGGCATTATCATGAAATGTCAATTGCCAGGGTCTAGATTCGGCCACGGAACGCCATGGGCAGGATTATCTCAAAATCTCGAAATCCAGGGTTCTGGGGGTTGCCATGGGCGATGCTATCATGAAGCATCGATTTCCAGGGACCTTTGAGGATTGATGATGGAGATGAGGAATCCGATACAGACCATGTTGAGAAGCCAATCCGAAGCTAGAAATAAAAAGAAAAGAGAGAGAAAACTCTCCAAATAAATAAATCCTCTGTCTCTCTCTTACAAAAATGCACTGCAAACTGAACCAAGGCTAAAAATGTCTCAAGAGCAGGTGCTTTAACCGTGGAGTCCAACGAACCCTAGGATAGTTTCTGCAAAACTTAAAAACCTTTGCAGAGGACTGAGGCTAAAGCTAGTTAGGTCCAGATTTTGGTTGGTACTTGAGTACCTCTAGGCCTATTGTCAGCATTCAGACCTAATCACAAAAGAAAAAGAAAAAGCACTTATCATAACTGGTAAAAGAAACTCATGGTCTAGAATAGATGTTAAAACCTTGAAATTTTGCTAAGGGACTAGCAAAAGCTAGGCATGGGGGTATAATGAGAACCTCATCATGAGCCCTAACTGGCTCATTTTGACATGAGAAAGTGAACAAAAGCTCCTACATAACCTAAAGGAAGGCTTAATTCAAGGGATTACTGTTCTGGGAAGAAAACATGAAATAAAGGGTAAAACTGTAATTTTATCATTTCAGTACATCAACGGGATTTCTCAGGGTCTAAACATAGGTCAATTAGACTTAAAAAGAGGAAAAGTGGAATGGCTTAGTTTTTTTACCTGGCCTACTTGATTTTATCTTGGTCACTTTTAGGCCCAAGGTCGAACTTAGGGAAGTGGGATTAGAAGTGAAGTTTCTACACCTTTCCTACAACGAATCTCTTCTGTTCGTTTATTGTGTTTTTGGTGTTTTTCTATTTAAGATTTTTTTTTCTGATAATTTTTGTCTTTGAGGTACACCCTCAAGGATCAGGTTCTTGGCTTTAAGCCAAATTAGGGTTCCAAAACTGGTCTTGCTATTTGCAAGACTAAGTACCTGCAAGTCAAGGATTATCTTTTCTCTTTTGTATATTTTTTTTTTTCTTTTTACTGGCATGAAAAAGAAACAGAAATAAAATATAGTATATATATATATGTATATATTATATATGTATAAAGGGGTGGGGGTGGAGGTGGAGATGGCGTGTAGCACGGTGTCGAGTTGGTTGTTGTCTAGAAAGATGCAACCAACAGGATGAAGTGCCACGTGGAGTGTAGGATGGATGGTGGAAGATGAGTGCGAACACGCTTTCTGTATGCGTGTATCGGGGAATATCAACAACTGGTGCAGATATTCCCGTGATACAACGTATGGTAAGTGATATGAAAATATATATATATGTATGTTTGTATATATGTAAATATATACCTATATGTATATATATATATATGTATATATATAGGTATGTAAATATATGTATAGATAGATGTATGTATAGATCTATATATATATATATAATTGTATATATATGTATATATAGATATATATATATATATATATATGGAAATATATGTATATAGATATATGTGGATAGATATGTATATATATATATGTTGTGTGTGTATATATAGTTGTAGATATATATGTATATATACATGTATATATATATATATATATGTATGTATAAGTATATGTGTATATATATATATGTATCTATACTTATACTTATTTATATAGGTAATATATATATATATATATATTTATACGTATATAAATATATGTATGTATGTAAATATATATGTATATATATATATATAAGTATATATATATATATATATATGTATGTATGTATATAGACTAATACATAGTTATATAAGTACTAATATATGTATATAAATATATATATGTACATATATATATATATGTATATAGTAGAGTATAAGTGTGTGTACGAGAGTGTGAGTGTGTGTGTGTATGTGTGTGTAGAGAGTGTGAGAGAGTGCTGTGAGAGAGAGAGAGAGAGAGAGAGGGAGAGCGTTTGCTGAGGAAGGCACTGCGTTTAAGTCGTCTGAATCCAACGGGTGACGTCTGATGGCGCATGCGCACGTGCAGGCACGTAGGCGCGCGCTGGGAGGGAGTGAGCGCGAGGGAGAAATGCCGCAGTGCACAACACTGCGCAGTGAGGCGAGTGCGGGCAGACGCAGGCGCTGGGAGCGGGCGCATGCAGACGCTGAAGCAGGCGGGCGTACGCGGCCAAACACAGACGCGCGGGCGGGCGCTGGAGTAGGCGCGAGGCGGGATGCGGGCGTGGGATAGGACCAGTTGCGACGTGTTGGGTGACCGGATAAGTGAGAAACTTACCGGTGACCGCACTATAGCCACAGTGTTCCGCTGACTAGCGTGAACAGTGGCTACAGTGCCACTCGGCTCTACACGACCGGGAGTGTCCGGTTTCGTGAGTGTGAGCGGTGTGGAGCGGCTGGCACGTGCGCGGAGAAGCTGCGACGGCTGCTGGCTTGCGGGTGGCGCTTTGCGACAGGGCGTGGGGAGAAGGCTGGGCCGCGGGCGAAGGAGCACGACAGGGCGTGTGGAGAGGGGCGCGGGTGTCCTGCTGGCATACGTGGTGGAGTTTGGCGGACTGCTACAGGGGTACACGGTGGCCGGTTGAGCTTCAAAGCTTGAAGCTTTGTGGCAATGGCAGAATTGTGGCTAGAGGTCGCAACAGAGAGAGAACCACCACGCCCACCGGCTCTTTGATGAGCTGGGCGATGGTGGACTCACAGTGGTGGTTGTGCACCACTATGAGTTGATCCTTCTCGCAGTGTGGCTCCTCAGAAGGAGGAGAGGCAGCTTATGGAGGGGAGAGTGGAGGAGACGGCCTGGAGAAGAAACTGTTGTGTTGGTTTTTTTTTTTGGGTGGACCAGGCTCTCCTTTTACAAGAAGACGGTCGTGCCTTTCTAAAGAGGAAGAAGGCATGCACAGCCATGCCCTGGCTGTGCATGGCTCTGCATGGTTGGCAGGGAGAGCTTGTTGCAGAGAATGGCGTGAGGAAGGCTAGCCATGCCATGCATCCGCGGAGAAGAAAGTCAAATAAAAAATAAAAATAAAAATAAAGGTGGTGAATTTTGCAAAGCAGCACTTGAGGAAAAATGTAAATTTCAAGGCCATTTATTTCACTCTCTCCCCTCTCAAATAAATGCATGCATGCGTGTATTTTAACAAATGCGACTATGGATACCTAATATGCACTGGCAATGCTAGGAAATGGCACAAGACGGCACAATTGTTGGTGTATTTTTGCTATGTAATAATACCCCCATGCCTATCTTTTGCTAGTCCCTAGCAAAACATTTTTTTGTATTGTATTTAGAAATGATCTTAAGTTGAAGATTTCCTTATGACGCGACATAGGTGTGTTTATTGCTGGATACTGTGAGAACCAATTGCAAAGAAGACTACCAGTACTTTAAGTCTCACATGACATAGATCATCTCTCGACTAACCAGGACTCTTGTTATTTAAACCTTAAGTACTATTCCCAGGACCCAGGAGGTTTTTGCTGTACTTGAGTGCTCAAAAGGTTATGGCTTGTGCTTAGTGAAGGATCAAGACTGACCAGATGAACATTAAGACTCAATCCTATGGTTTTATGAATTTTTAAGTACAAGTTGGTCCCAGTTTCAGCTCGTGTCTTCGAATTGACCCATAAAAAGATGACGGAGAACTCAACTCCCATTTTCTGACATTTGTGGCTCAAAGAAAATAGGGTATTTGCCCTGAAGAACTTTTTTGTAGGAAGATTTTACAGACATTTGTGAGATATACTGACTTATTTGCATCTTTTTTTTTCATTTTTTTTTTTGAAACACGTGTCAGTATATCTCTTACAACATTATTTGGAGGAGCACACTTTTCCTTTTGGTGGGAGAGTTCCTTTTTGGTGGAAAGAGTCTTTCCTAAACACAAGACTAAAGCCTGGGATAAAAAGTCTACCTACGCGTACAGGTAAGGACTCCACCTTCCCTAATGAGCACTAGGGGTTGGATCTTATGTTCACCTAGTCTTTCTTGATATGTGTAGTGTGAACCAAGATTACTTAGGCTCTTAAGTAGAAGCAACCCAACGGATCTTGTACTGGTGTCTCAAGTACAAGAATACATCCTTAGTTAGGAGAGATTCCAATCTATCTTGTCAATGCTCAAGTGAATTAAGCCGAGCCTGAGCGAATCAAGCTTCTGTGGCCTGGAAAGTCTTTAAAATAGTGGTTGAATATCCATAAACACTTATTGTATTTTGTTTCAGCTTTCAGATCATTACTAAACACCATTTTTTTATATATATATATATAGATAGATGAAAACTACATGATACCATAAAATACCCAGATCCTATGGATTCCTATCCACCCCCCATGCCAAACGATGCTATGTCCTCATATGCATGCAGGGAAGGGTAGAGGAAGGACAAAAGATCGGGTAAGGAGAGTTGAGGTGCAGGGTATACAGCAGGGTGGTAGGGTGGGTGGATGGTGGGTGGTGAAGTGAAAAGTGAAGTGATCGTGACAGTGGCGTGAAAAGTGATGGTGGATAGTGAGTGTTGTTGGGGTGCCTCCCAACGAGCGTTGAATTTAACGTCCCCAGCTGGACTCAGAATGAGGTATAAAAATTAGTTACCCTCCAACAGGGCAACAGTTTCACCAACGGGGGCAGGTTCATGAGTAAGATAGGGTTTCAAACGCTGCCCATTGACCGTAAATTTATGCCCAGATTTGGGATCTTCAATCTCAACGGCCCCATTGGGAAATGGTCTCGAGACCAGGAAAGGACCAGTCCATTTGGACTTCAGTTTCCTAGGAAAGGATTTAAGCCAGGCATTATAGAGCCAAACTTGCTGAGATGGCTCAAATTCTTTCTGCCGAATACGGCTGTCGTGAAAAGCCTTAGTGCGTTGTTTGAAAGTTAAAGCAGAATCATAGGCTTCACGACGGAGCTCTTCCAGCTCCTGGAGTTGGAGTTTCCTTTCTCAACCACACAGGTTTGGGTCAAGGTTACATTGGCGAATCGCCCAATAAGCGCGGTGCTCCAACTCCACGGGCAAATGACAAGGCTTCCCGTAAACGATTCTATAAGGAGACATACCAAGTGGAGCCTTGAAGGCAGTCCAATACGCCCAAAGTGTGTCAATCAGCTTGTCGGACCAATCCTTACGGTCAGGCCGAACCATTTTCTGGAGAATCTACTTGATTTGCCGGTTCGACACCTCTGCCTGGCCGTTCATCTGAGGATGATACGGGGATGCGATATGATGGTGGACTCCGTATTTCCTCAGAAGTGCCCGAAAAGAAGCATGGGTAAAGTGGCTTCCTCCATCCGAGATAATGGCTCGAGGGATCCCAAAGCGCGCAAAGATGTGGTCTTTGACAAATCGAGTGGATATAACATGGTCAGCACATCACGCGGGAATAACCTTGATCCATTTCTAAACATAATCAACAGCCACGAGGATAAATTCGAAGCCGTTGGAAGGAGGAAAGGGACCCATGAAATCAATTCCCCAAATGTCGAAGATTTCCGCAGCTAGGATGGGTTGTAATGGCATCATGTCACGACGTGACATTGACCCTAATGACTGGCACCTAGTGCAATGCTTGGCATAATTGTGTGCATCCTGGTGAAGGGAGGGCCAAAAGAAACCGCACTGCAACACCTTGGCTGCAGTTTTCCTCCCAGAGAAATGGCCTCTGCAGGCCTGATCATGGCAGAAGGATAGCACACTGGGGAATTCGCTGTCAGGAATACAGCGACGGATGATTTGGTTAGCACCTATGCGAAAAAGAAGTGGATTATCCCAGAAATAATACTTTGCTTCTGCCATGAGATGCTTGCGCCGGTTTTTAGGCCAGCCACGTGGAAGGGATCCAGAAGCAAAGTAATTGGCAATGTTGGCATACCACGGTCCACTTGTCACATTAATTGCCAATAGGTGCTCATCAGGAAAAACTTCATTAATCGGCAGAGTAAGTCCAATATTGTCAGGGTCCAATCTGGAAAGGTGATCAGCTACAACATTCTAGGCTCCGACCTTATCGTGGATCTCAATGTCAAATTCTTGGAGCAGAAGGATCCAACGAATCAGTCTAGGCTTGGCATCCTTCTTATGCATGAGATGGCGAATGGCCGCGTGATCAGTGAAAACAATAACGTGTGAGCCCAGAAGGTAAGAGCGAAATTTCTCCAGCCCAAAGACGATCGCCAGTAGTTCTTTCTTAGTGGTAGTATGATTACGCTGGGCCTCGTCCAACATCTTACTGGCATAGTACACCACGAAGGGGTGTCTATCGCGTCTTTGTCCAAGGATGGCTCCGACTATAAGGTCGGAAGCGTCACACATGAGTTCAAAGTTTAGGGACTAATCAGGTGGCTGGAGAACAGGGGCCTTAGTGATAGCATTACGCAGCGTGTGAATGCTCGTATGCAGTCGGGGCCCATATCGAAGGGTACGTCGGTCGATAGGAGATGAGTTAAAGGTCGAGAAATCTTTGATGAATCTCCTTTAGAAACCGACGTGTCCTAGGAAGGAGCGGATTTGCTTGACAGAGCCAGGCACAGGTAAATCAGCAATTACATCAAGCTTAGCTCTTTCAACCTCGATACCCCTATCGGAGATGATATGTCCGAGAACAATTCCCTCGTGTACCATAAAATGACTTTTTCCCAAGAAAGCACGAGGTTCACATCAATACATCTCCTAAGGATACAGGTCAGGTTGGCAAGACAGTCATCGAAAGATGGTCCAAAGACCGAAAAGTCATCCATGAAGACCTTGAGAAAGTCACCCACCATGTCATGAAATATTGCCAACATACATCTCTGGAAAGTTGCTGGCGCATTGCAAAGTCCGAACGGCATTCTTCTAAATGCAAAGGTGCCAAAGGAGTAGGTAAAAGTGGTTTTCTCTTGGTCCTAGGGGCCAATTGCCACCTGGTTATATCCTGAGAATCCATCCAGGAAACAGAAAAATTTATTTCCTGCTAACCACTCCAGGATTTGGTCAATGAAAGCTAGCGGAAAGTGATCTTTCTTAGTTGCAGCATTGAGTTTCCTATAATCTACACACACTCTCCAAGATGTAGGAGTCCGTGTAGGGATGGATTCGCCCTTGTCATTGACATGGATGGTGAGTCCCACCTTTTTGGGCACAATGTGAATCGGACTCACCCAGGGGCTATCGCTGATCGGGTAGATTATACCTACATCCAGCCACTTAATAATTTCCTTCTTAACGACCTCCCGCATGTTAGGGTTGAGACGTCGCTGCATCTCGTGGGAAGGTCGAGCCTCCTCCTCCATATATATACGGTTAGTGCAGTAGGAGGGGCTAATGCCTGATAAGTCTGATAAGGACCATCCAATGGCTACCTTGTGTTCCATAAGGACCTCAGTTAGTTTGCACTCTTGCTCCCTGATCAATTTTGAACCAATGATTACGGGGAGCATTTCATTTGGTCCCAAGAAAACATACTTAAGTGTACTAGGTAGCACTTTCAGCTCGGGAGTGGATGGTAAAAGGTCTGGCATTTCTTGGGACGAGAGTGTCCCAAGAGGATCAGAAAATAAGTCAGGAGGAAGAAGTTGGCCCTCAGATTGGCCAAGAAGAAGGGCTTCTTGGATATATGGATCCAAAAAGGAATAGCCCCGGTGAGAAGTATATGGACTCAAGGTCCCAGTGTGGATTTGCAAATCTGCCTGATTTGGTTGGAAAGAAAGGGCAATTCGATCTTCAAGAGTGTGGACCGGCAGTGAGTAGCCCGGATATGACTCAAACCACGAGGTATGGGAAGCGGAGAAAACCTCATCAGAAGTCTGGCCAGGAGAAGGTAGGGGACAAGGGAGGGATGGGGGAATGTCACAATATGTGTCGATTAAGCAATCATCAGTGTTTAAAGGCAGTCCGCAGCGGTTAGAATAGGTCCCAATTAGTCCTATACACGTGCTGACGGCCATGTCCTCGTCAGACGTGTCATCCTCGATGTAATCACAATCAAAGTTCTTGGCTACCTTGAAGATGTTAAGCTTGAGCTTTTCAGATCCAATGGCAATCTCAATACAGCCCGACTCGCAGTCGATATGGGCGCGGGTGTGGCCAGGAAAGGTCGACCAAGGATGATCGGACAATCAGAAAGTGAGCTAGGAACTTCCATATCTAGGACAAGAAAGTCAACAGGAAAACAGAGACTGTTGACCCTAACCACCACGTCTTCCACCACACCCTTCAGAATTTTGACAGAACGATCTACCAACTGTAACGTGACAGGGGTGGGTTTCAGATTTCCTAAGGAAAATTTTTCGAGCATGATGGTTGGTATGAGATTGATGGAAGATCCTAGATCAAGCAGGGCACGATTAAAATTGCAGCCTTGGATGCTACAGGAAATAAGCGGTGTGCCCGGATCTTTCTGCTTCGGTGGCAGATTTGACAGTATAGCACAACTCGCATGAGGCGAGAAACCACAAGATTCTTAGTTTTCTTTGACTGTCACCTCGGTGTTGTGTAGTCTTTGAAAAATCGGGCAACAGTAGGTATGTGGTCGATAGCCTCTAGCAGGGGTACCTTGATTTCAACATCCCTGAACAAATTACGCAGGTTATCAAAGACCTGTGTATCTTTCTTCTTGCCTTTTGGCTCCCTCAGTAGAGCCTCAGGGAATGGGACTGATTCTGGCACCAATTTGGGTGTATCGTCCTCTCGCGAATGCGGTGCGCATCCCGAATGAGAGGGCGATGAAGAAGACGGACCAAGATCAGGTCAAGGCGGATCGACAGTCTGCTTGCCGCTCCTCGTAGTGATCGCATTGGACGATGCGAGTCTAATGGGATCATAAGGCGGAGGAGGGTTTGCAATAGGGACATAAGAGTGAGGTGCTGCAGTGGGATTAACCTGAAATCCCGATGGAATGCTCGGAGCTTGCAGAATCTGATGAACCTGCCCCGGAGAAGGTCGTACCTGTGGTTGAGGACCACGGGGCACGAAATTGCATGGGTTGGGAATAGGTTGGGCAGGAAGAGTGCCCTGAGATCGAGTCGCCATGCATAGTTAACTAATCTCAACATTCTGCTACGCCTATTGGTGCTGAAGAGAGGTCATGTTCTCTACATGGTGCTTTGACATTTTCGTCATCATTTGCATCAATTTGTCAAGAGGACTTGATGCGTGTTCTGCTTGCGGTACGCAAGGACCCGATGGTGAATTCGCCATAGGATTAGACTGGCCTCTTGGGATGACGGGTGCGGACGATCGCATTGGTCCACCCGCAGGGTTTTGGCATTGCAGGTTGTTGGACCATGCAAAGTTTGGATGATTTCACCACCCTGGGTTATAAGTGGCAAAGAAAGGGTTTTTCCCCAGGGTGCAAGCATCTTCTATGCCAGAAGATGCGTCCGCATGTAAATATGCATCCGAGCACTTGGAGGCTTGGTCCTCCGTGTCGAAATACTGGCTCGCAGAAGCCAGATCCACATGACTTACCGAGTCACTCGGCGCAACACTTGGTAAGGAAGGTCTTACGGGGTTTCTCGAGATAAGCCTGGTGTTGGAAGAATTGGAATTGTGATGAAGTGGTGAGGTGGGGGTGTTTGCCATAGAATGGGCGGGGTTGGCCAGAAGCTCGTCCAGCTTCTTGTGCACGATGGAGACTTCATCCAATTTCTGTGCGATAAGGCTGAGATCTATGGATGAATGGGAGGGTCCCATGTCAACTTCGTGGACATTTCGGGGCAGGCTGGTATGATTAAAGGTGACAATGGAGGCATTGTTCATTGAGTTTTCACTCATATTTTCAAATAATTCGAATGCTCCATTCTCGTCTTTATTCATAAAATTCCCTCCGCAGGAAGCATCTGCAATCTGCTTCAAGGTCTCATTTAGCGCATAGTAGAAAATCTAGGTTATATGCCACTTAGGCAGACCGTGGTGCGGACACTTCATGAGGAGGTCATTATATCTCTCCCTTGCCTCATGAAATTGTTCGCCGTTTTGTTGCATAAATGAAGTGATAGCACGGCGAAGCGCATTGGTTCTCCCGATTGGGAAGAACTTCTTGAGAAATGTTGTTCGCATCTCTTCCCAAGAGTGGATGGTTCTCCCAAGGGTACGTAACCACTGCGACGCTTTATCCCGCAATGAAAATAGGAACATTTTCATGACTATAGGTAACCCAATATTTCTTGGTTTAACTGTTTCAGCCAATCGGGTTAGGTCTTCCAAGTGGAGAAAAAGATCTTCACTTGCAAGACCATGGAAGTGAAAATTTATCAGGCCAATTATGTTAGGTTTTAGTTCAAAGTTGTCCCCGCCCATGAGGACCCGAATTTGTCCTATGATCTCTGTAGCAACGGGATTCTGATAGGAGCTAAGAGTCTTAAGCTCCTCCAGTTCGGGAGGGTTCTGCATTTCCTCCAATGTTTCCCTAATGGCCTCAATTTGTTCATTATACATTTCCATTTGGGCTTGGAGGCGAGTTATGGGATCTAAGGCTCCACCACCTGGTGGGTTTTGAGGGCAGTTTCCTCCCTCGGGATTTGGGGGTGGGCGTGCAGCCATGTTTGTGGAGGAGGAGGACGATTCGGCTTCTTTTCTAAATTTATCAGACAATTCACACAGTTCAGGGTTTTGTGACCTCCTCCCAAACATGCACTACCGCAGGAAGAATTGGGGGGGGTACGGAGAGAAAAGAGATGAGAGAAATGACATCGCAAAGGTACACTTGATGACAAATCAATACAATCAAATTCCTAACCTCTACAGTGTGCCCTTAGACTTAAAGATCTAAGTTGCCTACTATCACGAACTACAGAACCGAATGCGAGCACCGCAGAACCACCGGACCAGATTGAAAGGCCGTTTGCCCTAGTCTTAGACACCCGATAGCATGTGGGAACCCTCACCAGCACGTAGGCACTACACACAGGTAGTTAGACCTCCAATTCTTAATAAGGGTCAAGTTGCTACCAATTTTAGTTAGAGGCTTAGGATCAAGTGCTTCTGGAATGTGAAGGGCGTTACTTACGGGTAATGCCCAAGTGATTGATTTTTAGAGTATGTAAACCAAGCATGCAATGGGGAAATCTTCCCAAATTGAAGTTTTAATTGGTGAATGGTTTTTAGAATTCAGCCTCAAGTAGTATGGATTTTAGGATTTCGCTGAATTACCAATTCAACCAATCTTTGGGTTTTGAGAGAATACAAGTTTTCTTCTAAGCCCAACAAACCATTCTTCAATGTCAGTTGGTTAATGCATGCTAAAATGCAATGGACTTCCCTAAATGGTGATTTCTATGTGTGGATGCACGAATCAGCTTTAGATTAGTGTGAAAGGGAGCCAAAGCACTTCAATTCAAGTGCTCCCAATCACCAAAATGATTTTCACACACAAGGCTCAACCAAAAGATAAGAAAATCAAATTGTTGGGGTTGAAGTGTTCGAGATCGAATCTTAGGCACGTGAAAGGTCGTGGTGGGGTTGGAATCAACTCAATTCCAAGTCTCCCCACCAAAAAGGTGATCTCGAATTGCAGATAAATGAGCCAAAGAGAGGTGTAGTCAATCTTTTTATTTTTGCCCCAAAGAATACTTCACACGGCGAAAGATTCAAGAATCAAGATTCTTGGATTTTCGCTATGCGAAGTTTGGCGGGAAATCCTGGGGTGGTGGGAGTAAAGGCAAACAATCAATCAAGTAAATTTTAATCCACTTGCCCCAAGAGATCCCAAGAAGTTTTTCTAGTTTTTTTATTTAATTTTTTTTATTAAGGTGACAAGTTGACCTAAGTTGCTAAGAAAGGAAGACCTACTTGTTCAGCAACGTGTGCGAAGCTCCAGTGCGGTTCGACGTCTTCGCGCTCTCGTTCCTGCCTTGGATCTGCTTACCTCTCTGACTTCATCTGCCTGCCTTCTCCTTGCAACAGGTTCACCTGCACAGCAACAAACAAAAACACCCGTGAAGAGAAGGGTGTGAGAAGAGAAAAATTAAATGAATGGAGTAGAAACTTACTTGAATACGCACTTCCCTGGCAACGGCGCCAGAAAAAGATGTGGTGTAGACCCGGACAGGTTGTGTTAATATGGTGATTTTATCGTTGAAATGCATATAGTGGTTAACCTAAATCGAGCCTAACCATCTCTTTACAAATTTTTTTTACCTAGCCTACATGATTTTATCTTGGTCACTTTTAGGCCCAGGGTCGAACTCAGGGAAGTGGGATTAGAAGTGAAGTTTCTACGCCTTTCCTACAACGAATTTCTTCTGTTCGTTTATTGTGTTTTTGGTGTTTTTCTATTTAAGATTTTTTTTCTGATAATTTTTGTCCTTGAGGTACACCCTCAAGGATCAGGTTCTTGGCTTTGAGCCAAATTAGGGTTCCAAAATTGGTCTTGCTATTCGCAAGACTGAGTTCCTACAAGTCAAGGATTATCTTTTCTCTTTTGTATATTTTTTTTATCTTTTTACTGGCATGAAAAAGAAACAGAAATAAAATATAGTATATATATATGTATATATTATATATGTAAAAAGGGGTGGGGGTGGAGGTGGAGATGGCGTGTAGCACGGTGTCGAGTCGGTCGTCGTCTAGAAAGACGCAACCAACAGGACGAAGTGCCGCGTGGAGTGTAGGACGGATGGTGGAAGATGAGTGCGAACATGCTTTTTGTACGCGTGTATCGGGGAATATCAACAACTGGTGCAGATATTCCCGCGATACAACGTATGGTAAGTGATATGAAAATATACATATATATATATGTATGTATATATGTAAATATATATATCTATATGTATATATATATGGTTATAATTATATAGGTATATGTGTACTTATATATGTATATATATATATATATGTATATATATATAGGTATGTAAATATATGTATAGATCTATATATATATATATATAATTGTATATATATGTATGTATAGATAACTATATGTATAGATATAGATATGTGTATATATATATATATATACATATGCATATGTGTATATATATATATATACACATATGCATATGTATATATATATATATATACACATATGCATATGTATATATATATACATATGCATATGTGTATATATATATATATATACATATGCATATGTGTATATATATATATATACACATATGCATATGTATATATATATATATATGTATATAGATATCTGTAGATAGATATGTATATATATATATATGTGTGTGTATATATAGTTATAGATATATATGTATATATGAATGTGTATATATATATATATATATATACCTATATAACTAAGTATAAGTATAGATACATATATATATATATATACATATATACACATATACTTATATATATTTATACGTATAAAAATATATGTATATATGTAAATATATATATGTATATATATATATGTATGTATGTATATAGACTAATACATAGTTATATAAGTACTGATATACGTATAGATATATGTATATATATATGTACGTATATATATATATGTATATAGTAGAGTATAGGTGTGTGTACGAGAGTGAGTGTGTGTATGTATGTGTGTGCAGAGAGTGTGAGAGAGTGCTGTGAGAGAGAGAGAGGGAGGGAGAGCGTCTACTGAGGAAGGCGCTGCATTTAAGTTGTCTGAATCCAGCGGGCGGCGTCTGATGGCACACGGGCACGCACAGGGGCGTAGGCGCGTGAAGAGGCACACGCTGGGAGGGATTGAGCGCGAGGGAGAGATGCCGCAGCGTACAGTGCTACACGGTGAGGCGGGTGCCGGCAGACGCAAGCACTAGGAGCGGGTGCACGCAAACGCTGAAGCGGGCGGGCGTACGTGGGAAAACGCAGACGCGCGGCGGGCGCTGGAGCAGGTGCGGACGGGGGCTGGGACAGGTTGCGACGCACCGGGTGACCGGATAAGTGAGAAACTTACTGGTCACCGCACTGTAGCCACAGTGTTCTGCTGACTAGCATGAACAGTAGCTACAGTGCCACTCGGCTCCGCGCAACCGAGCATGTCCGGTTTCGTGAGTGCGGGCGGTGTGGAGCGGCTGGCGCGTGCGCGGAGAAGCTGCGCTGGCTGCTTGCCTACGGGTGGCGCTTCGCGACAGGGCGCACGGAGAGGGCTAGGCCACGGGCGAAGGAGCACGACAGGGCGCATGGAGAGGGGTGCGGGTATCCTGCTGGCGTGTGCGGTGGAGCTTGGTCGGCTGCTGCAAGGGCGCGCCGTGGCCAGTTGAGCTTCAAAGCTTGAAGCTTTGTGGCAATGGCAGAATTGTGGCTAAACGTTGCAACAGAGAGAGAACCACCACACCCATCGGCTCTTTGATGAGCTGGGCGGTGGTGGACTCACAATGGTGGTTGTGCACCACTGTAAGTTGCTCCTACCCGCAGCGTGGCTCCTCAGAAGGAGGAGAGGCTGCGTATGGAGGGGAGAGGGGAGGAGACGACCTGGAGAAGAAGCTACTGTGTTGGGTTTTTTTTTTGGGTTGACTAGGCTCTCCTTTTGCAAGAAGACGGCCGTGCCTTTTTAAAAAGGTAGAAGGCATTCACAGCCATGCCCTGGCTGTGCATGGCTCTGCATGGCTGGCAGGGAGAGCTTGTTGCAGAGAATGGCGTGAGGAAGGCCAGCCATGCCATGTAGCCGTGGAGAAGAAAGTCAAATAAAAATTAAAAATAAAAATAAAGGTGGTGAATTTTGCAAAGCAGCACTTGAGGAAAAATGTAAATTTCAAGGCCATTTATTTCACTCTCCTCCCCTCTCAAATAAATGCATGCATGCGTGTATTTTTACAAATGCGACTATGGATACCTAATATGCACTGGCAATGCTAGGAAATGGCACAAGACGGCACAATTGTTGGTGTATTTCTGCTGTGCAATCATTTAGTCAAAAAAGGGTTATTATGAGATTTAAGAATTAAATAACATTCTGTAACCCTAAAACAAATCCACTTAATTTCACAAGGTTCAGGCCAGAATAAAAATCAAATAAACCTCTAAAATTCATGGAAAAATATCCCCTAGGGTTTAGAACCTTCAAATTGACCTTTGGAACCTATTTTGACCTAGATAGGGGTCCTAGCTCAGTATTTGACCTAATTTAGGTTTTTATGTAAAATATCCAATCAAACATGGTCAAACCTAAAATCCAACTTCACTGTTGGATTCCTTAGATCGAAATTAGGTTTGTACCAAAATTTGGGCCTAAGGGAAGGTCATCTTGACCTACTTTGCAAACTAGTTCACCCAATTACATTCTAGCCCCTAACTTTTGAAAACCCTTGTGCAGACCCCCCTATCTTCCTCTCCACTCTTTGCATTCAGGTCCCTCTACCAATACAGTGGAAGAATCCTACTTTGGCAAGGATTTGAGGAGGATTTCTCCCTGAATCCTTAGAGATCTCCCAAATTTGGAAGGGAGATTCTCTGAGGAATTCCCTACCGTCTGAATAGGATCCCAAGAGCAGATTTGCAACCAATCTCTCGTGCGAACACTCGAGAAGATTTGGTATCATTCGCACCTTCCATCTCCTGCAAGATCTTTGCGCTTGGAGGCTTGCCTTCCAAGCACAAAGGTCTCGGCCAACAGTTATAAAAGGACCCCCGGTCCTTGACACATCTTCTAAGCTTGTTTTGGCTGCGGATACTCCCATAATTTCTTCTTCCCTCGTCTCCGGCCAACTGCCCGCAAGCTCCGGCGATCCCTCCTCCCTCTTCTCGTCACTCTGCCACCATACCAGTGGTAGAGTTATCTTCGTCTTGCCCCTCCGAGTTGCATCGTACCCACGTGCGCCTCTCCAACCCCTTCCTCGTCGCCATTATCCTCACCTCAGGGCCTTCTTCTCCGACAACAACAGCTATGCACCGCTCATCCACTGCCTTTCCCCCTTCGTCCAACTACCCTCAGTAAGTTAACCTCTCTCTACCCTTCAATTTCCCCCACTTAATTTCAGAAAACTCCCCTCGACTGCCACCAATCACCTCTGTCTCCCTCATCTCCGGTAGACCACTGGCGAGGCGCAATCATTGCTTCACACCTCCACACGCCTCCCCACCCACCTCAGAACCTTTGCCATCACTCATTGATCACCATCCACTCCTCCATTGGCCGCCACACACACCCTACACCCTCACCCGACACACGCACTTCCACGGTCACAGTCCAACCTAGGTACGCACGCCTAGGCCGTTCTATGCCACACCAACCCCCACCTCACCTTCGCCATGAAGCAGCGAAGCTTCCCAAGTTGTTTGACAGGGCCACAAGGCCATGTGATGCATTTCAGGTCTAAGCTTCGGCTGCCATTAGCGAAGGCGTGAAGAAGCTTGCAAGGTTGCTCCAAGCCCCAGCGCTCCAGGCTCCCAAGTCCAGAAGGTGCAAGTTGGTCTCCCGTATGCACACCGCCAAGCAATTGGCTTAGCGAAGCACCCAGCTGCAGTAATTGAAGGAAAGACTTCTACGAGCGCGCAAGTAGAAGCGAGTGGGACTTTAGTCCCACCTCAGAAGTTCTCAACGCAGGTAAGTGCTTTAGATTGTTTTTGTGTTTTTATCTCGTCACCTCAAGTAACACGGGGTGAGGTCCCTCGCTGGTGTGGGTCCCTTCCTCTATAGTTTTATTATATCGTCGTAGTATAGTATAGAGAGAGGTGATTACCAGTTTAATACAATTTATTACTCGGAAAATGAAAGAGTTCCCGAGGTCGAACTCAGGGAGCAAGTTGTATTCTAGGGGTACAAGTTTCTTTTACAAAAAATAAAGAAAGAGAGAGAGAGAATTTGTTGTCTTTTCTTCTTTTCTCTTTGCTTCTCCTCTTCTTCCTTCTCAGATCTTCTGTTCTCTTCCTTTGTTCTTCTTCTTTTTTTTTCAGCTGTTTCTGCTCTTCCTTTTTCTTCTGCAGAGCGGTCCTGTTCTTCTTCTTTTCCTTTCTTTCTTCTTTTCCTTTCTTCAGATCTTCTTCTCGTGCTCTTCTTCTTTCAGTTCTTCCCTTGGCCTCTCTGTGTTCTCCTCTGCCTCGCCTTCCTTCTGCCGTCTTTGCCTTCAGGACGTCGTCTGATTTTCCAATCAGACGACTTAAACCGCCGCTGCTACAGTGCCGCTCGGTGATCCTCCTTCCCTCAGCCTTCGTCTTCTTCCACGGTTCTTCTTCACCTGTGCCTACACACTTACACAGCTTGATCAGAGGGGCAAAACCTATCTCTACCCTCCCCCGCGTCTCTCTCTCACAGAAACCGCTCTTAGGATAGCTCTCCCAGAGCTGCCGGGTACGAGTCACGCCCGGGTCCAGGCCCACCGGCGTGCGTGGTGGGCGAGGAGTGCAGGTCAGTCTAAGTCGGGTCGGTCCCACCCCAAATTGGGTGCCTGCGCGGAGGAAGCAGCGGCAGTCGAGGCGAAGCGCGGGGGCTTCGCGCGAGAGCTTTGACTCGACTGCAGCCTGGTACTTCGCGACGATGCCTCGCACTGTCTGGGAGCGTGACCTGGGCGTGGCGCACCTGGGGCAGCAGGTGAAGAAGCTGCTTCGCTTCAACAATGGCGGCGACGAGCGCAGGTACCTGCCTACAGAGAAACGGCCTCTCGGCCCAATCAGAAACGCGGAGGACCTTCGCCGTGGCACGGCGAAGGTGGTCGGGGGGTGTGCAGGCGGCGGGGCGGAGCCCAAGAGCTGCCCTAGGTCAGACTGTGGGTCGGGAGATGGGTTTGTTCAGTGGAGTTACAGAGGGTGATTTGGGGGAAGTGGAAGGGCGAAGGTTGATCAGGGTGAGGAGGCGGAGGTTCTGCGGTGGTCGGCGAGTCGTGTGGGTTGCTGGAGTGATGGGAGCGGCTCGCCGGAGGATGGCCGGAGGCGGAGAAGCTAAGGGTGATTGGTCGGAATCGAGGGCGACAGTAAATGTTTAAAGTGAGGAAAAGGAAGAGGGGAGGAAGAGGAGTTCTACCTACTTAGCAGGACGAGGAGGGGCCGGAGCGGGCGACAGTCGTATCGACTATCGCCGGAGAAGAAGATGCCCGGGGGAAGGGGCGGCGACGAGCAGAGGGCCGGAGAGGCGCCAGCTGGGTGCGGCGTGGCGCGGGAAGAGCGAGGGAGAGAAGTCTCTGCTGCTGGTATTGCGGCAGAGCGAAGAGGAGGAGGAGGAAGAACCGCCGGAGCTGGTGGGCGTCTGCCGGAGTGAGAGGAGAGGAAAGTTGGGGGTTTTCTCCGTCAGATCCCAGCTCCCTCGAACGGTGGGGCGACGGGGGGTATTTATAGGGTAGAATCAGAGAGGAGGGCGGAGGGAGACGACGTGTCTCCCTCGCCGGAGGACGTCGGAGATGGAAACCCATACCGTCCGTGCGTTCGCACGGCCGGTATGGTGGGTTGCAGCGACCAGGGGGGTGTTCCTGCGACGGCTGACGACGCAGGGCACCTCCGGTTGACTTGCCAGCCCCTCCCCCTCACCCTGCGCGGCGCCATGCTCCGCGCAAGGTCGCCGGAGCATGGTGCTGGCAGGTTTTGGCAGGAGGGACCTGAATGCAAAGAACGAAGGAGAGTTAGGGGCAGAAATGTGAGGGTTCAAAAGTTGAGGGCCAAAAAGTAAATATATGAGGACCAAAGTGCAAAGTTGGTCAAGAAGGTTTCTTCTTAGGCTCAAGTTTTTATACATGACTAATTAGGACCTAAGGAATTTGATGGTGAATTTTATTTCTAGATTAAACCTTGTTTGACCAGTCAATTTATGCAAAAACCCAAATTAAGTTATTAATTGGGCATGGTTCTCAATGTAGGTCAAAAATGGGTTCTGAAGGCCAAATTGAAGGTTCTAAACCCTAGAGATTATTTTTCTATGAATTTTAGAGGGTTTATTCTATTTTTACTTTGCCTCGAACCTCGTGAATTGAAGTGGGTTTGCTTTAGGGTTACAGATTATCATTTAGTTCCTTGGAATTGCTGTAGCCCTTATCAGATCATCCCACTTTCCTTCTCATTCGGTTTGTTTGACCTGTGTTTGGACCCTGAATTACCCTGTATGCAGATTATACTGGTAAAATTGCATTTTTACCCCTTATGACTTGTTTTCTCCTTAAACTCAGAATTCTCTGAGTTAAGCCTTACCTTGAGTTATGTAGGAGCTTTTATCCTTTGTATTGGGTCAAAATGAGCTAGTTATGGCTCATGATGAGGTTCTCATCATACCCCCATGCCTAGCTTTTTCTAGTCCCTTAGCAAAAACTTAAGGTTTCAACCCTTGTTCTAGACCATGAAGTTCTTAATAGCTTCAGATAAGTGCTTTTTCATTTGCTTAGATTAGGTTAGAATGCTGACCATAGGCCTAAAAGGTACTCTAGTACCAATCAAGATCCAAATCTGTCTAGCTTTAGCCTCAGTCTTTAGCAAAGGTTTTTAAGGCCCACAAGAACTAACCTAAGGTTTATTGGACTTTGTGGTTAAAGCACCCGTGCTTGAAATGATTTTAGCCCTGGCTCAGTTCGCAGTGCGTTTTATAAGAGAGAGATAGAAAGTTTTTCTGTTTGGAGAGTTTTCTCTCTCTTTTTCTTTTTAGATCTAGCCTAGGATTGGCTTTTCAACATGGTCTGTATCAGATTCCTTGCTCCCATCATCAATCCTCAAGGGTTCCTGGCGATCGATGCTTCGAGATAGCACCGCCCATGGAAACCCCCGGAACCCTGGCTATTGAGATTTCGAGATAATCCCATCCATGGTGTTCCGTGGCCGAATCCAGACCCTGGCAACTGACACTTCGAGATAATGCCATCCATGGAATCTGAATCAGCAGAGTGCTTACATGCCCCCAGTAGGATATGTAAATATCCTAAGAGACAAGCACCGAGGAGATGATATTTTGTTACGCATCTTTGAGGGGATTTCCCGCCTCTCCGCGCTGGGAACTCGTCCAAATCAACTTGTGTTGATCGGCCGCTCCTATTCTAGGTGTTCTTTTCAGGATTTTGTGACGCTTCTGCGTGATTTTGATTTTTACGCTTACTGAACCAGGCTGTGTGTGAGGTTAGGGTGCTTAGGTTACTGAGTCCCGTAAACCAAAAATTAGTTAATGAGGCCAAATACTTCCTAAGCCTTAGACCTAATACTTCAGCTTTTCATTTTCCTCAACCTCTTGAGGAATGTCTAGATCTTAATGGGTACTAAGCGTCTATTCAAGAATGCCTAAGGTTTGCGTTCTTACTAATCTCATTATGCACTTTTCAGTTATTTTCTTGAATGAGGTCTAGAACTTAGGTTAATTCCTTAGTTCCTTACTAATGACTATCACCTTTTCTCATAATTTTGTGCTCCTTTTTCATTTTGTTTCTTTTCTCCTTCTCCTTCACAAAATTTCCTTCTCCTTTTATTCTTTTTCGAAAAAAATTTTAATTTTTATGGTGTTTTTGGCATATGTGAATTTTTTGTTTGAAACCTTTTCTTACAAGTTTTGCACTTTCATACCCCCCCCATGCCTAAGATTTGCAATGTCCTCATTGTAACCTAGGGGGTTTTTATTTAACTTAGTTTATTCCTTAAGTGCAAAAAGGTGTCAGAAAAAGTTTTGGATTTTTAGGAAAATGATGGGTTGCCTCCCGTTAAGCGCTGAGTTTTACGCCATCGGCTGGGCGCAATAAGCTCAAGGGGAATGGAGGATATAAGATGCTTCAGCCAAATCAGTAGAAGTTACATCAATGAACGGCTTGAGTCTCTGACCGTTCACGATGAAAGGTTCAGAATCATGGCTGAGTGGACTGATTTCGATTGCTCCATTTCCAAAAACCTATCGGACCAAATATGGTCCGACCCACTTGGATCTCAGTTTTCCTGGGAAGAGTTTTAGTCGGGCATCAAAGAGTAGGACCTTTTGACCAGGATGAAAGATCTTTCTCGAGATGTGTTTGTCGTGGAAGGCTTTAACCCGCTCCTTGTAGATTCGCGAGTTCTCGTACGCGTCTAGGCGTAATTCATCGATCTCGCTGATTTGGAGTTTTCTGTGGGTTCCAGCCTTGGAAAGATCTAGATTACAGTTCCGTACTGCCCAATAGGCTTTATGCTCTAGTTCGACGGGAAGGTGACATGCCTTTCCGTACACCAGTCTAAAGGGAGACATGCCCAATTGGGTCTTGTGGGCGGTCCTATAGGCCCACAATGCTTCCGGAAGTCGGGACGACCAGTCCTTCCTGTCAGGTCGAACAGTGACTTGCAGGATTTTCTTGATCTCCCGATTAGACAGCTCAGCTAGACCATTAGTTTGGGGGTGGTAAGGAGTAGAGATTCGGTGAGACACCCCGTATTTGGTCATCAGTGACCTAAACTGAGCATTTGTGAAGTGGGTCCCCCATCAGAGATTATTGCACGAGGAATCCCGAACCTTGAGAAAATGTTTTGATGAATGAATTTGAGAACGATTTTGTGATCACAAGTTCGGGTCGGTATGGCTTCGATCCATTTGGACACGTAGTCCACAGCCAACAGAATGTATTCGAAACCATCCGAAATAGGAAAGGGGCCCATAAAATCAATCCCCCAAACATCAAAGATTTCGCATACTAGAATCGGTTGCATAGGCATCATGCCGCGATGGCTCATGTTGCCCAAAGTTTGGCAATGACTGCATGCCTTGCAGTGACTGTACGCGTCTTTGAACAGTGTGGGCCAGTAAAAGCCGCACTGGAGGACTTTTGATGCGGTTTTATGCCCGGCGAAATGGCCACCGCATGCCTGGTCATGGCAGAAAGAGAGGATATTATTGAATTCCTCTTCCGGGACACATCTCCGGATGATCTGATCGGCACCTATGCGGAAGAGGTACGGGTCTTCCCAAATGTAATACTTGGCATCGGAGCGTAATTTGTCCTTCTTGGCCTTCGGCCAATCGGACGGGATCTGATGAGATGCCAAGTAATTTACTACATTAGCAAACCATGGAAGGCTAGTACCAATAGTCAGCGGGTGCTCATCGGGAAAATGCTCAGTGATAGATCCGGAAGGGTCAATTATTTCAGAAGGAAGACGGGACAAGTGATCAGCTACCACATTTTGCTTTCCCGCTTTGTCGCGAATCTCAAGGTCAAATTCTTGCAACAGCAAGATCCATCGGATTAATCGAGGTTTCGCGTCCTTCTTTGCAAGGAGATGCCTCACAGCTGTGTGATCCGAGTATATGATGACACGGGAACCCAGAAGGTACGATCTGAATTTTTCTAGGGCAAATACTACAGCTAGCAGCTCTTTCTCAGTAACCGTATAGTTACGCTGAGCCTCATCGAGTGTTTTGCTGGCGTAGTAAATGACCACAGGTTTCCCGTCAATTTTCTATCCCAAAACCGCTCCTACAGCGAAGTCCGATGCATCGCACATGATCTCAAAGGGTTGAGACCAATCAGGGGACTGTAGGATCGGGGCTTGGGTGACTCGGTCATGCAGGATTTCAAATGCTTGAGTGCATTCCTTGGAAATTTCGAAAGGAACATCCTTGGAGAGAAGAGTGGTCAGGGGGCGCGCGATTTTTGAAAAATCAGGGATAAATCGTCGATAAAAACTGACATGCCCTAAAAAGGAACGGATGTCCCTGATCGAGCTAGGCATAGGAAGGTGAGAAATCAGATTAACCTTAGCTCGATCCACTTGGATACCTTTTTCCGAAATTGAGTGTCCCAGGACAATTCCCTCAGGCACCATGAAATGGCTCTTTTCCCAGGAAAGAACCAAATTCACATCGATGCACCGCCTGAGTATCTGGACCAAGTGCTGGAGGCAATCGTCGAATGATGCTCCGAAAACTGAAAAGTCATCCATGAAGACTTCCAGATAATCACCTACCATATCTGAGAATATGGCAAGCATGCATCGCTGAAAAGTAGCAGGTGCATTGCAAAGACCGAAAGGCATCCTTCGGAAAGCGTATGTTTCGAAGGGGTAGGTGAACGTGGTCTTTTCTTGGTCCTCAGGATGGATTGCCACCTAGTTATAACCGGAGTACCCGTCAAGAAAGCAGAAGAACCTATTTCCCGCAAGTTTTTCGAGAATTTGATCAATGAAGGGTAGTGGGAAATGATCCTTCTTCGTGGAGGAATTGAGTCGGCGGTAATCTATACAGACTCTCCAC